>CANIUD010000247.1:0-586238 GCA_947470075.1 Closterium sp. Yama58-4
GGCATAGTCCCTAGACCCTTAGCCTCTCAGCCTCTCAGCCGCCCCTAGCTCTGCTATATAAGGGGGTGGGCCTGGTGCTTGGCTCATTACTCATTTCGTGGGTTCATTCCTCCTAACCCAGCGGGAGACAGAGCGAGAGAGAGAGAGAGAGAGAGAGAGAGAGAGAGAGAGAGAGCATAGTCCCCTAGACCCTTAGCCTCTCAGCCTCTCAGCCACCCCTAGCTCTGCTATATAAGGCTGTGGGCCTGGTGCTTGGCTCATTACTCATTTCGTGGGTTCATTCCTCCTCACCCAGCGGCTCGCGCCGGCCGCCTTCGGCGGCCGACGCTCGACGGCGCGGCCTTCGGCCGCGCGTGAGGGGTGGCAAGTGCAATCACAAACAAGAGACATCAATCATTGACATACATTCCATGGCAAGGCCTACCGCTAGGGACTAAAGAAACACATGGAGCAAGACGAGGAGAGGACTAGAACTGGCCGGCATCAAGAACCGCCAGCAGACCAGTCAGAGAGCGGTGGAGCTCCCGCACCGCCGCCGTGCTTGCGCCGATCACATCGGCTCCTGAACCTGCGCGAAAAATCCGCCGCAGCCCACGGACAGCAGTACCGAGCTGCCCAACCCCCGCAACTACGCCCATCACGGGCTCAGCCAACACGGGCGCCAGCAACTCCGCGAGACGATCAGCGCCATCAAGCAGCTCGTCCCTCTGGCGACCATCCAGATAGCCGCCATGGGAGAAAGCAGCATGACCGCGCGCCTGGATCAGGTGCACGGCCCGCAAGCCCTCCGCGAGGCGCCACAGCTGGCCAAGAGACGCCTCGGGAACCTCAGCCATGCGAGGAGGTCCCCCCAACGCCGGGAACGCCAGCGTGTCACCAGACGCGGAATGAGGAGGTGGCGCGGCAGGAGGAACCCTTGGCGGGACCATGTGATGCCCACGAACCGCAGCAGGAGCATCAGGGGCGAGTGGTGGAGGAGCCGCAGCTACAGGAGGAGGAGACGCTGCCACAGGAACAGAGACGGGGGAGGGAGCTGGAGGAGCCGTCGCAAGGCGCTGCGCAGCCCTCTCCTCGCGAATTGCAGCTGAGACGACGCGCTGAACGTCCGCAAGGGACACAGGAGGAGGAACATGCGCCGGGCCACCGCCATAACCGCGACCCCCTCCCCAACCGCCTCGACCGCCACGCTGCCAGTTTGACGGTGGGCGGCTACGACGGGGAGAGTCGCGGCGCCGGCGCGACGATTCTCGCTCGTCACGGGGAGCAGGAGAATGGGGACGCGAGGAGCGACGGCCAGGTGACGGCTGGCCCCGCGGCTGCCCCACAGGCGCAACGGGATGTGCCGCTGGAGCCGGCACCGCCTGCGCCACAACCGGGGCCTGGCCGCCAGTGGTGGCGGACACCGCCATCGGCGACGAAGCAACGGCCGCAGCAGGCGCAACAGGCTCAACAACGGCGGGTGCTGCTACAGGGACACCAGGAACGGGCGGGGAAACAGCGGGGTCAGCCACAGCAGGAGGCGCCACAGCGCCCGCGGGGACGACGGACGGAACAGCAGGAGCAGCGGATACAGGAGCCCCGACGGGAGGCGGAGGGTCCGAGCCGGCGACTGGTGGCGACGGAACAGGCAGTGGCGACGGGAGAGCCGCGCTCGCCACAGGGAGCGGGTCCACAGAGGCAACTGCGGCAGAGGGCGCCGGTTTCGGGGCAGGCGGGACTGGCGGCTTCATTGCAACAGCCGCCGAGGCAGATGCAGACGGGGACATTCCGCTCACCGCTGACACAGCGGCAGCGCGCGATGGTGAGGGCCACGGCTCTCCAGCAATCACCATCGCTCGCTAATAGGCGACAAGGAGCGGGCCGACGGGGGCGAAACGAAGTAGATGGAGGACCGGAGAACGCGTTTCAAGCAGCGGGGCGGAGGGCTTTAAATTCTCTACATACTAATGAAGAGCACGACGACCCGACTTATGTAGTGGAGGAACAAGGCTCGAGCAGCAGCAGTGAGGAAGAAGGTGAAGAGGAGACAAGAGAGAGGACGGGGAGACGAAGTGGAGTGAACTCGAGAGGGACTAGGGAGCAGCGGGAGAATAGTCAAGGGCCGCAGGATGGGGATCGGACGGCCACAATTCCAACCCCGCCCTCTGCTCGTGCCACAGACCGCGGTCGTGGAAATCGGGCCGCGAGAGGGCAGGCAAGGGCGACACGTCAGCCCCATATTCCCCGCTACTTTTCGCCAGAGGAATTAGCAGGGCAGACAGACAAGTTCGCCGAAGTGGCAGAGTGGGACATTTTACCGCTGTGCGACAGTCGCCAACCGACGGTGTTACGACGACTACCGCCAAACCTGTGCGAGATATTTTCACTCGCGATACTGACACCCCTTCTCCACCTCTCGCGAAACCCTGACTCCATCGCGGGTTGGAAGTTACTTCTATTCCTCCCTCGCTTAACACTGCGTCAAGCCTCGCCGAGACGACCTGATTGGCCCAAAATCAAGGCCCGCCTCCGAGCTTTTCAACGCGGCGAGTGGCAGCAGTTGTACTCGGACGCAGCAGAAGCAGTCAACTCACCTCCCCCGCCACGTCACCAGCCAGACGACGTGGGAATCATCAACAGAGCTGAGGGTCTGGCGAAAAAAGGGAGTTTGCGCCGAGCCGTGTTGGCGCTCGAGTCAACGCCAGTGTGTACACCTAGCCCACAAATACTGGACGAACTCCGACACAAGCACCCACCGGCTGACCCCAATCCGCTGACCTGGCCAACCAGCGCAGATCCAGCCAAGCTTGAGATTGCATACGCTGACTTCACGAAGCTGCTGAGTCGATGCGAGAACGGAGTGGGGGGCGGTCCGAGTGGGATGACATTCGAACACTTACGCGATGCGTCAGTGACAAACGCATCGGTCTCCACCCATCTGCATGCCCTCGTTAATACGATTTTGACAGGAAAACTGCCACAACCGGTCGCCGAACTGCTCACTTCCTCGCGCCTCATTGCACTGGCCAAACCAGAAGGGGGGGCTCGGCCAATCGCAATTGGCGAATGTCTGACCCGCCTAGCGGCAAAGGCCGCGCTGACGACCCTGGGCGAAGCGGCGCGCGGCTATTTCCTTCCGCTGCAGTACGGAGTGGCAGTGCCAGGGGGGGCAGAAACAATCATACACTGTGCTCGTACACATATCGACAAAAACCCCAACAGTCTCATCCTGCAAACCGATATCTCCAACGCCTTCAACAGCATCTCTCGCCAAGCAATCGTGACAGCGCTGCAAGACCCTGCCTTACAACCTTTACTCCCTCTAGTCAAACTCACCTACGGGGCGCCATCTCCGCTGTTCCTAGACGCCAACTTCAATAGCCCACCGATATACAGTGAACGTGGGGTCCGGCAAGGTGATCCCTTAGGCCCGCTTCTATTTGCAGCTGGGATTCATCCTGCCTTGAGAGCAACAGCAGCACTGTACCCCGGCGTCCTGTGTCTAGCATACGCCGACGACGTAAGCTTCTTAGGCGACCCACATGACGCAGTTGCAGCCTTCTCTCACTTCACTAGCCAGCTGGCACAATTGGGCCTGCGGCACAACCCTGGGAAATGCGCCGCATGGAGCAGTAGGCCGTTAGACAGCACGGTGCAGCTGCCTCCTGGGGTACCGACGGCCGACACGGGCATTAAACTACTCGGGAGTTTCCTAGGCACATCCGTAGGCGCCGCCGCTTTCCTAGCAACAGAATTGCAGGCCTCGTCCAGGCCGCTACCTTTGATCGAGCGACTAGACCCTCAGATTGCGTCACTGCTGCTTTCACGTTGCATCTCACGGCGCGTAGGATACCTTACCAGAACAACCCCACTACACCTCCTAGACCACGACACCTGGTCACAGTGGGGCAGGGACCTCCTTGCCACACTCCTCACAGCATGCGGCATTCGATTTCAAACAGACAGCACAGAGCAGGACAGGGTTTGGGAACAGTCTTCCCTGCCACCGTCGCTTGGGGGTATTGGCCTCACAGACCCAACAGTGGAGGGACGGTTCGGCTACTTGGCAAGTTTCACACAGTCCAGCCTTTTCCTCAGCTCGCTACCGCTAGAAGTGGAGGACGCCCTGATTGCTGTCCGGGACCACATGCTCCTGCCCCAGGACACCACAACCGAGCTACACCACTGGTTGTCAGAATGTGAGGCGTCGCTGCCTCAAGAGGCCAGAGACATACTCGACAAAGAAAGACTGGAGCCGAAAGGGCTGAAGCTGCAACACGAGCTAGGGGTGAGGGTGCAGGGGAGTAGATACGCCACGCAGGTGGAGGCCACACGGCATATGAGTCTCAACCCACTGTCAGGCCACACACAGCGGTATCTCTCTCTGACAGGCTACGGTTCGGGAGACTGGCTAACGGCTATCCCAATCGAGCCTCAACGCCGTGTCGGACCCCCACACTTCGCAAATGCAGTCCGCTTCAGGCTAGGCCTCCCCTTCTCCACACCCGCGAAATGTGACTGCTCTAAACGGGTGGAAATCACGGATCCACGGCTGCCAAACCACCTCTTCCGCTGTGGGACGGGGAAGCACAGGATCAACACCCACAATGAGCTCCGTGATGTGTGCATCTCAATGGCAGAAGACGCAGGCTTCATAGTCCACAGAGAATCTGCTGCCTACTGCCCGGTTGAGGAGCAAACAGCAGACCTCACCCTGCGTGATAGGAGCTCGGGCGCGGTGTACATCTGTGATGTCACCATCACGGACCCGATCAGTACTAGAGACCCTGACGCGCTCAAAGGGAGGGGGTGGGCGGCTAGGGAGCAGGCCGACAAGAAGATTAGCCACTACGCCAGCCGCCCGGACACTGTGGCCTTTTTCCCCTTGGCAGTGGAGACGTATGGGTGCCCGTGTGCCGAGGTACCACAATTCTTGAAGCTATTGGCGGAATCCGCTGCTCGGCGACACTTCAACGCCGGCCCTCACTCCTTCCATGCAGCCAGATTCCTCCATCTCTTCAGGCAGCGGTGGTCGTGTGCTCTACAGCGGGCGCAATCAGTGGGCTACCTCATCAAGTCTAGCCAGGCGGCAGTAGCAGAAAACCCCCCTGTTGGGGGTGTGCAAGGGGAGTTCCACCTTGGGGACAGTTGCGTAGTGCTGGAACCTCTTATGGAGGTGTAGTTTAGCCTTTGTGTGTGGATAATTAGACGATAGCTGGATTGTTCATTTGCCAATTCACCCTACCTTGCATGTTTGTACCCCTTTGATATATCAATACACGGACCATTAGAGAGAGAGAGATCAGCCTAGTCCTTAGTCACTATGGGCTCTCTAGCCTAATTTAGCCTTAGTTTACTATAGCCCTAAGGCCTCCTTTAGTGGCCTTTCCTTAGTGTAGCCCCTGGAGTGAGCTTATAAGCAGTACTAGCTCCTATATAGCACCCTTTCTACCTTCATTCCACTCATTATTCTCTGGTGAGTGTGGATCCTCCCAACCCAGCGGATCGCGCCGGTCGCCTTCGGCGGCCGACGCTCGACAGCGCGGCCTTCGGCCGCGCGTGAGGGGTGGTATGAACGAGAGGGGAGAGAGGCATTTACACAAGGCGCAGTACACGCATGCAACCATAACTCTGAAAAGGCCACACTAAGGTAAGTCCCCAGCAATGGGGAAGAAAAAGCCAGCAACCAAAGCTGCAGCAAAGGCAACACCTACATCTTCTCCACCCGCCGCCCGAGCCACCTGAGCACACACGCGATCGCAGGGACGATGCCGAGCGGGCACTCCTCAGCAGCCGTGGCTACCATGCGGAAAGGCGCTGCGCTAGGGCCGTCGTCCAGCAAGGGGTCCTCCAGCTCAAGCGGCAAATGAAGGACATCCCAAAGCGCCCCAGACACTGCACGGCGCGCCCTCCCCTGCTGATCTTCGGTCAGCTGTGGATCGCGGGCCACAACCTTCCGCGCCTGAAGAGCATCATGCAGAAGGTCAAGCACGAAAGCCAGCTCCGTCACACAGCGGCCAACACTCGTCAGGTGCATCCCGCAAGACTGGTAGGCGCCATCTCCAGGCCGGGGCTCCCCCCACGGAGGGCTCGGAGAACGAGTGCCCCAATTCCCCTCACGCGGCACATGGGCCACGAGAACCCCCACCAATCCAGATCCGGGTCGCGAGGAGTGACAGGCTCCGAGCCGTCACTCCAGTAGCCGCGGGAGATCCCAGGCACAGGCTGATGCTGTGGGACAGGAGGGAGGGCAAGAGGGCAGAGGGCAGGGACATAACAAATCACAGACGGTGAGTAGCAGAGCGGGAGGAATACCACACGGCGAGCAGGGAGGGGAGAACAACGGGAGAAACTCACAACCCCGAAGCGGGCCGCAGGGAGACGAGATCCAGGCACAAGAGGGTGCTGATGACGAGGCAAGCCCGGAGGAGGAACAGGAGGGAGGCCGCGGGGTGCAGGCGGAACCAGCTCAGCTACATCCACCCGAGGAGGGTATGAATACGCGAACGGAGCAGCGGGAGTCGGAACCGACGGCTGCGACACTGGAGGCGGCGGAGGAGGCTGTGCGGGCTACGACGACGAGTCCGGCTCTGGGGCAGACGGCGGGGCAGGAGTTCTCTCTGCAACAGGCGGCACCGGAGCAGGCTGACTTGGCGGAGGTACAGGGGCGGACGAACAGACCCGCAGAGACAGCTCAGACTGCACCGGCGCCGCAGGCCCGGACTGTAGGGACGACGCGGACTCGGACTGAAGCGGGGGGAGCTGCAACGGCTGAGACTGCACGCCAGGAACGTGACGCTGTGGTCGAGGACGGGCCTGGCAGGAGAGCGGCGGGCGGGGGGGTCGACGGCGGCGGAAGGACTGGCCGCGGGCACGGAGGAAAGGGTGGGTGCGCCCGCGCGGGGAGCGATACACAGGCTCACTCGACCGCGCTAGCAGGCTCGACGGTGCAGAGGGTGCGGCTCCAACACCCGCAGCTAAACAGTCCGCGACGGCTCGGAACAGGGCTGGCATTTGCCCGCCCTGGGCCCCTGGTGGGGTGGGCACAGCTGGAGATGCCGTCGCCACAATCACATCCCGCCGAGGCGATCGGCGGTGACCCGTCATCGGGAGTACGGGATGATGCGGGAAGGCCCCACGAAACGGCCGAACAGGAAGTGGCCGGAGCCCACGAGGAAGAAGCGTTGTTGGCGACACAGGCCGCAGATTGAAGAAGGAGGGCGGGTACGAGCCGGCAGAGGGTGCTCCAAGAGAGGGCGGACGATCGAGCCACGGGTCATCGTCCGCAAAACGCAGCGGCGAGGGCGGCCGCAAGAGGCCACGGACGAGGGCGAGGTAGGGGCGGGCGCGTGGGAGAGCTGGTGAGAGCTGTGGTGAGAGAGAAGGCCAGATCTGGAAACTGGCGGGAACGACACGGGAGGCCAGAGGAAACTGGAGTAGAACCAATGATCGAGCCTGCTGGGGACGAGGGGTCTGAAGATAGGGAGGAAACAGAGGAGGAATCAGAGGACGAAAACGCGCAGGGGGGCGAATCAGAGCCCCAAAGAGCCAACGAGGTGGCCAGCAAGGACAGGGCGCCTTTGAAGATCGCGGAGGATGAGGACGCGTGGCACAAGGTGTTGGATTGGGACCTGGGACCCCTGCGCACCAGCGCACAACCATTCCTCGTCAGGAGACTGCCACCGGATATTTTGAAAGGGTACAGCCACTGCCTGACCGTAACCCTCCTGCAACTTTCAAAGCACCCAGACTGCCTCGGCGCGTGGCGAATGTTGCAATATCTCCCCAGGCTTACATTGCGGGCAGGCATGGACACAGCCCCGGGAAACAGATGGCAGGCGGTCGAAGCCCGCCTTCGACAGTTCCGAGAGGAGGAGTGGGACGCACTGTACACACAGGCCAGCACCTTCCCCCCAAACTCCAAACCGGACAGGCACGAACCTGACCCTGAAGGGATGTGTGCCAGGGCTGAAGGGCTGGTACGGAAAGCCAACTTGGCGAAGGCAACAGCAGCGTTATACACCTCGCCGCTGGCCGAGCCTTCGCAAACAACACTAGGAGCCCTCCTCTCGAAACACCCGGCCTAGGAATTGGCGACACCGGACGGTATCACAGGTTACGCAACTTTGGAGCTCGCGATGAGTAGTGAGTCGTTTCGCGAAGTGCTGGCAAAATGTCCAAACGGGGTAGGAGCGGGGCCATCTGGGACATGCTTCGAGCACTTAAGAGACACTGCCTTAACCAACTGGGAGGTCTTCGCACTCCTTCACAAATTAGTTAATCGACTACTAAGCACATACCAGAACAAGGCAATACAGGAGTTGCTGCTCCCATCCCGACTAATCGCCTTGGAGAAGCCACACGGAAGTGTCCGACCAATCGCGATAGGGGAGGCACTACTCAGAGTAGCGGCAAAGGCAGCGCTTAAGGAGTTAGCGGGGGAAATCCGGGAGTACTTCCTGCCCGTACAATTTGGAGTGGCGGTGCCCGGAGGCGCGGAGTGCATCATTCACTCGACGAGGGCGCTCGTTGCGGAGGAACCTACGAGGGTGCTCCTACAGCTGGATATCAAAAATGCGTTCAACTCCATGGAGCGCGGAAGTTTCCTCTCGACGCTACAATGGACGGGCCTGGCGTCGCTCATGCCCTTAGCACGCACACTCTACGGCGCCCATCTAAACTCTTGCTGGATAGTGGGGTTCGATACACCTCACATCCTCAGTGCGAGAGGAGTGCGGCAAGGAGACCCGTTGGGACCAATGCTATTTGCGGCGGCCATCTTACCGGCGCTCCTGGCGGCAGCACAGGCGGACCCGACGGTGACCGTAATGGCGTACGCGGACGACATCACGATCGTGGGCGAGCCGGCGAAAGCAGCAATAGCGCTCAACAAAATACGGGATGACCTGCGAACCTGCGGCCTCCGGTGCAACCTCGCCAAGTCATCCGCCTGGAGCCCGTCGGGAATCACAGGACGACTTCCGGACGGCCTGGCAACGGCGGTGGACGGGGTTCGAGTGCTAGGGAGTCCAATCGGAACTACGTCATTCTGCCAACGCACCATCAGGGGGACACTGAGTCCACGGCGGCACCGTTGGGGCTCGTCGGGAAACTCCACCCGCAGCACGCGCTACTAGTCCTCTCCCGGTGCATCTCGCACAGAATCTCGTACCTCTTGCGAACAACACCAGCGGACGTGCTCCCCCGGAAAGAATGGAGAGAATGGAGCGAGAGACTCCTGTGGACAGCGCTAAAAGCGGCACACCTCCACACGCCGGGCAAAGAACTGGAGCAGAGCCTGGTGTGGAGACAGGCGACTCTACCAATTGCGCTAGGGGGCCTGGGAATCATAGACCCACTCTCAGAGGCACCTGCGGCATACCTGGCGTCACTACAGGCGCGCAGATTCTCCTACAGCACGTGTCGGCAGGCCCCAGTCACCCCCTGCAGGGCATAGCAGCACTGGTGTCACCACACGGGGACGGAGCTGCAGGGGTAAACGGGTCCTCTATCAGGGACCTACGGAACAGACTCCCCGAAGCGGCCAGGGATCTGCTACGGGAATCGGATCGGGGCGGAGAGGGGAAAGGACGACTGCAGGAGCAACTTTCCAGGCTGATTAACGTGGACAGGGCAGTGGAGCTGGTGGGGGACACGCGGGTTGATAAGCCAGGCGAAGACAACGGCCACGTTGTCCGCCTCATCAGCCTACAGGGAGTGGGAGCAGGGGACTGGCTCCATGCCATTCCCACAAGGTAGGACCTCACATTCTCACCAGGGCAGTTCGCAATGGCCCTGAGTTTCCGGCTCGGCCTGACCCTACCAGTGACAGACAACTGCCCGTGTGGGAAGCGACGGTCCAAGATAGGGGACCAAAGCCTCCCCAACCACCTACTGAGATGTGCGGAGGGGAAGGATAGGACAAACACGCACAACAACCTGGTATAAGCGGCACTACGGATGGCCAACGAAGCTGACTACATGACCGCACATGAAACCACGGCCTACTCGCAAATTGATAACCCCAGGCGAGCAGACCTGGTCATCAAGGACAAGGAGTCGGCAGAAACCTTCGGAACCGACGTCACTGTGACGGATCCAGTGCTGCAGCGTCGAGACACAAGAGCGGTGAAGCCACCAGGGTGGGCGGCAGAGGATGCGGCTAGGGGAAAAAGGGCAATGTACGAGGGACGGCCGGAATTTGTGGGAGTGCTGGGCCTGGCGGTGGAAACATACGGTGCCCTGGCCCGGGACACCCAGAGGTTCCTGCGCATGCTCGGAACATTGGCGGCCAAGAAAAAGTACAGGCAGAAGAGGCTCACTACACTTGCCTCCAAGCTCACTGCACATTACCGGCAGCGCTTCTCGGTAATGCTGCAGCGAAGCCAGGCCAACACCCTGCTGGCCAAGTCTAACAGGGCAACGGAAAGGGCCTTCCCACAGGCGCCAGCAGACCTATGGGAGCCGCGCCTGGGGGATCTCTGGCAGGTCCTGGAAGACGACCTGGACTGGGGGCCGGCCCTGGATGGGTGAGGGGCCGAGGTAGGGAGGCCCAGGGGCATCGATACCAGGAGGTCAGGCACTCGGTTCGCCATGGCAAATCGGGCCTACTAGCAGGCTAGGGTAGCCTAGCAGCAGGGTTGGTTGTTAGAGTGCCCGCCATATGGCTAGACTGCATACTAGGCTAGATGGTTCCCACTTGCCTTGACTTGCATTGCCTGTATTTTGATCGCAATCAATGAAGGACTGCTTGAGAGAGAGAGAGAGAGAGAGAGAGAGAGAGAGAGAGAGAGAGAGAGAGAGAGAGAGAGAGAGAGAGAGAGAGAGAGAGAGAGAGAGAGAGAGAGAGAGAGAGAGAGAGAGATTATTATTAAAAAAAAAAAGCACTTGTACAATGAGGATGCTATGGGCAACAAATGGTTTTTCTAATGGGTCAATAAGCTCACATCCATCGCACGCGCATACCCTTTACGCATGAAGGCTGGAGATCATATCCATTAGAACCTCATTTCGCATTCCCACTACATTGTCACTCCGCAACATGCAGAGGCAATACGCCATGAGGTGTTAGAGGACGACGATCCGTACGAATTCGCCGTCATAGACAAGACCGTCACGCAAATGCGCTGGCGGCTTCGCGCAACCCTTGCATGGTGGAGCTCGTGGTGCCCAAGTAGCCTTATCCCGATCATCGCCAATTGCTACTGGCTACCATGGAGCCAAAACCCTCCACAACCGTTTCACGAGCGCAACCATCTCGGCGCGCACACATCCGCTACATTCACACGCACTGCCATTCGCGAACTGACGGAGACAGGAGCGGCGGAAGTTACCCTGGCATCGGAGCTCACATTTTTTTTTTCTGTTTTTTTTTGCAGGAAGTACACTATATAAGCATACAACCACAGTCGTAATTATTTAAATGGAGGACCTAATTACTAACGGGTATAGCAGCTATCCCCCCAACCCCTCCTTTATGGCGGTTTAATATGGGTCCGTGGGTCCTCCCAAATCGAGCGGAAACCCTCCTTCCACGTCATCTCTTTTTCCCCAACGAAAATGTTGCCCCTTGCCTCGTCCAGCGCCAGGTGCTCCCAGTCACTACCACTCGTTGCTTTTGTTCTGTACTGCTGCATGCTCCTCCACCTGTTGTAGACCTTCACGTGATGCAAAAAGTTCGCCAAAACTTTCCTGGTCATCCTCTAGTGTTTAAGCCTTTCGAGTCTGAAGACCGCCCCACACCTCTTTAGCCATAGCTGGTGCATAGTGATTGCCACCAACCATAATTCTGGGAAGCTCGACTTCATGCCGGTGTTACGGAAAAGCAACTCACCCACGTTTTTTGCTTCCTCCTTGGCTCCAAAAAGTTTTTGCGTCGCCTGTAATTATCCGACAACTCTCCCCACTTCCGGACACGTCATCACGCAGTGGTCCACTGACTCGTCTGCTCCGCAGTGTGGGCAGCGCGCCAAGTCACCCAAGTCACCCACTTGCAGGTTTCTGCTGTGGAGACGGAGGAGCACCTCTCTCGCCTTGGAAGGGACCACCATCGAGTCTCGTGTAGCAATGACTTTTGCCCAGTTGACCGTCCCTCCGTACTCCTCCTCCCAGCATACCTGCTGCTTCGGCTTCTCGGCTGGCACTCCAATCGTCTTCCTTAGGGTTTTCAGAGACATCAGCTCCCCTCCCTTGCAGAGCTCCGATTTTCTCAGCTGTGTGAGATGATGCCCAAGCGGGCCCAAGGCTTTCCCGTCCACTTCTTTAACCGGTGTGACCCACGCTGCACTAATGTCGAACGGGCTGGCGTATGGCGCCGGAGTTATCTGCCCTCGCGGCAACCTCGACGCGTTTCACCACCAACCTCTCCCCTTCTGTCCTGAATATTCTCCAGTAGTTCCTCTGCTTCGCTTTACCAGCTCCAGTACACACCACGTTCGTTGCTATAGCAATTTCCTCTGCCGTCCGCTTAGTCAACAGTCTGTCGTGCCACTCCGTCGGTGTAGCCTGGAAGGCTTTGAGCGCCCATCTAGTAGGGATCTTCCCCCCCATCTCTCTACTTAGTCGCTGAAGGTCCTTAACGGTAGCGGAGCTCACATGCATAAGCCCACTCAACGTGGTCGAGCAACGCGATAAATGCAGACATATTCTCGACCTTCGGAAAGTGAATGCGCACCTGATCATCCCCAAATTGCTCCTGAGCACCTTATCGACGAAGGACTAAGCCGCGTTGCTGAACTGGCACGCATAGTAGACTACACCACTCCATCGAGCTCAAATCCAGATACCATCACATTGACATACACCACTTCTGCTGGAAATTCCTCGGCTTCGAATTTGAGGGGCGCACGTACTCCTTTCGCTCGTTGCCCTTCGGCCTCGCGACAGCACCATTTGTCTTCACACAACTCATCAAACAATTAGCCAGGCGCTGGCGCGAACAAGGCATTCGAGTTGTACCCTATGTGGACGACATCCTGTTCTTATGCACGTCCAAGGCACATGCACAAACAACATGCCAGATGATAATCTCGGACCTCAAGATGGCGGGCTTGATGATCAACGCGAAAAAATCACAGTTGTCCCCGTCACAACACCTACCATTCTTGGGCGTTGAGCTGGATACCAACTCCAGACAATTCTCCACCGGCACTAATCGACGAGCATCACTTCATGCACACATTCAGAATCTATTGAGCGCAAGCAAAGCACGTCGACAGGTTCCAGCCAGCCACGTGGCCAGAATCATTGGCACGCAAGCGTCAATGGCTGTCGCGCTAGGTGCCATGACTCACGCATTCAGCCATGCCATGCTACAAGCGATCAACGACGCGCCATCCTGGGGAAGCAATGTGAGCATTTCCCCGCCTGTGGTCGAGGAGATGCAATTCTGGCTTGAGGAGTTTGACAGATTCAATGGTGCACCTTTCCACATCCAGAATAGTTACGACGCAGTAATCCACGTGGACGCCAGTTCCCACAGTTGGGGTGCCACTTTGCTCACCTTCCCTGGCGAACTTGAAGAAGCCAGTGCAGCCATGCCAGCACCACTGCAAGCAACGTCCAGCACCTGACAGGAAATCGAAGGCGTCCTTTGGGCCCTCTGAACGTATGCGAACAAGGTCCAACAAAAACACGTGCTCGTAAGGGTGGACAACCAAAGGGCCTTCTTCATCCTTCGCAAAGGCAGTACCCGCACCCCCGACCAGACCACCATTTGCAAGGACATCATCCGCATCTGCATGGAGCTCGGCACTCGACTAATCGGCGAATGGATCCTGCGCGAGCTTAATTCCCATGCTGACAAGCTGTCGAAACTGATCAACCATGACGAACACTCTTTGAAGCAACCATGGTTGCGAATCCTTGATCGCTGTTGGGGACCCTACTCAATCGACCTCTTCGCGAACTATCAAAACTCGCATCTATCACGATTCTGCACAAAGATCCCCCACCCAGAGGCTACTGTGGTTGATGCATTCTCGTGCTCATGGACAACCGAGAATGGCTTTGCGTTCCCACCACCCCAGTTGATCCCAGCAGTCATCTGCCACGCACAACGCACCCACACATCATTCACCCTAATTGCCCCACACTGGACGGGGGCAAAGTGGTGGCCACTCCTACAACCCTCCCCACCTAACTGGGCCCTGGACATCCGAGCGCACATTCCCCTGACGCACGGCAGCCAATGCATAGTAATAGGAACGCACCACACTGCCTTCTCAGGCACAGGACCGCCTCATAGCACAATCATTGCACTACGAGTGGTCTTCGACTAACCCACCCGGTATTCCTTCGTGCAGATATGTTGCCGAAGCTACAAGTCTAGCTTCTAAAGATGCTCTCACAGTCTCGGGCCGATTCAACGATCCGAACATACGAGCCATACTGGGTCAAGTTCAGAGCCTTTTGTGCAAAGGTGAACCTTCCATTCCCCTCCACATCGGACATGTCCCTCGCGCTGTACCTGGTGTGCGCCATCCAACACAAGGCTACCCTGTCCATGGTACAACTCACATGCTCAGCCGTGAGCTTTGAACACTGCATGACCGGGAGCATATGCCCAACGACCAGACCATTCACCACTCAAGTACGCGACTTTGCAAAAAACACTGCCCTCACCCCACGCGAGTGAAGGAGCCTGTCACGCTGCAACAAGTCCCGGACATGTAGCGGGCTACCTACAATCCGACAACCTCGGGGAGTTCCAAAAGGGGTTAATCCCTATCCGCATGTACACCGAATTCCTAAGATATTCGGACGTCATCGAGTGACAAGACATCCAGTTCGACAACAAGGTCATGTGGATCCTAATTCCGTACTCCAAGACGGACCGAGCTGGGAGGGGCACATGGATACTCATCGTTGCAACTCATGATCCCTTCTGCCCTGTCCGCTGCACCCGACGGCTCATCCAACTCGCGGGATACGACCGGCAGTCAGTGGGGCCGCTGATTCGCATCTTTGGACGTGGTTCACCCCAAGGTGGCCATGCAAGGCCGCCATCATACCCGATGATCCGAAACTGGTGCAAAGAAGCGTTCGAGAAGATCGGACTAGGGGAACACAGCTGAGAACTCACTCCTTTCGCTAAGGAGCAGCCACTGCTGCGGCAAACACCGGTCTGTCGGCCAGAATCTTCAACGACTGGGCAGATGGCGCAGCGATACAGCGAAGGAGATGTACGTCACGCCCAACGCCGAACATCTCATCAGCGCCTCCCGTCAGTTGCAAGATCTGACCTACGCCCCTTCTTCATGTCAAAATAAACGAGCAGGAATGAATGAACTATGCATCAGTGCGGTACAAGTACTAACCCTAAACTGGGTTGTACCCCATATAGGCTACCCCACTACAGCCTACACAACACAATGTTCTGACACTTGAGCACAGCACGCAGGGGCGTCCGTCATCGAAAGCCCCTGCCGCCCATGTCTCAGAGACCCGAGTTGAAATGAGAACAATGCCAATTGATAGTATAAGAAAGCAAGCTTTCTAAATATGATAATTTTTAAACACACGAAGTGTTTTTTTTTCGAAAGCGATAGATTACGTATTTCGAAAGCGATAAATTACGTATTTCGAAAGCGATAAATTACGTATTTCGAAATTACGTGTTTTTTTCAAGCGGCTGCCTGTAACGCAGGTTTGGCATCGTCAAAGTGCGCTAAACGCCCTTCTCCAACTACAAATCGTGGGTTGGAGCTCATTTCCCTCCACCCACGTCTCTCATTTTTCAAACGGCTCATGCAACTCTCCCACCCCCCACCCCAACACTGATGGACATCAGTGCCGCCGCTTGAACGGGAGGACAGATAGCTAGTACAATGATAGACAGTACGCACATATAATGCTTGATAGCTAGTACAATGATTGATAAGTAGCATCATGACATGTACCGTACTAGCATTTTTATTGTCTAGCTCGAGGTGCATGTTATGATTTGCCAGTTGAAATAAGAACGATGCCAAATGATAAGTATAAGAAAGCAAGCTTTCTAAGACTATCGACATCCTTCTTTTATCCCCAATTTGACCTAATCTACCATCTCTTTCCCTTAGCTATTTAACATGATATCAGAGCTTAGGTTATGACCGATCCTAACTTACACGATTTTTTTTTTAGCTGCCCGTTGGTCGACATTCATGCTGCCCCGCGCTTTAGATTTGCGCTGCCCTGCTGCTCAGCACGACGCGCGCCTCTTGCTGCCCTGATCGCGAGCCCCCCCCCAACCTGTTCGCGAATTACTACCCCGCTACCATGCGTGCAACGCACGCCCCCACTGCCCCGCTGCCCCCATTGCCCCGTGCGACGTGCGTCCCGCGACCTCTGCTGCCCCACTGCCGTCGCTCCACTTGGCAGTCGCTGCCCCGCGGCTCCCGCTGCCCTGCGGCCTCGCGCGTCCTCCTGGCCGCACTGCTGCTCCTTGCCGCCGCTGCCACTGCCAGCTTTCGCTGTTGCTGCTACTACAAGTTTTCGCCGCCTCTGCTGCCTGCAGTTGCTACTGCTGCCAGCCACTAGAGTCGCCGCTGCTGCTGCCAACCACTACGGCCGCCCCTACAGCCACTGCAGCCGCCCTTACCGCCGCTTCAGTCATTGTTACCGCCCCAGCCACAGCCGCTGGCGCTGCCCTTTCAGCCGCCGTCGCTGCTGCCAGCCACCACTGCCGCTACTGCTGCCAGCAACCGCCGCCACCGCTACGAGCTGCCGCTGCTGCCTGCTGCCGCTGCTACTGCTGCCAGCCGCCTCCGACATCAGCTCCCCTCCCTTGCAGAGCTCCGATTTTCTCAGCTGTGTGAGATGATGCCCAAGCGGGCCCAAGGCTTTCCCGTCCACTTCTTTAACCGGTGTGACCCACGCTGCACTAATGTCGAACGGGCTGGCGTATGGCGCCGGAGTTATCTGCCCTCGCGGCAACCTCGACGCGTTTCACCACCAACCTCTCCCCTTCTGTCCTGAATATTCTCCAGTAGTTCCTCTGCTTCGCTTTACCAGCTCCAGTACACACCACGTTCGTTGCTATAGCAATTTCCTCTGCCGTCCGCTTAGTCAACAGTCTGTCGTGCCACTCCGTCGGTGTAGCCTGGAAGGCTTTGAGCGCCCATCTAGTAGGGATCTTCCCCCCCATCTCTCTACTCAGTCGCTGAAGGTCCTTAACGGTAGCGGAGCTCACATGCATAAGCCCACTCAACGTGGTCGAGCAACGCGATAAATGCAGACATATTCTCGACCTTCGGAAAGTGAATGCGCACCTGATCATCCCCAAATTGCTCCTGAGCACCTTATCGACGAAGGACTAAGCCGCGTTGCTGAACTGGCACGCATAGTAGACTACACCACTCCATCGAGCTCAAATCCAGATACCATCACATTGACATACACCACTTCTGCTGGAAATTCCTCGGCTTCGAATTTGAGGGGCGCACGTACTCCTTTCGCTCGTTGCCCTTCGGCCTCGCGACAGCACCATTTGTCTTCACACAACTCATCAAACAATTAGCCAGGCGCTGGCGCGAACAAGGCATTCGAGTTGTACCCTATGTGGACGACATCCTGTTCTTATGCACGTCCAAGGCACATGCACAAACAACATGCCAGATGATAATCTCGGACCTCAAGATGGCGGGCTTGATGATCAACGCGAAAAAATCACAGTTGTCCCCGTCACAACACCTACCATTCTTGGGCGTTGAGCTGGATACCAACTCCAGACAATTCTCCACCGGCACTAATCGACGAGCATCACTTCATGCACACATTCAGAATCTATTGAGCGCAAGCAAAGCACGTCGACAGGTTCCAGCCAGCCACGTGGCCAGAATCATTGGCACGCAAGCGTCAATGGCTGTCGCGCTAGGTGCCATGACTCACGCATTCAGCCATGCCATGCTACAAGCGATCAACGACGCGCCATCCTGGGGAAGCAATGTGAGCATTTCCCCGCCTGTGGTCGAGGAGATGCAATTCTGGCTTGAGGAGTTTGACAGATTCAATGGTGCACCTTTCCACATCCAGAATAGTTACGACGCAGTAATCCACGTGGACGCCAGTTCCCACAGTTGGGGTGCCACTTTGCTCACCTTCCCTGGCGAACTTGAAGAAGCCAGTGCAGCCATGCCAGCACCACTGCAAGCAACGTCCAGCACCTGACAGGAAATCGAAGGCGTCCTTTGGGCCCTCTGAACGTATGCGAACAAGGTCCAACAAAAACACGTGCTCGTAAGGGTGGACAACCAAAGGGCCTTCTTCATCCTTTGCAAAGGCAGTACCCGCACCCCCGACCAGACCACCATTTGCAAGGACATCATCCGCATCTGCATGGAGCTCGGCACTCGACTAATCGGCGAATGGATCCTGTGCGAGCTTAATTCCCATGCTGACAAGCTGTCGAAACTGATCAACCATGACGAACACTCTTTGAAGCAACCATGGTTGCGAATCCTTGATCGCCGTTGGGGACCCTACTCAATCGACCTCTTCGCGAACTATCAAAACTCGCATCTATCACGATTCTGCACAAAGATCCCCCACCCAGAGGCTACTGTGGTTGATGCATTCTCGTGCTCATGGACAACCGAGAATGGCTTTGCGTTCCCACCACCCCAGTTGATCCCAGCAGTCATCTGCCACGCACAACGCACCCACACATCATTCACCCTAATTGCCCCACACTGGACGGGGGCAAAGTGGTGGCCACTCCTACAACCCTCCCCACCTAACTGGGCCCTGGACATCCGAGCACACATTCCCCTGACGCACGGCAGCCAATGCATAGTAATAGGAACGCACCACACTGCCTTCTCAGGCACAGGACCGCCTCATAGCACAATCATTGCACTACGAGTGGTCTTCGACTAACCCACCCGGTATTCCTTCGTGCAGATATGTTGCCGAAGCTACAAGTCTAGCTTCTAAAGATGCTCTCACAGTCTCGGGCCGATTCAACGATCCGAACATACGAGCCATACTGGGTCAAGTTCAGAGCCTTTTGTGCAAAGGTGAACCTTCCATTCCCCTCCACATCGGACATGTCCCTCGCGCTGTACCTGGTGTGCGCCATCCAACACAAGGCTACCCTGTCCATGGTACAACTCACATGCTCAGCCGTGAGCTTTGAACACTGCATGACCGGGAGCATATGCCCAACGACCAGACCATTCACCACTCAAGTACGCGACTTTGCAAAAAACACTGCCCTCACCCCACGCGAGTGAAGGAGCCTGTCACGCTGCAACAAGTCCCGGACATGTAGCGGGCTACCTACAATCCGACAACCTCGGGGAGTTCCAAAAGGGGTTAATCCCTATCCGCATGTACACCGAATTCCTAAGATATTCGGACGTCATCGAGTGACAAGACATCCAGTTCGACAACAAGGTCATGTGGATCCTAATTCCGTACTCCAAGACGGACCGAGCTGGGAGGGGCACATGGATACTCATCGTTGCAACTCATGATCCCTTCTGCCCTGTCCGCTGCACCCGACGGCTCATCCAACTCGCGGGATACGACCGGCAGTCAGTGGGGCCGCTGATTCGCATCTTTGGACGTGGTTCACCCCAAGGTGGCCATGCAAGGCCGCCATCATACCCGATGATCCGAAACTGGTGCAAAGAAGCGTTCGAGAAGATCGGACTAGGGGAACACAGCTGAGAACTCACTCCTTTCGCTAAGGAGCAGCCACTGCTGCGGCAAACACCGGTCTGTCGGCCAGAATCTTCAACGACTGGGCAGATGGCGCAGCGATACAGCGAAGGAGATGTACGTCACGCCCAACGCCGAACATCTCATCAGCGCCTCCCGTCAGTTGCAAGATCTGACCTACGCCCCTTCTTCATGTCAAAATAAACGAGCAGGAATGAATGAACTATGCATCAGTGCGGTACAAGTACTAACCCTAAACTGGGTTGTACCCCATATAGGCTACCCCACTACAGCCTACACAACACAATGTTCTGACACTTGAGCACAGCACGCAGGGGCGTCCGTCATCGAAAGCCCCTGCCGCCCATGTCTCAGAGACCCGAGTTGAAATGAGAACAATGCCAATTGATAGTATAAGAAAGCAAGCTTTCTAAATATGATAATTTTTAAACACACGAAGTGTTTTTTTTTCGAAAGCGATAGATTACGTATTTCGAAAGCGATAAATTACGTATTTCGAAAGCGATAAATTACGTATTTCGAAATTACGTGTTTTTTTCAAGCGGCTGCCTGTAACGCAGGTTTGGCATCGTCAAAGTGCGCTAAACGCCCTTCTCCAACTACAAATCGTGGGTTGGAGCTCATTTCCCTCCACCCACGTCTCTCATTTTTCAAACGGCTCATGCAACTCTCCCACCCCCCACCCCAACACTGATGGACATCAGTGCCGCCGCTTGAACGGGAGGACAGATAGCTAGTACAATGATAGACAGTACGCACATATAATGCTTGATAGCTAGTACAATGATTGATAAGTAGCATCATGACATGTACCGTACTAGCATTTTTATTGTCTAGCTCGAGGTGCATGTTATGATTTGCCAGTTGAAATAAGAACGATGCCAAATGATAAGTATAAGAAAGCAAGCTTTCTAAGACTATCGACATCCTTCTTTTATCCCCAATTTGACCTAATCTACCATCTCTTTCCCTTAGCTATTTAACATGATATCAGAGCTTAGGTTATGACCGATCCTAACTTACACGATTTTTTTTTTAGCTGCCCGTTGGTCGACATTCATGCTGCCCCGCGCTTTAGATTTGCGCTGCCCTGCTGCTCAGCACGACGCGCGCCTCTTGCTGCCCTGATCGCGAGCCCCCCCCCAACCTGTTCGCGAATTACTACCCCGCTACCATGCGTGCAACGCACGCCCCCACTGCCCCGCTGCCCCCATTGCCCCGTGCGACGTGCGTCCCGCGACCTCTGCTGCCCCACTGCCGTCGCTCCACTTAGCAGTCGCTGCCCCGCGGCTCCCGCTGCCCTGCGGCCTCGCGCGTCCTCCTGGCCGCACTGCTGCTCCTTGCCGCCGCTGCCACTGCCAGCTTTCGCTGTTGCTGCTACTACAAGTTTTCGCCGCCTCTGCTGCCTGCAGTTGCTACTGCTGCCAGCCACTAGAGTCGCCGCTGCTGCTGCCAACCACTACGGCCGCCCCTACAGCCACTGCAGCCGCCCTTACCGCCGCTTCAGTCATTGTTACCGCCCCAGCCACAGCCGCTGGCGCTGCCCTTTCAGCCGCCGTCGCTGCTGCCAGCCACCACTGCCGCTACTGCTGCCAGCAACCGCCGCCACCGCTACGAGCTGCCGCTGCTGCCTGCTGCCGCTGCTACTGCTGCCAGCCGCCTCCGCCGAAGCCGCCACTACAGCTGCTGCTACAGCAGCTGCCTCTGCTACATCTGCTGCTACAGCCATTGTTGTCGCCCTTACCGCCGCTGCTTCTGACCCTACAACCACTTCAACCGCCGTTACCGCCGCTTCAGTCGCTGCCGCCGCCCCTGCCACTGCCGCTACCGAAGTTGCTACTGCTATAGTCACTGCCGCTGCCCCTGCTGCTGCCTGCCATGGCAACCGCTACTGTTCTTATCTTTGACGCTGAGGGTCGCCCGATAGAGTTGGAGTCCTGATTAGAGGACCTCCACCTGTACCTGGAGAGCATTATCCGGGACGACGTTTCGTTGTATGAGCATACCTCGGGGAATCTTCCTGCCCCAGACGAGACGGCTAACCGCGTAGTTCGTTAACAGTGACAGTCGCGTGATGCTACCGCCCAGCTTGCTGTCCGCAACCACCTTCCGCTAGACCAGCGACCCCACTTCCGCCAGCTCAAGACGGCCAAAGCACTCTATGAAGCCGTCGTCAAGCGCTACTCCTCCCCCTCTTCTGCTGCCTTAGGCCATCTAGCGCTGCCATTCCTCTTCCCTGAGCTCTCAAGCTTTCTCACTGTAGTCGACCTAATTACTCACCTGCGCTCCCTTGACACACGCTACCGTGCTGCTCTCCCGTCAGAGTTTCTGACTACGAACCAGCCCCCTATGTATCTCACTCTCTTCTTCCTTTTGACTTGCCTCCATGACTCTCTCCGCACCGTTCGAGACTACTTTCTCTCCCTAGACCCCATCGAGATCACCCTTGCCTCATTTGAGAAGCGTCTCCTTGAGGCTGAGACCACTGCCCATGCTGTAGCTGCCTCTTGTGGCACTCCCGTCCCCTCCTTCTTTGAGGGGTGCTCCCCCTCCTTTCGAGTGCCTAATGTTGCTTCTGCTGTTGTTGTTGACTTCCATAAAGCTGAGGAGGTCGGTGCTGCGTCTGCTCCTAGTGGGAGGCGCCGCAGCGGTAGGGGTGGGGATAAGAAGGATGGGAGCGGTGGGGGTGGTGGAGGCGGCGATGGCACTGACGGGGGTGGTGGCGGTGGTGGGGTTGGTGGAAGTGGTTGTAGCGACGGCGGAGCCCGGGGTGGTGGAGGCAGTGGGGGTGGTGGAGGGGGCATGGGTGGTGGCCGGGGTGGAGCGAGCAGGGGAGGAGGCTCAGGTACGGCTACCAGAGCAGCTGCATCTAGCGGTACAGCTAGTGGAGGCGGAAGTGCTGGGGGTGGACAGCAGCAGCGTCAGCAGGAGACTCTCACCCTGCAGCAGCTTCGTGAGTGGGTTGTATAGCGTTTCAGCACCGGTCTGCCTGTACCGCCGCCGCGCAGGTCGCCCTGGAGAGGTGTGCGGCCGACTGGGACACGTTGAATCTTGCTGCTTCTTTCGCCTCAACGACGCGTACCGCGAGGAGTTTGGTGAGCAGAAGAAGCCTCCTGGTTGGCTAGCGCTGCTCAAGAAAAACATAGAGGTCTTTGCTCTTAATTGGGACCAGATTTGCGTTGGCATGTTTGCTATGGATTCTGCTTCTGCTAGTGTCGAGGGTGACTATTACTTGTGTGTGCCTAGAGCTGCTGGTGTAGAGACTACTAGTGTAGGTGCTTGTGAGCCGCCTAGCTCGCCTGCAGTTGCTAGGAGGCTTTGCACACCTTCACGTTGGACTCCGGTGCCGTTTGATAGATGTTGCCCAAGATTAAGTGGTATCAGCCCCCTCTCGCTGCTTCTTCCGCGATTGTACCACAGTCACACCGCTCGCAGCACCTATCCCTGTCACTTTGGCCTGTTGACGAGAGTTGGCCCCGCCCTCACTTGGGCGAAGCTGACTTCGTGGTCGGGTGCGTAGGAGGTGCAGCCGGCCATCTGCAGTGGGTGACACTGACCTTGTGGTCGAGTGCACGGGAGGTGCAGCCGTCCGTCCGCAGAGGTCGACGCCAGCCTGGGCGTGCAGGTCGATGAAGGTGGTCGTCGACCTGTGCGGAACCACTGTGACATCATCGACAAGGGTGGTCGAAAAAGCAGTTCGACAACCAGGGTACCTGGGAGGCTCGATTGGCTGATGCGACGAGACGCCACGAGGCGGGCGAGTATGGGCCGACCCTTTCCTTGGAGGTGGTTCAGCTGGGTATCCGTGCGCAGTAGGCGACGGAACACCTTTCCTGACCTGCTTCTCCTCGATCGGTGCGGAACGCAAGCGGCGTCGACGAGATGGTCGACGGAGGTGTTCAAGTCGGCGGCAGTGAGGGCACGAGGCAGTTAGGAGTGATCAAGTCCGTCAACGGTGGTGTCGGCGGGAATTAGGCGCGAGTGCTGTGGTCAACGGCGGCCGCAGGCAGCTCGCATGTCGATGTCGACCGTCGACGTCGCTCACCTCCGCGAAGCAGTAGGAGGTCCATGTCGACGACACATGTGACGGCGGGAGGGATTGCACCGACGGTATAGGTACTTCAAATTCTCGCCAGACAAGATCGTCGTAACCACGCCGCTGCAAATTCGACAGGACCTCATCACGTGGAGGGAGGCTATCGAGCCCCAACTAGAGATCGCCGGGGCTGAAAGGCTTCGCCGACGGCGTTGTACTGACACCGGAAGAGGACGACATCGAGGTGCGAGCGGAGTTCCGCGCTGCTCATCTTCTGACCTTCATTGTCATCTCAAGGTGCAATTCGCCGGTGGTGCAGATAATGCTGAAGCCATGTCGACAGCGATTGGACGCTGGCCACCAGGCATGGCGGTTCATCCTGTCGACGTACCAGGCGACAGACGACCTGTACATCGGACAGCTGGAGGAGCAGATGACACACCTCCGGATGGGCGAGCAGGAGTCGGCAATGGACTACTGCAACCGTGCTCGACGGATCCTTGCCAAGATGCGGATGGCGGGCGTCGACTATTTGATGGCGTCCTAGTTCACGCACATTGTCAAGGGTCTCCCAAGCGGCTACAACCTTATGCGCCGGATGATGGTGATGCCCGGCATGCGGGAGTCGCCCGACGAGGACACCCTCACCAACCACATGATCAAGGATGAGGCGATGCAGGAGGCAAAACGGTCCACGGAGCTCCTATCGCAGACGAATTACGCTGCACCAACGAAGCAGAGTCGTCAGCAGGGGCAACGTGGAAAGTCTGGCGGAGGTGGGAGGCCGGCGAAGGACGCCGACCGGGCGAAATCAGCTCGTGATAGTGGTTGTGGCAACGGTGGTCGACGGCGCGAGTGCTAGGTCTGCGCAAGCCCCGACCACCTCTCCTATGACTGCCCCGACCGAGAGGATTCTGACGATGAAAACCACAAAGGAGGCCGCGGAAGGTCGGTCAATGGTCGTCAAATTCGGGACAAGAAGCCGAGCAAGGAGAAGCAGGCGTCGAAGAAGACGTCGTCGACGAAGTACGTCAACTCCTCCAGTGGCAAGGGTCGAGGCGAAGGGGAGGCATCGTGCTCGATGGTCAGCGTGGTGGAGCCGACGCTTTCACTGGCGCCGGAGGCTGGCGAAGACTTCCAGGCGGTCGCAGCCGTTGTAGGCGAATCTGACAATGGTCCTTCTCGACAGCGGTTGCTCGCACCACCTCATGGGGACAAAGAAGGCCTTCGTGGCGCCGAGCGGCGATGTGAAGCATGTACGTGGCTTCAAAGGGGCTTTGTAGACCGTCGAGGGCCAAGGCACCGTCGTTCTGCAAAGAGAGGCCCAGGATGCAGGTCCTCATCTCCGACGTGCTCTATGTCCCAGGCGTGCAAGCGAACCTGCTGACGGCAGACAATCTGAATGACAGCGGTGTGAAGCTGTAGGACGACGGCGACGAGATGTTGCTCGTCATCGCAACCGGGGAGGTGCTCCGTCGAGCACGCTGCACCGGTCGTGTCCTCTGCACCGACCTTCAGCCATGTCGTCGACATCGATCAAGGTGGTGGCTCTGCGGACGATCGCCTCGGCGACGAAGTCGAGACCGGACAGGTGGAACTCGAGGCATTGCGCACGTTGGCGTTGACACCATCAAGAGCTCGGCGAAGCACGAAGTCGCCACCGGCCTGGACATCATGCCGTCGACGGGGACCGACTTGCCGTGCGTCTCCTGCATAGGCGGGAAACTTGCGCGACACACCTTCCCCGACAAAGGTTCGGACGCGGAGGAAGCTCTGGCCGTCGTTCACATCGACCTGTGCGGACCGTTCCGGGTGGCAGCTACTACTTCCTTTTGCTGAAGGACCGAAAGACGCGCTACGTGTGGGTGAGGCCGGTCGCCAAGAAAAGTGACGTCCTGCAAGTGTTTGAGCAGTGGCTGCTGGTCGTGGAGAGGCAAACCAAGAAGTCGGTGATGATGCTCCGCTCCGACCGCGGAGGCGAGTTCCTGGGGAAGGACTTTACAAACTTCGTCTGCAGCAAAGGTATCGTCCACGACCTGACCTGCCCATACACTCCGCAGCAGAACGGCATGGCAGAGCGGGAGATGCGCACGGTCGTCGAGTCCGTGCGGACGATGCTGCTGCACATGGGCGTACAGCACCATTGCTGGCATCTTGCCCTGCGGCAAGCCGTCAGGGTGCGCAAGTGTTTGGAGCGGTCGACGCAGCCGCCGGGGACGACACCGCACCAGCTGCTGACCGGCAAGAAGACCGACCTCTCGCTGGCGCGGGTGTGGGGCTGCATGGTCCCGTTCATGGTCCCCGAGCAGCAGCGCGGTGGGAAGCTGGCGCCGAAGGCTCGCTGGGGGCTCCAGCTTGGTGTGTTGCCAGAGAGTAAGGGATGAGAAGTGCTCGATCTGACCGACAACAAGATGGTCATGACGGTCGAGGCCATCTTCTACGAGACGTTGTCACTCGAGGTGTGGAAGGTGACGCATGGGCCGGCATCGGAACGGGCACGGACCTACTCACCGACGGACTCCTCGACAGCGACGTTCCCCCTGTCGACGAGGCTGTTGACGAGGACGTCGAGGATGTCCATCCTTCTCCTCCTCCTCCTCCTCCTCCTCCTGCTCCTGCTGCTTGCGCCACCTCTTGCCACCGGCAATGAGGGGAGCATGCTTACGTCGCCTGTGGCGCCGACCAGTGGCATCACCAGCGGCCGACGTGACGTCAAGCTCGTCGACGAGGGTACGAAGCCGTCGACTACAGGGGAGCAGCGGGTGGAGGAGATGTCACTGACAGGGGAGAAGCGGGTGGAGGAGATGCCACTGACAAGGGAGTTGTCGACGAAGGAAGCATCCGCAGAGGAGCCGCCGACAGGGGAGCAGCTCGACGATGGTTCATCGAGTGACGTTGTGGAGGTTGTTGGTGAACCCGACGACGATGAAGGGGAGCTGTCCGCCGGGGAGCATTTAACTGACAGCGATGTGATGGAAGTGGAAGTCAAAGCTGACGAGCCAAAGCTGCGAAGCTCCACTCGTTCCAACCTTGGCAAGCCTCGCGAGATGCTGAGATACCATGCTTGCCTGCCGCCGACCTCCTACAGCATGTTGCTCGACGGTGCGTAGGCCGACGTCGACCTGTCCGAACTCGACCCAGACGTGCACGCCGACCCAGAGCATCGTTGGGACATCGCGACGATGACGGTGAAGGAGGCGTTGGTGAGCTGGAAAGGCAAGGCGGTCAAGGCGGCGATGGACGAAGAGATTCGCAACCTCATTGCCAACGACACATGGGAGCTGCTCCAACGTCCATGCGGGGTGAACATCATGAAGAACCGGTGGGTGCTGATGACAAAATACCACATCGACGACACGGTCGCCCGCGAGAAGGCACGCTTGGTCGTGAAGGGCTTCACACAGGTGTACGGCGCCGACTACGTCACGCTGAGGATCTTCCTCAGCATCGTTGCCGTCCTCGACCTGCACCTGATGCAGCTCGACATGAAGAACGTGTCTCTGCAGAGCAAGCTCGACTGCGTGCTCTACATGTTTCATCCCAACTACTAAAACGACGGGACCAGCCGCGTATGCAAGCTGCTGAAGTGCTTGTACGAGCTGAAGCAGTCGTCGTTGCTGTGGTATTCGGGTTCGACGCGGTACTAACCTGCGTCGACTGGAAGAAGAGCCAGGTCGACGAGGCTCTCTACTTCAAGGTCGGCGACGACGGAGTGACCTGTTGGGTGCTGGTCTACGTCGACGACCTGCTCGCTGCCAGCAGCAGCCTTGCTATATTGAAGGAGCTGAAGGAGCTACTGGAGGCCGCCTTCGAGCTGCGCGAGATCAGCCCGGTCGAGAAGTATCTCGGGCTGGAAATCGTGCGTGACCGACCTGCGCGGAAGTTGTGGCTCCATTAGCAGACCTACGTCGACAAGCTGCGCAGACGCTTCATCGACGAGGAGCTTACCGGGCGGATCGCGAAGACGCCGGTCTCCGTCGACGCCTACGCGGAGCTGACATTCGATGACGAGGATGCTCAGAAGGTTGGCAGAAGGTTGGCTTGCTGCAGTTCGTGGCGACGACGATGAGGTCGGACATCGCCTTCGCATGCAGCAAGCTGGGAATGGGCCTGACGGCGCGGAGCGACAACCAATGGCGCAAGATCGACCGATGTCTTGCATACCTCGCTAAAACCCATGGCACCGCCCTGGATTTTGGCGGTGAACAAGAATCATTGCGTCTGGTCGGCTACGCGGACGCTGACGACGCGGGTGACAAGCAGAACTGGACGAGCACGGGCGGCTACGTGTTCGTCTTCGGAGGGGCCGCAGTCTCCTGGTCGAGCCAGCGCATCAAGTGCATGACGCTCTCGTCGACTGAGTCGGAGTACGTCGCGGCCACGGAAGCTGGCAAGGAGGCTCGTCGACTTCGCTTCCTCCTTGCAGAGTTCCAGCTGTTGGACGCTGGGATGCCGACCGTCCTTCGTGTTGTTGTTCAGGATCCGTCACTTTCAGAAGCTACGACGAATTCATTTCTCAACTAAACGCAAATCCGCTCAGTAGCAGAATTGTGCACCATAGGCTTAGCTACCATCTCCAATTCGAATCACTTAAAAAGATGGTCTAGAGAGTGAGAACCATTCGAAAACGTCCAGCAGCTGCATGACTAGGATGGTGGAAACAATACAAGCATTATGGCATAGGATGGTTGGAGTTGGGGACTCCAAGAGAACCATGAGAGGGAAGGGGTTCTCCAAGAGCTAGGGAAGGATGGTAAGAACCTTCCTAGCAGCAAGGATGCAACCCTCATCATGAGGTCCTTGAGGTGTCACATGCAAAATCCAATCTAGTTGGATTTTGCCTAGGTGTTGCAACATTTGCAACTCATGCTAGAAACTTCTAGCCACCGTAATCCAAAAGTCAAAGTTGCCTTCCTAACCACCCAACCAAAGATCCCTTTATAGTCATGTCCCAATAATCTGCCAATATAGATAATATCTCAAAATGAGATAGAATTCCCAAAACTTGGAAATCTTGTAACTTGGGCGATCTTGGTCGGAATAAGGCGATCTTGGTATCGTTGGAAAGCTCTGGATTTCTCCTGCATGATCAAGCATGTAGACTTGGAGAAAAACACAGAGATGGTAAAATCCAACAGCCATGCATAATGACACATGCTCATGCAAATTATGCAAGCACAAATGGCACGAGCACTCGGCTAGACGTTAGGATGACATGCACTCAGAATGACGTGCATCCAACAAACTCCCCCTCAGACTAACGGACTGCATGCACACAAACTTACACACATGCAAACTCTCATGCACACAATCACACATGCACTCATGACACTGCTGCCCACACTAGTGCAATGCCATGCCACACATCTTAGCACACTTCCAATGTGCGCTCTCGGGAAGTCTCTTGGTGAGAAAATCTGCCGCCTGCTTGCAGGACTTCACGTGGTGAAGCTCAACAACTCCCTCCTTCACCATCTGCCTCACCCAGTGCCACTTAATCTTCATGTGCTTGTTCAGCCCATTCAGGATAGGATTATTGGCCATGCCAATAGCAGCCTCGCTGTCAAAGAAATGTGGTGTAGGTCCCTGCTGTTCAGCTCCCATGTCCTCCAGCAGCTTCCTCAGGAGCACGATCTCCTTGATGGCATGGTACATCGCCATGTACTCTGCCTCTCCGGAAGACTGAGCAATCTCACTCTGCTTCTTGGACCTCCAGCTCACTGGTCCACCTCCGACCATGCACACAAAGCCGCCAACTGATGACTGATCCTCCTCCTCTGAGGCCCATGTAGCGTCGGTGAAGCACGACAGCTTCAAGGTTCCAGGCGTGATCCCATCTGCTCCAAACTGTTTCAGCTGCCCGCCAGCTGAAAACTGAACACCAGCAGATGCCGTTGATCCGAGGTAGCGCACCAAGCGCTTTGCCACCTCCAACTGCTCCTCAGTGGGCCGCTGCACAACTCTGGCTAGCTGCCCCACTCCAAATAAACAAACAGGTCGCGTATGCACAGCAGCATACATCACACTCCCAATGAGTGACTGGTACTCATTCTGCTGCTCATCCTCGAGTACATCATCCTCCTCAGCTGCCTTCTTCAGTTTGAACGGTGTCCATAGGGCGCCCCCCAGTCACACCATAACGCGACCCCCAGTCACACCATAACGCTCCATGACACCAGAGATGTAGTGTGACTGATGCACCTTCAGCCACCTCCTCTCAACATCCCTCTCAATCTGCAGCCCCAAGTAGTAGTGGACATCCCCCAGCATCTTGCACTTGAAGTTGCCTATCAGCGGCTTCTGTGTCCTCTCAATTTGCTCCATAGATGGTGAGATAGCAGTATGTCGTCAACATACACAAGCAGCAAGAGCAGCTACTCCCCTTCTCCAAGCAGAAACAAGTTGTGTTCCGCTTGGGACGTCTTGAAGCCTCCACTCAGCAGCACCTCCTCCAGCTTCTCGTACCAGCACCTGGGCGCTTGCTTAAGGCCATAGATAGCCTTCTTAAGCTTGCACACCCGGCTGGTCCCATCCTCATAGCCGTCGGGCTGCGCCATGTAGATATCCTCCAGCAGCACTCCATTGAGGAACGCAGTGGTGATATCCATCTGCTTCACGTGCCATCCTTTCAGAGCAGCGCTAGCCAACAAAGTCCTCAGTGTCACTGGCTTAGCAACGGGAGCAAAGATCTCCCCAAAGTCGACCTTCTCTTTCTGCTGAAACCCCTTGGCGACCAAGCGGCTCTTGAACCGCTCCAACGCACCATCAGCTCCACTCTTCACCTTGAAGACCCACTTGCTGCTGATCGGTCGTCGTCCCTCGGGTAACTCAACAAGCTCCCAAGTCCCATTCTCAATGAGACTGTTGAACTCCGCATCCATGGCAGCCTTCCACTCCTCCTTCTGGGGTCCACTCAGTGCCTCCTCCACTGTGGCTGGTTCTCCAGGCAGAGGTGTGAAGAAACAGAATGCCATCTCCTCATCATCTCCCTCATCCGCCTGAACCGCCATGGCACCTTGCTTGGGTCCTCCCAAACGGCTATACTTCAGCCTTGAAGGTGGCGCTGCCACTCTCTTCTCGCGGGTTGCAGTCTGCTGCCCATGTGGTGAAGCTCCTTTCTGCACACTCCTCTTGGTGACCTTGGCGGTTGCAGCAGGCTCGGGCTGAGATGGTGAGTCCACACGTGCCGACTCATCCTCCAACCCCTCCTCCGCAGCAGGACCAGCACCTTGCTGCTCACCACCGCCAATGTGGTCACTGGTCATCTCTGACTCAGGGAGATCCTCAAGGTGCAGCTGAACCTCCTCCACTGCAGACCGCTCAATCTCTTGCAGACGCAAGCCAATCTGCACCTGCTGCTGCTGCTACCAGTCTTTGTACATGACGTCCTCAACAAACTTGACGTCACGGCTGACCAGCGTCTTCTTGCTCTTGGGGTCCCACATCAGCCACCCCTTCGAGTCAGGAGCCATCCCAAGATGGACAGCCCACACAGCAGCAACTTCCAGCTTGTGCCTCTGCTCCTTAGGCACCATCACAAGCCCCATGCAGCCCCACACCTGCAGCATGTCAATGGATGGCTTCTTCCCAAGCCAACGCTCGTACGGCACCCAGTGCTTGTCGCCAACATGCGTCAAGACCCTGTTCTTGACCGTGATGACATGGCGAACAGCTTCAGGCCAGAACTTGTAGGGCATCCCAGCAGCCCCCAACAAGGTCTTAGCCGCCTCGCCAATGGTCCGCTTGGCATGCTCAGCAATGCCGTTCTGCTGCGGTGTTCCAGGGCAGGTCAGCTGGTGTCGGATGCCGTTCCTCTTGAGAAACTTGGTGAATTCCGCTCCAAGGAACTCCCCTCCACGGTCACTCCTCAGCACCTTCACCAGCCGCATCGCTTGCCGCTCCACCATCGGCAACCAATCCTCCTTGATCGCCGCTGCAGCATCGCTCTTCTTGGACAAGGGACGTGCCCACGTGAAACGGCTCCATTCGTCCACCATGGTGAGGAAGTACAACACTCCCCCAGTCCCCTCCGTCCTCATAGGACCCACCAGGTCCATGTGCACCACCTCCAAGGGTGCCTTCGCCGATCCCTCCGCACGTGGAAACGGGAACCGCGCAAACTTGTTTTGCATGCACATCTCGAAGTTGCCAAATGAAGTGCCATCTCCTTGGAGTTGCTGGTCGTGCACGCACTTCTCCTTGTGCATCACCTCCAATGTTGAAATAGCCACGTGTGCAAGCCGCCGATGCCAAGTCTCCCAATCCGCTTGGCCCGAGGTAGCCGACGCCTTCACCGCCGCGCTTCCTCCAATCAGCTCCTCTCCTTGCACACCTTGCTGCTCCTCCTCAGTGACGCTCTCCTCCATAGATGCCGCGGCTGCCGCCTTGCCCGATTTCCGCCAAGGGAGGACCGGGATCTGCCACATGCGCTTGTGGACATCTCCCTTCCGCTGCAGGTCCCAAATCAGCCGCTCCTTGTCGTATGCACGATAGCGCTCCGAGCCAATCGTCTCGGTGTTCACACCCGCATCTCCCAACCGGCCGGTAGAAATCAGGTTCGCGCACAAGTCCGGCACCCACAGCACGTTCTTCAGCCCCACGAGCTCTCCATCCGCTCCCATGAACTTGGCGCATCCCATGCCCATGACCTTGGCCTTGGCGCCCGTCGCGGATGTGACTGTAGAGATGGGTGCGGGCTGAATCTCATCGAGTAGGTCCGCACGAGGAGTCATGTGCCACAAGCTCCCAGAATCAATCACCCAATGGGTGAGGGGGTGTAGGAGAACCTTGGCAGCCATAGCGAGGTCAGTTTCGCCTTTGTTCAAAAAGAAGAACCCGGCCTTCCGCTCCTCAGATTTGCCGCCTTTCTCCTCATCCTTCTCCTCTCCACAAGCTCCTATGACTCCCCCACTCCTCTTGCCACTGTGCTGGTTGATCAATGAAGGCGGGGTCCAATCCTTAGGTCGTTGGTAGCACTTCCGCCAACGATGTCCGCGCTTCTTGCAGTAGAAGCACACCTCCCCTTGACCCCCGCCGCCATCCTCCTTAGGGTTGTCCTTGTTCTTGCCCTTCCACTTCTTCTTGAAGCCACTCTTTCCACCTCCAACTCCATAGCCAGCCCGTTCCTCTTAGCGCTCCACACTCCGGCGCCGCAAGTCCTCCTCAAGAATGCGCGCCCGGATGTAATCCATGCTCAATTGGGGTTGTTGGGAGTTGAGGTTGATGGCAAGGGCAGACCACAAATCCGGTAGCCGTATCACGATCTCCACACACTGCATGAGCACCGGGTACACCACACCACCACCTTGGAGCTTCGTGAAGATGGCCCGCATCTCATCCAACACCGGTTGCACCGGCTCTCCATCAACGAACTTGATGTCGCGCAGCCGCCGCGCGAGTAGCACGATGCCGGTAGCGTGTGTCGGTGAGTGCACATCCAGAAGCTTCCTCCAAGCCTTGGGGCCACACTCTGGATCACCCAAGAGGTCCTTGATGTGGTCAAGTTGTCGTCCGCCAACCGCTTGCACCATGAGCATGTACGCGTCGAACGATTGCTTCATCCACGCTCCTTTCAGCTCCGCGGCATCCGGCATCTTCTCCTTCCCCTCCACCAGGTCCAATAGATTGTATAAGGATTACATCAGCCTCATGCGGAAGTTCCAGTGCTCGTAGTCCTCCCCCATGAATTTCTCAATAAAAAGCGCCTTCACAGGATCCACGGTTGTAGGAGATGGTGTAGAAGTCGAGGGTAGCGTAGGGTTGGCTGGTTGGTGAGTCCCCACTCCACCACCAGCAACTTCCTTTTTCTCTCCAGCCTCTCTACCTTTAGCCATCTCGCCATTAGCACCTCTGGAGTCCGTTCCAGTCATATTGAGGCCTTATGAACGGTGGAAACTTGAGAAATCTTTTAGAGAGAATTCGGCCAGAAATTTCGATTGTACAAAAACCACCTTCGAATTAGAACGCAGTTTGACCTACACTCGAAAGATCGCGAGAAGAGCTACTAAAAAATGGTCTCATTTATCAACATTGGTTGAGACGACTTGTGGTCTCAAAGTCGACTACCCGCTCTGATACCACTTGTTGTTCAGGATTCGTCAATTTGAGAAGCTACGACGAATTTATTTCTCAACTAAACGCAAATCCGCTCGGTAGGATTGCGCACCATAGGCTTAGCTACCATCTCCAATTCGAATCACTTAAAAAGATGGTCTAGAGAGTGAGAACCATTCGAAAACGTCCAGTAGCTGCATGACTAGTATGGTGGAGGAAATACAAGCATTAAGGCATAGGATGGTTGGAGTTGGGGACTCCAAGAGAACCATGAGAGGGAAGGGGTTCTCCAAGAGCTAGGGAAGGATGGTAGGAACCTTCCTAATAGCAAGGATGCAACCCTCATCATGAGGTCCTTGAGGTGTCACATGCAAAATCCAATCTAGTTGGATTTTGCCTAGGTGTTGCAACATTTGCAACCCATGCTAGAAACTTCTAGCCACTGCAATCCAAAAGTCAAAGTTGCCTTCCTAACCACCCAACCAAAGATCCCTTTATAGTCATGTCCCAATAATCGCCCAATGTAGATAATATCTCAAAATGAGATAGAATTCCCAAAACTTGGAAATCTTGTAACTTGGGCGATCTTGGTCGGAATAAGGCGATCTTGGTATCGGTGGAAAACTATGGATTTCTCCTACATGATCAAGCATGTGGACTTGGAGAAAAACACAGAGATGGTAAAATCCAACAGCCATGCATAATGACACATGCTCATGCAAATTATGCAAGCACAAATGGCACGAGCACTCGGCAGGACGTTAGGATGACATGCACTCAGAATGACGTGCATCCAACACGTATGAACAACCAGTCGGCCATCACTGTCACGGAAGGCTTGGGGCTGAAGGGCAACCTCAAGCACATGGAGCAACGTTACGTCTGGCTGCAGCTGATTGTGAAGCGCGAGAAGTTCGTTCTACGGTACATCCCGACCACTGAGCAGCCTTCCAACTTCCTGAAGAAGGCGCCGCACTTTCCTGCCTTCAACCAGTGCTCCTTCGCGATCGGCCAAGTTCGTCTGGCTGACGTCGGTGAGGGGGTCGATGATGTGCAGCAGTATGTGTTGTGCTCTTTTGCACGGCTAGTGCAGTGACGGCATGCTGTGTGCAGTGTGCATGCTGATGACGAATTCACCGTTGTAGAGTTTCTCTACGCGTGGCCGACCCCTTGTCTGGCCCGGTAGTTGCATGCAGCACCACTGTTCTCACGTGTTCGGCAGCCCCCTCCGGATCCCTCACAAGTTTCCACATTCCCTCGTTCGCTACGAACTTGGTGAGTCCGGCTGTCCTCCAGGATCAGATGGTCACTACTCCTAGGGGCGAGCTAGTGGCGATTTGTATGGACTCGATGATTGGCGACCACCTCGTGACGTTCACCCAAAGGCCTGGGTTTGGATTGTACAGACTGCACATTGAGTCAGCACAGGTGGCAGTATCTGCACAGGTAGCTGCGTCTTGCTCGTGTTAGTTACTCACACACCCATCCCTCCCTGCAGGGTCTACATTGCATGCACCCACGTCTCCTTGTCTCCTTGTCTCCTTGCCTTCCGAGGTCCTTGCTCCCGCTTCCACCGTCGCTTGCACCGCCTTGCACTCTCTGAGTCGAGGGCTGTCAGCGCACCGCTCCTCACTCCTCCTCGTTCCCTCCCACAACCACTGCTCCTCTGCAGACCCTGCACATGGACGTGTAGGGCCTAGCCCTTGTCCATGGGCCAGATCGGGAGCGCTACTTCCTGCTGGTCGTCGACAAATAGGCGCGCTACATCACGGTGTTTCCCTTGTATCACAAGGGAGACGTTCGTCTTGTATTGATCCCTTAGATCCGCGCTGTTCGCCGCCAGCTGAGCGCACAATTCCGTCAGGACCTCCCGGTTCCGTCTGCACTCTGACTGTGGAGGTGAGTTTTCCTCCAGTATCCTTGAGGACTTTTTTCGTGAGGAGGGCATCACCAAGTCGTTCACGCTTCTGGCTTCTCCACAGCAGAATAGGATCGCTGAGCGCTGCATTCACTTGATCATGGAGGTTGCTCGCACCTCCATGATCCATGCGGCTGCTCCCCATTTTCTGTGGTCGTTTGCGGTCCGATACGCCGCGCATCAGCTCAACCTCTGGCCCCATGTCTCCGAGCCGGAGACCTCGCCTACACTGCGTTGGACGGGGGAGGTTGGCGATGCGTCGGCGTTTCGGGTCTGGGGCTCACTTGCCCTTGTCCGCGATACCACCACGGTCAAGCTCTCTCCTCGCACTATTCACTGCATCTTTCTTGGCTTTCCCACCGACGCCTCGCCTTGGGAGTTTTACCACCCTGCCTTGCGCCGTGTCCTGTCCTCCCGGAGCGTCACCTTTGACGAGTCGCTTTGCTACTATCGTCTCTTCCCCCACGCGTCTTCCCCTGTCCCCCCGCCACCCCTCTTTCTGGTTCCAGGTTACCCCTTGGTAGACTCCCGCACCTCCCCCCCCCCCCCCCCCTCGCGTCATGCTCCATCAGGTGTGTCTAAGGTCTCACCTCTCCCCTTGGTTGAGCCTTTGGAGGTCTCCTCTGACCCGGCTGAATGGGGTGACCTTGCTGCTGATGACACTGCGGCCTCTCGCCGATCACCGCGCTTAAAGACGCCTGCTGGTTTTCCGCCTCGGCCGCCTTCGCCGCCTTTGCAGCATGTCGCTGTGGACTCCGGTGCTGCTGGGGGTGGTGACGCTGGAGGTGCGGGCTCTAGAGGTGCTGGGACTGGGGGTGCTGGCTCTTGGGGTGCTGGTTATGGATGTGCTGGAGCCGGTGGTGCTGCAGGTGCTCTTGCTAGAGGTACTGGGGGTTTTGGTACTGGAGGTTGTGGTACTGGAGGTGCTGGAGCTTGAGGTACTGGAGCTGGGGGTGGACAGCCCCAGCCGTTGCGTCTGTAGGCGACTCTCTCGCTGCAACAACTCCATGAGTGGGTTGTTCGACGCGGTGCTGACTCTGGGGGGTGCTGACACTGGAGGTGCTGAGCCTGGGGGTGATGACGCTGGAACTGGAGTTGCTGGAGCTAGCGATGCTGGAGGTTCTAAAGATGGAGGTACTAGAGCTCGAGGTGTTGGAGCTGGCGGTGCTAGAGGTTCTGGAGCTGGAGGTTTTGGAGCTGCAGGTACTGGAGGTATTGGAGCTGGAGGTAGTAGAGATCGAGGTGCTGTGTAGTGGCGACCGTTCTTCTTGGACCAGCCGCAGTCACCCCTTTCACCACCTGGCTCAGCGCTTCACCAGTTTCTCAGTCTTCCATCTTCCACTGGTATTACTCCTCCTGTATTGTGTCCACCTTCTGACCCGTCCCAGACACAGCTACGGCCTGACTCCCACTGCTTACTCCTCCTTACACTGAGTCCATAGACTCCCTGACTGAGCGTCGAGAGCCTGCGTCTCGTCCTGCCACGCCTGTTCGTTCTCGTCGCGCTCCCCGTGTTCGTCCTCCACCTGTTCCTAGCACTCACGCCATGACACTTCGTCCTTCCTCTGTTCCACAGCATCCTGTCCTGCCGTCTCCTCCAGCGTCCTCTCTTCCTGACGTTCCTGACCCTGAGTCTGACCTTGCTCGTGCTGCTAGTCCTACTTTCACGTGTGTTTTGGCCTCACTTGTCACTGACCCTACTTTTGAGTCTGCATCTGCGTCTGCCTTAGTCACTAAGCTCGTTGACTTTGCTGCTGCCTGTCATCTTCACTACTTCGCGAGTCTTGTTACTGAGTCTTAGTGTGATTGTCCTCTGTCCGTCGGGGGTGAGCTTGCAATTGGCAGTGACGTCCTTGAGGACACGCAGTTTGAGATCGAGTGCCTTGCTGTTGTTGTCCCTCATCTCGCTGCCATACTTGCCCCTAAGGGAGACCCGGATGCACTTGACATCCCGACCCCGCGCTCTTACGCAGGAGCGATTTCGGGTCAGTACTCCTCTAAGTTGCAGACAGCTATGGATGCAGAGATAGCATCTTGGAAGTCCGGAGGCACCTACATCGACGCATTTCCCCCTCCTGGGGCGAACATAGTCGATGGCATGTGGATTTTTAGGGTGAAGCGGCCGCCGGATCCTTCGCCTGTCTTCGAGGCACGTTACATTGTGTGAGAGTACAACGACGTATGCTCGCTTGGCTAGCTTGCCTTGCCTTTATTCTGCTATTTCTAGCTTAGATTTGTTTTATCATGCATGCTTATGCTTGATTTCCTAGGTTAGGTGCTTTCCTATATTTTATTATAGTTATAGCACCAAACCAGGTTACGTGTACCGAATTCCAGGCCTTTCGGTTGCCACCAAATTGCCTTCTACCGAATTCGGGAAGGGTCTGTTCGGGACGCTTCGCGACCCTCAGAACATTCGCGTAATACGTGGGTTACTGGCCTTGTGTCAAGACTAAGTATAGCCTCGTGTTGTACCCAGATGGACCAATCAATTCATTTCTACTTTTCTGAACTCGATCCTTGATCCTCACACTTGGTAATCAGAGCTCGTTTACACGCGAAGTTCTTTCGACAGCTGCAAATCAATCCTAAAAAAAAAAAAAAAAAAAAAAAAAAAAAAAAAAAAAAAAAAAACAGAACAAAAAAAACTGCGGGGGTGACGAACGATAAACACCGATTCCGGGTACGTAAAACCGGTTCCGTATTTTTCCCTCCCCCTCTTTTTCGGTTTTTAGAGGCGATGTCAGGCATGGAGGGCGTAGGCGACAATTTCGTAGCACAGGTCGCAACCCTTCGCACGGAGATGGACCAGACGCGAGCGACGCTCTAGCGAATAGAGACGCTCCAGCGAATAGAGGCGCTCTTCGCGAACCAGTCGGTAGCCGCAACAGCACTAGCGAATGCAGCAGCAGGCGACATCAGCAGCAGCAGCGGCGACACCGACATTTCACGCAGCAGTGGCACCAGCTTCGCCGAACCTCAAAGCAGCTCGCCCGAGGCTCCTGAAAACGTTCGATCCGAGCGCAAAAGGATCAGACGTTCGACAATTCGTGGCTACACTCAAAATTTATTACGAGGCCATTGGTTGCACGACCCCGACGAATGACGCAGTAAGGATTCGGCTCGCAGCAACACTGTTGCGAGGCCCGGCGCTCGAATGGGTGTACTACAGTGACGTGGTCCGAGGCGAGGGAACGTGGGCGCAGTTTTGGGCAGATTTAATAGCGCGTTTCGAACCTATTAATTCAAGCTATCAGGCGTGGCAGCAGATTCACCATCACAAACAGTACGGCAGTGTAGCGCAGTACACGCAGCAGATGGAGCAGTTGTGTAACAAAATTCCAGACCTGGCCGAAGGGGAAAAGTTGCAGGCGTACATTGAGGGACTGAAATGGAGATACGACGACAGGTGATCGCGACATGGTATGAGCAGCAAAGCGATACAATGCGCTGACGCGTGGTCAACCCAAAACACTACGCCACGTGGCGAACAGGTCTTTTGGCATGGAGCGATTGGCACCCCCCACGTTCGCCGACCCGATGCACATCGACAAAGTCGACGCGAAGCTGCAGCCAGCAAAATCCTCGAAGGAGACCCAGTTCACGGCAACGATGGTGGACGGTACGAAACTTCCCATCTACGACGAAGCATCACTGCAGCTGCACATAGGTGCGTTGAGATGGAAGCCGACGTTGCCGATCACGAACATCAAGGGTTTAGATTTCATCTTGGAACGAGGTTTCTTGAAACGATTCAACCCCGAGATTGACTGGGTCAACCGGAAGGCGTGTATCTACAACAACGGGAAACGTGTGGAGCTGCGAAGCTGGACGGATATAGGAGATGTTCCTGAAATGACGCTGGCACGGTTCGAACGGACGGTGAACGAGAGTAACACGGGTTACTTAGCACTGGTTATGGCAGCAGCAGAGAAGAAGTCGAACTTGGAGCTACCTACAGCTTTACAGGAGGTGTTGGATCAGTACAAAGACATCATGCCAGACGACCTACCTGCAGAAGTACATTTAGCGTGAACCCACGAGCACGAGATGGTGGAGGAACCAGGTACGAAACCTGCCTGCCACCATACTGCCTTAGTCCGACCGAACTGACATACATGAAGAAGCAGATAGAGTATCTACTGGACAGACAACTGATCCGCCCATCCACCTCTCCCTACTGTGCACTAGTTCTCTTCACTCGAAAGCCGGACAGTAGTTTACGGATGTGCATCGACTACCGCGTAAGCCCTAAACAAACAGACAGTTAAAAACAAATACCCCATAATGCGCATAGGCGATCTTTTAGACCAACTGTGTGGTGCAATGATATTTTTGAAGCTGGACCTACGGTCGGGTTACTGGCAGATCAAGATGGCAGACAAACAAGTCGATCCATAAGGCGGCGTTCCGTACCAGATACGGCTCCTACGAGTACTTAGTGATGCCGTTCGGACTCTACAACGCACCAGCGACATTCCAGGCGGAGATGAACCACATCCTACAACCCCTGTTAGACGAGTGCATGGTGGTGTAGCTAGAAGACATTCTCATCTACTTCAAGAATATGAAGGAGCATGTGGAGCAGTCTTCGAGATCCCGCGGAAAAAAAGAAAAAAAAAAAAACAAACAAACAAACTATGTGAAGCTGTCGAAGAGCGACTTTGCCCTGAAGAAGGTGCAGTTTCTCGGGCACATGGTGAGTGCCGAGGGCATACACGTGGACCCGCGGAAATTCGAGGCTGTCAAGAAGTGGAAAGTTCCTGAGAACGTGAAGGAGTTGCAGCAGTTCCTAGGCTTCGCCAACTACTACAACAGGTTCGTGCCACAGTACACTCAAATAGCAACGGCACTGACAAACTTACTGAAAAAGAATACATCCTATAAATGGGATACTCCTCAACAGCAAGCCACGGAACTGCTACAGACAGCACTAACTATAGCGCCAGTACTCATCCTACCGGACCCAGACAAAGAGTATGTGGTGGAAACAGACGCTAGTGACCAAGCACTTGGAGCAGCACTGATGCATGATCATGGATGCGGTTTTGCAGCCCATCGCCTACCTCGGTAAGAGGCTACACGGAGCAGAACTAAACTACCCAATCCATGACAAAAAGCCTTAGCGATAGTCACAGCCTTCAAGGCGTGGAGGTGTTACCTAGAGGGAGCCAAGACTACAGTCTACACTGACCACTGCAGTCTCAAATACCTCAAGTCGAAGCATATGCTCTCACAACGACAGGTGAGGTGGGTGGACTTCCTGGAAACTCACTTCCACTACGACATTGTCTACAAACCCGGGCTACACAACAAAGCAGACGTGTTGAGCCACCCCGGTCATATAGCAGGCATCCAGCTCGACGGGTTGAACCATCTGCTCAAGGGTCTATTCCAACATGGGTACTCTGTGGACGCAGAGATCGCTACAGCACAGAAACAGAAGTTGTTACAGTGGGAGAAAGACTTAGCTGTAAGGAAGGGTTCAGGAAAGATTTGGGTACCGAACTATGCCTCGCTCCGACAGATCTTGCTGGAGGAGTTTCACGACATAGCATACACGGGACATTTCGGGAGCAACAAGATGTTAGCAGTGACGGCAAAGAATTACTACTGGCCCCGGATGGCAACAGACGTGCAGCAGTTCGTCACATCTTGCGACACATGCCAGCGGATGCAGAGTAGCTAGCAGAAAAAAGCAAGGTTATTTCAGCCTCTACCCGTACCGGAGCAGCCATGGCAAGTCGTCAGCCTAGACTTCATCACTGGGCTTCCTTCGACCTCACGAGGGCATGACGCTATACTCGTGGTGATCGATAAGTTTCTAAAATGGGACACTTTATATTGACCAACGCTGGAGCTACAGCTGAAACAACTGCTCGCCTCTTCTTCGACCGCATCATCACCATCTACGTCATCCTCGCTACACTCATCTCAGATAGAGACCCAAAATTCACAAGTAAGTTCTGGAGGGAACTCATGGGTTTGTTGGGGACAAAGCTTGCAATGTCTTCAGCGTACCACCCCCAGACTTATGAACAGACTGAGCGACTCAATCAAGTGGTTGAACAGTTACTGCGCAGGGAAATCTCCTTTCTTCCTGTGCTATGAACGAGATCCATTTATACCACAGCAGCCAACCTCACCAGCACACATCCAAGCCGCACATGACTTCGCCACCACCATGCAGCAGCTATGGGAGAAGACTCAGTGACGTCTCACCACGATGCAGATTTCCCAGAAACAGTATGCCGATCGATAGCGACATGATCACTCGGTAGCAGTCGAATATCAGGTGCTTCTTAACGCACGCAACATGGACTTGTGTCGCCTTTCGTCTAAACTCTGGCCTCGCTTCTGTGATCCCTTTCGCGTTGAGGAAAAGGTGACACCAGTAACGTTCTGCTTGCGCTTCCGTCAGACGTTCACGCTTCCGGCCTCTCCGCAGCAGAATGGGGTTGCTGAGCGCCGCATTGGCTTGGTCATGGAGGTCGCTCGTACCTCCATGATCCATGCGGCTGCCCCCCATTTTCTGTGGCCGTTTGCGGTCAGGTACGCCGCGCATCAGCTCAACCTCTGGCCCCGTGTCTCCTTACCGGAGACCTCGCCCACGCTGCTGTGGACGGGGAAGGTTGGCGATGCGTCGCGTTTCCGAGTCTGGGGTGCTCGTGCCTTTGTCCGCGATACCTCCGCGGACAAGCTCTCCGCCCGCGCTGTTCCCTGTGTCTTCCTTGGCTTCCCCCCTGACGCGCCTGGTTGGCAGTTTTACCACCCCACCTCGCGCCGTGTCTTTGCGTCTCAGGACATCACGTTCGACGAGTCGGTTTCCTTTTACCGTCTCTTCCCCTACCGCACTGCCCCTCTCCCCCCCCCCCGCCGCTCTTTCTCGCTCCAGGTGCTCCCCAGGTAGACCCCCTCCCCGCTCCCGGTCCTGCTCCTTCAGGTGTGTCTCAGGTTGACCCTCCTCCCTTGACTGCGCCGGTTGAGGTCATTGGTGACTCAGGTCCTGCTGCGGGTGGTCCTGCTCGGGGTACTACTTCTGGGGGTGCTGAGCCTGGGGGTGCGGAGCCTTGGGGTGCGGAGCCTAAGGGTGCTGAGCCTGAGGGTGCGGAGCCTGGAGGTGCTGAGCCTGAGTGTGAGGAGTCTGGGGGTGCTGAGCTTGGGGGTGCTGAGCCTGGGGGTGCTGCACCTAGGGGCGCTGAGGCGTCTGGTGAGCAGTCTCCCTGGAGCGGCCGTCTCCGTAGTCGCTCCGCTGGTGCCTCGCCGCTGCACTCTCGTCGTCTACTCCCTCTCTCCCCACAGCAGCTGCGTGAGTGGTACGTTGGCCGTCAGGGTCGCGCTGCTGGAGCTGGGGTCCCCGCTGCCGGGGGCGCTGGAGCTTGTGACTCTCCTACTAGAGTTGTTTCTGGTGGAGGTTCTGGAGCTGCTGGAGGTGCTGGCGCTGGTGGCGCTGGAGCTGGAGGTTCTGGAGCTGCTGCGGGTGCTGGCGCTGGAGGTTCTGGAGCTACTGGAGGTGCTGGCGCTGGTGGCGCTGGAGCTGGAGGTTTTGGAGCTGCTGAGGGTACTGAGCCTGTGGGTGTGGAGTCTGGGGGTGCTGAGTCTGGGGGTGCGGCGCCTGAGGGTACTGCGACTGCTGGTGCGCGGTCTCCTTGGAGTGGCGTCCTTCGTCCGCGTGTGCCTCTCACCTCACAGCAGCTGCACGACTGGTACGGTCGCTGTCAGGTTCGCACTGCTGGAGCTCGGGGCTCTGCCGCTGGAGGTGCTTCTGCTGACGCCACTGGAGCTGGGAGTGGTGCTGGTACTTTGTCTACTGGAGGTGCTGGAGTTGCTGGTCCCGGAGGTGCTCGTACTGGCAGTACTGGAGCTGCTGGGACTGGAGGTGCTGTGTCTGGGGGTGCTGCTGCTGGAGACACTGCGGCTGGAGACCCTGGGGCTGGAGGTGCCGGTTCTGGGGGTGCTGCTACTGGAGACGCTGCGGCTGGTGGAGCTGGTCCTGGAGGAGCTGGTGCGGGAGGCGCTGGAGCTGTTGGTCCTGGTGGCACATCGCAACCGCGACTGTTCTTCGCTCCGCCGTCTCCGTCGTCTCCGCCACCGCCTGACTCTGTGCTTCGCCAGGTTCTTAGCCTCCCATCTTCTACTGGTCTTCCGTTACAGCCTGGCTCACCGCTGCCTGCTCCTTCTCCTTACACTGAGCAGTCAGGGGGTCTTGCTGAGCGTCGTGAGCCTGCGTCGCGTCCTGTCTCGCCTGTTCCCACTGGTCGTACCGGTCGTCGTGTTTCTCGTCCGCGTCCGCCAGCTGTCCCCGGTGCGCACCTCGTTGTCCGTCGTCCGTCCTCTGCTCTGCAGAGTGTTCCTCTGCCGTCTCTTCGTGCGTCCTCTCTGCCTGACGTTCCGGACCCTGAGTCCGACCGGTTTCGTGCTGAGCACCCTACTGTCACGCGTCTGTTGGCCACTGTTGTCACTGACCCATCGTTTGAGTCTGCTGCTGCGTCTGCCTTGGTCACTGAGCTTGTTGACTTTGCTGCTGCCTGTCGTCTAGACTACGCTGCTAGTCTTGTTGCTGAGTCTGCGTCTGTCTGTCCTCCGTCTGTCGGGGGTGAGTGTGCTCTTGGCACGGACGTCCTTGAGGACAGACAGGAGGACCTTGAGTGTCTTGCGGCCGCTGCGCCTCATCTCGTGGCCATGCTGCTTGCCCCTGAGGGAGACCCGGATGCTCTTGACATCCCTACCCCGCGCTCTTACGCTGAGGCGATTGCGGGTCCCTACTCCTCTCAGTGGCAGACAGCTATGGACGCAGAGATGGCATCCTGGAAGTCCACAGGCACTTACGTTGACGAGGTTCCCCCTCCTAGGGCGAACATCGTCGATGGCATGTGGATTTTCAGGATGAAGCGGCCGCTGGGTTCTCCGCCTGTCTTCAAGGCTCGTTACGTTGCTCGAGGCTTCAGTCAGCGACAGGGAGTTGACTTCTTCCAGACCTTCTCCCCCACCCGGAAGATGACCACTCTTCGGGTGCTGCTGCACGTTGCTGCTCAGCGTGACTACGAGCTTCACTCTCTTGACTTCAGCATAGCGTTCTTGCAGGGCAGCCTGCACGAGGAGATCTGGCTGTGCCGCCCACCTGGCTTCACTGGGTCGTTCCTGCCTGGTACCCAGTGGAGCCTCCGGCGGCTAGTCTACGGTCTCCGCCAGGCGCCTCGTGAGTGGCACGACACACTGAGGACTACACTTGCGGCTCTTGGATTTGCTCCTTCGACTGCTGACCCGTCGTTGTTTCTGCGCACCGACACTTCGCTGCCGCCGTTCTACATTCTCGTGTACATCGACGACTTGGTCTTTGCCACTGCTGACACTGAGGCTCTCACCCTGGTGAAGTCGGAGCTGCAGAAGAGACATACGTGCACAGACCTGGGTGAGCTGCGGAGCTACCTTGGCTTGCAGATCACCCGGGACAGAGCACGCCGCACCATCACTCTGACTCAGTCACACATGGTGCAGCAGGTCCTTCAGCGCTTCGGCTTCACCTGGTCCTCGCCACAGTCCACTCCTCTGGCTACAGGTCACTCGCTCTCAGCTCCACCTTCGGACGAGTCCGTAGAGCCGAGTGGTCCTTACCCAGAGTTAGTGGGCTGCCTCATGTACCTGATGACCTGCACTCGTCCTGACCTTGCGTACCCTCTTGGCCTTCTGGCCCGTTACGTGGCTCCTGGTCGACACCGAAAGGTGCACTGGGATGCTGCGAAGAGGGTACTGCACTACTTGTGCAGTACGTCGGGCATGGGGCTCGTGCTTGGAGGGCGGAGAGACGTGGTCCTCACTGGGCACTCAGACGCTTCTTGGGTTGACGACCAGGCTACGCAGCGGTCGTCACAGGGTTACACTTTCAGCCTTGGCTCCGGTTCTGTTTCTTGGCGTTCTACTCGCTCGTCTTCTGTTCTCAGCTCCAGTTGTGAGGCTGAGATCTACGCCACCGCCATGGCTGCTCAGGAGTTACGCTGGCTCACTTACCTGCTGACCGACTTGGGAGAGCGGCCTTGTTCTCCTCCAGTGCTATACGTCGACAACAAGGCTGCCATTGCCTTGTGTGAGGAGCACAGACTGGAGCACAGAATGAAGCACATCGCTCTGCGTTACTTTCTGGCTCGAGAGTTGCAGCAGCATGGTCAGCTTCGTCTTGCACACATGGCCACTTAGGCCAACACTGCTGATATATTCACCAAGGCACTTCCGTCTGGTGACCATCAGCGCTTTTGTACTTTGTTGGGCCTTGTGCCTACGGGTCCACACTTGCTGTAGACTCTGCTTGTACTGTGATCCATATATATATACCTGCATGCTTGCTCTTGCTAGGTAGTGATCACTGTACTGTTCTTGTTGCATATATACCTCTGCATGTGAACTGGCCTTGTGGCCCTTTGCTTGTGCTCAGTGTGTGTGGTGACGTTGTGATCCACCCTGAGCTTGCTTTGCTTCTCTTGACTGGTCTTGTGACCCCTTGCTCTCCCCCACTTCGCCTATGGGGGTGTGTCAAATTATATATGCTGCATATTGTGTAGGCTGTAGTGGGGTAGCCCATATGGGGTACAACCCAATTAGGGTTTACTACTTGTACTCCTGCATGCTGCTAGTTCATCCATTCCTGCCTAGTATTCTAACAACCTACTACGTGGAAGCTTCACAATGCTTTCCATGTTCAGCTACTGAAGCCCTACAAGGACCCCAACCAACAGTTCCAGGGACGGCAACTACTACCACCACCACCTGTTCTCATACAGGATGAACCAGAGTAAGCCGCGGCGGCAAGACCCTCGAGTTCCTAATACGCTGGAAAGTATATGACCCATCGGAGGACAGTTGGGTTGCAGAAGCTGATATGGGCAACGCACGACGTGCTCTCAAGGATTATCTTGTCAAGCAGGGTGTTTCTCACGCCACCCAGCTTTGAGGGGGGGACGTGTGAGAGTACGACGGCTTATGCTTACTTTGCTAGCTTGCCTTGCCTTTATTCTGCTATTTCTAGCTTAGGTTTACTTCATCATGCATGCTTATGCTTGATTTCCTCAATTAGGTGCTTTCCTATATCAAATTATATTTATAGCACTGAACCAGGTTGTCTGTACCGAATTGCAGGCCTTTCGGTTGCCACCGAATTGCCTTCTACCAAATTCGGGCTGAATGTTCTGTTTAGGACGCTTCGCGACCCTCAAAGCATTCGCGTAACACCTGAGTTACTGTCCTTGTGTCGAGACTATATGTAGCCTTGTGTTGTACCCAGGTGGACTAATCAATTCATTTCTACTTTTCTGAACTCGATCCTCGATCCTCACACGTTGTACGAGGCTTCAGTCAGTGACAGGAGGCGACTTTTTCCAGACCTCTTCAGGTGTGACTGCACGTTGTAGCACAGCGTGACTACGAGTTGCACTCGCTTGACTTCAGCACAACTTTCTTTTAAGGCAGCCTTTACAAGGAGATCTAGCTGAGCCGCCCACCTGGCTTTACTGGGTCGTTTCCTGAGGGTATCTAGAGGAGCATCCGATGGCTTTTCTATGGTCTCCGCCAGGCGCCCCGCACGACACACTGAGGACGACGCTTGCGGCTCTCGGGTTTGCTCCTTCGACTGCTGACCCGTCGCTGTTTCTGCGCACTGACCCTTCTCTCCCGTCGACAACTTGGTCTTTGCTGCCGCTGACACTGAGGAATTGGCCCTTGTAAAGGCAGAGTTGCAGAAGAGACACAGTTGCATTGACCTGGGTGAGCTGCGCAACTATCTTGGCTTGCAGATCACCCGGGACAGAGCAAGGTGCACCATCACTCTGACTCAGTCACACATGGTGCAGCATGTCCTGACGCGCTTCCGCTTTCGGTTCTCCTCGCCACATCCCACTCCTATGCCTACGAGCCACTCGCTCTCAGCTCCACCTTCGGACGAGTTCGTAGAGCCGAGTGGTCCTTACCCAGAGCTTGTGGCCTATCTCATGTACCACTAGACCTGACCTCGCGTACCCTCTCAGCATCCTAGCGCGCCCTGAACACTACCGGGCTACGCAGATGGTACTACGTTACTTATGCAGTTCATCAAGCATGGCGCTTGTGCTTGGAGGACGGGGTCCAGTTGTGCTCACAGGGAACTTAGACGCTTCTTGGGCTGACGACCAGGAGACTCAGCGATCGTCACAGGGTTACACTTTCATTCTCGGTTCTGGTTCTGGTTCTGTGTTCTGGTTACGCTGTCTGACCTACTTGCTGACTAACTTGAGTGAGCGGCGTCGTTCTCCTCCGGTTCTGTACGTCGACAACAAGGCCATGATTGCCTTATGTCGGAAGCAGATACTGGAGCACAGAACAAAGCGCATCGCTCTTTGCTACTTCCTCGTACGAGAGTTGCAGCAACGTGGCCAGCTTCGACTTGCTAACGTAGCCTCACAGGCCAACACTACTGATATTTTCACCAAGGCCCTGGGGTGTGGTGATCATCAACGTTTCTGCACAGCTCTTGGGTTTGTGCCCACTCTGCCTCACTTGCTTGTCTCTTGACTTTGCCTTGTACTTGAGAAATATACATATATGTTAGGTTGTGATATCTGTACTACATGTTGTGTCATATCGCTGCTTGTGGACTGGCCTTGTGGTCACTTGTCTGTGCTCGGACTGTGTGGTGACTTTGTGATCCACCCTGAGCTCGTTGTATTTTCTTCTCTTGACTGGTTTTGTAACTACATGCTTGTCATGGTCGTGCTGATGCATCTTACTCAGGCTATGGGGGTGTATCAAAGTTATATTTTATGTATTAGTTTAGCCTATAGGGAGTTGCATCTTGGTGGGTACAGTAATATTCTCAGCATCCTTCTTGTATCCCCACTTTGACCTAATCTACCACCTTATTCCCTTAGCTATTTAACACCACCTTCAAATTCGCGTCTCTTCATTGTTTTGTCTATTCCATCGTTGTCCTATTCCTACCTTTCCCTTTGTTAAACGTTTTAGCATTTGCCTCCGTTGCTAACGATCCCCCCCACCTACAATGTACAATAATCACAAATACTTTTGCATGTTCTCTGTCGTGCATTCACTCATCCGTGATCTGTGGTTCACCCCATCATCTCACTCGATATGGGCCCTGTTCGATAGCGAGGGTGAACTGTCCGGAAATTCTTTGAGGTGACCCTGTTTGTTGGGCGGGAAACAGTTTGCGACTCTTGCAACCCCACGCGACGAGTTTAATTCCCCGCCAACGCGAACGACCCCCCTGCGATGAGACGAGTTTCCTGCCCTCGCAAACGACCCCCCTTCGATGAGACGAATTTCCCGCCCACACGGGAAAACAAGGCGAGAAGTTATGACGGGGTAGTTTGACACCACAACGCGCAAAAATAGAAACTGCCGCCCAATGATTAGGGCATCTACACAGCTCCTCTCTGGTAAAACTCCAGACCATTGGGGGGGCATTGCCAATGTTACTTTTCAGATGAGTGGCCCCAAGGCCATACCGTTGGGTTATTTCTGGGTATTTTAGACAAAAGAACTGTATAAACCTGTGAAACACCAAATGTTTTCGACACAGCGAAATCGTGTCTGAACTGATTTGGAACACTCTATTGTTTTTTCGTCTCTAACATTTTGAGAGCGGCACCCTTTCTGACGCTTCCCGTGGATCCCCCAGACCCCCGTGTTTCACCCCAAAGGGCCGTTGGGGTGCAGGTTTTTATCCATTCGGCCGTTGCACTGGGTGAATGGAGCCGGCAAGGCGTCGACTCCAATGATTACCCTGCTGGCGCTATAACCCAACTTGTAATTTGTCTCTTTCCTCAACCATTTGTGCGACTCTCTCCACCCCAAATGGTTGTCTGGGGCGCAACCATTTCCTATCGAATAGGGCCATGATTCTTCATCTCCCTCGATTCTCCTCCTGTTCGACCACCCTTCCCCTCCAATCGCCTTCCGCATCGAAAGCGCCCCCTCCCCCCTCCCACCCCCGCCCCGTGTCGATTGCGCTTCCCCTCCCATCGCCCTTTGAATAGACCACAATTCCTGTCTTATCGCCTTCTGTGTCGATCGTGCCCCCCCCCCCCTATCGCGCTCTGCGTCGACCTTGCCTTTCTCCCAAACATAAAGCCTATAGCGTTAAATTTGAATGAGTAGCTTAAACTCTCCATGTAACGTCTGTCAGACCTCCAGATTTCTAAGGCCGTCCATTAAATAATCCAGAGCAGTGACTGAAAGTCGATACACCGCGCCCTCGCCAATTTCACGTTGTCGGGGGCGGGTGGCACGCTTGTCGCAAGTGCCAGGTATGTGAAATTGGCCGCAACTTTGCAGTTGCGGCCAATTTCACGTGCAGTGTGTGCCACACTCACCGAATGATGTGGAAAGTGATCACGACCGCATCTTACGTGGCAGAAGGAATTGGCGACCCGGTTCAACCTGTGGATTTCAAATGAGAAACCTAAGCACCGTTTGTTACAGCATGGTAAATCCCTCTGATAGATCGATATGGACTGAAATTGCAGCAATATCAAAATCCAAAATCCAAAAATCATTCAAATCAAAACATGCTCTTAAATCGTCAAGTGCGCAAATGCAAATCCAAGTCTAAGCAATAGCCTAGAGAATGTTACATCCACCGCTCGCACCCGCGTGTGCCCACTGGATCACGTCTTCATGGAAATTGGCGGGATTATACGGCCGTTGTTCACGCCTCAATATTGGCCGTAACGCATGAGCCATATGCGAGTCTTGCATGCATGCCCCAAGCGCACGGACAGCCACTTGGCACTGTGTGCGATCAGAGACGGGCTCTGCGGGAGGTGCGTCGTCAAGGTCAAACGGAACTCCGCGACGTGTCGGATAGGGATCCCATTGTCCAATGCGCTCGCGAACCGGCAAGCCGGTAGTGTCACCCGTGGTTGGGAGATGGTCGTCGAACGTGATGTACTCCCGCGCGGTCATCGGAGTACAATCTAGACGCAACCTTCCAATGAGTAGACGAAGAGATGTGATATCAACGTTGGATGGGTCACGTGCGGGCCCTTCGAAAATCCGGCCTAGACCCCACTGTTGAAGCCACGAAAATGGCACTATACCCGTGCGTCTCCAACATCGGCGAACGATCTCCGGCTCAAAAGCCAGCCAAATACCACTAACCTACAATATCGCCGTGCGCAAGTCCGGCCTAAGAATAAGAAAAAATTTTTTGCAGGGTCTCTGCTTGCACACCCACGGTATCGTGCGAAGGGTTAGCGGGTGTCTCCTCATGTTCGGACCCGGGGGTGGAAGCATCAAGCTTTTCGAACTCCGTGATAAGCCACTCGACAAGTAACTTGCGATACCTCATCTTAAGGGTAGCAATAACTCCTTGGTCTAGTGGTTGCACATGCGAGGTGCAATTCGATGGTAGGTAAAGTACGCGAACGGCTTGAAGATCGACATACTTGAAGCCACGTACATGTCCCTCGACGGTGCCCGGAATATTGACAATGCCGTGCGCACTCGCGTTGTCGACAAGTAGGAGAACCTTACGTCCCGCGCGCTCCATTTCTGCGTCAAAGACGTCCACCCATTGGCTGAATGTCTGTTGGAGAGTGGGGCGTGAAGATGTGAGAGCATGGAAGAGAATGTGTTATCTACAACACAAAGTAAACAAGCACATGTCCATTTGCACAACATCGGAATTGGTTACACTTGTGCGCACGTACCTCGGAGGTCATCCATGCCTTTTTATGCGCACAATACCACACATAATCATGGACGTGGAAATCATTCTTGAATGACCTTGGCCTCAGTGACTTCCCTATCACGATCGGTGGCCTAAAGTCAGACCCATCCGCATTTACACACAACGCTAGCGTGAACCTTTCCTTGTCTAATTTCCCTCCCGCCACAGGTTCGGAGGCAAATGTGCGGCGGGGTTGCTGTCCCTGCATCAACCCCGTCTCGTCAACGTTGTACACATCACTTGGATCATATCCTTGTAGAATCAACGGAAGATTTTCGCGTGCTAAGCCAATCGACTCGGCATTTGCACTCATCGCTTCACCTTTTCTAACGTAGTTCGCCATTCCCATCCTGACCAACGCACGACACAGCCACCCAACACTAATCGTGAAGTTCTTGCTCGAAGGTATCCGTTTAGGGCGTGTAACTTTTTCACTTTTCATCGTCCGGACGGAGGCCCCGTCCGGACTTTTGTAGGGTTACTGTTTTCGTTAAATTCTGTTTAGGTATTCGCAAGACCCCCTGCGACGTCGCTACCGTCCGGACAAAATCCGACACTTTTCTGCCAAAATGTTGTCCGGACTAACCTGCTGACACAGTTCGAACGGCAGTTCGGACCGTCCGATCTGGCTGCGCTGTGGTTGGGGCACGAGGTGGGTTAATCTCTCAACCAATAATGTGCCGCGATGTTTTTTTAGCGAAACTTTTGGAGTGCTGGACGAATTCTGTAATGCATGTTATATTTCATTGCGAAATTTTTGTTTTCGAAAATGCAAATAGTTCCACAAATGTGTTCTGGACGGAGCTTCGTCCGGACCTGACTCCCAAGCGTCCGGACGGAGCTCCGTCCGGCCGGTTTGGAGGCTCCGTCCGGACATTTGTTAAAAAACGGAAAAAGTTACACGCACTTACTAATTTCCACCGCCTTCCGACGTAGGACTTGGAAGGTCAGTGGGAGGTTTTGGGCATTCTTCCGAGTCGCCCACTTTTTGAGACGTGCCTCGACAAGAGGATGATGTCTGGTGGTAATCCGACAACGGGACTCTAAGGAGGGTGCCAAATTTTGCGTCCAACGTGCACGGTTTTTAAGTATCTTCGAGATGGTCGTTCTACAAGGCGTTTTCCCGAATTTTTTACCCAACCACAAGACAAGTTGTTTGTGGGTCATTCCCTTGTGGCGATCACGATGACGGATTAATGCTCTTTTCTCGGCGATTGTAAGACACGTATTTCGCCTAACTGTCACCATGGCTTCTAACAACGAGACGTGGATGGGGAAATGTAGGTAAGTTTAGGAACTCTCTGGTTGTCGAGTTAGTTGTGAAGTTGTTCTTGCATGGTGATGCTCTGGAGTTGTAATTTTGAATGCTGTGGTTCTTTCGCAACTACGAGACGGATTTGGTGATTGTGGTTGGCAGGGAAAGTAATGCTTCGTGGCAGTTTGTAACACCAATTACTGGTTCGAATGCATTTCCCCAGATTGTGGGGGATTTTCGGACCACTCTGGAGCTGCCATGTAGATGTGGTACCCCCCTCTAGCTGCAGTCTTACGTTTATGCACTCCGCCTGAAATGTGGGATGGCGTGGTGCACTGGCCTTGGTGAATTCCTTCGTGCAGATGACCTGTCATTGTTTGACCATGGAGCTCGAGCTGAGCACGTGCATAGACACGTCAGATGTGTTCACCAAAAGCAGCACCCTACCCAGACTCTTCGAGTCACGACGGAGGAGGGGGTGAAAATGGTGGGATTGAAATTGGCGAGGACCGTGTGTAGCACAAGAAGCAATACATTCTAGATTTAAAACCCTAATTCTTTTGGAGTGGGCCTTGTTGGCAACAATATAGATAGGGGTAAAGTGAAATTTGTTACCAATCCTGAATCTACGTAATCAAACGCGCTAAACGAGCCCGCCCTAAGGGCGCGTAACCATTTTGCACCCGACGGTTCGAACCGTGGACCGTCCGGGTGGCGAAAAGGTAACAGTATTCGCACTATTTCGTAAGTGTGTTCGTGAAGGTGTTGGCGACATCGCCAACTTAACGGACAGTCGTGACACTTTTTCCCATTTTCTACGGTCCGAAATCTGAACCGTGGACAGTCCGAATCTCAAACGGACTGTCCGAATTTCCTTGCATCCGATTGGTGCACGACGTAAAAATTCTCAGGCATCTCGTCCACCAACAAATACATGTGATGGGATTTCGCAAATTTACATCGACCAACCAGAGACAACTTTTTAGAACAATGATTCGACAACGAAAAACATGACAACCGTGAATCACGTAACGCTTGTACAATTGTCGCGAAACTGTACAATAGAAGAAAAGTGTCACAACTGCCTTCGGACAGTCCGAAGTTGCAAATTTTCACTTCGGACGGTCCCGTTTTCAGTAAGTGGACCGTCCGCTTCGTTTTAAGCGGACTGTCCGTCAAAATCATAAAATGCAAAATGGTTACGCGCCCTAAAACATGTCAGTGTTGTGGCTAGCTATACACCTAGCCCGCGCCAAATTCACTAGGGCCATTTTCACCCCCCCCCCTTGTCGCTATGTGGGTCAGGGAGGTTGGGTGCTGCACAGGGGCGCCCCCCACAAACCCCCCTACAAAACGGCCATTTCCCCCCCCCACTACAGACAAGCTTGACCAGTGCGGGGGGGGGGGTGAAAATAGCGCAGGCTAGGTGTACAAATGGTTCCGCTATAAAGTCCCGCGCTCACAAAGTCCCATTTTCAGAATGAGGAGCTTTTTCCTTTAATTCCTAGGTGTGGCCCCTCCTCTACAGTCCCTTTTTTGACCAGGTTCATTGCACGTATAAGTGCCTTGAACATTTACGGAGAATGCTAAAAAGGGCAGTTTTGTTTTGAAGTAAACATTTACAACTGATACTTTTTGTTTCTCTTGACCGCGCTTGTTTCTTATTCCCGTCGCGCGATTCCTAGCGCGCTCCACGATGACATCTCAGTAATCTCGCTGACAGGAAGGAAAAACAAAAAGACAAACTTATTATGGCATCAAACATAATCGATGTTGTTTATTTCTGCCCGTTTTTCACGCATCACTGATAACGCGTAAAACCGTTCGACGAGAAGTTGAAGCAAGCGCGGTCCATACGTACGTATATGACAAAAAACAACAACCAGTAGAGGCCAAAAACCTCTTTTCATGCAATTTTCTCGAAAATGGGACTATAGGGTCCCGTTTGCCCGGGGTTTCGGACATTTTGACATATAGTCCGCGCGCGGCGTGTTTCTCCGTCGGACTTTAAACGAGAACAACTGTATCCAGTTGAGATTCTGTTTCGTGGTTGAGAAGCCACTGGCTTACGACCGCATCGGATCACATTTACAGTACTTGTACTGTACATCTGTAACACGCCACTGGACGGTGCTGTAACACGGTTGAACTACAGTATCTTCACACTGGCCATTCTACGCCTGACTTGGCACGGTTGCTGACCAATGCCAGGAGTGCAGAATCTACGACAGCCCAGACGAGTTTCATTTTGGACGATATTCTGCTAGACATTTACGGATACAGTTGGTTCTCAGTATTAAAGCACCGAGTAGCCTTGCATTACTGGACTGCAACATGTTTTGGCCATTCGCTGAATTTCGGCCATGTCGCAACGGGCCAAAGTGAAAGTGGAATGCTTTCATAACTCAGTCAACATTACTGATGACTTATGCGATGAAATATGCGACCGGAAGCCCTTGTTCTTTATGCATTGTCAACGTTGTAAACTTGGTGACGGTACCTAAACTTAGCACACTGCTCAATTTAGTCAATATCATGGGGAAAAAACGTTCACGAGTGACTAAATTTCTGAGTATCATGCGCATTTTTACTGGGAAAAGGTGAGCATCGACTGTATAGTATTCAAGCGCACATACATTCGGTGCTCATTACAAGAACTCCTGGTAGCATGGTGGTATCAGACTGAAACGTGCGGGCGAATAGTACCTTCGCCCTTGTCGCTGCGGGCGAAAATGAGACAAGGGGTCGACAGATCCTTTTGATCCTTTTGATCCTTTTTTGGGATCAATCGTTATTGACCGTCGACCGTAAATCCTTGTCCGTCGGGCAGAAATTTAAACCCTCTTGGATGGCATGCCATCCGAGGGAGACATAAACAATAAACTCCATGCGCTAATGTGTTTAAAGCCAGGGTCTCAAGTAAGCAAAGCAGCCATCAACTGCAAAGCAGTTGAAGATAGGTTACCTTGTTAGTGCAGGCGAATTTCTCTTTGGTTGGGTTGGAAACCTTCTCCCGTCAGTGCCTCAAAAGCAATTGCACAACAAGTTTTGAGTACGTGAGACTTTCGACGAGTTTGGGGCATTTTAGGTTTGGTTCCGAACCAAATTTACAAACCTAGAAGGTTCGGCTACACCTAGCGATTTGGATTCGTTTCGTACCCCTCGCTTCACCCCTCTTCAAACTTCACAACTCGCCAACCAATCACACACAAACTTGCACTGTCGACTGCAAAACACTTGTAGTACATAAGACCCTGGCTTTAAAGTTACTGCTTCCCATGATGCATGCCTTTTAATATAAAGTTTGTTTTCTGACCCACCGCATCCACCGCGGCGGTGATCACTCCATTTAATTCGGTGTGGCTGTAAACTCATGATGTGTCTTCCTAAACCCGTCCAAGACAATCAATTCTCGGGAGGGGGAGGCGTTTGCTCCATTGATTGTCACAAGCCCCCCAATCTGGCAGATTCGCCATACTCGAATCGACACGTGAGACCAGGGCTGGCTTGGTTGGGCGCACGCTGGGAGGAGGAACCGTGGCAGGGCCCAGCCCAGAAGCCAAAAGAGCAGCCATGCCATGGCCAGGTCTTTTGGCATTCAGTCACGTTCGGAAAACGCATGTATGGTAGCCTCCCCACGTCCTTCGCCGGATGGGTGAAAACGCATGTATCGTATCATCTGTGCCCAGCCCGGCGGGTAGACCACGCTCGTCCCTCGTTCGTTGTGTGTGCGGTACTCGTGTTTCGTCACGGTGCAAAACGGTGAAGCCTGATAACCACTGTCCACCGTCTAGAATCGTCTTGCGCCACGCGCTGGACCTGCCCTAAGTTACAGTATGAGCAAGCTTGTGTTGCCAATGAAGGGTTTCGCAACTCCCATCCAATAAAGTCGAAACCCTTCCACACTTCCGTTCACCTGTTGCGGTTGAGTACGATGCGGTGCAATATAGAGTGTTCCGTTTGCTTCATCGCTTTGAACTGCGACTCACCGCTCTGAACAGTGATAAACCCAGGAACTGAAAGTGTTCAGGCTCTTGAGCCGCCCATAACTGTTTGTTGCGCGGGGAAGGGCTTGGGCGGTGTGAACTGTGCGTTGCGTGGATGGCGGCTTCTATTGCACAGTCTTGAGCGTAAAGATCCTAGCGAAATATTTTAAACACTGGACTTCCCGTGTTTAAAACTCGTTCGGCAGCTTCATGACGTAGCACGGATGAAATGACTACTAAGTCGTTCCTACGTTTGGTATGAATTTACTCGAGACTACGTGTCGGATTCGAGGTTTGCGTTCTAGAGCGGTTTGATAGCCATCCCGATTGTTGAGTAGGGTCCTGATCGAAAACGGACTCTTGTCACATTCAGCACCACGCACTCATTTGGCTTAATTCTCTCGGTCCTCCAAATGACTCCTCACCTCAACGGTACCGGCGAAGGACGTGGGGAGGCTAGGCAGCAACAACTTTCCCCTGGTAGTAGAATTTTCCAGACTGCGAGGAAACCGTCCAAGGCGATGGAGAGTCGGAAGGTGGTGCGGCGAATGGGTATGGCGGTGGCGGTGTGGATGGGGCTTGCGGGCGTGCTGGCGGGGCTGGTGGCGTGGAGGGTGCAGAAGGGCTTCGACGACAATCGCAAGGCGGAGCTCGACACCTGGTGCGCCGGTCGCGCGCGCTCGCTGCAGCAGCAGTTCATGCTCACCGCCGACCACGTGCAGGTACACGCCCGACCACGTGCAGGTACACGCCCGACCACGTGCAGGTGCACGCCCGACCACGTGCAGGTACTAGACGGCCGACCACGTGCAGGCACAATTGGCCGAGACAGCCATGTGCAGGCTACTGCTAGGCGAGAAATGTGTTGCTTTGCCTTCAACGATGCGTCTAGATGTTGGAACAAGTGATTCCTTTCAACGACGCGGACTCCGCGTACGGCGGGAATCGACGGAAACGTTTCTTCCGTCCGTGCGCCGTCAACCGGCAGCGGCCGCCTTGACTACTCCTGTCACGTCGGGCTTAGCATCTTCGGCGCCGACAATCGCGGCGGAACTGCCACTAAACCGCCGGCGGGTCGTTCGCGGCGCTCATTTAGGCTCGCCGCTCGTCTGCTCACACAAGCTGATCCGGCTTTGCTAGGTCATCGCCGATAAAGATTTGTCGAGCTCGCTGTCCAGCAGCTGCATTCTCCACTCGAGTCTAGTAGGCTGTCTCTTAATCGTCTAAATCGCGGCGTTGCCGCCCGTGGGCTGGTGTTAAGGCATCTGCTGCGCCTAATAAAACCCTCGTTTTGACCCAGGTGGTAGAGAGGCGTTATACTGGAATCAGAGCCTACGGTTCAAATCCCGCGTGGTCCACATTTTCCGCTTGTAGCAAGAACTTGATTGTGGTTACCAGCGAACGGTCCTCCGCTGGTCTGAGCCACTATCGAAGTCGCTGCTAGCAACACATCAAAATCGAGTTCCTAACTGTAACTGTGAAATCAAGGGAATATGGTCGTAACTGTGTAATCCCCTGCACCGCACTGCTAAAATCGCGAGCCGTGTGCTGTGCGAGTGAGCTGCGGCTGTGCGAGTCAGCTGCGGGCTGTGCGAGCGGCGTTCCGCCCCATGATGAACGGACGTGCCCACCCATTCGCTCGCCCCCATGCGATGCGCCCCCCATCAGGTGCTGGCGGGGCTGGCGACGGTGTTCGGCGGCGTGCGGACCAACCCCTGGGCGGTGGGCAGCTGCCTCACGCAGCGCCGCTTCGTGCATCTTGTGGAGCGCACCGTGGCGGCACAGCCGTGGGTGCACGCCGTGGGGTACATGGCCATCATCAACGGCTCCGACAGGTCAGCTTTGAGACGTCTCAAAAAGTGTCTCATCTCAGGCGGCGCAGCCCTGGGTGCACGCCGTGGGATAAAGGGCCGTCATCAACGGCTCCGACAGGTCGCCTCATACTCCCCCCTCCCCGTCCTCCCCCCCTTCCCCTTCCTCCCCCCCTTCCCCTTCCTCCCCCCCTTCCCCGTCCTCCCCCCCTTCCCCTTCCTCCCCCCCCCCCTTCCCCTTCCTCCCCCCTTCCCCTTCCTCTCCCCCTTCCCCTTCCTCCCCTTCTTCCCCCTTCCGCTTCCCCTACCTCATTTTCTTCCTCCAACCCATTCCTCCATATCTCCCCACCCTGGCCCCTTCCTCCCCTCCCTCGCCCTTTTCCCCCTCCCTCGCCCCTTTCTCCTCCCTCTCGCCCCTTTCTCCCCTCCCTCGCCCATTCATCCCCTCCCTCGCTCCCCTTCCTCCCGTCCTCTCGCCCCCGCCATCCATTCTCTGTCTCACATTCACGACAGACCCATGGTCGTGCAAAGAGAGTCCCTTGGTTGTTGTGAGGCTCTGAGTAAGTGCTGCGCCATGCTGCGTGGAAATGAAGTGACCCTCTGCAATGAAAGGAAAAGCTCTTTGCAAGGGTTGTATGAAGCGTTTCAATAGTAATTCGCCTTGATTCTTCCCTAAACCCAGTTGTCCCCATTTTCTCTCTCGTTCTCCCTCTCCCCCCCACTCCTCTCCCCTCCCCCCCACTGCAGGGCGGCCTTTGAGCAGGCGGCGCAGTGCAAGCTGTTGGACATTGTTGGCAAGCCGGCCCCGGAGGCGGATTGGTACATGAACTCGCGCGTGTGGTTCCAGGAGAACCCACCGATACCGCTGCTCAAGATGACCTCCACGTGTGTGAACGTGCGCACGCACCCCTCGTACGGCCCGCAGCTCTCCCGCATGCACCAGCTGCCCGCCAACCAGCTCAACATGCCCTACGTACTGGACAATGGCGAGGCTGGCATGGGTGCGTGGGAGAGGTGTGGGTACGTGGGACTGTGGGAGTGGCGTGGTTGAGTGTGAGGGACGTGGGTGAGTGTGAGGGACGTGGGTGAGTGTGAGGGACGTGGGTGAGGGCGAGGGACGTGGGTGAGTGGGTGTGAGTGAGTGTTAGTACATCTGGTAGCATGCTAGACTACTGTGACTGTACCCCACCTGTGGTGTACGTGCTCTGCTCACATGGACACACACACAGACACACACACACACACACACACACACACACACACACACACACACACACACACACACACACACACACACACAAGCACGCACGCACGCACGCACGCACGCACGCCCGCCCGCCCGCACGCCCCTGCGCGCGTGCGCGCTTACGCCCATGCTCACGCACGCATGCACGCACCCGCGCACGCACGCACGCATGCACGCACGCACGCACGCACGCACGCACGCACACACGCACGCGCTCGCACACGCATGCACGCACGCACGCACACGCTCGCACACGCACACCCACGCTCGCACGCTCGCACGCACGCACGCACCCACCCACGCACGCACGCACCCACCCACGCACGCACGCACCCAGCCCAGCGCACGCGCACCTAAACACAGAAGTTGCACGAGAACAACCTTGGGGGCACGTGGTCGGAATCAGCCCAGAGGTTCCAGCGACGTGGAGAGGCCAGATTCTGGCCCATGTGGGAGCAGCTGTGGACGTGCTCAGCTCAAAAAGCTCCTCAGCCTGTGGCCTGGAGGAGTGAAGTGGGGCGAGGAGTGTTTGTCCAAAAACTTCTCGCAGTCCCTATACTCTTGTCCCTTCCCTTCCCACTCTCCTTCCTCTAATCACTTTCCTCTTTATCTCTCCCTCAGTCACCCTCGTCGTCCGTGACCCCTCCCCTCCCCTATTCCCCCCCTCTCTCTCTCCCCGCCAATGTGCGGCCAGGCATGGGGTTTCCAATCTTCAGGGACGGCGTGACGGCAGCCTCACCGCTGGAGGAGAGGCGGACGGCATTGATCGGCCTGATAGCGGCGTCCATCGACTTCAAGAGCCTCGCCGCCTTCATTATCAGCGAAGTGCTCCGCCAAGGTGCGCCCATGCTGCTCCCTTCCCTCCACTAAGTTGCAGTGCTGCTTTGCTCAAATGCTTGCTGCAGAGTGCTGTTCACATAAGCAAGTATACCACCATGCTCAACCCAAAACAAAGGCTTCTTTTTGTGCTGCTGCAGGCGCGGACTATTCTCTGGAGGTGTATGACGTCACCCCCACCGATATCCTCCCCAACTCCTCCACCCCGCTGGGCCCGCGCCTGCTGTACGGGGTGGGCGACTTGCCTGAAGGCGACCCCATGCAAGTGGCCAAGCTCATTCCCCCGTCTAATGAAACCATGCTGCAGCCGCACCGACACAAGTCAGTGCAGCAGATCAACCTCACAGACTCATCAAGATCATACCAGCTCTGGTGTCGGTGAGTGCGTTTATTAATCCACTTGTTTCTTTCGTATGTCTTGTCGCTCCCCTCCCCTCCACCTAAGTTGTACTTGACACTAAAAAAACGCTTGCGTTTTCACACAAAACGCGAAACACTCGACTTTACGCGCGAAACCCTAAACTGCCGGTTTGGCTTGTCGACTTCCCGGCTCGTCGCGGCTCGGTCTGAGCTGGTTCGGCTAAATCCAACCCAACCCTTACATAAGTCAGAATCTCGCCATTAAAGTTTCTTCTTAGATAATCAGCCCATTCGCCTGGTTTTTTTTCCCGGCCCAGACTTTTTTCTGCCTGCCCACCCAATCGTAGTTCTAGTGTCTATGGTTTCTGGAATCTTGAGTCCAGCGTTTTGATGCTGGGAGCCAAGACGCTGGACGCGCCAATTCCAAGATAGCCTTCCGACACATCAAAACAGCACACCCCACTTTCTTTCAAACCTCCATTTTCATTATATATATATATATATATATATATATATTACCCTACTAATGAGGTCACAGCTTACCCCATGCACTCCTTTTCTCGCAGCTTCAGCGGGGCCGACGAGGTCGTCAGCTGGACGACCGTGCTGCTGGCGGTGGTGATCATGGTGGTGGCGGCACTGCTGGCGGGCGTGGGGGTGAGCGTGGCGTGCAACACACGCGGCGTGCGGGAGAAGGTGGCGGCGCTGGCGGTGCTCAAGGAGAGAACGCAGGCGGCGGAGCGCAACAAGAGTGCCTTCATCGCCAACACCGCGCATGAGCTGCGCACCCCCATCATCGGCCTTAAGGGTGCGTGCGTGGGGAATGGGGCGAGAAGGGTGCGATGGGGCGAAATGAGTGATGAGAATGGCTGGTGAGAAGGGTGTGGGTGGGAATGGGGCGAGTGGGTTTAGGGGTTTCTGAGAGGGCTCCAAGTGTGTTTCAGAGCAACAACGAAGAGCACTTCCTCATCCATTTTCAACCATGCACGGAGTAGGTGCTGCTGTGCATGGAGTAGGTGCTGCTGTGCACGGAGTAGGTGCTGCTGTGCATGGAGTAGGTGCTGCTGTGCACGGAGTAGGTGCTGCTGTGCATGGAGTAGGTGCTGCTGTGCACGGAGTAGGTGCTGCTGTGCATGGAGTAGGTGCTGCTGTGCATGGAGTAGGTGCTGCTGTGCACGGAGTAGGTGCTGCTGTGCATGGAGTAGGTGCTGCTGTGCATGGAGTAGGTGCTGCTGTGCACGGAGTAGGTGCTGCTGTGCACGGAGTCTCATTGTCATGGTCACGCACTGTGAACGATCGTCATATTGGCTGCTCATGCAGGGGGGTGTGAGGCATGTAATGTAACTCATGTTGTTGATGGTTACGCAATAAGGGCGTTTGTGATATTTTTTTAGGTTTGTATAATAGGTTGAACTTTGGGTGGTTACCGCTTTCGCCAATGTCGCCGACACCATTTAGCGAAGGGCGCCATAAATTTCCAGCTGCCAAATGCGACCACCAGAAAGTGAACAAGTTTCGAGTCAATGCACAAACGTGAGAGTGCACGTTGAACCGAACATGTGTGATTTTGTGCACGTGGTGGAAAAAAACGGTTGTTGAAAATAACGATTGTTTTTTTTTTTTTTTTTTCCTTTTCTTTTGTATTTTACGGTGCATATTGGGAAAAAAACTGCGTTCTTTTGTTAGAAAAAAAAGAACGCCAAATTTCCAAAGATGCTGTTTTGAGCAAACAAACGCCCCACAGCATCTCTTGGTGCATCAGCAGCACTCATAACGGCCCTCTCATTCTATTTAAGAAAAATTGCCGATGTTACAGCAGCAGTTAAGAGATTTCCTGAAAAAAACGATGGTTCCTCCCAAATGCCACATTTTTTTGAAACCGTTTTTTTGTCGTTTTTTACGATTGATTTTTTACGATACGGTATTTTACGGTCAAAATTTGAAACAAATGTTGTTCTTCTACACCTACGGTACGACGAGCTAGCGAAGTAAGAGAAACGTTCGTGCACAAACGAACGCATCGCACGCGCGTCGTTTACGTGGCGCGATATCAAATCGATAACACCGGGTAACCTACCACGGGCGGCTCGGTTCACTCCCTAAAAGCTCGAACATGCACTTTCGAACATGCAATTTCGAACTTGGGTGTGTGATTGTGCTTCAGCTATGTGCCCGTCGCGCGGTTCGAACTTCGCTCATATCGAAAATCGAGTCATATTCACTTCATGTTCAAATGCTACATTCGATTCCAAAACGTAAACTTATGCCTAAAACAAAAATCACACACGCCCTAATGCCCTGTTTCATCTGGATTGCCCCCATTGCAATGCAAGGGATGAAGTATTGTTGTGCCCCCCTGTGTGCACCTCTCTTACTAAATTCTTGGTGCTCTCCCCCCCCTTTCTCTCCCCACAGGCATGTTGGTGGAGCTGGCGGAGGGGCACCCTTCTTACTGAATTGTTTCCCCCCCCCCTGTGTGCCCCCCCTGTGTGCCCCCCCTGTGTGCCCCCTGTGCCTCCACCTGTCCCCACAGGCATGTTGGGGGAACTGGCGGAGGGGCGGTTATGCTGACACCCCTCTCACTGAATTGTTGGCACCCCCTGGTGTCCCCCCCTCACATTCCCTCTGGACCCCACAGGCATGTTGGAGGAGCTGGCGGAGGGGCACCCCTCTTACTGATTCTCTGTGCCACCTCCCCTTCTCCCCTCTCCCCACAGGCATGTTGGAGGAGCTGGCGGAGGGGCACCGCTCTTACTGATTCTCTGTGCGCCCTCCCCTTCTCCCCTGGGCGCGCAGGCATGTTGGAGGAGCTGGCGGAGGGGGAGGTGGACGGGGGGCAGAGGGAGGACGTGGGGACGGCGGTGGGCGAGGTGGAGCGCATCGTGGCGCTCATCAACGTTGTGCTCGACGTCTCCAAGGCCGAGGCCGGCCGCCTCCACCTCGAAACCCTGCCCTTCCACACGCGCTCCTGGCTCAGGGATGCTCTGCACTCCCATGCCTGCGCCGCCCACGCGCGCAACCTCACCTGTAATCATCTTCCTCACATCCCGTTCGCTCCCTTCCAGCCTTGCCCCTTCCTCTGGCGTTCACACCGGAGACTTCCTTGCTCCTTTTCCTACCACCTATTTTCAGGCCCTTCAACCTCTCCCCTGTCACTCGTGTTTCTCGAGTGCCAGATTGCTGTCTTTTGTGCTTCTCACTAACGATGCTTTCATGCTGGCGTCTCTGAATCCCTGTGCATGTGCCGATGCCCAGTCGCGTGCCGTGTGGATACGAGTGTGCCCGAGGTGCTGGAGGGGGACTACATGCGCCTGCAGCAAGTGGTGGACAGCATTGTGGGTGAGTCAAGTGGTGGACAGCATTGTGGGTGAGTCAAGTGGTGGACAGCATTGTGGGTGAGTCAAGTGGTGGACAGCATTGTGGGTGAGTCAAGTGGTGGACAGCATTGTGGGTGAGTCAAGTGGTGGACAGCATTGTGGGTGAGTCAAGTGGTGGACAGCATTGTGGGTGAGTCAAGTGGTGGACAGCATTGTGGGTGAGTCAAGTGGTGGACAGCATTGTGGGTGAGTCAAGTGGTGGACAGCATTGTGGGTGAGTCAAGTGGTGGACAGCATTGTGGGTGAGTCAAGTGGTGGACAGCATTGTGGGTGAGTCAAGTGGTGGACAGCATTGTGGGTGAGTCAAGTGGTGGACAGCATTGTGGGTGAGTCAAGTGGTGGACAGCATTGTGGGTGAGTCAAGTGGTGGACAGCATTGTGGGTGAGTCAAGTGGTGGACAGCATTGTGGGTGAGTCAAGTGGTGGACAGCATTGTGGGTGAGTCAAGTGGTGGACAGCATTGTGGGTGAGTCAAGTGGTGGACAGCATTGTGGGTGAGTCAAGTGGTGGACAGCATTGTGGGTGAGTCAAGTGGTGGACAGCATTGTGGGTGAGTCAAGTGGTGGACAGCATTGTGGGTGAGTCAAGTGGTGGACAGCATTGTGGGTGAGTCAAGTGGTGGACAGCATTGTGGGTGAGTCAAGTGGTGGACAGCATTGTGGGTGAGTCAAGTGGTGGACAGCATTGTGGGTGAGTCAAGTGGTGGACAGCATTGTGGGTGAGTCAAGTGGTGGACAGCATTGTGGGTGAGTCAAGTGGTGGACAGCATTGTGGGTGAGTCAAGTGGTGGACAGCATTGTGGGTGAGTCAAGTGGTGGACAGCATTGTGGGTGAGTCAAGTGGTGGACAGCATTGTGGGTGAGTCAAGTGGTGGACAGCATTGTGGGTGAGTCAAGTGGTGGACAGCATTGTGGGTGAGTCAAGTGGTGGACAGCATTGTGGGTGAGTCAAGTGGTGGACAGCATTGTGGGTGAGTCAAGTGGTGGACAGCATTGTGGGTGAGTCAAGTGGTGGACAGCATTGTGGGTGAGTCAAGTGGTGGACAGCATTGTGGGTGAGTCAAGTGGTGGACAGCATTGTGGGTGAGTCAAGTGGTGGACAGCATTGTGGGTGAGTCAAGTGGTGGACAGCATTGTGGGTGAGTCAAGTGGTGGACAGCATTGTGGGTGAGTCAAGTGGTGGACAGCATTGTGGGTGAGTCAAGTGGTGGACAGCATTGTGGGTGAGTCAAGTGGTGGACAGCATTGTGGGTGAGTCAAGTGGTGGACAGCATTGTGGGTGAGTCAAGTGGTGGACAGCATTGTGGGTGAGTCAAGTGGTGGACAGCATTGTGGGTGAGTCAAGTGGTGGACAGCATTGTGGGTGAGTCAAGTGGTGGACAGCATTGTGGGTGAGTCAAGTGGTGGACAGCATTGTGGGTGAGTCAAGTGGTGGACAGCATTGTGGGTGAGTCAAGTGGTGGACAGCATTGTGGGTGAGTCAAGTGGTGGACAGCATTGTGGGTGAGTCAAGTGGTGGACAGCATTGTGGGTGAGTCAAGTGGTGGACAGCATTGTGGGTGAGTCAAGTGGTGGACAGCATTGTGGGTGAGTCAAGTGGTGGACAGCATTGTGGGTGAGTCAAGTGGTGGACAGCATTGTGGGTGAGTCAAGTGGTGGACAGCATTGTGGGTGAGTCAAGTGGTGGACAGCATTGTGGGTGAGTCAAGTGGTGGACAGCATTGTGGGTGAGTCAAGTGGTGGACAGCATTGTGGGTGAGTCAAGTGGTGGACAGCATTGTGGGTGAGTCAAGTGGTGGACAGCATTGTGGGTGAGTCAAGTGGTGGACAGCATTGTGGGTGAGTCAAGTGCTCGACAGCATTGTGGGTGAGTCAAGTGGTGGACAGCATTGTGGGTGAGTCAAGTGGTGGACAGCATTGTGGGTGAGTCAAGTGGTGGACAGCATTGTGGGTGAGTCAAGTGGTGGACAGCATTGTGGGTGAGTCAAGTGGTGGACAGCATTGTGGGTGAGTCAAGTGGTGGACAGCATTGTGGGTGAGTCAAGTGGTGGACAGCATTGTGGGTGAGTCAAGTGGTGGACAGCATTGTGGGTGAGTCAAGTGGTGGACAGCATTGTGGGTGAGTCAAGTGGTGGACAGCATTGTGGGTGAGTCAAGTGGTGGACAGCGTTGTTGGTGAGCCACCTGGGCTGAACAAGTTGTCGTGTTCATTGCCACTTGATGAACCCAAATTACGTGTTAGACTTCTCTTGTTCCCTTCCCATCACACAACTTTGGTCCCATTGCTCCTTTTGTTTGTTTGTTTGTTTTTTTTTTTTTCAATTTATTTCTTTATTCATTTTCTTTCTTTCTTTCTTTCTTCCACAAATGCTACCTGCTGCAGACAATGCCATAAAGTTCACGACCAGCGGAAGTGTGTGCGTGCGGCTGCAGTGCCTTCCCCCCGACACCCACATCCCCACCCACCTGCTCTCCCTCGGCTGCCTCGTTGCTGAAGCCATCCCCGGCTGCTCCTCGCCTGCCGCTGCTGCTGCTGTTGATGCGGGCAGTGCGGGGGTGGCCGCAGGGCCGGTGTCATGGAGGGAGCATGTGGAGCAGCGCGGGCTGCTGTGGGCCGTGATGGGCAACTGGGACCCGCAGCCGCTGCGCAACCAGCTGGCTTCTCTCAGCGCTCGCTTCTCCATGAGCCCCTGGCGCACACCCCTGGGCGAGGGGAGGGACCAGGGTGAGGGAGAGGGGGAGGGGGAGGGGGAGGGGGAGGGGGAGGGGGAGGGGGAGGGGGAGGGGGAGGGGACGGGGAAGGGGGAGGGGGAGGGGAGGGGTGGGGTTGAGGGGAAAAGGGAGGGAGAGGGGCAAGGAGACGAAGGGTGGAGTGATGCTGAGCGCGAGCGCAGGAAAGGTGAAAAGGTTGCGGGGCAAGGCAGAGGTGAGGACATGGGCGCAGCAGTGCGGGCAGTCGGTGGTGGGGATACGACAGGAGGAACATGTGGTGTGAAGCAAGGGCGGAAGGAGAGTGATGGGAGGAAGAAGGACGGAGAGGGTGGCATTGGTTGTAGAGGAGGTGAGGGGTCTTCATTGATGCATAGTGAAGAGGAGGAGGTGGATGCCCAAGATAGTGCGTGTCCATGTGTTAGTGCACGTGAGGGGGGCGCGTGTGAGGGTGGCGCGTGTGAGGGTGGCGCGTGTGAGGGGGGCGCGTGTGAGGGGGGAGCGTGTGAGGGGGGCGCGTGTGAGGGGGTTGCACGGCTTGTGTGTGAGGGGCGAACGAGTGAGAGAGGAGAATGTGGGGTTGGTGGCACATGTGAACCAGGGAGTGCAGCAGCATCAGCAGCAGCAGCAGCATCAGCAGCAGCAGCATCAGCAGCATCAGCAGCATCAGCAGCAGCAGCAGCATCAGCAGCATCAGCAGCAGGTGGTGGCGGCACAGGCTCATGGAAGGATAGAGTGGGGAGGTGGTGGCAGGGGCCTGCTGAAGAGGAGAGCACGGTACCGTTGTGGGATGCTGAGAGGCGCTGTGTGGTGCTGCTGACGTGTGAGGACACGGGGTGTGGCATCGCAGAGGAGGAGCAGCGCGACGTGTTTCAGGCGTTCATGCAGGTGAGCCCTGCCCCTCATGCAGGTGAGCCCTGCCCCTCATGCAGGTGAGCCGTGTACCTGATGTCATGCACATGAGTAATATAGTTTTCTCTCCCGTTTTTGCCAAAATTTATCAAAGTTTCTAGTCGAATCGCAATTCTTGACCTGATATAAATCTCACGGCGGACCTATGTGGAAAATAGTCTCACACCATAAATTCTCATAGTAGCCCCAACAATAAATTTGAAGCATGACCTTTGGTCGCTCCGAACTTTCTGATTCTAGCTGCGGACCAAGCACAAAATCTTTCGCACGCGCATACTACACATGCAAGGTGGAAACATAAGATCGGAAGCAGACGTAATCTGATGATAGATGATGCCATCACATCACAACAAATTCACCCAGTTCGTTACAAATTGCTCGCCGTGGCTCAAGCCAGTCCAGTATGTCATTGACCGAACCCTGGTCAAACATTTGCTCCTTTGTAGAATGGAAGGGAATGTCGTCTTGCTAGAATGGAAGGGAATGTGTTCTTGCTGGAATGGAAGGGAATGTAGTCTTGCTAGAATGGAAGGGAATGTGGTCTTGCTATCTTGCCTCATGGGCCAAGTTGCTTGCTAGTTTTGATGTTGGCGATTCACTTTAATTCGAGTGTTACCTCATTATGCTCCCTACTTGAGTGCATGTGTTCACTCAATGTGCTCCCTCAATCCGTTCCATACGGAATGCAAATTCTTGGCTGGTATGAGTGCACCACGTTTGCTTCTTCAAGGATGGATCATCCGCTCCTGCTTCATCACTAGTAGTGCGCCTCCTTCCAACACACCACCCCCAACAGGCACACCAGAAGAGACATGCGCATGGCGGCAGCGGCATGAGCCTTCACTTGTCTCGCCAGCTGGTGAGTCTGGTTGAGTCGGACGGAGTGGAGAGGACACGTACGCGAAGAGATGTCAACTGTTTTACATCCTTTAGGTGCAGAATGATGGGATCTGAGCGGTGAAGGTGCAGCCAAGGTGGATACACGAATGAAGTTCCTTGGTTCCCTTCTCCCTTGCCTAGCCCTTTTCTCCCTTGCCTAGCCCTTTTCTCCCTTGCCTAGCCCTTTCTTCGTACCATGGATTTTTTAATCCTTCATCGAGTATCGCATCTCAAGTGTGTAAAGCTCAGCTTGTCTGCTTCATCAAACCCCTCCGCTGTCGCAGGTGTCCCTCTTGGGCGGCAGCATGGGTCTGCTCAGCACAGAGGGCTTCGGCACCACTCTGCATGTCGCGGTGCCCCTTGCTGCCACGGCATCTCCTCCACCTTCTGCTGCTGCTCATTCCCCTGCTGCCGATGCCACTGCTGATTCCGCTCCAGCTGCCAATGCCACTGCCGATGCCACTGCCGATGCCACTGCTGATTCCGATGCCAGTGCCAGAGTGGGCAACAGAAGCTTGAGTGCGAGTGAGGGGCTGGGATGTGGAGAAGCAGAGGGCACAGGCACAGTGGAGGGCACAGGCGCAGTGGAGGGAGGGGTTAAGATGGTGGTGAGCGCCAAGGAGGCTCTCAAGGAGATGCTGCAGGGCATGGCGATCCTGGTGAGGTGCCAGCAAGGGCAGTTCGCTGGGGTATTGGAAAGAGGTTACGATGTGAATGATGTGTCGGAGTTCCCTGGATCGATCCTTGTTCTGCTCGTTGTTGTCTTACAATGTCGCCAATCCTGGATAATATTGCCAAGGACTCGTACTGGGTAGTACGTAATCACACAGGCGTGGTTTATGTGTTACACTTGGCAAGCTGAGCGTGATTCTCTCCAATGTGGATATCAAGCAGGTGCTGGACAACAATGCAATAATTTTTTTTCTTTCTCTCCCTGCCCCTCGTTCCCCCTTCCTCTATCCCCATGTGGTCGACTGCAATGGCCCTGTCTGCTCACCCCGTCCGTTATCACCCAGGTGCTGGCCCACAACATGGCCCACCACATGCTGTCTCACGACGTCTGTTTTCATCCCTGTTGATCAACCAGGGCGTGGATGACACCACCATGCCACCCTCCTCTCTTCCCTCTCAACCTCTCCTTCTCAACTTCTCTGTCTCAACCTCTCCCTCTCAAGCTCTCCCTCTCAAGCTCTCCCTCTCAAGCTCTCCCTCTCAAGCTCTCCCTCTCCAACTCTCTTCCTTTATCAACCAGGTGGTGGACGACAATGTGACAATGCGACCCTCCTGACGAGTCTCTCAACCTCGCGCTCTCCAATTCTCTTCCTCTATTTTTCAGGTGGTGGACGACAATGCCATCTCCATCCCTCCGCTCTCATCCCCTCTCTCCCCCCTCCCTTAACCCCCTGTGGTGGTCAGGTGGTGGACGACAATTTGATCAACCGGCGGGTGGCGGCGAGCACGCTGGCGCGGTACGGGGCGGAGGTGGCGCTGGCAGAGTCGGGCGAGGCGGCGCTGCGCCTGCTGCAGGCACGCCACTCCTTCCGCCTCGTGCTCATGGACCTCCACATGCCGGGCCTAGATGGCTTCCAAGCTACCACCCGCTTGCGTGCCTTCGAGGCCGCTGCTCTTATGGCCCGGGAAGAACAGGGAGAACAGGGGTTGCAGCGCATGCCAGTGGTGGTGGAGAGTGGGGCAGAGGGCGGGGACGGGGAGGGGGGCTGGCAGCCGCAGCAGCGCGTTCATGTGGTGGCCATGTCAGCAGATGTGGACAGCACTGTTGCTGCCCTTGCCACAGAGGCTGGCATGGATGGTGCCGTGCAGAAGCCACTGAATGAGAGAATGTTGCTGCAGGTGCTCTCAACATTGTTTGTGAAGAGACGGAGGTACAGAACCCACTCAATGTACTGACATTGGTAATTTATAAGCTAACGCAGGAGCGCTCGACGCGAATATGCACCCCTAATTCTAACACATCTTGGTGCATTACTAGTTTTATTAGGCTTTACTCACGCTGCTTGAAGCATCCAGGACTGACGAATGCCCTGCTCGCGACAGAATCCAGCGAGAACGCCGGAGCGAAACTCACCCCCACGGTCAGAGTGAAGACAGCTGACACGACGACCACGAGTGTCCTCAGTGGTAAGCAACCACCTGATCAGCGTAGAAGTCACCTCAGACTTCTTCGCCAGGGGAAACACTGTGGTGTCGTGGGAGTAGTCGTCAACGACCACTAGAAAGAAGCTCTCTCGCTCAGGGCCAGGGCGAGAGGCGGGGCCCCAGACGTCCAAGTGGAGAGTCTCAAAGGGCTCGGTGGCCGGACGAAGGGAGGAGTGAGGGGTGGCGCGCAGCCGACCCTCGACATAGGGACCGTAAGGTGGTGCAAGCGACGGCAAGACACGCGGGAGGCCTAAGACAAGACGCTGACTAGACATAGTGCGCAGGCGAGGAATGGACGGGTGCCCCAGCCGGTGGTGCCACAGAATGGTGGGGTGGGCAAGCAACCGGCAGGAGCAAGACGCAGCAACTGGACCAGACACGGGAACCTGACCAGACACAGCTACCTGGTGAGACGCGGCAACCTGGTGAAACCTCTTTATGTTTAACAGTTATTGTAACCTTTAGTGCAATTCGATACAGGGACGACCCGGGTAACTGCTCAATGTCGAGTTCAGTTATTTGTCCTTGCTGTCGCGCTGTCTCGGCGAGTCAAAGGTCGCTGACCTTTGACCTTCGCTTTAACTTCTCGTTACTGTCAACCGCTTTACTGTAGCTCGGTTGGCTCGATGTTGCTTCGCTTAAGGCTTGTTTGGTTCTTGTTGTAGTGCTCGATATTCCAGAAGCGCGTTTACACGTTTCCACCACTCCCCTTCGCTTCTGGAGTGTCGTCGCATTCGATGTTGGTGATGTGGCCTTGTCCAGTCACCAGCATGCAATACTCGAACTTCTGCTTTCCGAGTTTCTTGGTCAAATAATCGGCTGCCATCTCGGACGTGGGGCGGTAGGGTAGCTCGAGTCTTCCTTTCTCGATCTCGTCTTTCACGAAAAAAGTATCGCAGAGCAATGTGCTTCGTCCTGTTAGCGAACCCGTTCTTGTTTGCTATGCGGATTGCCGATTGATTGTCGCAGAATCAGCGGAAGAGAGAGCAATTAGCTCTTGCTTGCTCGACTGCCATGAGATAGGACCGACAGGCTCGAGCCGGTAGATGTAGCCGGTGCGTGATCACCTATTGTCAGAATCGCCAGCATGATCGGCATCTACGTAGCCGATTAGTTTTGGGGTCGTGGATCCGGTCTTGTGATAGGTTAAGCTGATCGTAGGTGTACTGACGAAGTAGTGTAGTGCGCGGTCGAGTTCCGCAATGTGTTCGGCTTCGGGCCTTTTGGTGTAGGTGGCGAGTTGGCTCGCTGAGTACGATAGGTCTGGTTGGCAGGTGACGGCTGCGAATAGCAGGCATCCCAGCTTCCGTTGGTAGTCGCGTAAGCCGGCAGGTCCGAGTGGATTAGACCCTTCCTGATGATTTCCGGCGCTGTAGCGATAAGGCGTGGAGATGGTGGCAGGCGTTAGTACGAAGCGCTTTGCGATAGTGTCGGCGTACTTTGCGGCGCTGAGGTAGATTGTATTTTCTCCGTCCAGGATATTCAGCCCAAGGTACTGAGTCACGGTGGAAGAGACTGTGAGTGAGAGGTCCCGCTGAAGCTCCCCTTCGAACCAGATGGTGACGTCGTCGGTGGAGCCGATGTAGAGCAAATCGTCCACGTAGACGATAAGTAGGATGTAGTCCGTTCCTTTCGTGAGTCGGTACATCCCCTGATCATGCGGGAGCTGTTGGAATCCGATGCGGATTAATCGAGCGTGTAGGTACTACTGCCACAGCCGCGGAGCTTGCTTGATCCCGTACAGTGACTTTAGCAGCTGACAAACCAGGTTAGGGTCTTTGATGGAGCCGTGCAGCTGCTCGGCGAAGATTTCTGCGTCGACTGGGGCGTAGAGAAAGGCGTTTGCTACGTCAATTCGACAAAGCTTCTTTTGTTTCATGACGGCGACGGCGAGAAGAATCCGAAGTGAGGTATGTCGGCTGACTGGCGCAAATGTCTCAGTGAAGTCCCGTCCGTGCTGTTGGTCGAAGCCACGCACGACCCATCGTGCTTTGAACTTGTCAATTGTTCCGTCTGCTTTCGTCTTCACGCGAAACACCCACTTTCCCGTGAGAATGGTCTTGTCGCGTGCAGTTGTGATTGGGACCATTTTCCAGGTGTTGCGGTCTTCCAAGGCCTTTAGTTCTCTGTCCATGGCTTCGCGCCATTTTTCCCTGTGTTCCCCCCCCAGAGCCTGCTGAATCGTAGTAGGCTCTCGCGGCGGCGATGCTCCACGGACGGCAGTAACAAGACTAAGTATCTGCAGCCCACTTTGTGAGAGTCGAGGGAGATTTGCGTCCTCGGGATAAACTGCTTCGTCTCCCGCTTCTGGATCAGGTAAGACGTTGGGGCCGATACAGTCGGAATCGTTGGTGTTGACGGATTGTGGTGTAACGTAACCGTTGTCAGCGAGGTCGTAGTAGACTTCGGCGTTGACAATTTCGCGAGGGTTGTCGTCATCCATCGGGATGGGTACCGAGCAGTAGGGCAGAGGTCCGGCTTATTCCGAAGCTCCGTCCACATTCTGCTCATCCCAGTCAGCTTCGTCAACTGACGAGGTGAAGGCTCGCTTGCCACGGAAGCCACCTGTGGGGTCTCGTTCAGCTTCCAGATTGGCCAGGTATGTCTGAAGGGAGAGTCGTTCGTAGAAGATAATGTCACGTGCTGCTACTGTTTCCTTCGAGTGGATGTCAAAAAGTTTCCACGCGTTGTAGTGTTTTTCGATGCCCAGGTGTAGCCCCCACTGTGCGCGTTGTGAAAATCGTCCGGCTCGCGCAGTGTGCGGTCGGTACTGTACCATGCAGCCGAACACTCGTAACATTTTTGTGCTGCCCAATTTCCCTGTCCACAGCAGATGCGGTGATGTGTTGTTTGGAAGTGAGGGCGACGAGAGCAAGTTGTGCAGCATGACAGCATGGTCCATTGCTGCAGGCCACTGGCTCTGGGGTAGTCGCATGCCATGTAGCAGCTTGCGCATGGTGTTCTGGAGGATCCTGATCATCCTTACTGCTGCGCCTTGCTATTGATGAGCGTAGGGAAGGGAGATGAGCCTCTTGATGCCTCTCTCCGCCAGGTACTGCTTGAACCTTTGTGAATGGTACTCTCCTTCCCCATCTGACAGGAAACTTTTCAATTTCTCGCCAGACTCTCTTTCTGCTACTATAAGCCACGCGACAAAGGCTTCGAAGGCCATGTCGCGGCTTGGCAAGTTGAGGTGCCAAACATATCTTGTTGCAACGTCGATGAAGGTGATTACATAGTTGTAATCTCCTTGTCCACTGTCGCGGGCGTACAGAATGTCGCTGTAGACTTTTTCCAGTGGTGCGTATGCTGGCGTGCTCGGGTTGTGGTGAGAAACAAACGGCTGACGCGGTAAGTCGGCTTCGGGGCAGGTAAAGCAAGTTCCTCAAACTCGTTCTAGTTCTCTGCCGTGGAGTAAGAGTAGCGAGTCTTTGTCGAGAACTCTTGCTCTTATCGTGTTGTTGAGTGTCGTGTTGCTGGGGTGACCTAATCTCTCGTGCCACAGTGATTCGTCGGTGCGATGTCCAGGTGATCGTATGTACAGGTCGGAGTTGGAGTAGAAGCCGACGGCGGCGTTGGCACTTCGGTGGATGGCGCGTGGGACGGGAGTCAGCTGTCGGTCTAGAGTTGGTGTCGGTTCCTCGAGAGGAGGTGGTGCTGTTGAAGGTCATGCGATAGGGAGGTTTGGTGCTGGTGTTGGTGCTGCTGTTGTCTCTGCTGCTGCCGATGTTGTTCCTGCTGCTTGCTGTTGTTGCATCTGCTGCTGCCGATGTTGTTCCTGCTCCTGTCTGTTGTATCACGGCGAACGCTCTCATCCGTTCTGCCTCAAGTATACTGTGCGAGTACCAGAAGCCCTCGGGACTGAAGTCGGGGTCAAGATCTGGCAGATGTGTCCAAATGGTGAAGTTGATTATCACGTTGTTGTCTTCAGTGCCTTGGTCTGGGACGAAGTCGAGCACAAGGACGTTGTTCTTCAGGACCGCCTTCCCGATGTAAAGTCCGCCCTACCCGTGATACAATTTGAACTCCTGAGTGGTGCTGTCGGCTTCGAGGTGGATCCCCTTTGCCATGAGTAGGCTGACGCTGAGTAAGTTGTACCCGAGTCCTTCTGCAATCAGAACTTTTGACATCTACAAGATGACGTTGGTCTCACGAGACTGAAGTTGGACTATCCCTTGTCGTCGTGTGCGCAGGTTCTGGTTGTTGGCGACGGTTATCAACGACTTCTCGGTTGAGACGTTGTTCCCGTTGGACGAAGCGATTTGAAGAGCACATGTGTTGTCCGCAGCAGCTGTCCAAGAACCAAGTGTCTTGGGCAGACGGTTCACTCTGGGCGATGGCGGCGTATGTCGGATTTGGTTCCAGCGATTCGCGACGAGGAGTGCGTTCGTCGAGCAGTTCTTCTGATGAGTAACTCGGTGGTGATTCAGTAACGCAGGAGTATGACTTTGCCATGCAGCTTACGATGTTTCTTGTTCCTTGTGCAGGTTGTGACGTTGAGGGCTGTACTTCGCTGGGAGGTTGTGGCTGTGTGGAGGCCACCTGATTGCTTGAAGGTCGAAGTTCTCGTCGTGGTGGCGTTGATTGCTGCTGGTTTGGCCAGTTGACGCGGCAGTGTCCAGACGTTCGACAGAGGTGGCAGAACGGTGGTACGTATCTTCGAGCTTGGTGCTCGTGTTGTCGGTTGTTGTTGTTGTTGTAGCGTCGCTGAGTGTGAAAAGCAAACTCTAGTGCTGATGTCCTTTTCTTGTGTCGCTCTTCGTGCAGGTCCATATCCTGTTGCTCCGCATGAATTTCTGCGCAAAGGCTTGCTTCGGAGAGTCTTCCGTGGGCCCAAAGAATTGCTCGGGTGGAGCGCCATTGAGGACCGAGGCATGCGAGGACGACAGTAACGAAGGCGTCTTCAGATAGTGTTCCGTCGCACCGAAGAAGTCTATCATGTAGACCGCGACAGCGGCTGATATAGGCCATCCCCTTTTCGCCAGGTTGCATCGGGACTGTTGTCAATTGTGCCATGAGACGATTCAGATTTACAATGTTGCTTGCTTGATATAGGTTCTTCAGATGGTTGTACGCAAGCTCAGCGTAGTTCCCGTATGTGCGATAGGACCGAATATTCCGCTGCTCGCTTGCCGTGATGTTTCGGAGGAGGATAGTGTATGCCATCAGTGACTGATATGTGTACTGTTGCTTGTCATATTGTGTCCCGTGCGTTGGATATGGCAGGGAACCGTCGAAGAAACCAAGGATTTGGGCTCCTTCCATCATCAACTCGAACTCGAATGACCAGGTATAGGAGTCTTTTCCATCAAATGGTGTTGTCGTTTGCAGTTTTAGCACGCGTGCAAATTGTGACTGCAGCTGAAATGCATCCAGTGTCTTCGTTTCTTGTCTAGGTGGAAGTCGATTTGGCATGAAGCTGATGGAGCCGCGTTGAGGCTCATAAGGAGGGAAGGTAGGCTACTGATTTCCGCGCGCAAAGGAGGAGCCATCGAGACTCATGGGAGTAACTCCGTTGTTGTTGTCGCTGTTGTTTGACTGCGCAGATGCCGCTTGGTGTTGCGCATAGAACGACATGAAGGAGAAAAAAATCTCCATCATGCTTGGGTCGAAGTCGGTTGCCTGGTTTACAGGTGCTTCAATAGATTCAGCAGCTGGTCTTTGAGTTGAACCTCCTTCTGCCTGTAGTCCAGAGGCTGGAGCTGGAGTTGGAGTAGTGCCAGGTGATTCGATAGATGAGCTCCTTTCCTTCTGTGTTGCCATGCCTTCTGTTGTTGTGAGGAGTTGAAATATTTGAGCCTTGTCTTCCAAGCTCTCATACCATGTTGGGCTGAGAAAAGCCCTTAGGATCTTTTCAAGGACTAAGGCTCAGACTGAGAGTTGTATTAGCGAAAGCGTCTTTTGATAAAGACTTAATTGAACCACCTTGTACTGGTGTGTGAGATCAAGATAAGTTGATTATAATGAAAAAGATACAAGGTTTATATATAGGATTACAAGGATAATATAGAAACCGCTTTATGTTTAACCGTTATTGTAACCTCTAGTGCGATTTGATACAGCGACGACTCGGGTAACTGCTCAATGTCGAGTTCAGTTATTTGTCCTTGCTGTCGCGCTGTCTCGGCGAGTCAAAGGTCGCTGACCTTTGACCTTCGCTTTAACTTCTCGTTGTTGTCCCCTTTTGTCAACCGCTTTACTGTAGCTCGGTTGGCTCAATGTTGCTTCGCTTAAGGCTTGTTGTAGTGCTCGATATTCCAGAAGCGCGTTTACACGTTTCCAACAAGATGCGGGGACCCGACGGGGGGCAGTGACAGGGGTCGGGGGCAGTAGCTGCTGCTGCGGCTGCTGCTGCTGCTGCTGCTGCTCTCGGGGGCAAGTGCGAAGTGTGTAGAGACCAGAGCCCGGCTCAGCGGTAAAGGTGGCCAGAGGTGCACGTGTCACTGTCTACACAGGTCACAGTCTCCCGAGAAGGCTCAAACCAAACACCCACGTGACTACCCACGAGCTGCCTCACACCCACCGAGTTCCTGGAGAACGAGGGGACGTGGAAGCCCGTCAAGAAATGCGAGGGAACTGTCAAACATTATATGTTTATATGTTGTGTAGGCTGTAGTGGGTTACGCCTTAGGGGGTACACTGGATTAGGGTTTCCTATTTGTATCCAGCCTTCTGTTAGTACAGCCATTCCAGTCTGTTAACTCTGACATGGTTTCAGAGCAGGTCCTTCGCTAGGACCGTCCTAAGGGCCCACCTACCTACCTACTACCGGAGTGCCTTCTTAGCGCCTCCCACGTAGCGCCCTCGAGCGCTTTATTATTAATCTTTTTTTTTCGGCCCCGCTGGCCCCGTCGATCGAGCCCCGCCTAGAGGCCCCGCGGCCCCGTCGTTTTTGACCTAGAGGCCCCTCACGGCCCCGTCGCGCCGCCCCTTAGCCGCTCGCGCGCGGTCGCATTCCCTCGCGCACGCCCGCAGCCCGCCGTCGCAGCAGTCGCTCGCTCGCAGCCGCCCGTTGCCCGCTAGCGCACGCTTCGCAGCCGCCCGTCGCCTGCTCACGCTCGCCCCGCAGCCGCCCGTTGCCTGCTCGCGCACGCCCCGCAGCTGCTAGTCGCCCGCTCGCGCACGCCCCGCAGCCGCCCGTCGCCTGCTAGCGCACGCCCCGCAGCCGCTCGTCGCCTGCTCGCGCACGCCCCGCAGCCGCCCGTCGCCTGCCCGCGCTCGCCCCGCAGCCGCCCGTCGCCTGCTCGCACACGCCCCGCAGCCGCCCGTAGCCCGCCGTCTCAGTGGCCGCCTGCCCGCAGCCGCCGTCGCCCACTCGCGCACGCCCTGCTGCCCCTACGCTGCTGCTGCCCGTGCGCCACCGCTACTCGTGCACCGCCGCTGCCACTCGTGCGCTTCTGCAGCCGCCGCCCGCGAGGCCCACGCTCTCACTGCTATTATTTTCTACCTACCGTGCACACTGCTGCCACTGCAACAGCCACCAGTGCACCGTTGCAGCTCCTGCTGCCCAGCTACCTACTACTGCCGCTAGTGTGCCACTACGGACAGTCGACCCCGCCCGCGCCTTACCTAGTGGCCCAGCCGGCCCCGTTGACTCTCCGCACACTGTTCCAGCGGCCTGATTCCTACTGCTACTGTCGCTATGGCTAGCCCTCCCGTTCTAGCTTTCGATGCCGAGGGCCGTCCGGTGAAGTTCGAAACCTGGCTAGATGACCTGCATCTGTTCCTACAGCTCACTGCCAAGGAAGATATCTCACTGTACGACCACGCCCTAGGCCATGCCACTGCCCCTGACTCGTCTGCTGACAGCACTCTGCGTTCCCAGTGGCAGACCCGTGATGCACACGCTCGCTTTGCTATTCGCAACTCCCTGCCACTAGACGAGCGCGAGCACTTCGGCCAGTGCAAGACTGCTAAGGACCTCTACACAGCTGTAGTTGCCCGCTACTCCTCACCTGCTTCTGCCACACTAGGCCGCCTCACTCTCCCCTACCTGTTCCCCGACCTAGCCTCCTTTCACACTGTCGCAGACCTCATCACCCACCTTAAGACTAGTGAGGCCCGCTTTCGCGCTGCTATGCCTGCCGAGTTTCTCACTAGCAACCCCCCCCCGCTCTGGATCACTCTATACCATATCGTCACCCGCCTCCCTGACTCTCTGCGCGCAGTCAGGGACCACTTCCTCTCTCGCTCCCCCACTGAGCTCACTGTTGCCCTCCTCGAGAAGGAACTGCTTGCAGCTGAGGCGAGTATCGTCGCTGTAGGCACCTCTCGTGGCGACCCCCGCACCCCGTTCTTTGAGGGGTGTTCCCCTTCCCCCCTCCTCCCCTCTGTTGCCTCTGCTGCTGCTGTCGACCTTCTTGGTGCTGAGAAGGTCGGGACCGCGTCTGCTTCGAGCGGGCGCCGCAGGAACAAGGGGGGCAGGGGTGGGGGTGGTGGCGGAGGAGGTGGGGGTGGAGGCGGTGGGAGTGGAGGCGCGGCTGGGGAGACTAGTGGCGGCAGTGGGGGAGGAGACAGCAGCGGTGGGAGTGGTGGTGGAGGCGGCAGCGGAGGCGGAGGTGGTCGTGGCGGCGGCAGGGGTGGAGGTGGCCGGGGCGGCGGCGGTGGGGGTGGTGGTCGTGGAGGCACTGGCGGAGGGCAGAGTCAGCAGCCCGCCCCGACGCTTCAGGCCGCCCGTGAGTGGTATGCGCAGCGTAGCGTTATCTGCACGTACGTCATTCGCACAGGTGACCGCAGCGGCCAGCAGTGTGGGAGGCCGCACCCCACGCAGCGCTGCTTCGCGCGCCTTAACGACGCGTGGCGCACTCAGTTTCCTGCTGCCACTGAGCTGCCGCGCTGGGCTGATCTGGAAAAGAGGGGTGTTGATATTTGGGCTTTAGACTTTGATGCTATTCTCACTGCCATGTATGCGATGTCTATTAGTGGAGAGGGTGCTCAGTACCTGCGTGTTCCGCCCGACCCGGGCATTCAGGCCAGTCCGGCTGCCGCTCTAGGTGCTAGTGCGTCTGCTCCCACAGGTCCTGGTGAGGCTGCAGCCCTAGGTGCTCGTGCGTCCGTCCCCCCTGGTACTGAGTCGACTGCAGCACTGCACACCTTCACACTGGACTCAGGTGCTTCTCGCTCCTTCTTTCGTGACCGCACTGTCCTTGAGCCACTAGCTCGGCCAGTTGCTGTCTCCCTTGCTGACCCCTCTGGGGGTCCGGTCATTGCGACCTCCTCCACTGTCCTTCCTTGTCCGGCGGTCCCGTCCGGCACGCTGTCAGGTCTCTACCTCCCCTCGTTCTCTACGAACTTGGTGGCAGGTAGTGCGCTCCAGGACGGGGGTGTTCACCAATTCACCCCTGCCTACGAGCGCGTGACACACTGCACGTGTGCTCGGACGGGTCGCCACTCGGGAGCCGGGGTCGGACCTTTACACACTGACCACTGAGTCCCCTCAGGTAGCTGCGTCCGCGTCTGCGTCTGCGTCAGGTCAGCTGTCCGCCCCCTGCTCGTGTCGCTCTCTGACGCATGAGACTGTCCTTTGGCACCACCGCCTTGGTCACCCGTCTGTGCAGCGCCTTCGGGCCATGCACAAACGGGACCTTGTTGCTGGTCTTCCCAGGGTGCTCCCTCCCCTTCCCGACTCGCCTGCTCCTCCCTGTATTCCCTGTGTCGAGGGACGGCAGCGCGCCGCTCCTCACTCCTCCTCCTTTCCCCCGACGACTGCTCCCTTGCAGACGCTCCACATGGACGTGTGGGGCTCAGCCCGCGTCCGTGGTCAGGGTCAGGAGAGGTACTTCCTGATTGTTGTTGACGACTTCTCGCGCTACACCACGGTCTTCCCCTTGCGCGCCAAGGGTGACGTCCCTGATGTCTTGATCCCTTAGATCCGCAGATCTCGTCTCCAGCTCCGTGAGCGTTTCCGCTCCGACTTCCCTGTCCTGCGTCTGCACTCTGACAGAGGTGGGGAGTTTTCCTCTGGCCTCCTGGAGGCCTTCTGTCAGCAGGAGGGCATTGAGCAGTCGTACACGCTTCCGGCCTCTCCACAGCAGAATGGGGTTGCTGAGCGCCGCATTGGTCTGGTCATGGAGGTCGCTCGTACCTCCTTGAGCCATGCGGCTGCCCCCCATTTTCTGTGGCCGTTTGCAGTCCGATACGCTGCGCATCAGCTCAACCTCTGGCCCCGTGTCTCCTTGCCCGAGACTTCTCCGACACTGCGTTGGACGGGAGAGGCTGGCGATGCGTCGCGTTTTCGGGTCTGGGGATCCCGAGCTTTTGTCCGCGACACGTCCGCGGACAAGCTCTCCCGTCGCGCTGTCCCCTGCGTCTTCCTTGGCTTTGTCCCGGACGCCCCTGGCTGGCAGTTCTACCACCCCACCTCGCGTCGTGTCCTGGCCTCTCAGGACGTCACTTTTGACGAGTCCGTCCCCTACTACCGCCTCTTCCCCTACCGCACTGCCCCGCTCCCCCCCCCGCCTCTCTTCCTCGCTCCAGGTGCTGAGGTACCAGACCCCCTCCCCCCTCAGGGTGCCGCTCCCTCAGGTGTGTCCCAGGTAGACCCGGGTGAGCCTGTCGAGGTAGCTGTTGACTCTCGTCCTGCTAGGGGTGCTGAGCCTAGGGGTGCTGCGTCTGGGGGTGCTGAGCCTGGGGGTGCTGCGTCTGGGGGTGCTGAGCTTGGGAGTGCTGAGTCTGGGGGTGCGGAGCCTGGGGGTGTTGAGCCTGGAGGTGCTGAGCCTGAGGGTGCTGAGCCTGGGGGTGCTGAGCCTGAGCGTGCTACACCTGGAGGAGCCCTCTCCTCCCAGCAGCTGCAGGAGAGGTACCTCGAGTACTGCCGCCTCCGGAGAGGTGCTGCTGGAGCTCGTCCCGGTACTTCCCCTCCTACCCAGGAGCTCCCCCCCATTCAGCAGATCCGCGAGTGGTACACACGGCGCTGCAGTCTTCGGAGTGGTGCTCCTGGTGCTGCGGACCCTGGGGGTGGCGCTGCTGCTGGTGCTGAGGACCCGGACGTGGGAGCTGCTGCTGGTGCTGCGGACCCGCCCGTTGGAGCTACTGCTGGAGCTGAGGACCCGGGCGGTGGCGCTGCTGCTGGTGCTGAGGACCCGGACGGTGGAGCTGCTGCTGGTGCTGAGGACTCGGACGGTGGAGCTGCTGCTGGAGCTGAGGACCCGGCTGGTGGAGCTGCTGCTGGTGCTGAGGACTCGGACGGTGGAGCTGCTGCTGGAGCTGAGGACCCGAGCGGTGGCGCTGCTGCTGCTGCTGAGGACCCGGGCGTTGGAGCTACTACTGGTGCTGAGGACCCGGCCGGTGGAGCTGCTGCTGGTGCTGTGGACCCGGACGCTGGAGCTCCTACTGGTCCTGAGGACCCGGCCGCTGGAGTCTCCTCTGCTTCTGGAGACGCTGCGCGGCCGCGACCGTACTTCGTACCGCTCCTTCAGCAGGTTCTTGGGCAGGCTCCTCCTCCTTGTCCTCCTCCCTCCGTAGAGTGTCCCCCGCCTGTCCAGCCGCAGTCACTGTTACCGCCTACCTCGCCTCTCCCTGCTCCCTCTCCTTACACTGGTCCCACAGGAGGTCTTACAGAGCGTCGTGAGCCTGAGTCTCGTCCTGCGTCGCCTGTTTGTCCTGCTCGCACTGGTAGTCGTGTCCGTCGTGAGCGTCCTCCTCCTGTCCCAGGCACTCACTACATGACTCTGCGTCCCTCTACTGCTCCTCAGCGTGTCCCTCTACCGTCTCCTCCTGCGTCCTCTTTGCCTGACGTTCCGGACCCTGAGTCTGACCGGTATCGTGCTGAGCACCCTACTGTCACGCGTCTCCTTGCTACTGTTGTCACTGACCCTACCTTTGAGTCCTCGGCTGCGTCTGCTCTGGTCGCTGAGTTGGTTGACTTTGCTGCTGCCTGTCGTCTAGACTACGCTGCTAGCCTTGTTGCTGAGTCTAAGTCTGAGTCTGTCTGTCCTCCGTCCGTCGGGGGTGAGTGTGCTCTTGGCACGGACGTCCTTGAGGACAGACAGGAGGAGTTCCAGTGTCTTGCTGCTGCTTTGCCCCGTCTCGTGTCCTTGCTAGTTGCCCCTGAGGGAGACCCGGATGCACCAGACATCCCGACCCCGCGCACTTACGCTGAGGCGATGGCGGGTCCCTACTCCTCTCAGTGGCAGACAGCCATGGACGCCGAGATGGCTTCCTGGAAGTCCACACGCACCTACGTCGACGAGGTTCCCCCTCCTGGGGCGAACATCGTCAGTGGCATGTGGATTTTCAGGGTGAAGCGGCCGCCGGGTTCTCCGCCTGTCTTCAAGGCGCGTTACGTGGCTCGAGGCTTCAGTCAGCGAGAGGGAGTTGACTTCTTCCAGACCTTCTCCCCCACCCCGAAGATGACCACTCTTTGGGTGCTGCTGCACATAGCTGCTCAGCGCGACTACGAGCTTCACTCACTTGACTTCAGCACTGCTTTCTTGCATGAGGAGATCCTGCATGAGGAGATCTGGCTGCGCCGCCCACCTGGCTTCACTGGGTCGTTTCCTCCTGGTACCCAGTGGAGGCTTCAGCGGCCGGTCTACGGTCTCCGCCAGGCTCCGCGTGAGTGGCACGACACACTGAGGACTACACTTGCGGCTCTTGGGTTCGCGCCTTCTACAGCTGACCCGTCGCTGTTCCTGCGCACCGACACTTCGCTGCCGCCGTTCTACATCCTCGTGTACGTCGACGACTTGGTCTTTGCCACTGCTGACACTGCAGGACTCGCTCACGTGAAGTCGGAGCTGCAGAGGAGACACACGTGCACAGACCTGGGTGAGCTGACAAGCTATCTTGGCTTGCGGATCACCCGGGACAGAGCACGGCGCACCATCACCCTGACTCAGTCACACATGGTGCAGCAGGTTCTCCAGCGCTTCGGCTTCACGTACTCCTCGCCTCAGTCCACTCCTCTGCCTACCGGTCACTCGCTCTCAGCTCTGCCTTCGGATGAGTCCGTAGAGCCGAGTGGCCCGTATCCAGAGCTTGTGGGCTGCCTCATGTACCTGATGACCTGCACTCGACCTGACCTTGCATACCCTCTTAGCATCCTTGCACGCTATGTCGCTCCTGGCCGTCACAGGAAGGAGCACATGGATGCCGCTAAGAGGGTGTTGCGCTACTTGTGCAGTACGTCGGGCATGGGGCTTGTGCTTGGAGGGCGAGACCGAGTTGTTCTCACAGGGCACTCAGACGCTTCTTGGGCAGACGACCAGGCCACTCAGCGGTCGTCTCAGGGTTACACCTTCAGCCTTGGCTTTGGCTCAGTTTCTTGGCGCTCTACGCGCTCTTCTTCTGTTCTCGGCTCCAGTTGTGAGGCTGAGATCTACGCCACAGCCATGGCTGCTCAGGAGCTACGCTGGCTGACCTACCTGCTGACCGACCTCGGAGAGCGGCCTCGTTCTCCTCCAGTGCTGTACGTCGACAACAAGGCTGCCATTGCCTTGTGTGAGGAGCACAGACTGGAGCACAGAACGAAGCACATCGCCCTGCGGTACTTCCTTGCTCGAGAGTTGCAGCAGCGTGGTCAGCTTTGTATTCGCTACGTGGCCACTGAGGCCAACACTGCTGATGTGTTCACCAAGGCGCTTCAGCCTCGTGACCATCAGCGCTTCTGCACTCTACTAGGCCTTGTGCCTACTGGACCTCACTTGCTTACCTCTTGACTTTGCTTGTACTGTGATCACTATATATATATATACCTGCATGTTTACTCTTGCTAGGTTGTGATCACTGTATCTCTTGCTCTGTTATAAACCTGCATGTGAACTGGTCTTGTGACCACTAGCTTGTGCTCGGAATTTGTGTGGAATCCTCGAGATCCACCCTGAGCTTGCTTTGCCTTGCTTTGCCCTGACTGGTCGTGTGACCCCCAGGTCTCCCCACTTCGCCTATGGGGGTGTGTCAAACATTATATGTTTATATGTTGTGTAGGCTGTAGTGGGTTACGCCTTAGGGGGTACACTGGATTAGGGTTTCCTATTTGTATCCAGCCTTCTGTTAGTACAGCCATTCCAGTCTGTTAACTCTGACAGGAACAGCTGGGCATGGAAGCGTAGTACTCTAGCGAGCACTGACTGGTCCTGAAGTGGGATCAGCCAGTGCTACAGAGACTGGTGCAGGAAGCGGAGTAAGCGTCGTGTGGTCGCGGAAGAAACAATGCGAACGACAACGAAGCGTCCTCCGGAGCAGCTCGTGAACTAGTGTCTACACAAGTACCTACACTAGCAACAGGCACCTCAGCAACACTAGCACCTAAGCTAACAACACTCGAGTAAACAGAGTCAGAAGCACTAGAGTCAACAACAACATACATAGCGTGAGAAGTTCCTAAGAGATCAAGAAACCGAGAAGCCGACATGCCCCACAGGGGCCGTACATCTGAACAAGAGGAAGCTAGTCAGGTGCAGGGCCGTCAACGCCGTAGGCCGCGCGAAGGGTGTCAGTGAGCTGAGCAAAACACTAACCCGGTGGGTGGCTGCGGCCACAAGAGAGGCCTCGACGAGTAGGTGCAAGGAGGGTGGACGGCACCGCGCGACAGCTGACGCGGTCCTGACCCCTGCCCCGGAACCTGCTGTTGCCTATGCTGCTGCTGGGGCTGCTGCGAGAGGAGTGGCTGCTGCTGCTGCTGTGGCTGCTGCGAGAGGAGTGGCTGCTGCTGCTGCTGCCGCTGAGTCAGGTACCAAGCCGCTGCTCCAGTCCCTGCACCTGGCAGACCAGCAGGTACCTGATGAACCCGAGCGTCACCTCCACTAGCTGCAGCAGGGGAGTCACTGGCCGCTACATGAGGCGCTCCTCCTACCTCTGCACTCCCGCCACCGCCTTTTGCCACGCCACCTCCGCCGCCTCCGCCGCCGCCACCCGCACCCTGACCGCCCCTCCTTCCACTCCTACCCCTAGACCGCGCAAACGTCGTAACAGCAGCTGCGGTCACGTCAGTAGCGGCAGTGGCGAGTGTCAGAATGTTGTATTTGTCTAGCCTGCAGTGGGGTACTCTATAGCGAGTACAGCCCAATCTAGGGTTTCCTATATGTACTCAACTGCTTGCTAGTGCAACCCCTCTCTTTTGCCTAAACTTTCTCTTGCCTAGCTAGGGTTCTCCTAGCTATGGCTCCTAATTCTCATTACTATCTTAACATGGTAACAGAGCGTTCACGCTCCTGGCCTGTGGGCCCCACTGCTGCTTCCGCTGCCCTACTCTGTGTCGCGCGCCCCGTGGCGCGCGACCTTCACATTTTCATCCCGCCGCGCGCCCCGAGTGCGTGCGGCGGTTTCCTGCCGTGGGGGAGCCCGCGCGCGCCCCGCCCGTCCGTCGCGGCGCCCTGGGGAGCACTCGCGGCCCCCACCCTGCACGTCGCGACGCCCTGGGGAGCCCGCGAGCGCCCCGCCCGTCCGTCGCGACGCCCTGGGGAGCCCACGAGCGCCCCGCCCGTCCGTCGCGACGCACTGGGGAGCCCGCGAACGCCCCGCCCGTTCGTCGCGACGTCCTGGGGAGCCCGCGCGCGCCCCGCCAGTTCGTCGCGGCGCCCTCGGGAGCCCGCGCGCGCCCCGCCAGGCAGTCGCGACGCCCTGGGGAGTCGCGCGCGCGTCCCCCCCGCCCGTCCGTCGCGGCGCCCTGGGGAGCAGCGCGCGCCACCCCCCTCCACCCGCCCAGCCCGTCCGTTCTGGCGCCCTGGGGGTCGCGCGCCATCCCCCCTCACCATCCCCCGCGCTCCTGCCCCTATCCCACCCGTTTTAGGGTTTCGGGGGTGAGGAGTGTGGGGGTGGCGGCTATGGGGGTGCCGTTTGTGTGCCCCGTCCCCTACTCCTCCTCCTCCTCCGTCTCCCGCTGCTGCAGCTGCCGCTCAGGGGGGTGGGTGTGTGGGAGCCGAAGGAGTGGTGCTAGGGGGGTGACGTGGGAGTGGAGCTAGGGTTCCAGCAGGGGGTGTGTGAGAGGGGGGTGGGACGGTCGGGGGAGGTTGAGCGGAGGCTGCCGTCTTGTCGTCAGCAGCACCTGTAGTCCGGGGCGCTGTTCCGGTAGCCCAGTCGTAGCCAGCTGCGCCAGTCGCCCGTGGGTCCGTTGCTCGTCTGCCGCACTTAGCCGCGGAGCCAGTTACTCCTGTAGTCCGGGGCGCTGTTCCGGTAGCCACTGTGCCAGTATGACTCCTGTTGCCCGTGTGTCTGCAGCTTCAGCCGTCGCCTCTTATCTCCTCTCCTCCTACAGTCTCGCCTCCTCCTCCTCACTTGCCCTTTGTGAATGCCTCTAGCTTTGCTTGCACTTGTGAACCTGCTCTATGACTGCTTGCTCTGCTGATTATACCCCACTTTGACTATGGGGGTGTGTCAGAATGTTGTATTTGTCTAGCCTGCAGTGGGGTACTCTATAGCGAGTACAGCCCAATCTAGGGTTTCCTATATGTACTCAACTGCTTGCTAGTGCAACCCCTCTCTTTTGCCTAAACTTTCTCTTGCCTAGCTAGGGTTCTCCTAGCTATGGCTCCTAATTCTCATTACTATCTTAACAGCGAGGGAGGCAGTAAAGGTGTGCAGCTGAGGGACAGTGCACTCGTGAAACAGTGGAGGGGGCACAGCACCAGAGGCGGAGGCTACCGAGCGGAGGTTGCTCTCGACGTCCTTGAGTGCAGACTCAAGACCTCGATAGTGAGCTCGGTAGGGTTCTTCAAAAGAAGCACGTCACGAAGCGAGGCAAGGCGGTCAGGGAGGCTAGTGGCGAGATAGATAGTGATCGCCATGGGTGGAGGGAGCAGTGCAAGCTGTGCGTTAGTACAGGCGGCACGGTAGCTAAAATCGAGCGAGCGCAGGTGAGTGATCAAGTCAGCAGAGCGCTCAAACGAGGCGAGGTCAGGAAACAGGAACGGGAGGAACAGTCGACCAAGAGAGACAGTGGTGGGAGTAGCGTAGCGGGCCTTGATCGCAGTCCAGAACTCACTAGCAGTGCGAACCTGAGTGAAGTGGGTCTCCTCAGACTCAGGGAGGAGGCTGCTAAGGGTGATGTAGGCCGCTGCGTAATAACACTTTGTAATCTATCTTTGGGATGTACCGCTGCTCGGAAATATGGCGCCAAATATATTTGGTCGGTTGCGCCGCACACGCTCATTTCTTACTACGCAACTGTCAAACACCGTAATTGCTTGCTATCATTAGCTTGGCTTTCCTACCTATGCGAAAAGTTAGTTTTTTTTTTTTTTTTTTAAAGGACGAATTCTCAACATTTGCTAGCATAAATTCGTCATCATTGTCAATCTTTCAATGATTTCAGGTTGAAGTCATTAATGTTTAGCATTCACTATTTGCAACGACAAGGTTTTGTAGCAGTTTCTAGTATATAATTTTGTGTGGTATGTCAGACAAGACAAGACAGGCATCTTGGTGTAGCCATACCCAATTGCTTACTTCTCAGAGTCTCTGAATGGGAGCCACATGCTCATCTGGTAGCATGTTGCATATTGCATCTTCCCATTCATCAACGAAATCATAGGAGGAACATTCCTTGACGAAAAGACCTACCACCATATGAAAGCGTCCGTGGGAACGTGGGCATTTGGAAACGTTGTGACAGTATACCCCACTTGGATTGACAATCTCACAACTCTCTCTCTGATTGAAGTTTCTTACTACTATGATGTCACACCGTCGAATGGGGAAGGATCTCGATATGGCATGCGATTTCTCGGAGTCATCGCACTTGCGTTCCTGAAATCTCACACAAATTCAAGTTTGTTGCATAAAGGCTGAAAAGCAAAAAGACTTGTGCTGCGTTTAGTATACCAGAACCAGCACATGCATGCGCAACTCTAGCAACCTGAAAATATTTGAGAGGTCTCTCCCAGTTTGGTTTTACACATAAACCTGTGTCATAGGCACGCATGTTACTAGCATAATGTTCGAAAGGAATCTGTAAAAGTTGGTTAATTGTCGCGAAATTGCGCGCATACATTTGCATCTATGCGAACATCTACCTTCCATGATACAATGCCTCCGGTGTACACAAAAAAATTGATATTTTTTAGCGGCGGATTGCTTATCTTGCTCTCGCAAATCCAGTCTCGTTGATGATGTCCCTTCATCGCTTCTTTGTAATGTTGTAATGCCTTGTGTATCATAACCATTCCCTGCACAACGGTTTGCGTAGCACGATGTTCTATTGCATACTAATAGTTGGTTTTGAGTACGGCACGTTGTCCTTCTCATGTTTCCTACATTTTTTAAACATTGCGCACACAGTGGTGGTGTATTTATGCAGGTGATCAATTCGATGTTGTACGTTTTTCTGTTATGGGACAATGGTTTGCATCGTACAAGGTGCATCCATGATCAAATATTAGGCCTTGATTCTGCCCTATCAATAACATCCTAGATTGTGAAATTTTTATGCAAGCGGTATGCATTGTACACGTTGAATATGTGGCAAACTTTGGTACGGTATGCGCTTCACTACTCCTTGATATTATAGCAACATGTCCCTCGTCTTACTCCTCACGCCTCAAGGCAACATCATTTGGTGCAACCTTTACCGGTCGTGTTCACTCAGCCAAGACCATTCAACATGCCATACTTTTCGGAATCCCAGCCACTAGACCACTGGGATAAAAGGGCTTGTTTGTGTAGCGGGTCCGTGCGCCCATAACCCCCCAGGCGAACACGCCTCTAACCCCCGCTAGTATCAATCAGGATCGCACAATGCAGATCTACTGACAATATTATCTTATTTAAGACAATTTGTCACTTCCTATGCTGCGCCTCTCGGATTCGCGTGCTATGGAATAAGTTCATCTACCGTTCATGTTAACGTACACTGAATACGAGCCTATCATTCGCTCATGCTTGCAAAAGGCCAACCATCATGCTATTGGACAATGTTAGCATTTGTTCAGCTCAACAACTATGGTTAGGTCGAATTCCTGACCTAATTGTTTACGTGCTTGGCCTTTTGAATGAACAATCAACATCCTTAACTGCTGCCAACGGGTTTTGAGTACCCCCCCTTACGAGATAGATGGCACCCTCGTTGTTGGTGACACTTTTTATTGCAACAATCTTTGTGGAACTTATTACTGGCTCGATTCCTACGCGCATCCGGTACCCCATTCGTCGCTCTCATTTTGGGAAGCTCCCACAAGATAAAAAGTACGATATATGATTCGACTACTCAATGTTGCTCTTCCTTATGCACCTAATGTCTCTCATACCTATGACGACTGCTCTGCAGACTCCTTGAAGAGTCTTGTCTTAATATGAAAATTTTTGAAACATAAAAAGGGTACGGGCTCGACGGGCGCCCGTGTCTGGTTGGGGTTTGGTTGTGTTGACGGCTATTTGGAACCTAGAAGCTCTTAGCACACCTTTAAATCACACTAGGTAGTCCCCACGGGGTCACCTCCAAGGGTCCTTGGGTGCCTGGTAAAACCAGCCCCTATCCAAGAGTTCGTGTTTGTAGAGGGATTCCCTAAGTATGAAAACCGTCGTGTGCACTAGAGCACTCCCAAACTCGTATGCGGAAGCGTTGACGATAGATTGAACGTGTGCAAAAAATTCTCCTCGCGTCAATAAGTCGATAGGGAATATTTTCACTCGTCAAAGTTGTGATTACAAGCAAACATAAGCACACATTTATAGAAAGCACTAAGCACGAACTAAAGCAAACACAAGGCAAACATTTCACAGTTATGAAACTGTAATTTAGGACTTCGCCATGTTGTCATAGAAAAACGGTTGTCAAACTTCATGCATTTGGCTTGATCCGCTTCCTTAGAATAACTGACTTCGGGATTCAAATGCCCCTGCTGACTCCCCTCGCGAGCACTCATGAATTACCGTTAACATTCATGAAGCCTCGTGTGGGAAAACCGTTTTCCCGTTGCAAAACGGAATTTAGCGTTTTGTACCTTGTCGAAATGATCACGCAATGCAGCGTGACTTTGATGGCGTTCACAGCAAGTTCGCTCAAAGCGAACCGCGCTCAACAACAGTGCACAGATATTTGTGAAGCACGTGTTTGGGGTTGCTACACGAAAATTTGTTCCGAACGATCTTGAAGTTTCTGGGGTTACATGCACGTGATTGGGTCTGTTACTTCGCTCAAACTCGTCTATCAATGTATCCACATTCGTATGGCACGTGGAGTGGGTGCGGTCGGTTGCAAAACTGCCACGTTGGACAGAATATTCCTCTTTTTGGGACTCTTGAGCGCGGTTCGCTTTGCTGTGAACGCCATCTTTCTAGCGAAGTATCATGTTCGCCACGTCACAAAAGTCAAAGCTCGAGATTCAGTTACACCTGATGCTCACCTCCTGCACGCGAAATTGCCTTGCACCGGATGGAAACCTTGCACCCGTGGGTTTTGTGCCGTGACGTTGCACCCACGTTACAAGCACGTCGACCAATACGAACCACAGAAACTGAAGTTTGACCGACGACACCAAAGTCAAACAGTCAGCGTTGAGTTACAATTGTTTTTTATAAGCCCTTTTTGCCCGATGCGAATTGACGAAATCTTCAAGCGAAGCGAGAATCGCTTATAAGCCCAGAGGGTAAGGCGAGGTCGGGGGGCTCAACCGGGCATCGTGTGTATTCAACTGAAATCTCGAGTCAATCCCAAGCACCCTTCGGGATTCCTCAGCACCCCCCGAAACCCACGCGCACCCCTGCGGGGTGCAATCATGCACGACCGACTTTTCGGTCGTGATGTACAGCGCACAAACGTGCGCTGTCCTGCTCGAGGGCAGTGCGATCATTTGCTCTGTCCTTTTGCGGACATGCCCACTGTGCACGCTCGCCACAGTGCGAGAGGCACACGCACGAGGCCTGAGGGGCCACACGCGCGTGTCAGGACCCCACGCGCGGGCCCTGACCTTCGCGCTCGGTTGACCTTGACCAGCACGAAGAAGTCTATGTGGCAAAACACTCGCCACACTCAAAAACTCACGGAAAATATGAACTCTCATGAACTCTAATGAAAACTACACCTGGGCTCCGATAATTTAAAAAACGGAGCACCGGGGCGCACCCTTGTCGTTTTGCCCTGGGGTTGAAATTGGGGGGAACAAAAACCTTCCCCCTAATTTCAACACCCCCCACGCAGATATTATGCCGCTGAGTCACTCCAGCCTGGATCTCCGCTAACGAGTGGGTTTGGCGGACGTATTGGTTCTCTGCCTGTAGTGTTCTCATCTGGTGTTGTGTGTGTTGGTCCTCAGTGGTCCCTATTTGTTTTAATTTCGGTTTTGTCGATTTCTACCCATGTTCGACTTCTTCGCTTGGGCCGCTCATTCTATGCCACGTAAGATTCTGATGCGGCTGGTTTGGCTTGTGGACCACGCAAAAACTGTTACTGTACCTTCTCGAAATTCATTCACCGGGTCCCTCCAGCGTGGAACTGTGCTGACGCGTCAAGTCACACGCTGGAAAGCCTTACACTGCACTGTTGCAACCCTCCGAAGCGCTCGGACTCCTGACCCCATGTGACGACAGGGGCCTTGCAATTGGGGGGAATGAAATTATCGGAGCCCAGGTGTAACAACACCACATGAGAAACAATGAGCACACACGCAGACTCATGAACAATCGCGAACTCACGCGAACTTACCAAAACTCACGAACTTTCATGCGCTCTCATGAAAACTCATGAACATTCATGAAATGCACTCACACACAAAAATACACATAACTTATGAACCGCTAATGCGATTCACAAACCGTAAACGCACAATTGTAAAACACACACATGCGCTCCTCACACTCTACAAATTACCTTCAAACAAAGAATCTCATTTTCCTTTACCACCTGCGAATAGGCGGTAGGTTGACGTGCAAACGCATTTTGCACTTAACAGGTTGGGGCTCGAGGGGCGCCCATTGAGAAAATAGTCTTGAAGAGCCCGTTGAACTCTTTTCTCAACGGACTCTTCAAGACTTTTTTTTCGACGGGCTAGGGACGGGCTCGACGGGAGCTAGGGTATGGGACGGGCACGACGGTAGGGCGCTACGGGTGTTGTAGGCTAGGCACAATGGGCGCGAAAGGGAGGAACGGGGTCCAACAGGATCCTAACCTAGGTGATACCATGTCAGAGATTGAATGATGGGTTGACTGTTGTGGGTTGGGGTACATAAGCCTAACCCTAACTACTCTACCCCATATGACACGCATCACTAAAGGCTACAATATTAGATAGGTTCTCTCTTGTTCAAACCTAACATGAAAATGTTTGAAACATAATTTTCAAAATTTAAAGATTATGACAAGACTTGTAAAGGCGTATGTAGTAAGGAGTAATTTTCTCCTTATCTCGTGGTAGGGCCACTTAGTCCAATTCATTTCTAGATCTGAATCTAGAACCCATCCCTCCCGCCCTTACAATAGTATCTATACGAGTGGTAGCTGTTTTTGTTATGTCTTAAACACCTTTGTACGACTGCTCTGCAGACTCCTTGAAGAGTCTTGTCCTAATTTCTTGGAAACTCATATTTCATGCCCAAAAGTTGGCTCCTAAGATTCCTAGGCTTTAGGAGGAGGGTCTAAGACAACTATAGCTTCCGATAGCATCTTAGACCATTCTTACATGGACAAGCACGGAAATAAATGAGGGAAAGCATGTGTCAGAGGTCCACTGGTAATCCCCGATTGATCCTAGGGAAGGGTTACAGGCATGGCGGCCTGGGGGGTTATGGGCGCACTCACCCGCTACATAAACAAGCCCTTTTATCCCAGTGGTTAGTGGCTGGGATTCTGACTAGTTATCAGAGCGAAGGTCTCGGGTTCGAATCCCGGTGTGTGCACCTCGGGCATCCCAGTGCGGGGGGGGTGTCAGAGGTCCACTGGTGATCCCCGATTGATCCTAGGGAAGGGTTACAGGCATGGCGGCCTGGGGGGTTATGGGCGCACTCATCCGCTACACAAACAAGCCCTTTTATCCCAGTGGTTAGTGGCTGGGATTCTGACAGCATGCATGTGTGTACATGGTAAACCTTAGAAACTAGATGCTCGTGTATATAAAAAGAACCATGACAAAACAAATATTAAATGATTAGAGAAGAAAAGGGCCAACAACAGAATTAGTGCTTAAAAAAACTTGAAGGCAGCTGTCAACTGTTGTAGCCTGTAGTAAGGCATGTCATGTGGGGTACAACAGTTAGGGCAGGGCTGACGCTATCAGACTATTTAGTCTGATTAGTCTGACGAATCAGACCTCCCACTTGCTGGAAAATGAATTTTCAGAGTAGTGCAACTTTTATCCCTGGATGCATCAGACTTATGTATTGGGGCCCTTGATAACATGTAATAGGCTTCAGACTTAGCCGTTTCTGGTGTCTTACTGTACAGAGTATGATTTCCGTGGGCCCTGAATTCGTGCTTATCGGGACGAAGGTTCTAGGAAGTTTCGTCCCGATATACACCCACGAGGTTGTAGTGGGGTGTCAGAACGTGTGCAGAGCACACTGCACCAGCTAGGGACAGCTGAGTAAACTCAATACTCTATTTTATCACGCAGATCAATTAGTTTCACTAGGAAGGTAACCGTTGAAGCATGAAATCAACTTGAACCAATAAGCGATTCTGTGCGGATCGCTTCGAGCGCACTAAATAGGTGGGCGACAAAAATACACCACATGAAAAGTAACGCAAATTGGTGTTGATTTCGTGCCTTTTCTCCGCGCCAAAATGGGTAAATTTTATCTAACCCTCCATGCGGGGAGAAGCGATTGGAGAATACTGTAGAGATGTTGAAAATCTCTACTGCTTGGTTCTGGCGCGCTGCCTGCTGCCAGCTCAGCGGCGTGGTAACTCGCACATCCAGTCGCGCCGTGTACAGTGCGTGTTCAACAAGGCGCGGTGCAAAGCTGGTCAAAACGCAATTCTAAATTTGAATGGTCAAAAGTCATGCGATGCACAACGTAGAACCGACTTGGAAATAATATGAGCCGTTTTGAACCCTTGTCTTTTCTTGAACAGCTTGTTCAAGAAGTTTCTTGAGCAACTATTCAGCGCGCCCTAAAAGGTAACCCTGAAATTGACTCGCCGACACTGCACAATCAGACAACCGATCTTCTCGTCACTGAGCAATCAGACTGCCCGTTTTCTGGCCGAAGTGCCTTCAGACTAAAAGGGGAAAAAAATTGGGGGTCAGAGAGCCTAAAAAATGAAACGTCAGCCCTGAGTTAGAGTTAGGTTTATGTACCCCAACCAACCTTAGTCAAACCATCATTCAGTTCTTGAGATGGTATCAAATAGGTTAGGATATTGTGGGATCCCGTTCCTCTCGTGCACGCCCGTAGCGCCCGAGCCTGTCGCGAACCCTAGTGTTATTCACGCCCGTACCGTACCCTAGCGCCCGCTGCGCCTGCCGGTCGCGTCACGCCAGCTTACCCCGTCGTGTCGAGCCAGTCCCTGCCCGTCCCATCCGTCGCGTCGCGCTTATGCGTCGCGTCGCACCCGTCCCTGCCCGTCTTGTCCGTCGCGTCCCCCCTGTCCGCGGCGTCGCCCCCGTCCCTGCCCGTCCCGTCCGTCGCGAGCGCCTGTCCATCGCGCCGCCCCCGTCCCTGCCCGTCCCGTCCGTCGCGTGCGCCCGTTCGCCGCGTCGCCCCCCATTCCTGCCCGTCCCGTCAGTCGCGTACGCCTGTCCCGCGCGTCGCCCCCATCCCTGCCCGTCCCATCCCTTCCCGTGCGCGTCCCGTCCCGTCACGCCGCGTCGTGCGCGTCCCGTCCCGTCCCGCTTTGCCGCGCCGCGCCACGCCCGTCACGTCCTATCGCACCGCGCGTCCCGTCCAGCCGCGTCGCGCTAGTGCTGTCCGTCCCCTTACCTGTCCCGTTCCGCCCTACCCTACCATACCGTAGCGCCCTAGGCTTCACGTACTGCCCGTTACGCCCTCCTCAACCCCACTTGGCGTTTAGGGTTTCGACAGTTCCAGTTCCCATCTGTTTGCTATTTCTGTGGCGACCCCTAGAGTTTTGCGCTTTGACCTCGAGAGTAGGCCGCTCGAGTTCTCGGTCTGGCTCCTGCGTGCGCGCCGCCTCCTAGAGAGTCAGGTCCAGGCCGACGAGACTCTGTGGGCGCACGCTTCCGGTGACCTTCCTGCGCCCCCTGACCCTGCACCCTTAGGCGCAGACGCTAGCACCCTTGACACACACCCCCTGCTGAACCCCTAGCTCCACTCCCACGGCACCCCCTTAGCACCACTCCCTAGGCTCCCACACACCCACCCCCCTCAGCGACAGCTGCAGCAGTGGGAGACGGAGGAGGAGGAGGAGCAGGGAACGGCGGACACACCCGGCACCCTCAGAACCGCCACCCCCACACTCGCCACCCCCAAACCCTAAAACGGGTGGCACGGGGCAGGAGCGCGGGGGACGGCGCGGGGGACGGCGCACGGCCCCCAGGGCGCCACGACAGGGCAGCGGGGGGCCGCGCGCGGCTCCCCAGGGCGCCGCGACGGGGCAGCGGGGGGTCGCGCGCGGCTCCCCAGGGCGCCGCGACGGGGCAGAGGAAGCCGCGCGCGGCTCCCCAGGGCGCCGTGACGGGATTGCGGGGGGCCGCGCGCGGCTCCCCAGGGCGCCGCGACGGGGCAGCGGGGGGCCGCGCGCGGCTCCCCAGGGCGGCGCGACGGGGCGACGGGGGGGGCCGCGCGTTGGTGGTCGGGGCGACGCGACGGGCTCCAGGGGGGGCGGCGCGACCGTCGACGGGGGGGGACGCGCGGGTCCCCGGGGTGACGCGCGAAGAATGAAGCCGCCACGCGCCTCAGGGCGCACGGCGGGCAGAAAACCGCCATGCGCCCCGAGCGCGTGGCGGGAAGAAAAAAGAATCGCGCGCCACGGGGCGTGCGACAGACAGGAAAGCAGCAGGAAACAGCAGCGGAAGCAGTAGGCGGGCCCACAGGCCAGGAGCGTAAATGCTCTGATACCATGTGAAGAAACGAGGTTTGAGAGCTAGGGTTTACCTAGCTAGGCAAGAGAGAATAGGCAAAAGAGGGGTTTCACTAGCAGCATTTGGGATACATATAGCAAACCCTAACTGGGTTGTACCCGCTATAGAGCACCCCACTACAGGCTAGATAATAACATTCTGACAAACCATGGTCACTTCCCCCCTCCTCTCTAATCGCCAACACCCTTTCCCCCTGTTTGATAACACATCCCTTGCCCTCGAATGACACAATGACATTCCGGGAGGTGAGGCGTGGGAATGACAACAGATGCGTGTGCATATCAGGCACAAGATGGACCTTTTGAATCCTCAGCAGCTAACCTCCATCACCAACCACTAGCACCTCACCCATGCCAACAGCTTTCACCACCCGTCTATCTCCCAATCTAACTCCCTGAATCTCAGGTGGCTCAAGCTTGCTCTTAAAGTCAGATTCATAAGGAGTAAAGTTGTGGTTGGCCCCACTGTCAATCCACCACCCCTCTCGCGGCTGCTCCCCTACTACTGCTGCAACTGCCTCACCAACTGCTACCTCTGCCTTGTCATCCTGCTCCTCATCCGCCGCCTGTGCCTTGCAGTTGGATCCACGCCCCCCCCGCTGTAAGAATGTAAAAATTCCTCCCTTAGGTCAGTGAGGACTGTCAAACTTATACACTATAGTCTGTGTAGGCTGTAGTGGGGTAGCTCATATGGGGTACAACATTCTAGGGTTTCATACTTGTACTCCTCATGCTGCTCAATGCAATCATTCTCGTTCCAATTCTCACATGGTATAGAGCAGGTTCCCTCGTGGGAACTGTTCCTAGGGCCCACCGTAAGATTTTTTTTTCCTGCCCGGAGTGCGCTCCGCCCCTGCCCGAGTCGCGCTCCCCTCCCCTCGCTTCCCTTAGCGGCCCCGTCGCGCCGCGCTTCCGGCCCCGGCGCCGCCTCTGCTGGCCCCGGCGCCCCACCGTCGCGACCCCGCGGCCCCACCCTCGCGTCGCCCTGCGCGGCGTCGTTACAGCCGCCCGCGACCCCGACGCCGCCCGTCGCGACCCCGTCGCCCTTCGCGCCGCCCGCGACCTCGTCGCCGCGGCCGCCCGCGACCCTACCGCTGCAGCCGCCCGCGACCCTGGAGTCGCAGCCGCCCGCGACCCTACCGTCGCCGCCGCCCGCGACCCTGCAGTCGCAGCCGCCTGCGACCTCGTCGCCGCGGCCGCCTGCCCTCCCGTCGCCGCAGCCGCGCGCGACCCCTGTAGTCGCAGCCGCCCGCGACCCCCGTCGCCCCACCCGTGCGACCCCACCGCCGCCCTTTGCGGCCCCTTCGCCATCCCTTCGCGGCCCCGCCGAGCAGCCGAGCCGCCGAGACGCCGCCGCCGCCGAGCCGCCGAGCCGCCGAGCCGCCGTTGCCGCCGAGCTGCCGAGCCGCCGAGCCGCCACTGCCGCCGTGCTGCCGAGCCGCCGAGACGCCGCTGCCGCCGAGCTGCCGAGCCGCTGAGCCGCCGAGCCGCCGTTCCTGCCGTCACGGCCTTGTTCCTGCCGGCGCGCCTCGGTCCTTCTCGCCTGCCCGGTAAGAGCAGCGCCTCCACCACTGCTCTGCCCTAGCCTGCTGCTCTCACTGCTAGTCTACTGCTGTCATGGCTTCCCCCAGTGTCCTCACCTTTGACGCTGAGGGTCGGGCCATTGACTTTGACGTCTGGGTAGATGACCTGCAGCTTTTCCTACTGAGCGACAGAGCAGACGGCCTCTCCCGTTTTTACCTCGCCTCTGGTGCCTCTCCTACCCCTGCTGCTGATGCTGACCCCACTGTTCGCTCCCAGTGGGCCACACGCGATGCTGCTGCCCGCCTTGCTGTGCGCCGCCACTTGCCGACCGCTGAGCGTGCGCACTTTAGCCAGTACAAGAGTGCTAAGACCTTGTACGACGCTGTAGTTGCACGCTACTCTTCCCCTGCCACTGCTGCGCTTAGCCGCCTCATCCTACCGTACCTCTTCCCTGACCTCGCCGCTTTTCCCACTGTCGCTGACCTCATTACGCACCTTCGCACTAGTGACACTCGCTACCGCGCTGCGCTTCCTGCTGAGTTCTGCGCCAAGAACCCCCCCCCCCATGTACATCACCCTCTACTACATAGTCACCCGGCTCCCTGACACCCTTCGCCCGGTTAGGGACCACTTCCTCTCTGTTTGCCCCACCACCCTCACCGTTGACCTCCTCGAGGAGCGCCTGCTCGCGGCAGAGAAGAGCATAGTCGCAGTAGGTGCCTCTCGTGGTGACCCTCGTACCCCTGTCTTTGAGGGGTGCTCCCCCTCTCCCCTCTTGCCCTCTGTTGCCTCTGCTGCTGCGGCCGACCTCGTTGGTCTTGAGTCGGTCGCTGCGGCGTCTGCCCCTAGCGGGAGACGCCGCCCTGGCAAGGGCAAGGGGGGCAAGGGTGCTGGAGGGGCTGGAGGGGGCGGTGGAGGCGGAGGTGGAGGTGGTGGAGGGGGTGGGGGTGGCGGTGGGGGTGGTGGCGGGGGTGGGGGCGTCGGTGGCGGGACTGGAGGTGGAGGTGGAGGCGGCGGTGGCGGTGGGAGCGGAGGTGGCGGAGGTGGCGGTAGTGGAGGAGGTAGCGGCGGAGGCGGCGGAGCTGGTCGGGGTGGCGCTGCGCAGAGGGGTGGCTCCGGTGGTGGTGCGCGCCAGCAGCAGCAGCAGCAGCGTACCCGTGAGACCCCTTCCCCCCAGCAGCTTCGTGAGTGGTACGCTGCTCGTCAGCGGGGCGGGGGTGCTGGCCCCTGCACCTACGTTCTCCGTACCGGCGACCGGGCGGGTGAGCAGTGTGGGGGCGCGCACCCCACCCAGCGCTGCTTCGGTCGTCTGACAGACGCGTGGCGCCACCAGTTCCCCGACGCTACTGAGATCCCTCGCTGGGGCGAGCTGTCTAGGGCGGGTGTTGCAATCTATGATCTTGATTTTGATGCTATTCTTGCTGCCATGTATGCTGTGACTATTAGTGATGAGGGTGACTGTTACCGGTGTTTCCCGCCTGACCCAGGCATAGAGGCTGCTGCGCTAGGTACTTGTGAGGCTGCTGCTCTAGGTGCCAGTGCGTCTGCTGCCCCAGGTGCCGGTGAGTTTGCGCTCTCAGGTGCTGCGTCGCCCCCGGACACCCACACCTTCACCCTTGACTCGGGTGCTTCCCGCTCCTTCTTTCGAGACTGCACCACTCTCACACCGCTCAGTCGGCCTGTTGCGGTCTCCCTGGCGGACCCCTCTGGGGGTCCTGTCCTTGCTCACTACTCCACTGTCCTACCGTGTCCAGCGGTCCCGTCTGGCTCCCTGTCGGGTCTTTACCTCCCCTCGTTCTCTACGAACTTGGTGGCGGGTGCTGACCTCCAGGATGCAGGAGTTGACCAGTTCACCCCTGCGCGTCAGCGGGTGACCCACTGCACTTGTGCGGACACGGGCCGCCACTTGGCCACGTTTGCTCGTCGGCCAGGGTCGAGCCTGTACACACTGACTACTGAGTCTTCTCCAGTCACTGAGTCTGCTCAGGTAGCCGCGTCGGGTCAGGTGTTTGCTGCGGCGTCCAGGTCTGGTCCTGAGTCTGCCCCCTGCTCGTGTCGTCTCCTGTCTCACCGGACTCTCCTCTGGCACCACCGTCTTGGTCACCCCTCCCTGCCTCGCCTTCGAGGCATGGCTTCCCGTCTTCTTGTTTCTGGTCTCCCCCGGTCCCTCCCTCCTCTTCCTCCGGGGCCTGCCCCCACCTGCGTTCCCTGCGTCGAGGGGCGGCAGCGCGCTGCTCCTCACTCCTCCGAGTTTCCTCCGACAGAGGCTCCGCTGCAGACGCTTCACATGGACGTGTGGGGCCCAGCCCGCGTCCGTGGGCAGGGTCAGGAGCGCTACTTCCTGCTGGTGGTTGACGACTACTCGCGTTACACCGCAGTCTTCCCCTTGCGCAGCAAGGGTGACGTCACTGAGGTGTTGATCGCCTGGATCCGCGCGGCTCGTCTCCAGCTCCAGGAGAGTTTCGGCTCCGACTTTCCTGTTCGGCGTCTGCACTCCGACCGAGGCGGAGAGTTCTCCTCTGACCTTCTGCGGACCTTCTGTCGCGCACGAGGCATCCGCCAGACCTTCACGCTTCCGGACTCTCCGCAGCAGAATGGGATTGCTGAGCGCCGCATCGGCATGGTCATGGACGTCGCTCGTACGTCCATGATCCATGCGGCTGCTCCCCATTTTCTGTGGCCGTTTGCAGTTCGATACGCTGCGCATCAGCTCAACCTTCACCCCCGGGTCTCCATGCCGGAGACCTCCCCTGCTTTGCTGTGGACGGGGAAGGTTGGTGATGCGTCGCGTTTCCGGGTCTGGGGATCTAGGGCGTTTGTCCGCGACTTGTCTGCGGACAAGCTGTCCTCTCGTGCTGTTCCCTGCGTCTTCCTTGGCTTTCCCCCTGACGCGCCAGGCTGGCAGTTCTACCACCCCACCTCGCGCCGTGTCTTCGCGTCCCAGGACGTCACCTTTGACGAGTCGGTTCCCTACTACCGTCTCTTCCCCTACCGCACTGCGTCCCTCCCTCCCCCGCCGCTCTTCCTTACACCAGGCCCCCCTCCGGTAGACCCCCTCCCCCCTCAGGGTCCTGCTCCCTCAGGTGTGTCCCAGGTAGATGCAGTTGAGCCAGTCGAGGTAGCTGTTGACTCTGGTGCTGCTGGTGGTGCTGGGTCTGGGGGTGCTGCGACTGGGGGTGCTGAGCCTGGGGGTGCTGAGCCTGGGGGTGCTGCGATTCGGGGTGCTGAGCCTGGGGGTGCTGAGCCTGGGGGTGCTGCGACTGGGGGTGCTGGGCCTGGGGGTGCTGAGCCTGGGGGTGCTGCGCCTGGGGGTGCTGAGCCTGGGGGTGCTGAGTCTCGGAGTGCGGAGCCTGAGGGTGCTGGACCTGCTCGTCCGGCGTCTGGTGGTGCTGAGCCTGACAGTTCTTCGGGTGCTTCGCCCCGGCAGGAGCTGCTCTCTCCACAGGAGCTGCGTGAGTGGTTCGCCCGGCGCTGGCGACGTGCTGCTGGAGCTGGTGGTGCTGCAGGAGCTGGGGGTTCTACTGCTGCTGAGAGTGCTGGTGCCGAGGGTCCCAGAGGTGCTCGTACCGAGTGTACTGGAGCTGCTGGCCCTACGAGTGCTCCTCCTGCTGGAGCTGGTGGTGCTGCTGGTGCTGCTGGCGTTGGTGCTGCTGGTGCTCCTGGAGCTGGAGCTGCTGGTGCTGCTGGTGCTGCTGGTGCTGCTGGCGTTGGTGCTGCTGGAGCTCCTGGAGCTGGAGCTGCTGCGTCTTCGGGTGGTCCGGCTGGAGCTGGAGCTACTGGGGGTGTTGGCGCTGGGGGTGCTCCTGGCGCTGGTGCTGCTGAGGGTGCTGGAGTTGGAGCTGCTGGAGCTGCGGGTCCTCCTGGTGCTGGTGCTCCCGCTGGGGGCGCTGGTGCTGTTCCTGCTGGCACTGGTGGAGCTGCGCGGCCGCGGCCGTACTTCGTTCCGCTCCTTGAGCAGGTTCTTGGTCTTCCGTCCTCTCTTGGTCCTGCTCCTGCCTTAGAGTGTCCGCCTCCTGTCCAGTCTGAGTCACAGTTACAGCCACCTTCCCCGCTTCCTTCTCCTTCTCCCTACACTGGTCCTACTGGAGGTCTTGCTGAGCGTCGTGAGCCTGCGTCTCGCCCTGCGTCGCCTGTCCGCGCTGCTCGCACTAGTGGTCGTGGTTCACGTCAGCGTCCTCCCCCTGTCCCCGGCACGCACCGGATGTCTCTGCGTCCTTCCACTGCTCCGCTGCGTGCCCCTTTGCCTTCTCCTCCCGCGTCCTCTCTTCCTGACCTTCCTGACCCGGAGTCGGACTCCCTTCGTGCTGCGCGTCCTACTGTCACGCGTCTCCTTGCTACTGTCGTCACTGACCCTTCCTTTGAGTCTACTGCTGCGTCTGCCCTAGTTGCTGAGCTTGTCGACTTCGCTGCTCGCTGTCGCCTAGACTACGCTACCAGTCTCGTCGCTGAGTCTGAGTCTGTCTGTCCTCCGTCCGTCGGGGGTGAGTGTGCTCTTGGCACGGACGTCCTTGAGGACAGGCAGGAGGAGTTCCAGTGCTTGGCTGCTGCTTCACCTCATCTCGTGTCCATGCTGCTTGCCCCTGAGGGAGACCCGGATGCACTTGACATCCCGACTCCGCGCTCTTACGCGGAGGCGATAGAGGGTCCCTACTCCTCTCAGTGGCAGGCAGCCATGGACGCAGAGATGGCTTCCTGGAAGTCCACAGGCACCTACGTTGACGAGGTTCCCCCGCCTGGGGCGAACATCGTCAGTGGCATGTGGATTTTCAGGGTGAAGCGGCCGCCGGGTTCTCCGCCTGTCTTCAAGGCGCGTTACGTGGCTCGTGGCTTCAGTCAGCGGCAGGGAGTTGACTACTTTCAGACCTTCTCCCCCACCCCGAAGATGACCACTCTTCGGGTACTGCTGCACATAGCTGCTCACCGAGACTACGAGCTGCACTCTCTTGACTTCAGCACTGCTTTCTTACAAGGCAGCCTGCACGAGGAGATCTCGCTGCGCCGCCCACCTGGCTTCACTGGGACGTTTCCTCCTGGCACCCAGTGGAGCCTCCGGCGGCCAGTCTACGGTCTCCGCCAGGCGCCTCGTGAGTGGCACGACACACTGAGGACGACACTTGCGGCTCTTGGGTTTGCTCCTTTGACTGCTGACCCGTCGCTGTTTCTGCGTACCGACACTTCTTTGCCGCCGTTCTACATCCTCGTGTACGTCGACGACTTGGTCTTTGCTACAGCTGACACTGCTGGACTTGCCTACGTGAAGTCCGAGCTGCAGAAGAGACACATGTGCACAGACCTGGGTGAACTGCGCAGCTACCTTGGCTTGCAGATCACCCGGGACAGAGCACAGCGCACCATTACCCTGACTCAGTCACACATGGTGCAGCAGGTCCTTCAGCACTTCGGCTTCACGTACTCCTCGCCTCAGGCCACTCCTCTGCCTACACGCCACTCGCTCTCAGCTCTGCCTTCGGATGAGTCCGTAGAGTCGAGTGGCCCGTACCCAGAGCTTGTCGGCTGCCTCATGTACCTGATGACCTGCATTCGACCTGACCTTGCATACCCTCTTAGCATTCTGGCACGCTTTGTTGCTCCTGGGAGACACAGACCAGAGCACATGGCTGCAGCGAAGAGGGTGTTGCGCTACTTGTGCAGTACGTCGGGCATGGGGCTTGTGCTTGGAGGGCATAGTTCAGTGGTCCTCACTGGTCACGCAGACGCTTCTTGGGTTGACGACCAGGCTACGCAGCGGTCGTCACAGGGTTACACCTTCAGCCTTGGTTCTGGCTCTGTTTCGTGGCGGTCTACCCGCTCGTCTTCTGTTCTCGGCTCCAGCTGTGAGGCTGAGATCTACGCAGGGGCCATGGCTGCACAGGAGCTATGCTGGCTCACCTACCTGCTGACTGACCTGGGAGAGCCGCCTCGTTCTCCTCCAGTGCTGTACGTAGACAACAAGGCCATGCTGGCCTTGTGTCATGAGCACAGACTGGAGCACAGAACGAAGCACATCGCTCTCCGCTACTTTCTTGCTCGTGAGCTGCAGCAGCGTGGCCAGCTGCGCCTTGCTTACGTGGCCTCTGAGGCCAACACTGCTGATATCTTCACTAAGGCACTCGCGCCTTGTGATCATCAGCGCTTCTGCACTCTGTTAGGTCTTGTGCCTACCTTGCCTCACTTGCTTACTTCTTGACCTTGCTTGTACTGTTACATATATATACCTGCCCTTGCCTGTTTAGCGTTATATATATGTGACCTTGCATGTGAACTGGCCTTGTGGCCTTGAACTTGTGCTCAGACTGTGTGGTGACGTTGTGATCCACCCTGAGCTTGCTTTGCCTTGCTTTGCTTGACTGGTCTTGTGACCCCTTGTTCTCCCCCACTTTGCCTATGGGGGTGTGTCAAACTTATACACTATAGTCTGTGTAGGCTGTAGTGTTGGTGTAAGGGCCTAATAAACTCAAGCTATTAGGACTTAATCAAACTTAAAACCTCTCCTCGGGGTCACCTCCAAGGGTCCCTGGGTGCCTGGTACAAGACCAGCCCCTATCCTCGGGTCCGAGTTTGTAGAGAGAGGGATCAAGGAGGACTTAGTCAAAACAGCAAGAGTACCTTGAACGTCGCGCAGCGTGTCGTGCAGACCGTCGATCGGATTAAGCTGAGAATTCGCTATATCGAAGCTCGCTCCAAGAGCTTTAAAATGAGCCAAGTTGCCTCGCGAAAAGTTCTGCCATTACTAAGTTATGGCTCGGACAGCGTTTGCCTAGCGTTGGAGTGCTAGCATACTAGCGTTGACTCGGGTAGCATTCCGCCGTCGAACAGCGCAGAAACGAAATTCCAGCGAGGAAGGAATTTGCTTGAATCAATTGACTATATTCAGGTACAAACAGAGAAGGATTAAATAGTTCTAGCTAGCAAGGACCTTGGGAATCAACCTGGGAACAACCAGGGATGATCCCAAATAATTCCAAGCAACAGAACCAACCTGGCTGGACAAAATAGCAGGTGGTAGGTTGGTAAACAACCTCTGGTTCTGTTTTTCCAACCTGGGAAAACAACAACCAGGTTCAGGTTCTAAAAGCAGAACCTGTTTTGTCTTTGCCCAACCAGCCAAATGCTGGTTCCGCTGGTTTCCCCTGGCCTTGTAGCATGCAGATACAGACAAACAACATCCAACCTTTACCTAAATTGTACCCCTATAGTGCCTTCCCTGCTACACTATAGTTAACCAAACAAAACAGTACAATTTCGAGTTGGATAGAACTGAATCTGCGCAATCAACTCAACCGAACTGCAAAGCTTCCATCTTGGGTTCCTTTGCGAGCTCGTCCTTTCTGCTTGCACTGTTCATAGCGCGTACAATGTTGTGCCGAAGCGCGCATTGCGCGAGTACCTGCAAATGCTTCAAGCAAAAATTGCGAAAGCAAACAAACACACGAACACACCATTCACACGCAAATGCATTTGCACACGCATACACATACAACCAGACGGCAGGATGTCGTGCAATGTGCATTTGCACCCAACACACTCCCCCTCAGCCTGCCGGCTGCATCCCCATCATTCCATGCTAGTTCATGCTCATTCCACTCATGCGCACACAACGCCAATGAGGCTCATCCGCAAGCCTCTTGGTGAGAAAGTCTGCTGGCTGCTGGTGAGTCTTGATGTAGATCGGATTCACTGTCCCCCTCTTCACCTCCTTACGCAGCCAGTGCCACTTGATACGCATGTGCTTGTTCAGCCCATGAAGCACAGCGTTCCTGGCCATCCCAAGAGCCCCCTTGCTATCACAAAACAGCGGCGTAGCAACTTTCTGCTCCTGGCCAATCTCCTCTAACAGCCTCCTCAGCCAAATCACCTCCTTCACCCCATGGAACATCGCCATGTACTCTGATTCTACGGAAGAGAGTGCCGTCTCCGTCTGCTTCTTGGACCTCCAACTAACAGGTCCTCCCCCAACTACGCAGATGTATCCTCCCACAGATGAGGAATCCTCCTTCTCAGAAGCCCACGTAGCATCGGTAAAGCAAGTGAGAAATAGCTTGCCTTCTCCAAGCCTCTCCCCCTTCTCTTTCAGCACCTCCACCCCTTTCTGCTTCACCTGTGCAGATGCGGAGTATTGAACTCCAATGCTTGGGTGAGAGTTCAGGTACTTCACCACACGCTCAGCTGCATCCACCTGCTCCTCTGATGGATTCTGCACCACCCTAGCCAGCTGCCCAACCGAGAAAGAGATGTCGGGCCTCGTGTGAACTGCTGCGTACAAGAGGCTGCCCACCAAGGACTGAAATTGCTGCTGCTTCTCGGCTTCAACCCCTTCATCCTCTGCAGCCTTCACAAGCTTGAATTCTGCTGGCAGGGGAGTTGCAACCTTGCGCTCATTCTCAATCCCATACTTCTCCCCCAGCTCCTTGATGAACTTCTCCTGGTGCAGCTTCAACCACCTGTGATCAGGATCCCTCTCCACGTGCATCCCGAGGTAGTACTTTACCTCCCCAAGGTTCTTGCACTTGAATTTTTCCATCAGTTGCTGCTGCACTTTCTGGATCTCCTTCATGCTGCTGCTGAAGAGAAGAATGTCGTCCACATAGACCAGAAACAGCACCAGCTTCTCCCCCTCGCCCTTGAGAAAGAGGCTCTCATCACAGCTGCTGGTCCTGAATCCCATCTCCTCTAAAACAGCTGCCAACTTCTGGTACCAGCAGCGTGGCGCCTGCTTCAAGCCGTAGATGGACTTGTTGAGCTTGCACACCCTGCCCGTACCATCCTCATACCTAGGCGGCTGCGTCATGTACACATCCTCCTCTAAAATCCCATTCAGGAATGCCGTTGAAATATCCATCTGAATGATGAATTTCCCACTAACAGCTGCATCTGCCAACAAGACACGGAGGGTAGGGGGTTTGGCAGTGGGAGCAAAGATCTCGTTGAAGTCCTGCTTCTCCTTCTGCATAAACCCCTTCGCCACCAGCCTACTCTTGTAGATGGTTACCTGCCCCTTGTCATCGGTCTTGATCCTCAGCACCCACTTGCATTGTATCGCTTTCTTCCCATCAGGCAGCACCACCAGATCCCATGTCCCATTCTCCAGCAGGCTCTGGTACTCAGCATCCCTAGAAGCCAGCCACTTGTCCCTATCTGGTCCAGCTAATGCCTCCTCCATGCTAGCTGGTTCCTCTGGTGCAGGGGCAAGAAAACAGTATGCAGGCTCATCCTCCTCATCCGGGTCATAGCCATGCGGTAGAATCAGCAATGCCTCTTCGGTCCCTAGCTGCTGCTCTGCTGCATCAGTTCCTGCAGTCAGCTTCTTAGTAGCCATACGGGTACGTCCTGGCCTGGAGACGGGTGTCTCCCATCCCTTCATAACGACACCCTTCGGCTTCTTAGTTTTTCCCTGCTGCTGCTCTCCTCCCTCGGATCCAGCAGCTCCACTAGTGCTGCCGCCAGTTTCCACACCATTTTCTCCACCAGCAGATGCCTCCTGTACCTTCTCTCCATCACCATTTCCAGCAGCTGCCTCCTCTCCCTCCTCCCACACACTAGGAGTCAGGTCCAGCTGCATGGTGATATGCTCCATCTGCTGGGACACCCGGGCCTCCGGCTGTTTCTCCCAGGTCCCATACATCATGCCCTCAATGAATTTCACATCCCTGCTGTCAAACAACACACCCTTGGATGGTTCCCACAGCAGCCATCCCTTGCTCTCAGCAGCCAGCCCCAAATGCACACACCAGATTGCACTCGCCCCCAACTTACTGCGGTAGGTCTTGGGGACGTGGGCGACTGCCATGCAACCGAACACCCTCAGCATGTCCACCGGCGGCTTCCTCCCAAGCCACCTCTCCAAAGGCACCCACGAGTCATCCCCAACCTTGGTGAGCACCCTGTTCCTAGCGACGGTGGCGTGCCGGACAGCATGAGGCCACATAGAATTGCTCAGCCCAGATTCTATGAGCAGCGCCCTAGCTGTCTCCAGAATGGTCCGGTTTGCCCGTTCTGCTACACCATTGGACTGTGGGGTATAAGCCGTGGTCAGCTCTCTCTGGATGCCCTGCTTCTTGAGCCAGGCCGTCATTTCAGCTCCAAGGAACTCACCACCCCGGTCTGTCCTGATCCGCTTCACTACACACTCCGCCTGCTTCTCCACGAATGGCAGCCAATCGTCCCGTATCGTGGAGGCGGCGTGGTCCTTCTGCTTCAGCGGATACGCCTACATCAGCCTGCTCCAGTCATCCACAATTGTAAGAAAATACCGCTCCCCCTTGTGCCCTTGCACCGGCAGCGGCCCCACCAAGTCCATGTGGACCAGCTCCAAAGGCTTCTTGCTCCTGCCAGCCACACTATGGAAAGGGAAACGGGTGAACTTTGAAAGCAAACAGATTTCACAGTTGTCATCGGGTGGCTGTCCGTTCAGCTTCAAACCTTTGACAGCTCCATCTTTCTCCAGCTGCTTCAGCAGAGGCATTGCCACATGCCCCAAGCGTCGGTGTGCCGTTGCCCAATCCGTCTCCCCAGATCTGGCCGACACTTTCACGCCAACCCCTCCAACGGCGTTGCACTCCCCCTGGGATGCAGACCCCTCTCTAGCCTGCCCCCCACCGTGCCACGCCAACGCCGGCAGCTGCCACATGGATCTGTACACGTCCTTGCTCTCGTGCAGATCCCAAAGCACCCGATTGCCCAGCTGCCCCTTGTATGTGCGAGCCCCATCCGTGCTAGTGCTCACCCCAGCCTTGGCAAGCTTACGGAGGGAGATGAGGTTGGCCTTGAGGTCGGGAACGAGGAGAACGTCGTGCAGCACCACCGGCTTGCCATCCGCTCCCTTAAACGCAGCTCGTCCCGCACCAGCCACCTTCAGCGAGTGTCCAGAGGCGGAGCACACTTCGTTAATCGGTGCAGCGCGTACGTCGTCCAGCAGGTCTTTGCGCGGCGTCATCGTCCAAGCAGCGCCCGTGTCCAACACCCAATAGTCCAGGGGGTGCAGCTCTGCTCCAACCTTGGCAGAGGCATCTCCTTGCTCCCCCTGCTCTCCAATATGGAAGAACTGGCCCGCGGTGCGCTCCTTCTTCTTCTCCGCACCAGCGTTGCTCTTCGGGTTGTTGTCGGACGAATCAGCGACCATGTTCGCGCCGTTTTTCTGGTTCCTTCGCGCGCCGCCATCCTGTTGACGATTCTGGGGGGTCCATCCATCGGGTTTCTTATAGCACAAAAACCAGGGGTGCCCCTCCTTCTCACAATACCAGCAACTCCCTTTCATTTTGCCACCAGCACCCGACTTGCCCCCACGTCCAGATTTCGCACCGCGACCCCAACCGGTACCTCCTTGTTGGTCGTTGGAGTCGTCGTCCTTCTTTGCACCGCGCCCAGCACCACCGAAGCCACGTCCTCTGCCACGTCGGTTCCCTTGCATCCCGTAGCCGCTGCTGCCGTCGTCCCCACCCCTCAGTTGGCGGCGACGGAAGTCCTCCTCCAGAATCTTCGTCCGCACCCACTCGAGCGTCCACGAGCTCTGGTTCTGCGGCAGGCTCAATCCGCTCGTGAATTGAAGCCACGATTCCGGCAGCAGCGAGAGCATCTTCAGGCACTTGGTCTGCTCCGGGTAGGTGATTCCCGCGGTCGCCAACTTTGCGTAGAGGTCGCGCATCTTGTCCAGAACTGGTTGCACCGGCTCTCCCTCGCTCAATCGCAACGCGGACAGCTCCCTCTCCATCATAAGCGTCGCGGCAACGGAAGTAGGAGCGTGCAGCTCCTTCAGCACGGTCCACGCCTTCGGACCGCAATCAACCTCCGGCAGCAGGTGCATGACGTGGTGACGCTGGTTCAGCTCCAAACTCTGCGACATCAAGTAGTAGCCAGCCGATGCGCGCTCGTCCCAATCTTCCTGCAGCGCGGGGTCACTCGGTCTAGGCTCTTCCCCAATCATTAGTTTCAGCAATCCAATCTGACGGAAGTAAAGCTGCATTTTCCAGGCCCAATCATCATAGCCCTCACCATTGAACTTCTTGACGGTGAAATTCTTCAGCACCTCCTTGATGAGCGAGCTCTGGTTGGTTCGCGCTCCCCTTGGCGCCGAAACACCAGAATCTTGGCTGCCACTACGATCTTGGGCTGAAGATTCACCAGCTCCCGCCGAGGTGTTGCCCGCCATAGCTACATATAACGAGGATCAGTATAACGCAGCTCTGATACCAGCTTGTTGGTGTAAGGGCCTAATAAACTCAAGCTATTAGGACTTAATCAAACTTAAAACCTCTCCTCGGGGTCACCTCCAAGGGTCCCTGGGTGCCTGGTACAAGACCAGCCCCTATCCTCGGGTCCGAGTTTGTAGAGAGAGGGATCAAGGAGGACTTAGTCAAAACAGCAAGAGTACCTTGAACGTCGCGCAGCGTGCCGTGCAGACCGTCAATCGGATTAAGCTGAGAATTTGCTATATCGAAGCTCGCTCCAAGAGCTTTAAAATGAGCCAAGTTGCCTCGCGAAAAGTTCTGCCATTACTAAGTTATGGCTCGGACAGCGTTTGCCTAGCGTTGGAGTGCTAGCATACTAGCGTTGACTCGGGTAGCATTCCGCCGTCGAACAGCGCAGAAACGAAATTCCAGCGAGGAAGGAATTTGCTTGAATCAATTGACTATATTCAGGTACAAACAGAGAAGGATTAAATAGTTCTAGCTAGCAAGGACCTTGGGAATCAACCTGGGAACAACCAGGGATGATCCCAAATAATTCCAAGCAACAGAACCAACCTGGCTGGACAAAATAGCAGGTGGTAGGTTGGTAAACAACCTCTGGTTCTGTTTTTCCAACCTGGGAAAACAACAACCAGGTTCAGGTTCTAAAAGCAGAACCTGTTTTATCTTTGCCCAACCAGCCAAATGCTGGTTCCACTGGTTTCCCCTGGCCTTGTAGCATGCAGATACAGACAAACAACATCCAACCTTTACCTAAATTGTACCCCTATAGTGCCTTCCCTGCTACACTATAGTTAACCAAACAAAACAGTACAATTTCGAGTTGGATAGAACTGAATCTGCGCAATCAACTCAACCGAACTGCAAAGCTTCCATCTTGGGTTCCTTTGCGAGCTCGTCCTTTCTGCTTGCACTGTTCATAGCGCGTACAATGTTGTGCCGAAGCGCGCATTGCGCGAGTACCTGCAAATGCTTCAAGCGAAAATTGCGAAAGCAAACAAACACACGAACACACCATTCACACGCAAATGCATTTGCACACGCATACTCGTACAAACAGACGGCAGGATGTCGTGCAATGTGCATTTGCACCCAACATGTAGTGGGGTAGCTCATATGGGGTACAACATTCTAGGGTTTCATACTTGTACTCCTCATGCTGCTCAATGCAATCATTCTCGTTCCAATTCTCACAAGGACATCGCTGCAATGCATGTCCCTCATCCCAACAGCCATGACACAACCCCCTAGGAGCCATGCCCTTGGACCCCCCAGGAAAAACAAGCACTCATGCTTTGCCTTTCCCCTTATCCCATCTGCCCGAGTTGGTTCCGCTGCTGCTACCGCTGCCTCCATGTTTTCCTCCCTTGTCCCAAATTCCACTGCCGCTGCTACCCACTTTCGTACCCGCTCCAAAGGTTGCTACATCATCCGATCTTGGTGCGACACCAATCCGCATCTCCTCGCTCCTCAAAGAGGTAAGAAGCTGATCCTTGGTAAGCGATGATGATTGATTGTTTAGCACCACCTTCAGCATTTCGAAGTGAGGATGTAGTCCATTGAGCACCCTCATTCTGAGAGAACGTCGACATTCGACAAATTTCTCATTTCCATATTTTTACTCTATCTTATTCTCCTTATTTTCCTCTTTCATTTGCACTTTATTTCACCTCAATCGGACTACTATTCTATTTTCTGACGCTTTCCGATTATTTCACTTATTCTGTATGTTCGGCACCGACATTTTGTATTATACGGCACCGACAGCACTGCCAGTGGTGTACAAGGCGTAATCTCATCATAATCCGAAGTGCCAATGGGCTTGCGTGCTTATGCGCACTAGTGACCTTTATTCTAGAAGAGCGCGTTCCCGAAGGTTCGGATTATCTGTTGTTTCTATGTATTTCTGAGTATAAATAAGCAGCGCGACAGCAGATTCCCTACTTCAAAAAACCCTCGGGGGCGAAGAATTCGGCGCCGATGCGGGTCAGCACCAGATTCCGCGTTTTTTTAACAGCCCCTCTCGCACGTTTTTTGAACAGGATCGTGAGTCCAATTGTTGCCGAAAGCGTTTGCGACATAGCGACGACAATCGCAAATTGTCAAGACCTATGTCGAGCGGAGCAGAAGTGGCGCGACAGACGCGCGACGGATCTAACGACTTCGGATGAAAGGGCGCGTCATGGAGAAAATTTTGGCAGTAGTAGAAAATTTCCCAAGGCCCTAGAAATTCGAGCCCCCAACACATTTGATGGGGAAATCGACGCTCGGCGCTGGCTAGTGGCGATCGAAATTTATTACGCCGCCATTGGATGGACAGCACCAGCACTCGACAGAAACAGAATTAATTTCGTAGCAACACTACTTCGTGGACCAGCAATTGAATGGATAGGCGGAAGCGGTTTATTAAACGAAGGCGAATCAACGTGGCAGCAGTTCCGTGAAGGATTACTACAACGTTTTGAGGCGATAAATGCAGCGTTAATCGCCCGCGACAAAATTCATCGTTATCGACAAATTGGGAGCGCCGCGAACTATATGCAACAAATGGAGGAGTTGTTCAACCGCATCCCCGACGTCACAGAAGACGGAAAAAAATAGAGCATTCATTGCGGGGCTGAAAAACGAAACACGACAACACGTTCCTGCCGCAAATTGGAGCAGGTACAACGACGTTGTTTCGACAGCAGAACGTTTTAACGTAATTATGATCGGAGCACGACGACTTCATGGACGAGCTAGACGACATGGAGGATGCTTGGTTACCCCCACGTGCGCTGACCCGATGGAACTCGATCAAATCGACACGAAGGCAAGACCAAAGAAGAACAAATTTTAAATGTCCTTTCTACGGCAAGCCGGGACATTAACTCATCGATTGTAACAAAATAAAAACCGCACGTGCATCGCTTCGGGACCGAAGTAGTGGAGCAGATTCAATGTGAAATTCGGAGGATCGTGGAGTGAATTCTTTAACCCACAAACGGACTCTACCAGGGAAAATTGTCGAGGAAAATAAAATCTCCGCAAAACAAGACCCTGCTGGACCCGGACAACTCCAAAAAGGCCCTGTAAAAAGTAAGCACTCCTTAAAATTATCATACAAGGATGCTTTACTTGGGAAAAACTCCCCTGGGTCTACGGCTTTGGTGGAATTTGGAGAGAGGCTCCAGAAGAAAAATAATGTACCGGTACGACAACTACAGCAGCTGCGCATGGGGAACCAACAACGGAGCGTTAAAGATCGACCTCCCAACGACAACATCGTCCTCTCTTAGAACAACCAGCCCACGTCGACCAACAGGTCCCTATGGAAGAGGTCGGTGGCGCTGAAGCAGCTCAAGAGGGAGCTGGAGGTCAACATGAAGCTGCGACGACCTCAAACCTCCTCTACAGATGCATCTACAATATCTACCCGAACGGGGCAGTCTACTACAAGTTCGAGAACCACGTCGTCAACGACAACAAAAAATCCTGGCTATAGGGAAAGGCATGACCGGCCACCTGCCACTCCAGGAGATAACACGGAGCTATGGGATGTGCCATACGATCCAATAAACGAGACGATCAACGGGTACAGCGAGCAACGCCAACCAACCGCTCCTGCTCGAGGTCATCTGCAACGGACGACGCCTCCTAGCACTTGTGGACAGTGGAGCATCCCATTTCGTATGCGACAAGGCGACCCTCAAACGTATCAACGAGGAGTTACACCTTCAAGCCTCACAGTTACGATGGTTGACGGAAGCAAGTTACAAGTCTACGGCGAAGTAGCGTTACACCTGCAGATGGGTCCTCTTCGCTGGAAACCGACCCTACCCGTCACCAACGCCAAAGGGCTAGACTTGACCCTTGGAAGAGACTTTCTGAAGAAGTTCAACCCTGAGATCAACTGGGTCAACCGCACGGCGAGTATCTACAATCAAGACATAAGAGTTCCACTTCCGAGTTGGAGCAACACGGGAGATATTCCGGAGGAGACTCTCGCACGCTTCGAGAAGGACGTGAAGCGAACCATGACAGGGTTTGTCGCACTGGTTACAGACGAGGATGAAGCAGAGAAGAAGGCGTCTGAGCTTCCACCTGCTATCCAGAAACTTTTGGAGGAGTTCAAAGATGTTCTCCCTGACGACCTTCCAGAGCAGTTGCCACCATACCGAACCCACCAGCACGAGATCGTCGAAGAACTAGGTTCAAAACCGACCTTCCGAGCACCATATCGACTCACACCTACCGAATTGGCCAACCTGAGGAAGCAGATCGAGCACCTCTTGGACAAGGGACTCATTCGACCATCGACATCGCCAAACAGTGCACCAGTGGTCTTCATACCAAAACCTGACGTAAGCTTACGCATGTGTATCGACTACCGAGCTCTCAACAAGCAGACGATTAAGAACAAGTATCCCATTCCACCGATCGACGATCTGCTTGACCAGCTTCGGGGAGCTACGATATTCTCCAAACTTGATTTGAGATCGGGATATTGGCAGATCCGGATGGCGGATAACTCCATCCATAAGACGGCGTTTTTGACACGATACAGATCCTACGAGTACCTCGTCATGCCGTTCGGTCTCACCAACGCACCCGCTACATTCCACGCCAAAATGAACCGTATTCTCAGGCCTCTACTTGACAAATGCGTGGTGGTGTACATGGACGACATCTTGATCTACTCGAGGGACATGAAGCAGCACATCGAACACCTACGACACGTCTTCGAGATACTTCGAGGGGAAAAATTCTACGTCAAGCTATCCAAGAGCGAGTTTGTCTTGAGGAAAGTTCAGTTTCTTGGACACATGGTGAGCGCTCAAGGAATGCGTGCGGACCCGAAGAAGATCGAAGCCGTACGTACGTGGAAAACGCCTGACAACGCGAAGTAACTTCAGCAATTCCTTGGCTTTGCGAACTACTACAACCGGTTTGTGCCACAGTACGCGAAGATTGCTACACCTCTCACCAATCTACTGAAGAAGAATGCACCCTTCAAGTGGGAGGATGTGCACCAGCAAGCCATGGAGCAGTTGAAGACCGCACTCACATCCGCACCCGTAATGATCGCGCCAGATCCAGAAAAAGACTACGTCATCGAAGCTGACGCTAGCGACCAAGTAATTGGAGCAGTCTTTATGCAATACCAAGGGAGAGGACTACAACCAATCGCTTACTTCAGCAAGAAATTGAAAAAAAACAGAACTCAACTACCCGATTCACGACAAAGAGGCCTTAGCGATCATCACTACATTCAAAACATGGCGATGCTACCTCAAAGGAAGGAAGACCACGGTGTACACAGACCACTGTAGTCTGAAGTACCTAAAGACGTAGCCTACTATCTGCAGACGACAGGTCAGGTGGATCAACTTCCTCGAGACGCACTTCGACTACGACATCGTGTACAAGCCGGGACACAAGAATAAGGCAGATGTAATGAGCCGGCCGGGACACGTTGCCGCCATACGAGTTGAGGGGATGAATCCGCTACTTAAGGGACTCTTTACGCACGGGTACACTATCGACCCCGATAATTCACTTGGCAGAGAAGAAGAAATTGCTGCAGTGGGACCACGACATCGCACTCACAAAGGATCAACAAAGATATGGGAACCCAACTACCCATCTCTTCGTTAGCTACTACTCAAAGAATTCCACGATGTGCTCTACGCTGGACACTTCGGGAGTAACAAATCCCTTGCCATGATTGCGAAAGTCTACTACTAGCCTCACACGGCAGATGACGTGCAGAAGTTCGTCACTTCGTGTGACACGAGCCAACGGATGAAGAGAAGTAAGCAGAAGAAAGCAGGACTTCTTCAGCCTCTGCCCGTCCCGGAACAGCCTTGGCAAGCTTGGACTTCATCACCGGGTTACCACCTACCAAAGCGGGGCATGACGCCATCCTGGTCTGTCAGAAATAACTGAGCAGGAATGGAATGAACTAGCACAGAGTTTGGTACAAGTAGGAAACCCTAACTTTGAGTACCCCCTAAGGTGTAACCCACTACAGCCTACATAATATAAACATGCAATGTTTGACACACCCCCATAGGCGCAGTGGGAGACAACCACAGGGTCACAAGACCAGTCAAAGCAAAGCAAAGCAAGCTCAGGGTGGATCTCAAGGATTCCACACAAATTCCGAGCACAAGCAAGCGGTCACAAGACCAGTTCACATGCAGGTTTATAACAAAGCAAGAGATACAGTGATCACAACCTAGCAAAAGTAAACAAGTAGGCATATATATACAGTGATCACAGTACAAGCAAGGTCAAGAGGTAAGCAAGTGAGGCCCAGTAGGTACAAGGCCTAGCAGCGTGCAAAAGCGCTGATGGTCACAAGGCTGAAGCGCCTTGGTGAACACATCAGCAGTGTTGGCCTCCGTGGCCACGTAACGCAGACAAAGCTGACCACGCTGCTGCAGCTCTCGAGCAAGGAAGTACCGCAGAGCGATGTGCTTCGTTCTGTGCTCCAGTCTGTGCTCCTCACACAAGGCAATGGCAGCCTTGTTGTCAACGTACAGCACTGGAGGAGAACGAGGCCGCTCTCCGAGGTCGGTCAGCAGGTAGGTCAGCCAGCGTAGCTCCTGAGCAGCCATGGCTGTGGCGTAGATCTCAGCCTCACAACTGGAGCTGAGAACAGAAGAAGAGCGAGTAGAACGCCAAGAAACTGAGCCAGAGCCAAGGCTGAAGGTGTAACCCTGGGACGACCGCTGAGTAGCCTGGTCGTCTGCCCAAGAAGCGTCTGAGTGCCCTGTGAGAACAACCCGGTCTCGCCCTCCAAGCACAAGTCCCATGCCCGACGTACTGCACAAGTAGCGCAACACCCTCTTAGCAGCATCCATGTGCTCCTTCCGGTGACGGCCAGGAGCGACATAGCGCGCAAGGATGCTAAGAGGGTATGCAAGGTCAGGTCGAGTGCAGGTCATCAGGTACATGAGGCAGCCCACAAGCTCTGGATACGGGCCACTCGGCTCTACGGACTCATCCGAAGGCAGAGCTGAGAGCGAGTGACCGGTAGGCAGAGGAGTGGACTGAGGCGAGGAGTACGTGAAGCCGAAGCGCTGGAGAACCTGCTGCACCATGTGTGACTGAGTCAGGGTGATGGTGCGCCGTGCTCTGTCCCGGGTGATCCGCAAGCCAAGATAGCTCGTCAGCTCACCCAGATCTGTGCACGTGTGTCTCCTCTGCAGCTCCGACTTCACGTGAGCGAGTGCCGCGGTGTCAGCAGTGGCAAAGACCAAGTCGTCGACGTACACGAGGATGTAGAACGGCGGCAGCGAGGTGTCGGTGCGTAGAAACAGCGACGGGTCAGCAGTAGAGGGAGCGAACCCAAGAGCCGCAAGTGTCGTCCTCAGTGTGTCGTGCCACTCACGTGGCGCCTGGCGGAGACCGTAGACCGGCCGCTGAAGCCTCCACTGGGTGCCAGGAGGAACTGACCCAGTGAAGCCAGGGGGGCGGCGCAGCCAGATCTCCTCGTGCAGGCTGCCCTGCAAGAAAGCAGTGCTGAAGTCAAGAGAGTGAAGCTCGTAGTCGCGGTGAGCGGCTATGTGCAGCAGCACCCGAAGAGTAGTCATCTTCGGGGTGGGGGAGAAGGTCTGAAAGAAGTCTACTCCCTCTCGCTGACTGAAGCCTCGAGCCACGTAGCGCGCCTTGAAGACAGGTGGAGAACCCGGCGGCCGCTTCACCCTGAAAATCCACATGCCACTGACGATGTTCGCCCCAGGAGGGGGAACCTCGTCTACGTAGGTGCCTGTGGACTTCCAGGAGGCCATCTCTGCGTCCATGGCTGTCTGCCACTGAGAGGAGTAGGGACCCGCCATCGCCTCAGCGTAAGAGCGTGGGGTCGGGATGTCTGGTGCATCCGGGTCTCCCTCAGGGGCAACTAGCAAGGACACGAGACGGGGCAAAGCAGCAGCAAGGCAGTGGAACTCCTCCTGTCTGTCCTCAAGGACGTTCGTGCCAAGAGCACACTCACCCCCGACGGACGGAGGACAGGCAGACGCAGACTCAGACCTAGCGACAAGGCTGGCAGCGTAGTCTAGGCGACAGCGAGCAGCAAAGTCAACCAACTCAGCGACCAGAGCAGACGCAGCAGAGGACTCAAAGGTCGGGTCAGTGACAACAGTAGCGAGGAGACGCGTAACAGTGGGACTGGCAGCACGACGGGAGTCAGACTCCGGGTCAGGAAGAGTAGGAAGAGAGGACGCAGGAGGAGACGGCAGCGGGACGCGCTGCGGAGCAGTGGAGGGACGCAGAGTCATGTAGTGAGTGCCAGGGACAGGAGGAGGACGCTCACGTGGGACACGACGACCAGTGCGAGTAGTACGAACAGGCGACGCAGGACGAGACTCAGGCTCACGACGCTCTGTAAGACCTCCTGTGGGACCAGCGTAAGGGGAGGGAGCAGGGAGAGGTGAGGCAGGCGGTAACTGTGACTGCGGCTGGACAGGCAGAGGACACTCGACGGAGGGAGGAGGACTAAGAGGAGGAGCCTGACCAAGAACCTGCTGAAGGAGCGGTACGAAGTACGGTCGCGGCCGCGCAGCGTCTCCAGAAGCAGCAGGGACACCAGTGGCAGCCCCAACGCCCGAGTCCTCAGCACCAGCAGCAGCTCCAACGCCCGGGTCCTCAGCACCAGTCGGAGCTCCAACGCCCGAGTCCTCAGCACCAGCAGCAGCGTCACCGGTCGGGTCCTCAGCACCAGCAGCAGCTCCAACGCCCGGGTCCTCAGCACCAGCAGCAGGGCCACTGGTCAGGTCCTCAGCACCAGCAGCAGCGCCACCGGTCGGGTCCTCAGCACCAGCAGCAGCTCCAACGCCCGGGTCCTCAGCCCCAGCAGCAGCTCCAGCCCCCGGGTCCTCAGCACCAGCAGTAGCTCCAGCGTCCGGGTCCTCAGCACCAGCAACAGCACCACCGCTCGGGTCCGCAGCACCAGGAGCACCACTACGAAGACTGCAGCGCCGCGTGTACCACTCGCGGATCACCTGAATGGGGGGGAGCTCCTGGGTAGGAGGGGAAGTACCGGGACGAGCTCCAGAAGCACCTCTCCGGAGGCGGCAGTACTCGAGGTACCTCTCCTGCAGCTGCTGGGAGGAGAGGGCTCCTCCAGGCGTAGCACGCTCAGGCTCAGCACCCCCAGGCTCCGCACCCCCAGGCTCCGCACCCCCAGGCTCCGCACCCCCAGGCTCAGCACCCCCAGGCTCCGTACCCCCAGGCTCAGTACCCCCAGGCTCCGCACCCCCAGGCTCAGCACCCCCAGGCTCCGTACCCCCAGGCTCAGTACCCCCAGGCTCCGCACCTCCAGGCCCAGCACCCCCAGACTCAGCACTCCCAGGCTCAGCACCCCCAGACGCAGGACGCGAGTCAACAGCTACCTCGACAGGCTCACCCGGGTCTACCTGGGACACACCTGAGGGAGCGGCACCCTGAGGGGGGAGGGGGTCGGGTACCTCAGCACCTGGAGCGAGGAAGAGCGGCGGAGGGGGGAGGGGGGCAGTGCGGTAGGGGAAGAGGCGGTAGAAGGGGACGGACTCGTCAAAAGTGACGTCCTGAGAGGCCAGAACCCGGCGCGAGGTGACGTGGTAAAACTGCCATCCAGGCGCGTCGGGAACAAAGCCAAGGAAGACACAGGGAAGAGCGCGACGGGAGAGCTTGTCCACAGACGTGTCGCGGACAAAAGCTCGGGATCCCCACACCCGGAAACGCGACGCATCGCCAACCTCTCCCGTCCACCGCAGAGTCGGGGAAGTCTCCGGCACGGAGACACGGGGCCAGAGGTTGAGCTGATGCGCAGCGTACCGGACCGCAAACGGCCACAGAAAGTGGGGAGCAGCCGCATGGGTCAGGGAGGTACGAGCGACCTCCATGACTAAGCCAATGCGGCGCTCAGCAACCCCATTCTGCTGTGGAGAGGCCGGAAGCGTGTACGACTGCTCAATGCCGTGCTCAGCACAGTAGGCTGCCAAGAGGTCGGAGGCAAACTCACCACCTCTGTCAGAGTGCAAGCGCAGGACAGGAAAGTCCGAGTGAAAGCGCTCGCCTAGCTGGAGACGGGCTCGGCTGATCCAGGGGATCAAAACACCAGGGACGTCACCCTTGGCGCGCAAGGGGAAGACCGTGGTGTAGCGCGAGTAGTCGTCAACAACTATCAGGAAGTACCTCTCCTGACCCTGACCACGGACGCGGGCTGGGCCCCACACGTCCATGTGGAGCGTCTGCAGGGGAGCGGTCGTCGGGGGAAAGGAGGAGGAGTGAGGAGCGGCGCGCTGCCGCCCCTCGACACAGGGTATGCAGTCAGGAGCAGGGGAGTCAGGAAGGGGAGGGAGCACCCTGGGAAGACCAGCAACAAGGTCCCGTTTGTGCATGGCCCGCAGGCGCTGCACAGACGGGTGACCAAGGCGGTGGTGCCAGAGGACGGTGTCGTTCGCCAGAGAGCGACACGAGCAGGGGGCGGACAGCTGACCTGACGCTGACGCAGACGCAGCTACCTGAGGGGACTCAGTGGTCAGTGTGTACAGGTCAGACCCCGGCTCTCGAGTGAAAGTAGCTAGGTGGCGGCCCGTCCGAGCACACGTGCAGTGAGTCACACGCTCGTAGGCAGGGGTGAACTGGTGAACACCCCCGTCCTGGAGCGCACTACCTGCCACCAAGTTCGTGGAGAACGAGGGGAGGTAGCGCACTACCTGAGAGCGTGCCGGACGGAACCGCTGGACACGGAAGGGTGGTGGAGGAGGTCGCAAGGACCGGACCCCCAGAGGGGTCAGCAAGAGAGACAGCAACCGGCCGAGCTAGAGGCTCAAGGACAGTGCGGTCACGAAAGAAAGAGCGAGAAGCACCTGAGTCCAGTGTGAAGGTGTGCAGTGCTGCAGTCGACTCAGTACCAGGGGGCACAGACGCACAAGCACCTAGAGCAGCAGCTGCAGTAGTACCTGTGGAAGCAGACACACTAGCACCTAGAGCAGCAGCGGGGCTGGCCTGAATGCCCGGGTCGGGCGGAACACGCAAGTACTGAGCACCCTCTCCACTAATAGACATCGCATACATGGCAGTGAGAATAGCATCAAAGTCCAGTGCCCAAATATCAACACCCTTCCTGAGCAGCTCAGCCCAGCGCGGCAGCTCACCCCCACCAGGAAACTGGGTGCGCCACGCGTCGTTGAGGCGGGCGAAGCAGCGCTCCGTCTGGTGCGGCCCCCCACACGTCTGGCCAGTGCGGTCACCTGTACGAATAACGTACTGGCAGGTGACGCTGCGCCGCGCATACCACTCACGGGCGGCCTGAAGGGTCGGGGCAGGCTGCTGACTCTGACCGCCCCCCGGGCCTCCACGACCACCACCCCCTCCGCCTCCGCCCCGGCCACCTCCACCCCTGCCGCTGCCACGACCACCTCCGCCTCCGCTGCCACCTCCGCCCCTGTCACCACTCCCAACGCCGCTGTCACCTCCACCACTGCCGCCACTAGCCTCTCCAGTCGCACCTCCACCGCCACCACCTCCACCCCCGCCTCCTCCGCCACCACCCCCACTCCTGCCACTCCTGCCCCTGCGTCGTCCGCCTGAAGCAGACGCAGCCCCGACCTTCTCAGCACCAAGGAGGTCGACAGCAGCAGCAGAGGCGACAGAGGGGAGGAGGGGGGAAGGGGAGCACCCCTCGAAGAAGGGGCCGCGGGGGTCGCCACGAGAGGTGCCTACAGCGACGATACTAGCCTCGGCTGAGAGCAGTTCCTTCTCGAGGAGGTCTACGGTGAGCTCAGTGGGGGAGCGAGAGAGGAACTGGTCCCTGACAGGGCGCAGAGAGTCAGGGAGGCGGGTGACAACGTGGTAGAGAGTGATCCAGAGCGGGGGGGGGTTGCTAGCGAGGAACTCGTCAGGCATGGCAGCGCGAAAGCGAGCCTCACTAGTCTTAAGGTGGGTGATGAGGTCTGCGACAGTGTGAAAGGAGGCTAGGTCGGGGAACAGGTAGGGGAGAGTGAGGCGGCCTAGCGTGGCAGAAGCGGGTGAGGAGTAGCGGGCCACTACAGCTGTGTAGAGGTCCTTAGCAGTCTTGCACTGGCCGAAGTGCTCGCGCTCGTCTAGCGGTAGGGAGTTGCGTATAGCAAAGCGAGCGTGCGCATCACGGGTCTGCCACTGTGAGCGCTCAGCTGGGGGGGCAGTAGCGAGTGGGGCGGTCGCATGGCCGAGAGCGTGGTCGTACAGTGTAATATCTTCCTTGGCAGTGAGCTGTAGGAAAAGGTGCAGGTCATCTAGCCAGGTTTCGAATTTGACCGGACGGCCCTCGGCGTCGAAAGCTAGAACAGGAGGACTAGCCATAGCGACAGCGGCAGTAGTAGAAGCAGTAAAGTCACTGAAAAGGCGTGCGCAGGGTCAGCGGGGCCGGTGGGGCCTACGGACTGTAGTGGCGCACAAGCAGCAGTAGCAGGAAGTGTAGTAGTAGGATCTGCAGTGGTGCACAGGCGCAGCAGGCGGCAGCGAGAGCCGGCGCAGCAGGGGCGGGCTCAGCAGCGGTGATACGAGGGCTGCGGCGGGCGCAGCAGCGGTGGTGCGCGGGCGGCGGCGGGCTCAGCAGCGGCGGTGCGCGGGCGGCTGCGGGCTCAGCAGCGGCGGGCCGGGAGCAGGCAGCGCGCGGGCCGTGCGGGCCGTATCGAGCTGTGCGGGCAGCGTGCGGGCCGGCGGCGGTCAGCGCACGAGCCGCGCAGGCTCAGCGCGGGCTGCGCGGGCTGCTCGCGGGCTGCGTAAGCGGGTCGCGGGCGGCTCGCGGGGGTTCGCGGGCAGGTCGCGGGCTGCTCGCGGGCAGTTCGCGGGCTGTGCGCGGGCTGCGCGGGCTGGTCGCGGGCTGCGCAGGCGGTTCGCGGGCTGTGCGTGGGCGGTTCGCGGGCTGTGAGCGCGGCGCGCTGTGCGGTTCGCGGGCGGCGTGACGGGGCCGATCGGGGCGCTAAGGGGCGACGCGACGGGGGCCGTGAGAGGCCGCTAGGAAAAAAAAAATTCGACGGGGCCGCAGGGCCGCTAGATCGTGCTAGATCGACGGGGCCAGCGGGGCCGGAAACAAGCGAAGGTAAGCAGGTAGGTAAGTCGGTGGGCCCTAAGAACAGTCCTAGCGAAGGACCTGCTCTGAAACCATGTCAGAAATAACTGAGCAGGAATGGAATGAACTAGCACAGAGTTTGGTACAAGTAGGAAACCCTAACTTTGAGTACCCCCTAAGGTGTAACCCACTACAGCCTACATAATATAAACATGCAATGTTTGACATGGTCGTCATCGACAAAATCTCAAAGATGGGACATTTCATTCTGACGCATACAACCGCACGCATCGAGGAAACGGCACAACTATTCATCAAACACATAATCTTACAGAACGGGATCCCGACAACCCTCTTATCCGACAGGGACCTCAAGTTTACTAGCAAATTCTGGAAAGAGCTCATGTCGCTCATGTCGCCTAGCGATGTCATCTGCATATCATCCCCAGACCGATGGGCAGACAGAGCGCTTGAACCAGATTGTGGAACAACTCTTGTGTGCATCGTGTGAGGACGACATTAGCAAGTGGGACTTGCACTTGCCGATGTTGGATTTTGTCTACAATAATGCGAAGCATGCCGCAACAGGAGAGACCTCGTTCGTCCTCTGTTATGGACGACATCCGCTAACTCCACAACAGTCGACAATCCCTGCAACCGTCCAGACCACGCACGACTTCGTTACTACAATGCAGCAGCTTTGGGATCGGACACACAAGCGCCTGCAGGACATACAATCATCACAGAAACGCTTGGCCAATCGTCGTCGCCTCGATCATACTATTGCGGTTGGTGACCATGTGCTTCTTGACACATGCAACCTCAACCTTCGTCACCTTCCATCCAAGTTGCAACCTCGCTTCTGTGGACCTTTCTTTGTAGAAGAGCAGGTTACTCCGGTCACATTCTGCTTGCGCCTACCAGCTAATTGGAAGATTCATAACGCCTTCCACGTGCAGCTTCTTAAACCCTATCGGGATCCAAATAAGCTGTACACGGGACGCCAACCTCCGCCGCCGCCTCTAGTCCTTGTGAATGATGAACCTGAGTACGAGGTCGAATCTGTGCTTGCACATCGTCGTCGTCGGCATGGCGCCCTGGAGTTTCTCATACGCTGGAAGGGCTATGACAGTTGGGTCTCAGAAGAAGACATGAGAAACTCTCCTAGACTACCTTGTCAAGCAAGGTCTTACGTCTACCACCTGGCTTTGAGGGGGGGAAGTGTGAGAGTACGTCAACGTTCGACATATTTCTCATTTCCATATTTTTACTCTATCTTATTCTCCTTATTTTCCTCTTTCATTTGCACTTTATTTCACCTCAATCGGACTACTATTCTATTTTCTAGAGCTTTCCGATTATTTCACTTAAATGTATTTTCGGCACCGACATTTATATCATACGGCACCGACAGCACCGACAGTGGTGTACAAGGCGTAATCTCGCCATCATCCAAAGTGCCAATGGGCTTGCGTGCTTATGCGCACTAGTGATTATGTATTCTAGAAGAGCGCGTTCCCGAAGGTTCGGATTATCTGTTGTTTCTATTCATTTCTGAGTATAAATACGCCTTGTACTCACCTTTAGTGGGAGACTCTCGAGTGGAAATCTAATCCTATGACACTCATCATCCACTTCTCAGCCTCCTCCTTCCCCCCTACCGCCAAGTACTTGGACCTCAAGTCCTCGGCACGCGCCCAGTACGAAGCCACTCCCTCTCCGTCTTCAAGAACGAGAGCTCCTCAGAAAGTGCCATCCGGTTGCACAAGCCACGCTGAAGGTAGAACTCCCTCACACGTGTGTATGCCGCTGCTGTAAGTGCAGGAACGCTAGTGACCGCTCTTGCTTCACCATCTGCAGATGCATTGCCCATCTCGGTCTTGCCGCCAAACTCTTGAACAAGGCGAATCAGCTTATCTGGTACTAAGGCATTGTAGAATCAGGCAAATGCATTCTGATTCCTCCTTTTCCACTTCAATCGGGCATCACCCGATGCAGGTCGCTTTTCCGATCCATCAAAGTATCCCCAGAGGTTGTGCGCCTCTGCCTATTGTATGAATCGGAAGCTCCAAGTCCAAAAGTCGCTCCCATCGAACTTTGGCGCACTCTCCAACTTCCTTTCGCCTGAGTCATGATCCATTTGCGGCAGAGACACTGGCGATTGAAGTTGAGGTGGTGGTGGAGGCAACGGCGGCGGGGGGAAGACGATATGGGCAGATTCAGCCCCTCTTGATTTTTGGAGCGTAACTCCGCGTGTGAACCTCCAAATAACGATCCGTTTAATTCAGCCGAATCCTTGTTTTGAGACCGTTCCAACGACGTATTGCACTTGTAGATCATGTGCCCGAGCTGTCCGCTCAAACTCGTCAAAGTTGGACGATTTTTTATCAACAAAGACTCAACCGTTTCTCCCGATTTTTGGCTTGTTGGATGCGCCCTGACCTCCTCTCTTGGCGTCTGCCCTCCGATCCCTTTTGCGCGCTTTAAATCTTCCCCGATTCGCGATTTTCCAATTCGACAGCCGACAGAATTTCACGAATTGCGCCCGATCTGCTTGTCGATTGGTGGCGACGCCGAGCAACTGTTGTAAATCGTGTCGATACCTTTCCAACGGTATGCTGCAGGCCTTGATCGACCAACATTGACTGATCCCCTCCGTGAATGGATGTCGCTCCTTTCGTCCTCCCGAACGGATCCACACGATTTCCAGCGGGTTTCTTCTCTCCTCCCCCCTCCTACGAAATCCACCACGGTGCATTTTCGGCAGCCCTTTGAGAGGGATGGAAGTTATTTAGCTTCCACCAAGGCATTATGGTCCAATGCCTTGAGTAGCTCCTATTCCTATAAATTGCTAGGCCTTCCTATTTCCAATACCATGTTAGAATGGTCTAAGATACTATCAAAAGCTATAGTGGTCTTAGAACCTCCTCTTAAAGCTAGGAAAAAATAGACTCATGCGCTCCCGAATCACCCCCGACCTACTCACCAGAATAACTGCTCGCAGAACGCACACCTCGCCGCGAATCACTGCAACCAAATCCGACGTATGCCGCCATCGCCCAGAACGAGCCGTCAGGCCGAGACACGTGGTTCCTGGACAGTTGTTGCGAAAAACATTTGTGCTCCTCAGATCGCTTCGTGGGAAGGGAACAGCGCCTCAACCGGGAAGTCGAGATAACCGTCGCCAACAACCAGAACCTGCGCACACGACGACAAGGAGTGGTTCAGTTACAATCTCTCGAGACTAACGTTATTTTACAAACGTTGAAAGTTTTGATTGCAGAAGGACTTGGCTACAACTTACTCAGTGTAAGCCAGTAAATGGCGAAGGGAATCCATCTTGAAGCCAACAGCACAACCCAAGAATTCAAGCTGTACCACAGGAAGGGCAAACTTTACATCGGGAAGATAGTCCTGAAGAATAATGTCTTCGTCCTCGACTTCGTTCCAGACCGAGGCACTGCCGATCACGACGGAATCGTCAACTTCACAACTTGGACGCACCCTCCGGATCTCGACCAGATCTCGACCCCGACTTCAGACCGGGAGGCTTCTGGTACTCGCACACCATACCTGAAGCAGAACGAACAAGGGCATTAGTAGTAATGCAGCAGACAACAGCAGTAGCAGCAACACCCGTAGAAGCAGAAGAAACAACAGAGACAACAGCACCAGCACCAACAACAAACCTCCCTATCGCCGATCCTTCAACAGCACCACCTCCCGTCACTGAATCACCAACTCCTGCTCAACAACTGACTCCCGCTCCACGCGCCGCTCACCGAAGCGCCAACATCACCGCCAGCTTCTACTCCAACTCCGACCTGTACCGAAGATCATCTGGACATCGCGCTGACGAATCACTGTGGCATCAAAGGTTAGGACATCTCAGCAACACGACACTGAACAACACGATAAGAGCAGGAGTTCTCGACAAGGACTCACTACTCTTACCAGACGGCATAGAACTACAACGAGTCCGTAGAACCTGCTTTACCTGCCCCGAAGCTGACTTACCTTATCAGTCGTTCGTCTCTCATCACAATCCGAGCGCACCGGCATACGCACCACTAGAAAAGGTCTACAGCGACATCCTGTACGCTCGCGAAAGTGGACAAGGAGATTACAACTACGTGATAACATTCATCGACGCCGCTACCAGATGCGTTTGGCATCTCAATCTGCCAAGCCATGACATGGCCTTCGAAGCCTTCATAGCATGGCTCCCAGTAGCAGAAAGGGAGTCTGGAGTGAAACTAAAAAGCTTTCAAACTGACGGGGGAGGAGGATATCAATAACAGAGTTTCAATCAATACTTGGCGGAGAGAGGCATCAAGTGACTCATCTCCCTCCCCTACACTCATCAAAAGCAAGGCGTGGCAGAAATGCTGAACAGGACCCTCCAGAACACCATGCGCAAGCTGCTACGTGGCATGCGATTACCGGAAAGCCAGTGGCCTGCGGCGATGGACCACGCTGTACTACTGCACAACTTGCTCTCGTCGTCCTCACTTCCGAACAACGCATCACCGCATCTGCTGTGGACAGGAAAATTGGGCAGCACAAAAATGTTACGAGTTTTTGGCTGCATGGTACAGTACCGACCCCACACCGCACGGGCTGGCCGATTTTCACAACGTGCACAGTGGGGACTACACCTGGGCATCGAAAAACATTACAACGCGTGGAAACTTTTTGACGTCCACTAGAAAGAAACAGTAGCAGCACGTGACATTCTCTTCCACGAGTGACTCACCCTACAGTCATACCTGGACAACCTGGCAGCAAAATGAGACCTTACGGGCAGCTTTCGAGGCAACCGAGCCTTCGCCTCGTCAGAAGACGAAGCTGACTAGGATGAGCAGAACGTGGACGGAGCCTCGGAAGAAGCCGGACCTCTCCCCTACTACTCCGTACATGTTCCAGTGGATGACGACAACTCTCGCGAAAGTATCAATGCCGACGCCTACTATCACCTCGCCGACAATGGTTACGTTACACCACAACCCGTCAACACCAATTTCTCAGAACGCATAGGCCCCAAATTTGCACCTGATCCAAAAGCGGGAGACGAAGCAGTCTATCCCGAGGATCCAAGTCTCCCCCGACTCTCACAGAGTGGACTGCAGATCCTTGGCCTTGTCACCTCAGTCCATGGAGCGTCGCCGCCGCGAGAGCCTACTATAGTCCAGCAGGCTCTAGGGGGGAGCATAGGGAAGAGTGGCGCGAAGCCATGGACAGAGAATTAAAAGCGCTGGAAGATCGCGACAGTTGGAAAATGGTCCCCATCTCCAAAGCTCGCGACAAGACCATACACATGGGAAAATGGGTCTTCCGCGTGAAGACAAAGGCAGACGAAACGATTAACAGGTTTAAAGCACGATGGGTCGTACGTGGCTTCGATCAACAGCACGGACGGGACTTCACCGAAACCTTTGCGCCGGTCAGCCGGCACACCTCACTGAGAATTCTCCTCGCAGTGGCCGCCGTGAAACGCAAAAAGCTTCGCCAAATCGATGTGGCGAACGCCTTCCTCTACGCTCCTGTCGATGCCGATTTTTTTGTCTAACAACCGCACGGGTTCATCAAAGACCCGAACCAAGTCTGCCAGCTACTGAAGTCGTTGTACAGAATCAAACAAGCTTCACGACTATGGCAATAATACCTACACACCCGACTGATGCGCATCAGCTTCCAGCAACTGCCACACGATTAAGGGATGTACAGACTCACAAAGGCAGTAGAGTACATCCTGTTTATTGTCTACGTAGATGATCTACTCTACATTGACTCCACCGACGGCATCACCACCTGGTTCGAAGGGGAGCTGCAGCAGGATCTCTCATTCACAGTCTCCCCTACCGTGACTCAGTACCTGGGACTCAACATTTTGGACAGAGAGAACGCAATCTACCTTAGCGCCGCAAAATACACCGACACTATCGCAAAACGCTTCGGACTAACGCTAACCGCCATCTCCACACCCTATCGCTACACCGCGGGAAATCACTAGGAAGGATTTAATCCGCTCGCCCCTGCCGGCCTACGCGACTACCAACGGAAACGGGGATGACTGCTCTTCGCAGCTGTCACCTGTTTACCGGATCTGTCATACTCGGCGAGCCAACTAACTACTTATCTCAAAAGGCCTGAAGCAGATCACATGGCGGAACTCAATCACGCACTACACTACCTCGTCAGCACACTAGCAGTCGGCCTAACATACCACAAAACTGCAACCACGACTCGAAAGCTAATCGGCTATGTGGATGCCGACCACGCAAGTGACTCCGACAACAGACAATCACGCACCGGCTATATCTATCAACTTCAGCCCGTCGGTCCTATCTCATGGCAGTCGAGCAAGCAAGAGCTAATTGCTCTCTCATCTACCGAAGCAGAATATATTGCACTATGCACAACTACCTAGGAAGGACTGTACCTTCGCGAATTGTTGGAAGAAGCAAAGCTTGCTAAGTTATCTATCTTCTTCCTCTTCTGTGACAACCAATCGGCAATTCGCATAGTGAACCGAACAAAGCACATCGCTCTGCGATATTTCTTCATGAAGGATGAGATCGAGAAAGATAGACTCGAGCTATCCTACTGCCGAGATGGCAGCAGACAAGTTGACAAAGAAACTTGGAAGGCAGAAGTTCGAGAACAGCATGCTTCTGACTGGACAAAGCCACGTCACCACCGATGACAATGTCGATACTCCAGAGGCGAAGGGGAGTGTTGGAAACACATAGTTTGCGCTTCTGGCATATCGAGCACTATAACAAAAACAAAGCAGACCTACAGCGAGACAACACCGAGTCAACTGAACTACAGTGAAGGCGGTTGACAAGATGACACCACGAAGCAGTTGAATCGAAAGTCAAAGGTCAGCGACCTTTGACCTGACAAAACAGCACGACATCAAGGACAAATAACTGACTCGTTGTTGAGAAGTTACCCGAGTCGTCGCTAGCGGTTACAGTTACAATTAGACACAAAACGGTTAAGCCTCTAATATTCCTGTAATCATATAAATACCCGATATCCCTGTACTATAATCAACTTATCTTCTCCTCACATACCAGCACATGGTGGTTGAATTTCTCCTCATTAAACACTTCCGCTAATACATCATCACCCTTGAGCCTTAGTCATTGAAAAGATCCTAAGGGCTTTCTCAACTCAACAAAGGGGACCAAGGGTCCCTGTGCGGCCAGAGGGCTGTCCCCAAGGGGGGGAAGGGATCCGAGGGTCCACATGTTGGCCTTACCATAAGATGGGCTCAAATTCGAATGGATAGATGAATCATTCTTGGCTATTGATGAATACTGTATATGATAAGATGTAAAAAAAAAACAGGCGAAGAAACCGTCTTAGGGTTGCGAAGCTTTTCGCAAAAGAAATGTATTTTGTACAACTTTCAATATTAAGGTTGAATCTCGTTGTATAAAGAGTATAATAAAAAATATTATATTTTTATGTACAACTTCTAGTACCGAGTATAAACTCAGTGTTTCTGGTAGATGTTTGCAAAACCTGTTTGAAAGATTCGAACAGGCGACCATTCTGTCCCAGATCAAAGTTGAAACGACATAACTATTACCTGTCAGAATGAACAGGTAGGAATGAGGAACTAGAAAGGATGGTGAGTACAAATATGAAACCCTAATGTTGTGACCCCCCTATAGGCTAACCCACTACAGCCTACACAAACACAACATATATAATGTTTGACACACCCCCATAGGCAAAGTGGGGGAGACCTAGGGGTCACAAGACCAGTCAAGGCAAAGCAAGGCAACAACAAGCTCAGGGTGGATCTCAAGGATACCACACAAATTCCGAGCACAAGCTAGTGGTCACAAGACCAGTTCACATGCAAGTTTATAACAGAGCATGAGATACAGTGATCACAACCTAGCAACAGTAAACATGCAGGTAGATATATATATAGTGATCACAGTACAAGCAAGGTCAAGAGGTAAGTAAGTGAGGTCCAGTAGGCACAAGGCCTAGCAGAGTGCAGAAGCGCTGATGGTCACAAGGCGGAAGCGCCTTGGTGAACACATCAGCAAGGTTGGCCTCAGTGGCCACGTAACGCAGACAAAGCTGACCGCGCTGCTGCAGCTCTCGAGCAAGGAAGTACCGCAGGGCGATGTGCTTCGTTCTGTGCTCCAGTCTGTGCTCCTCACACAAGGCAATGGCAGCCTGGTTGTCGACGTACAGCACTGGAGGAGAACGAGGCTGCTCACCCAAGTCGGTCAGCAGGTAAGTCAGCCAGCGTAGCTCCTGGGCAGCCATGGCTGTGGCGTAGATCTCAGCCTCACAACTGGAGCTGAGAACAGAAGAAGAGCGTGTAGAACGCCAAGAAACTGAGCCGGAGCCAAGGCTGAAGGTGTAACCCTGAGACGACCGCTGAGTAGCCTGGTCGTCCGCCCAAGAAGCGTCTGAGTGTCCAGTAAGTACAACTCGGTCTCGCCCTCCAAGCACTAGCCCCATGCCCGACGTACTGCACAAGTAGCGCAACACCCTCTTAGCGGCATCCATGTGCTCCTTCCTGTGACGGCTAGGAGCGACATAGCGTGCAAGGATGCTAAGAGGATATGCAAGGTCAGGTCGAGTGCAGGTCATCAGGTACATGAGGCAGCCCACAAGCTCTGGATACGGGCCACTCGGCTCTACGGACTCATCCGAAGGCAGAGCTGAGAGCGAGTGACCGGTAGGTAGAGGAGTGGACTGAGGCGAGGAGTACGTAAAGCGGAAGCGCTGAAGGATCTGCTGCACCATGTGTGACTGAGTCAAGGTGATGGTGCGCCGTGCTCTGTCCCGGGTGATCCGCAAGCCAAGATAGCTTGTCAGTTCACCCAGGTCTGTGCACGTGTGTCTCCTCTGCAGCTCCGACTTCACGTGGGCGAGTGCCGCGGTGTCAGCAGTGGCAAAGACCAAGTCGTCGACGTACACGAGGATGTAGAAGGGCGGCAGTGAGGTGTCTGTGCGTAGAAACAGTGACGGGTCAGCAGTAGAGGGAGCGAACCCAAGAGCCGCAAGTGTCGTCCTCAGTGTGTCGTGCCACTCACGCGGTGCCTGGCGGAGACCGTAGACCGGCCGCTGAAGCCTCCACTGGGTACCAGGAGGAACCGACCCAGTGAAGCCAGGAGGGCGGCGCAGCCAGATCTCCTCGTGCAGGCTGCCCTGCAAGAAAGCAGTGCTGAAGTCAAGTGAGTGAAGCTCGTAGTCGCGCTGAGCGGCTATGTGCAGCAGCACCCGAAGAGTGGTCATCTTCGGGGTGGGGGAGAAGGTCTGAAAGAAGTCTACTCCCTCTCGCTGACTGAAGCCTCGAGCCACGTAGCGCGCCTTGAAGACAGGAGGAGAACCCGGTGGCCGCTTCACCCTGAAAATTCACATGCCACTGACGATGTTCGCCCCAGGTGGGGGAACCTCGTCGACGTAGGTGCGTGTGGACTTCCAGGAAGCCATCTCTGCGTCCATGGCTGTCTGCAACTGAGAGGAGTAGGGACCCGCCATCGCCTCAGCGTAAGTGCGCGGGGTCGGGATGTCTGGTGCATCCGGGTCTCCCTCAGGGGCAACTAGCATGGACACGAGGTGGGGCAAAGCAGCAGCAAAGCACTGGAACTCCTCCTGTCTGTCCTCAAGGACGTCCGTGCCAAGAGCACACTCACCCCCGACGGACGGAGGACAGACAGACTCAGACTCAGCAACAAGGCTAGCGGCGTAGTCTAGACCACAGCGGGCAGCAAAGTCTATTAACTCAGCGACTAGAGCAAACGCAGCAGAGGACTCAAAGGTAGGGTCAGTGACAACAGTAGCGAGGAGACGCGTGACAGTGGGACTGGCAGCACGACGGGAGTCAGACTCCGGGTCAGGAAGAGTAGGCAGAGAGGAAGCAGGAGGAGACGGTAGCGGGACACGCTGAGGAGCAGTGGAGGGACGCAGAGTCATGTAGTGAGTGCCAGGGACAGGAGGAGGACGCTCACGTGGGACACGACGACCAGTGCGAGCAGTACGAACAGGCGACGCAGGACGAGACTCAGGCTCACGACGCTCTGTAAGACCTCCTGTGGGACCAGCGTAAGGAGAGGGAGCAGGGAGAGGCGAGGCAGGCGGGAACTGTGACTGCGACTGGACAGGCGGAGGACACTCTACGGAGGGAGGAGGACAAGGAGGAGGAGCCTGACCAAGAACCTGCTGAAGAAGTGGTACGAAGTACGGTCGCGGCCGCGCAGCGTCTCCAGAACCAGCAGAGACACCAGCGGCAGGGTCCTCAGTACCAGCAGCAGCTCCAACTCCCGGGTCCTCAGCTCCAGCAGTAGCTCCAACGCCCGGGTCCTCAGCACCAGCAGCAGCGCCACCGCTCGGGTCCTCAGCACCAGCAGCAGCGCCACCGCTCGGGTCCTCAGCACCAGCAGCAACTCCTGTCAAACATTGTATGTTTATATTGTCTAGGCTGTAGTGGGTTACACCTTAGGGGGTACACAAAGTTAGGGTTTCCTACTTGTACCAAACTCTGTTCTAGTTCATTCATTCCTGCTCAGTTATTTCTGACATGGTTTCAGAGCAGGTCCTTCGCTAGGACTGTTCTTAGGGCCCACCGACCTATCTACCTGCTTACCTTCGATTGTTTACGGCCCCGCTGGCCCCGTCGATCTAGCAAGATCTAGCGGCCCTGCGGCCCCGTCGAAATTTTTTTTTTTTTTAGCGGCCTCTCACGGCCCCCGTCGCGTCGCCCCTTAGCGCCCCGATCGGCCCCGTCACGCCGCCCGCGAACCGCACAGCGCGCCGCGCTCACAGCCCGCGAACCGCCCGCGCACAGCCCGCGACCCGCCTGCGCAGCCCGCGAAAGCCCGCGCAGCCCGCGCACAGCCCGCGAACTGCCCGCGAGCAGCCCGCGACCTGCCCGCGAACCCCCGCGAGCCGCCCGCGACCCGCTTACGCAGCCCGCGAGCAGCCCGCGCAGCCCGCGCTGAGCCTGCGCGGCTCGTGCGCTGACCGCCGCCGGCCCGCACGCTGCCCGCACTGCTCCCGGCCCGCCGCTGCTGAGCCCGCAGCCGCCCGCGCACCGCCGCTGCTGAGCCCGCCACCGCCCGCGCACCGCCGCTGCTGAGCTCGCCGCCGCCCGCGCACCGCCGCTGCTGCGCCCGCTGCCGCCCGCGTATCACCGCTGCTGAGCCCGCCCCTGCTGCGCCGGCTCTCGCTGCCGCCTGCTGCGCCTGTGCACCACTGCAGATCCTACTACTACTGCTGCTTGTGCGCCACTACAGTCTGTAGGCCCCACCGGCCCTGCTGACCCTGCGCACGCCTGTTCAGTGACTTTACTGCTTCTACTACTGCCGCTGTCGCTATGGCTAGTCCTCCTGTTCTAGCTTTCGACGCCGAGGGCCGTCCGGTCAAATTCGAAACCTGGCTAGATGATCTGCACCTTTTCCTACAGCTCACTGCCAAGGAAGATATTACACTGTACGACCACGCTCTCGGCCATGCGACCGCCCCACTCGCTACTGCCCCCCCAACTGAGCGCTCACAGTGGCAGACCCGTGACGCGCACGCTCGCTTTGCTATTCGCAACTCCCTGCCGCTAGATGAGCGCGAGCACTTCGGCCAGTGCAAGACTGCTAAGGACCTCTACACAGCTGTAGTGGCCCGCTACTCCTCACCCGCTTCTGCCACACTAGGCCGCCTCACTCTCCCCTACCTGTTCCCCGACCTAGCCTCTTTTCACACTGTCGCAGACCTCATCACCCACCTTAAGACTAGTGAGGCTCGCTTTCGCGCTGCCATGCCTGATGAGTTCCTCGCTAGCAACCCCCCCCCGCTCTGGATCACTCTCTACCACGTTGTCACCCGCCTCCCTGACTCTCTGCGCCCTGTCAGGGACCAGTTCCTCTCTCGCTCCCCCACTGAGCTCACCATAGCCCTCCTCGAGAAGGAACTGCTTGCAGCCGAGGCTAGTATCGTCGCTGTAGGCACCTCTCGTGGCGACCCCCGCGGCCCCTTCTTCGAGGGGTGCTCCCCTTCCCCCCTCCTCCCCTCTGTCGCCTCTGCTGCTGCTGTCGACCTCCTTGGTGCTGAGAAGGTCGGGGCTGCGTCTGCTTCAGGCGGACGACGCAGGGGCAGGAGTGGCAGGAGTGGGGGTGGTGGCGGAGGAGGCGGGGGTGGAGGTGGTGGCGGTGGAGGTGCGACTGGAGAGGCTAGTGGCGGCGGTGGTGGAGGTGACAGCGGTGTTGGGAGTGGTGACAGGGGCGGAGGTGGCAGCGGAGGCGGAGGTGGTCGTGGCAGCGGCAGGGGTGGAGGTGGCCGGGGCGGAGGCGGAGGGGTTGGTGGTCGTGGAGGCCCGGCGGGCGGTCAGAGTCAGCAGCCTGCCCCGACCCTTCAGGCCGCCCGTGAGTGGTATGCGCGGCGCAGCGTCACCTGCCAGTACGTTATTCGTACAGGTGACCGCACTGGCCAGACGTGTGGGGGGCCGCACCAGACGGAGCGCTGCTTCGCCCGCCTCAACGATGCGTGGCGCACTCAGTTTCCTGGTGGGGGTGAGCTGCCGCGCTGGGCTGATCTGCTCAGGAAGGGTGTTGATATTTGGGCACTTGACTTTGATGCTATTCTCACTGCCATGTATGCGATGTCTATTAGTGGAGAGGGTGCTCAGTACTTGCGTGTTCCGCCCGACCCGGGCATTCAGGCCAGCCCCGCTGCTGCTCTAGGTGCTAGTGTGTCTGCTTCCACAGGTACTACTGCAGCTGCTGCTCTAGGTGCTTGTGCGTCTGTGCCCCCTGGTACTGAGTCGACTGCAGCACTGCACACCTTCACACTGGACTCAGGTGCTTCTCGCTCTTTCTTTCGTGACCGCACTGTCCTTGAGCCTCTAGCTCGGCCAGTTGCTGTCTCTCTTGCTGACCCCTCTGGGGGTCCGGTCCTTGCGACCTCCTCCACCACCCTTCCGTGTCCAGCGGTTCCGTCCGGCACGCTCTCAGGTCTCTACCTCCCCTCGTTCTCCACGAACTTGGTGGCAGGTAGTGCGCTCCAGGACTCGGGTGTTCACCAGTTCACCCCTGCCTACGAGCGTGTGACTCACTGCACGTGTGCTCGGACGGGCCGCCACCTAGCTACTTTCACTCGAGAGCCGGGGTCTGACCTGTACACACTGACCACTGAGTCCCCTCAGGTAGCTGCGTCTGCGTCAGCGTCAGGTCAGCTGTCCGCCCCCTGCTCGTGTCGCTCTCTGGCGAACGACACCGTCCTCTGGCACCACCGCCTTGGTCACCCGTCTGTGCAGCGCCTGCGGGCCATGCACAAACGGGACCTTGTTGCTGGTCTTCCCAGGGTGCTCCCTCCCCTTCCTGACTCCCCTGCTCCTGACTGCATTCCCTGTGTCGAGGGGCGGCAGCGCGCCGCTCCTCACTCCTCCTCCTTTCCCCCGACGACCGCTCCCCTGCAGACGCTCCACATGGACGTGTGGGGCCCGGCCCGCGTCCGTGGTCAGGGTCAGGAGAGGTACTTCCTGATAGTTGTTGATGACTACTCGCGCTACACCACGGTCTTCCCCTTGCGCGCCAAGGGTGACGTCCCTGGTGTTTTGATCCCCTGGATCAGCCGAGCCCGTCTCCAGCTAGGCGAGCGCTTTCACTCGGACTTTCCTGTCCTGCGCTTGCACTCTGACAGGGGTGGTGAGTTCGCCTCCGACCTCTTGGCAGCCTACTGTGCTGAGCACGGCATTGAGCAGTCGTACACGCTTCCGGCCTCTCCACAGCAGAATGGGGTTGCTGAGCGCCGCATTGGTTTAGTCATGGAGGTCGCTCGTACCTCCCTGACCCATGCGGCTGCTCCCCACTTTCTGTGGCCGTTTGCGGTCCGGTACGCAGCGCATCAGCTCAACCTCTGGCCCCGTGTCTCCTTGCCGGAGACTTCCCCGACTCTACGGTGGACGGGAGAGGTTGGCGATGCGTCGCGTTTCCGGGTCTGGGGATCTCGAGCTTTTGTCCGCGACATGTCCGCGGACAAGCTCTCGCGTCGCACTGTTCCCTGTGTCTTTCTTGGCTTTGTTCCCGACGCGCCTGGATGGCAGTTTTACCACGTCACCTCGCGCCGGGTTCTGGCCTCTCAGGACGTCACTTTTGACGAGTCCGTCCCCTTCTACCGCCTCTTCCCCTACCGCACTGCCCCGCTCCCCCCCCCGCCTCTCTTCCTCGCTCCAGGTGCTGAGGTACCAGACCCCCTCCCCCCTCAGGGTGCCGCTCCCTCAGGTGTGTCCCAGGTAGACCCGGGTGAGCCTGTCGAGGTAGCTGTTGACTCGCGTCCTGCGTCTGGGGGTGCTGAGCCTGGAGGTGCTGCGTCTGAGGGTGCGGAGCCTGGGGGTGCTGAGCCTGGAGGTGTGGAGACTGGGGGTGCTGAGCCTGGAGGTGCGGAGCCTGGAGGTGCGGAGCCTGGAGGTGCTGAGTCTGGACGTGCTGAGTCTGGGGGTGCTGAGTCTGGGGGTGCTGAGCCTGAGCGTGCTCCACCTGGAGGAGCCCCCTCCTCCCAGCAGCTGCAGGAGAGGTACCTCGAGTACTGCCGCCTCCGGAGAGGTGCTTCTGGAGCTCGTCCCGGTACTTCCCCTCCTACCCAGGAGCTCCCCCCCATTCAGGTGATCCGCGAGTGGTACACGCGGCGCTGCAGTCTTCGTAGTGGTGCTCCTGGTACTGCGGACCCGAGCGGTGGTACTGTTGCTGGTGCTGAGGACCCGGACGCTGGAGCTGCTGCTGGTGCTGAGGACCCGGGGGCTGGAGCTGCTGCTGGTGCTGAGGACCCGGGCGTTGGAGCTGCTGCTGGTGCTGAGGACCCGACCGGTGGCGCTGCTGCTGGTGCTGAGGACCTGACCAGTGGCCCTGCTGCTGGTGCTGAGGACCCGGGCGTTGGAGCTGCTGCTGGTACTGAGGACCCGACCGGTGGTGCTGCTGCTGGTGCTGAGGACCTGACCAGTGGCCCTGCTGCTGGTGCTGAGGACCCGACCGGTGGCGCTGCTGCTGGTGCTGAGGACCTGACCAGTGGCCCTGCTGCTGGTGCTGAGGACCCGGGCGTTGGAGCTGCTGCTGGTGCTGAGGACCCGACCGGTGGTGCTGCTGCTGGTGCTGAGGACTCGGGCGTTGGAGCTTCTGCTGGTGCTGAGGACTCGGGCGTTGCGGCTGCCACTGGTGTCCCTGCTGCTTCTGGAGACGCTGCGCGGCCGCGACCGTACTTCGTACCGCTCCTTCAGCAGGTTCTTGGTCAGGCTCCTCCTCCTTGTCCTCCTCCCTCCGTCGAGTGTCCTCTGCCTGTCCAGCAGCAGTCACAGTTACCGCCTGTCTCGCCTCTCCCTGCTCCCTCCCCTTACGCTGGTCCCACAGGAGGTCTTACTGAGCGTCGTGAGCCTGAGTCTCGTCCTGCGTCGCCTGTTCGTACTGCTCGCACTGGTCGTCGTGTCCCACGTGAGCGTCCTCCTCCTGTCCCTGGCACTCACTACATGACTCTGCGTCCCTCCACTGCTCCGCAGCGTGTCCCGCTGCCGTCTCCTCCTGCGTCCTCTCTTCCTACTCTTCCTGACCCGGAGTCTGACTCCCGTCGTGCTGCCAGTCCCACTGTTACGCGTCTCCTCGCTACAGTTGTCACTGACCCGACCTTTGAGTCCTCTGCTGCGTCTGCCCTGGTCGCTGAGTTGGTTGACTTTGCTGCTCGCTGTCGCCTAGACTACGCTGCCAGCCTTGTCGCTAGGTCTGAGTCTGCGTCTGCCTGTCCTCCGTCCGTCGGGGGTGAGTGTGCCCTCGGCACGGACGTCCTTGAGGACAGACAGGAGGAGTTCCACTGCCTTGCTGCTGCTTTGCCCCGTCTTGTGTCCTTGCTAGTTGCCCCTGAGGGAGACCCGGATGCACCAGACATCCCGACCCCACGCTCTTACGCTGAGGCGATGGCGGGTCCCTACTCCTCTCAGTGGCAGACAGCCATGGACGCAGAGATGGCCTCCTGGAAGTCCACAGGCACCTACGTAGACGAGGTTCCCCCACCTGGGGCGAACATCGTCAGTGGCATGTGGATTTTCAGGGTGAAGCGGCCTCCGGGTTCTCCACCTGTCTTCAAGGCGCGCTACGTGGCTCGAGGCTTCAGTCAGCGAGAGGGAGTAGACTTCTTTCAGACCTTCTCCCCCACCCCGAAGATGACTACTCTTCGGGTGCTGCTGCACATAGCCGCTCACCGCGACTACGAGCTTCACTCTCTTGACTTCAGTACTGCTTTCTTGCAGGGCAGCCTGCACGAGGAGATCTGGCTGCGCCACCCTCCTGGCTTCACTGGGTCATTTCCTCCTGGCACCCAGTGGAGGCTTCAGCGGCCGGTCTACGGTCTCCGCCAGGCGCCACGTGAGTGGCACGACACACTGAGGACGACACTTGCGGCTCTTGGGTTCGCTCCCTCTACTGCTGACCCGTCGCTGTTTCTACGCACCGACACCTCGCTGCCGCCGTTCTACATCCTCGTGTACGTCGACGACTTGGTCTTTGCCACTGCTGACACCGCGGCACTCGCTCACGTGAAGTCGGAGCTGCAGAGGAGACACACGTGCACAGACCTGGGTGAGCTGACGAGCTATCTTGGCTTGCGGATCACCCGGGACAGAGCACGGCGCACCATCACCCTGACTCAGTCACACATGGTGCAGCAGGTTCTCCAGCGCTTCCGCTTCACGTACTCCTCGCCTCAGTCCACTCCTCTGCCTACCGGTCACTCGCTCTCAGCTCTGCCTTCGGATGAGTCCGTAGAGCCGAGTGGCCCGTATCCAGAGCTTGTGGGCTGCCTCATGTACCTGATGACCTGCACTCGACCTGACCTTGCATACCCTCTTAGCATCCTAGCACGCTATGTCGCTCCTGGCCGTCACCGAAAGGAGCACATGGATGCTGCTAAGAGGGTGTTGCGCTACTTGTGCAGTACGTCGGGCATGGGGCTTGTGCTTGGAGGGCGAGACCAGGTTGTTCTCACAGGGCACTCAGACGCTTCTTGGGCAGACGACCAGGCTACTCAGCGGTCGTCCCAGGGTTACACCTTCAGCCTTGGCTCTGGCTCAGTTTCTTGGCGTTCTACTCGCTCTTCTTCTGTTCTCAGCTCCAGTTGTGAGGCTGAGATCTACGCCACAGCCATGGCTGCTCAGGAGCTACGCTGGCTGACCTACCTGCTGACCGACCTCGGAGAGCGGCCTCGTTCTCCTCCAGTGCTGTACGTCGACAACAAGGCTGCCATTGCCTTGTGTGAGGAGCACAGACTGGAGCACAGAACGAAGCACATCGCTCTGCGGTACTTCCTTGCTCGAGAGCTGCAGCAGCGTGGTCAGCTTTGTCTGCGTTACGTGGCCACTGAGGCCAACACTGCTGATGTGTTCACCAAGGCGCTTCAGCCTTGTGACCATCAGCGCTTTTGCACTCTGCTAGGCCTTGTACCTACTGGGCCTCACTTGCTTACCTCTTGACCTTACTTGTACTGTGATCACTATATATATATGCCTTCTTGCTTACTTTTGCTAGGTTGTGATCACTGTATCTCTTGCTTTGTTATAAACCTGCATGTGAACTGGTCTTGTGACCGCTTGCTTGTGCTCGGAATTTGTGTGGAATCCTTGAGATCCACCCTGAGCTTGCTTTGCTTTGACTGGTCTTGTGACCCTGTGGTTGTTTCCCACTGCGCCTATGGGGGTGTGTCAAACATTGTATGTTTATATTGTCTAGGCTGTAGTGGGTTACACCTTAGGGGGTACACAAAGTTAGGGTTTCCTACTTGTACCAAACTCTGTTCTAGTTCATTCATTCCTGCTCAGTTATTTCTGACAACTCCACCACTCGGGTCCTCAGCACCAGCAGCAGCGCCACCGCTCGGGTCCTCAGCACCAGCAGCAGCTCCAAAGCCCGGGTCCTCAGCACCAGCAGCAGTGCCACCCCCAGGGTCCGCAGCACCCGGAGCACCACTCCGAAGACTGCAGCGTCGCGTGTACCACTCTCGGATCTGCTGAATGGGGGGGAGCTCCTGGGTAGGAGGGGAAGTACCGGGACGAGCTCCAGCAGCACCTCTCCGGAGGCGGCAGTACTCGAGGTACCTCTCCTGCAGCTGCTGGGAGGAGAGGGCTCCTCCAGGTGTAGCACGCTCAGTCTCAGTACCCCCAGACTCAGCACCCCCAGGCTCAGCACCTCCAGGCTCCACACCTCCAGGGTCCGCACCTCCAGGCTCAACACCCCCAGGCTCCGCACCTCCAGGCTCAACACCCCCAGGCTCAGCACCCCCAGACTCAGCACCCCTAGACGCAGGACAAGAGTCAACAGCTACCTCGACAGGCTCACCCGGGTCTACCTGGGACACACCTGAGGGAGCGGCACCCTGAGGGGGGAGGGGGTCTGGTACCTCAGCACCTGGAGCGAGGAAGAGAGGCGGGGGGGGGAGCGGGGCAGTGCGGTAGGGGAAGAGGCGGTAGTAGGGGACGGACTCGTCAAAAGTGACGTCCTGAGAGGCCAGGACACGCCGCGAGGTGGGGTGGTAGAACTGCCAACCAAGGGCGTTCGGGACAAAGCCAAGGAAGACGCAGGGGACAGCGCGACGGGAGAGCTTGTCCGCGGACGTGTCGCGGACAAAAGCTCGGGATCCCCAGACCCGAAAACGCGACGCATCGCCAGCCTCTCTCTCGTCCAACGCAGTGTCGGAGAAGTCTCGGGCAAGGAGACACGGGGCCAGAGGTTGAGCTGATGCGCAGCGTATCGGACTGCAAACGGCCACAGAAAGTGGGGGGCAGCCGCATGAACCAAGGAGGTACGAGCGACCTCCATGACCAAGCCAATGCGGCGCTCAGCAACCCCATTCTGCTGTGGAGAGGCCGGAAGCGTGAACGACTGCTGAATGCCCTCCTGCTGACAGAAGGCCTCCAAGAGGCCAGAGGAAAACTCTCCACCTCTGTCAGAGTGCAGACGCAGGACAGGGAAGTCAGAGCGGAAACGCTCACTAAGCTGGAGACGAGATCTGCGGATCTAAGGGATCAAGACATCAGGGACGTCACCCTTGGTGCGCAAGGGGAAGACCGTGGTGTAGCGCGAGAAGTCGTCAACAACAATCAGGAAGTACCTCTCCTGACCCTGACCACGGACGCGGGCTGGGCCCCACACGTCCATGTGGAGTGTCTGCAAAGGAGCAGTCGTCGGGGGAAAGGAGGAGGAGTGAGGAGCGGCGCGCTGCCGCCCCTCGACACAGGGAAGACAAGGAGGAGCAGGTGAGTCGGGAAGGGGAGGGAGCACCCTGGGAAGACCAGCAACAAGGTCCCGTTTGTGCATGGCCCGAAGGCGCTGCACAGACGGGTGACCAAGGCGGTGGTGCCAAAGGACAGTCTCATGCGCCAGAGAGCGACACGAGCAGGGGGCGGACAGCTGACCTGACGTAGACGCAGACGTAGACGCAGACGCAGCTACCTGAGGGGACTCAGTGGTCAGTGTGTACAGGTCCGACCCCGGCTCTCGAGTGAAAGTAGCCAGGTGGCGACCCGTCCGAGCACACGTGCAGTGTGTCACGCGCTCGTAGGCAGGGGTGAACTGGTGAACACCCGAGTCCTGGAGCGCACAACCCGCCACCAAGTTCATAGAGAACGAGGGGAGGTAGAGACCTGACAGCGTGCCGGACGGGACCGCAGGACAAGGAAGGACAGTGGAGGAGGTCGCAATGACCGGACCCCCAGAGGGGTCAGCAAGGGAGACAGCAACTGGCCGAGTGAGTGGCTCAAGGACAGTGCGGTCACGAAAGAAAGAGCGAGAAGCACCTGAGTCCAGGGTGAAGGTGTGCAGTGCTGCAGTCGACTAAGTACCAGGGGGCACAGACGCACTAGCACCTAGGGCAGCAGCCTCACCATCACCTGGGGTAGCAGACACGCGAGCACCTGGAGCAGCAGACGCACTAGCACCTAGAGCAGTAGGCTCACCAGCACCTGGAGTAGCAGACACGCGAGTACCGGGAGTGGTAGCCTCACCTGCACCGAGGGCAACAGACGTACTGGCACCGAGAGCGGCTGCCTCACTCACAGAGCGACTACCACTACGGCCACCCCGACTGCTCAAACCTGCGTACCACTCACGAGCCTGCTGGAGCAGAAGAGGGCACGGCTGCTGCACCTGTCCACTACCTGAGGCTCCCGAACGACGGACGCCAGAGCGACTACCACTACGGCCACCCCGACTGCTCAAACCGGCGTACCACTCACGAGCCTGCTGGACCAGAAGAGGGCACGGCTGCTGCACCTGTCCACTACCAGGGGCTCCCGAACGACGCACGCCAGAGCGACTACCACGCCGGCCACCCCGACTGCCCAAACCGGCGTACCACTCACGAGCCTGCTGGAGCAGAAGAGGGCACGTCTGCTGCACCGGTCTACTACCAGAGGCTCCCGAACGACGCACTCCAGAGCGACTACCACTACGGCCACCCCGACTGCCTAAACTGGCGTACCACTCACGAGCCTGCTGGAGCTGCATCTGGCCACGTCAGGAGCAGCAGCAGTAGCAGTAGCGGCAGCAACAGCAGGAGCAGTAAAGGCAGTAGCAGCAGCAGTAACGGTAGCAGTGCTAGCACGGCAAAGCTCACCAGTGGTTGGTGCGGCGGGCGCAAGACAGTGGCGACAGCGTGGCCGCTGCAACAGCGGGGCGGGGCCAGGTCGTAGCAGGGAGCTCCGCGGCAGCTGCTGCAGGGTCGGCGGCGGCCGCTGCTGTAGGCTCGGCGGCGGCAGCTGCTGCAGGTCGAGCGGCGGCTGCTGCTGCAGGGTCGGCGGCGGCCGCTGCTGTAGGCTCGGCGGCGGCTGCTGCTGCAGGGTCGGTGGCGGCTGCAGCTGCAGGCGCGGCGGCGGCAGCTGCTGCAGGTCGAGCGGCGGCTGCTGCTGCAAGCTCGGCGGCGGCAGCTGCTGCAGGTCGAGCGGCGGCTGCTGCTGCAGGCTCGGCGGCGGCAGCTGCTGCAGGTCCGGCGGCGGCTGCTGCTACAGGCTCGGCGGCGGCAGCTGCTGCAGGTCGGCGGCGGCTGCTGCTGCAGGTTCGGTAGCGGCAGCTGCTGCAGACGAAGTCGAAGCCGCGAAGGGGCGGCTGAGGGATTGCGACGGGCGGCTAAGGGGCCGCGATGCGTGGGTAAGGAGCCGCGACGGCGGCTGAAAGGGCCGCCACGAGCGGGTAGGGAGGTGACGACGCCACGGGAAAGGCGACGCGGCGGGCGGCGAGAGCCTGCAGCGGCGGGCAGCTCGCGGGCAGTGCGCGGAGCCGCACAAGGCTGCGACGGGTCGCGTGACAAACCCTAAGCCGCGCGCGGGCGGCTAGCTGGTCGCGCGCACGAAGAATCGGCCGCGCGCGGGCGGCTAGCGAGGCGCGCGCGCGAAAAATCGGCCGCGCACGGGCGGCTAGCGAGTCGCGCGCGTTAAAAACGAGCCGCGCGCGGGTGGCTAGCGGGCTGCGTGCGCGCGGTAGGTAGAGGCGCACGAGGGCGCGCGGTAGGTAGAGGCGCACGAGGGCGCTAAGGCGCACGAGGGCGTGCGGTAGGTAGAGGCGCACAAGGGCGCTAAGGCGCACAAGGGCGCTCGGTAGTGAGAGGCGCACGAGGGCGCACGAGGGCGCACGAGGGCGCACGATAGGTAGGTAGGTAGGTAGGTAGCGGTGGGCCCTAGGAGCGGTCCTAGCAAAGGACCTGCTCTGATACCATGTCAGAATGAACAGGCAGGAATGAGGAACTAGAAAGGATGGTGAGTACAAATTGTCAGAAATAACTGAGCAGGAATGAATGAACTAGAACAGAGTTTGGTACAAGTAGGAAACCCTAACTTTCTGTACCCCCTAAGGTGTAACCCACTACAGCCTAGACAATATAAACATACAATGTTTGACACACCCCCATAGGCGCAGTGGGAAACAACCACAGGGTCACAAGACCAGTCAAAGCAAAGCAAGCTCAGGGTGGATCTCAAGGATTCCACACAAATTCCGAGCACAAGCAAGCGGTCACAAGACCAGTTCACATGCAGGTTTATAACAAAGCAAGAGATACAGTGATCACAACCTAGCAAAAGTAAGCAAGAAGGCATATATATATAGTGATCACAGTACAAGTAAGGTCAAGAGGTAAGCAAGTGAGGCCCAGTAGGTACAAGGCCTAGCAGAGTGCAAAAGCGCTGATGGTCACAAGGCTGAAGCGCCTTGGTGAACACATCAGCAGTGTTGGCCTCAGTGGCCACGTAACGCAGACAAAGCTGACCACGCTGCTGCAGCTCTCGAGCAAGGAAGTACCGCAGAGCGATGTGCTTCGTTCTGTGCTCCAATCTGTGCTCCTCACACAAGGCAATGGCAGCCTTGTTGTCGACGTACAGCACTGGAGGAGAACGAGGCCGCTCTCCGAGGTCGGTCAGCAGGTAGGTCAGCCAGCGTAGCTCCTGAGCAGCCATGGCTGTGGCGTAGATCTCAGCCTCACAACTGGAGCTGAGAACAGAAGAAGAGCGAGTAGAACGCCAAGAAACTGAGCCAGAGCCAAGGCTGAAGGTGTAACCCTGGGACGACCGCTGAGTAGCCTGGTCGTCTGCCCAAGAAGCGTCTGAGTGCCCTGTGAGAACAACCTGGTCTCGCCCTCCAAGCACAAGCCCCATGCCCGACGTACTGCACAAGTAGCGCAACACCCTCTTAGCAGCATCCATGTGCTCCTTCCGGTGACGGCCAGGAGCGACATAGCGTGCTAGGATGCTAAGAGGGTATGCAAGGTCAGGTCGAGTGCAGGTCATCAGGTACATGAGGCAGCCCACAAGCTCTGGATACGGGCCACTCGGCTCTACGGACTCATCCGAAGGCAGAGCTGAGAGCGAGTGACCGGTAGGCAGAGGAGTGGACTGAGGCGAGGAGTACGTGAAGCGGAAGCGCTGGAGAACCTGCTGCACCATGTGTGACTGAGTCAGGGTGATGGTGCGCCGTGCTCTGTCCCGGGTGATCCGCAAGCCAAGATAGCTCGTCAGCTCACCCAGGTCTGTGCACGTGTGTCTCCTCTGCAGCTCCGACTTCACGTGAGCGAGTGCCGCGGTGTCAGCAGTGGCAAAGACCAAGTCGTCGACGTACACGAGGATGTAGAACGGCGGCAGCGAGGTGTCGGTGCGTAGAAACAGCGACGGGTCAGCAGTAGAGGGAGCGAACCCAAGAGCCGCAAGTGTCGTCCTCAGTGTGTCGTGCCACTCACGTGGCGCCTGGCGGAGACCGTAGACCGGCCGCTGAAGCCTCCACTGGGTGCCAGGAGGAAATGACCCAGTGAAGCCAGGGGGGCGGCGCAGCCAGATCTCCTCGTGCAGGCTGCCCTGCAAGAAAGCAGTACTGAAGTCAAGAGAGTGAAGCTCGTAGTCGCGGTGAGCGGCTATGTGCAGCAGCACCCGAAGAGTAGTCATCTTCGGGGTGGGGGAGAAGGTCTGAAAGAAGTCTACTCCCTCTCGCTGACTGAAGCCTCGAGCCACGTAGCGCGCCTTGAAGACAGGTGGAGAACCCGGAGGCCGCTTCACCCTGAAAATCCACATGCCACTGACGATGTTCGCCCCAGGAGGGGGAACCTCGTCTACGTAGGTGCCTGTGGACTTCCAGGAGGCCATCTCTGCGTCCATGGCTGTCTGCCACTGAGAGGAGTAGGGACCCGCCATCGCCTCAGCGTAAGAGCGTGGGGTCGGGATGTCTGGTGCATCCGGGTCTCCCTCAGGGGCAACTAGCAAGGACACAAGACGGGGCAAAGCAGCAGCAAGGCAGTGGAACTCCTCCTGTCTGTCCTCAAGGACGTCCGTGCCGAGGGCACACTCACCCCCGACGGACGGAGGACAGGCAGACGCAGACTCAGACCTAGCGACAAGGCTGGCAGCGTAGTCTAGGCGACAGCGAGCAGCAAAGTCAACCAACTCAGCGACCAGGGCAGACGCAGCAGAGGACTCAAAGGTCGGGTCAGTGACAACTGTAGCGAGGAGACGCGTAACAGTGGGACTGGCAGCACGACGGGAGTCAGACTCCGGGTCAGGAAGAGTAGGAAGAGAGGACGCAGGAGGAGACGGCAGCGGGACACGCTGCGGAGCAGTGGAGGGACGCAGAGTCATGTAGTGAGTGCCAGGGACAGGAGGAGGACGCTCACGTGGGACACGACGACCAGTGCGAGCAGTACGAACAGGCGACGCAGGACGAGACTCAGGCTCACGACGCTCAGTAAGACCTCCTGTGGGACCAGCGTAAGGGGAGGGAGCAGGGAGAGGCGAGACAGGCGGTAACTGTGACTGCGGCTGGACAGGCGGAGGACACTCGACGGAGGGAGGAGGACAAGGAGGAGGAGCCTGACCAAGAACCTGCTGAAGGAGCGGTACGAAGTACGGTCGCGGCCGCGCAGCGTCTCCAGAAGCAGCAGGGACACCAGTGGCAGCCGCAACGCCCGAGTCCTCAGCACCAGCAGAAGCTCCAACGCCCGAGTCCTCAGCACCAGCAGCAGCACCACCGGTCGGGTCCTCAGCACCAGCAGCAGGGCCACTGGTCAGGTCCTCAGCACCAGCAGCAGCACCACCGGTCGGGTCCTCAGTACCAGCAGCAGCTCCAACGCCCGGGTCCTCAGCACCAGCAGCAGGGCCACTGGTCAGGTCCTCAGCACCAGCAGCAGCGCCACCTGTCGGGTCCTCAGCACCAGCAGCAGCTCCAACGCCCGGGTCCTCAGCACCAGCAGCAGCTCCAGCCCCCGGGTCCTCAGCACCAGCAGCAGCTCCAGCGTCCGGGTCCTCAGCACCAGCAACAGTACCACCGCTCGGGTCCGCAGTACCAGGAGCACCACTACGAAGACTGCAGCGCCGCGTGTACCACTCGCGGATCACCTGAATGGGGGGGAGCTCCTGGGTAGGAGGGGAAGTACCGGGACGAGCTCCAGAAGCACCTCTCCGGAGGCGGCAGTACTCGAGGTACCTCTCCTGCAGCTGCTGGGAGGAGGGGGCTCCTCCAGGTGGAGCACGCTCAGGCTCAGCACCCCCAGACTCAGCACCCCCAGACTCAGCACGTCCAGACTCAGCACCTCCAGGCTCCGCACCTCCAGGCTCCGCACCTCCAGGCTCAGCACCCCCAGTCTCCACACCTCCAGGCTCAGCACCCCCAGGCTCCGCACCCTCAAACGCAGCACTCCCAGGCTCAGCACCCCCAGACGCAGGACGCGAGTCAACAGCTACCTCGACAGGCTCACCCGGGTCTACCTGGGACACACCTGAGGGAGCGGCACCCTGAGGGGGGAGGGGGTCTGGTACCTCAGCACCTGGAGCGAGGAAGAGAGGCGGGGGGGGGAGCGGGGCAGTGCGGTAGGGGAAGAGGCGGTAGAAGGGGACGGACTCGTCAAAAGTGACGTCCTGAGAGGCCAGAACCCGGCGCGAGGTGACGTGGTAAAACTGCCATCCAGGCGCGTCGGGAACAAAGCCAAGAAAGACACAGGGAACAGTGCGACGCGAGAGCTTGTCCGCGGACAAAAGCTCGAGATCCCCAGACCCGGAAACGCGACGCATCGCCAACCTCTCCCGTCCACCGTAGAGTCGGGGAAGTCTCCGGCAAGGAGACACGGGGCCAGAGGTTGAGCTGATGCGCTGCGTACCGGACCGCAAACGGCCACAGAAAGTGGGGAGCAGCCGCATGGGTCAGGGAGGTACGAGCGACCTCCATGACTAAACCAATGCGGCGCTCAGCAACCCCATTCTGCTGTGGAGAGGCCGGAAGCGTGTACGACTGCTCAATGCCGTGCTCAGCACAGTAGGCTGCCAAGAGGTCGGAGGCGAACTCACCACCCCTGTCAGAGTGCAAGCGCAGGACAGGAAAGTCCGAGTGAAAGCGCTCGCCTAGCTGGAGACGGGCTCGGCTGATCCAGGGGATCAAAACACCAGGGACGTCACCCTTGGCGCGCAAGGGGAAGACCGTGGTGTAGCGCGAGTAGTCGTCAACAACTATCAGGAAGTACCTCTCCTGACCCTGACCACGGACGCGGGCCGGGCCCCACACGTCCATGTGGAGCGTCTGCAGGGGAGCGGTCGTCGGGGGAAAGGAGGAGGAGTGAGGAGCGGCGCGCTGCCGCCCCTCGACACAGGGAATGCAGTCAGGAGCAGGGGAGTCAGGAAGGGGAGGGAGCACCCTGGGAAGACCAGCAACAAGGTCCCGTTTGTGCATGGCCCGCAGGCGCTGCACAGACGGGTGACCAAGGCGGTGGTGCCAGAGGACGGTGTCGTTCGCCAGAGAGCGACACGAGCAGGGGGCGGACAGCTGACCTGACGCTGACGCAGACGCAGCTACCTGAGGGGACTCAGTGGTCAGTGTGTACAGGTCAGACCCCGGCTCTCGAGTGAAAGTAGCTAGGTGGCGGCCCGTCCGAGCACACGTGCAGTGAGTCACACGCTCGTAGGCAGGGGTGAACTGGTGAACACCCGAGTCCTGGAGCGCACTACCTGCCACCAAGTTCGTGGAGAACGAGGGGAGGTAGAGACCTGAGAGCGTGCCGGACGGAACCGCTGGACACGGAAGGGTGGTGGAGGAGGTCGCAAGGACCGGACCCCCAGAGGGGTCAGCAAGAGAGACAGCAACTGGCCGAGCTAGAGGCTCAAGGACAGTGCGGTCACGAAAGAAAGAGCGAGAAGCACCTGAGTCCAGTGTGAAGGTGTGCAGTGCTGCAGTCGACTCAGTACCAGGGGGCACAGACGCACAAGCACCTAGAGCAGCAGCTGCAGTAGTACCTGTGGAAGCAGACACACTAGCACCTAGAGCAGCAGCGGGGCTGGCCTGAATGCCCGGGTCGGGCGGAACACGCAAGTACTGAGCACCCTCTCCACTAATAGACATCGCATACATGGCAGTGAGAATAGCATCAAAGTCAAGTGCCCAAATATCAACACCCTTCCTGAGCAGATCAGCCCAGCGCGGCAGCTCACCCCCACCAGGAAACTGAGTGCGCCACGCATCGTTGAGGCGGGCGAAGCAGCGCTCCGTCTGGTGCGGCCCCCCACACGTCTGGCCAGTGCGGTCACCTGTACGAATAACGTACTGGCAGGTGACGCTGCGCCGCGCATACCACTCACGGGCGGCCTGAAGGGTCGGGGCAGGCTGCTGACTCTGACCGCCCGCCGGGCCTCCACGACCACCAACCCCTCCGCCTCCGCCCCGGCCACCTCCACCCCTGCCGCTGCCACGACCACCTCCGCCTCCGCTGCCACCTCCGCCCCTGTCACCACTCCCAACACCGCTGTCACCTCTACACCGCCGCCACTAGCCTCTCCAGTCGCACCTCCACCGCCACCACCTCCACCCCCGCCTCCTCCGCCACCACCCCCACTCCTGCCACTCCTGCCCCTGCGTCGTCCGCCTGAAGCAGACGCAGCCCCGACCTTCTCAGCACCAAGGAGGTCGACAGCAGCAGCAGAGGCGACAGAGGGGAGGAGGGGGGAAGGGGAGCACCCCTCGAAGAAGGGGCCGCGGGGGTCGCCACGAGAGGTGCCTACAGCGACGATACTAGCCTCGGCTGCAAGCAGTTCCTTCTCGAGGAGGGCTATGGTGAGCTCAGTGGGGGAGCGAGAGAGGAACTGGTCCCTGACAGGGCGCAGAGAGTCAGGGAGGCGGGTGACAACGTGGTAGAGAGTGATCCAGAGCGGGGGGGGGTTGCTAGCGAGGAACTCATCAGGCATGGCAGCGCGAAAGCGAGCCTCACTAGTCTTAAGGTGGGTGATGAGGTCTGCGACAGTGTGAAAAGAGGCTAGGTCGGGGAACAGGTAGGGGAGAGTGAGGCGGCCTAGTGTGGCAGAAGCGGGTGAGGAGTAGCGGGCCACTACAGCTGTGTAGAGGTCCTTAGCAGTCTTGCACTGGCCGAAGTGCTCGCGCTCATCTAGCGGCAGGGAGTTGCGAATAGCAAAGCGAGCGTGCGCGTCACGGGTCTGCCACTGTGAGCGCTCAGTTGGGGGGGCAGTAGCGAGTGGGGCGGTCGCATGGCCGAGAGCGTGGTCGTACAGTGTAATATCTTCCTTGGCAGTGAGCTGTAGGAAAAGGTGCAGATCATCTAGCCAGGTTTCGAATTTGACCGGACGGCCCTCGGCGTCGAAAGCTAGAACAGGAGGACTAGCCATAGCGACAGCGGCAGTAGTAGAAGCAGTAAAGTCACTGAACAGGCGTGCGCAGGGTCAGCAGGGCCGGTGGGGCCTACAGACTGTAGTGGCGCACAAGCAGCAGTAGTAGGATCTGCAGTGGTGCACAGGCGCAGCAGGCGGCAGCGAGAGCCGGCGCAGCAGGGGCGGGCTCAGCAGCGGTGATACGCGGGCGGCAGCGGGCGCAGCAGCGGCGGTGCGCGGGCGGCGGCGAGCTCAGCAGCGGCGGTGCGCGGGCGGTGGCGGGCTCAGCAGCGGCGGTGCGCGGGCGGCTGCGGGCTCAGCAGCGGCGGGCCGGGAGCAGTGCGGGCAGCGTGCGGGCCGGCGGCGGTCAGCGCACGAGCCGCGCAGGCTCAGCGCGGGCTGCGCGGGCTGCTCGCGGGCTGCGTAAGCGGGTCGCGGGCGGCTCGCGGGGGTTCGCGGGCAGGTCGCGGGCTGCTCGCGGGCAGTTCGCGGGCTGTGCGCGGGCTGCGCGGGCTTTCGCGGGCTGCGCAGGCGGGTCGCGGGCTGTGCGCGGGCGGTTCGCGGGCTGTGAGCGCGGCGCGCTGTGCGGTTCGCGGGCGGCGTGACGGGGCCGATCGGGGCGCTAAGGGGCGACGCGACGGGGGCCGTGAGAGGCCGCTAAAAAAAAATTTCGACGGGGCCGCAGGGCCGCTAGATCTTGCTAGATCGACGGGGCCAGCGGGGCCGTAAACAATCGAAGGTAAGCAGGTAGATAGGTCGGTGGGCCCTAAGAACAGTCCTAGCGAAGGACCTGCTCTGAAACCATGTCAGAAATAACTGAGCAGGAATGAATGAACTAGAACAGAGTTTGGTACAAGTAGGAAACCCTAACTTTCTGTACCCCCTAAGGTGTAACCCACTACAGCCTAGACAATATAAACATACAATGTTTGACACAAATATGAAACCCTAATGTTGTGACCCCCCTATAGGCTAACCCACTACAGCCTACACAAACACAACATATATAATGTTTGACATTACCACTATTATTTCTAAATAATATTGGCAGCGTGCCTTAGGTTTAGAGTGTTTCTTTTTTCCCTCTCATCTCGCTGAGCTAGGTTTCTTACACATCCTCCCACTAGTCGCGCTCCACCTACCAATCTAAGGTGAGAAAATCCTTGAGTTATCTGGTAGAACTAAGTTAGAAGATTAAAACATCGACAAACATCTCCTAATCTCGTATCATAACTGTTTAGAAGGGTTGCGGGTTGTTTAAGCTTGGGGTAGAGGCCCTTTGTAAAGACTTCACCTTTATTCCTTGCCTTTTTTAGGTCCTATTCTTCGTCTCTTACTGCATATCTAGCATCTATTTCTTTCTTCTCTTCTTCATCGTTTCTGCCTTTCGTCTCTACCTCATATGCATATTTTCACTTTCTGTTGTTCCTACATCTAGAACCGTCATATCCTCCTAGTTGACGCGGGGACGCTGGCCTAATATTTCTGTCGGTTTATTCGTTATCTTTCATAATCTCATTGGTTTTCTTTCTCGTATGGCGTCTCTCTCCTTGTCCAACTTTCTAACTCGCCCCCCCCCCCCCCCCCCCCCCCCCCCCCCCCCCCCCCCTTTCGTCCGTTCACCTCTTTCCTTTGTCCGCCTCTCTTTGTATCTACTTACTCAAGTTTTACTTGAAGACTACTTTCTTCTCTACCACGTTCTTTTACATCTTATTTTAACTGTGATTCCTTTGATTTTGTCTCTTCTTTCTGATCCTTCCCTTTGTTTCTTCTTTTCGCTTATCCCTATTCGTAGCAAGTGTCGTGCCAAAGTGCAGAGTTCTCAGAAAAGGCGTGCCCGTCTTATTCAAACATTGTGACAACAATATTTCTTGCAAATCTAAGCGAACGCTCAGTAAGAGACTTTAACAGAAGTTTTTTTTTTTTTTTTGAATGAATGTCAAAAGTCCTTGCTTTCAAATTTTAGGTTTTTTTGTTTTTGGTGGTGTCAGTTTCTGACTATATTCTTAAGGATTCCATGAATAGCCCATTTGTTTGCCTAATGCCCGTTCTTTTCCTCGTTTGTTTCAAATTTGCTTCTCAGGTGATACGTCGTACCCACCAGGCAATCAAGGTCATATCGGAAAGTAGAAATATATTGTTTGTCGTTGAATCTTTTACTATTGTTGATTATGATTTTGCATATTTGGTTATTTTTCTACTATTAGTTTTGTTTTGTGTTGTGTGTGTCTATTTGTGCTTTTGTGTTTGTGTGGGCGTGTTTATGTGTGTATGTATGTGTGCATACCCATCCATATGCATCTATCATTGCATTTGTTAACTCTAAGTACTATGCGGAAGCGATTAACTCAGGACCACAAACATAAACTAGGCAACACTTACCATCACTTGCAAACGAAGTGAGTAGTTATGCCAAGCTTAGCTTGTAGAGTGAGTCGTCTGGTTGAGCAGAGTTTCGGCAGCACTTTGTTGTGTATCTAATGTCGTCAATACGTAGTAGAATGTACGCTCGAAATCATGAAAGCATTGTTGTATGGAAAACAAATACACGCACACATATATGAGAGGTCCTAGGCACACAAATGGAAACACACAAGGCAGTTTTCTAACTGTCGTCCAGGTCTTCGTTTTGCTGTCATTGAAAAAACGGTGGCGAAACTTCCCTGGAATTTGGCTCAATTTGCCTCGTTGGAATAACTGACTCAAACCTGCACTACTGCCGAATTCTCCTGCTGACTCCCCTCGTGAACATTCATGTTTACTCGTATGCGATCATGAACACTCGTGTGGGATTCCCGTTTTTCAGTTACAAACGGACTTTACCGTTTTGTACCTCTGTCGAAATTATGATGCAAAGCAGCGCGACTTTCTGGCGAATTTTCCTGCTCCCCGAGTCAGCGCGAAAATTCCGTTTGTCAACTGCGAAATCTCGCGTGCCCACGTGCCCCTCATCACGACCGAGATATTTCTCGGTCGTGCAGGACAAGACGATCGCTAACGCGATCGTGCGTTGTCCTGCGCGTGACGGAGCAATCAGATCGCTCCGTTCTGTAGCGATCGTGCGCACTGTGCACGATCGAAACAGTAACGACACACGCGTGGGCCCAGAGGAGCCACACGCGCATGTCAGGACCCCACGCGCGGGTCCTGACTTCGCGCACTTTTTGGTTGACCAGCGCGAGGTGGTCAACGGGGCTGGTCAAACAATCGAGCCCCACACCAAACTCACTCGACATTCACAACCAGCATTCATGAAAGAACTCGACATTCATGAAACACAGAACTTTCATGAAACACAGAATATTCATGAACGCACATGTTCGCCAATAAAAAAGACATGAATGTACATGAGCCGACATGAACGAACATGACTCGTCATGACTGATCATGATCCCACAACAACAACACATGAAACGAAATGCAGAAACGGATCCACACAGAACACAAACAAAATGCATAACATCATGCAGGCTGCTGGTTGCAGTGCAAAAATAGTATTTTGCACCCAACAAACTTCCCCTCAAGCAGTCGCCTGCTTGCACTCCCTTTGCGTGAGCCTAGTTAAGGCTCATGCCGCACAGCTTTGCACAACGCCAATGGGGTTCTTCATCCAGCCGCTTCGTGAGAAAATCTGCCGGCTGCTGCTGCGTCTTCACATAGAGGGGTTGGATTGATCCCCTCTGCACCTCCTTCCGCAGCCAATGCCATTTGATCTGCATGTGCTTGGTGAGCCCATGCAGCACAGCGTTCTTGGACATTGAGATGGCACTGGAATTATCACAAAACAGTGGGGTAGCTGTTTCCTGCTCTTGCCCTATCTTTTCCAGCAGCTTCCTCAGCCAAATCAGCTCCTTGGCTGCGTGGTACATGGAAATGTACTTTGCTTCAGCTGATGAACCCGCCGTTTCACCTGTTTCTTTGACCTCCAGCTCACGGGCCCACCTCCAATCACGCACACATATCCTCCCACTGAGGACATGCCCTCCTTTTCCGAGGCCCACGTTGCATCAGCAAACCCCGTGAGAAATAGCTCCCTCTCCCCTAGCTGCTCCCCCTTCTCCTTGAGAACCTCTGCTCCCTTCCGATTAATCTGAGCCACGGCTGAGTATTGAACTCCAACGGTGGGGTAGGAGTTCAGATACTGGATGATGCGGTCTGCTGCATCCACCTGCTCCTCGGTGGGATTTTGCACCACCCTGGCCAGCTGCCCCACAGCAAAGGAGACATCCGACCTGGTATGTACTGCTGCATAGAGCAAGCTCCCCACCATGGACTGAAAACGAGCCTGCTCCCGTTGTTCCACTCCTTCGTTCTCACCAACTTTGATGAGTTTGAATCCGGATGGAAGAGGTGTGGTGATTTTCCTTCCGACCTCTATCTCATACTTGCTCCTCATGTCTTTGATGTACTTCTCCTAGTGCAGCTTCACCCATCCATTGCTGACATCCCTCTCGATGTGCATCTTTAGGTTGTAGTTAGCCTCCCCCAGTGTCTTGCACTTGAAGTTTTGCATCAGCTTCTGCTGCACCTTCATCACCTCCTGCTTGCTGCTCCCGAACAAGAGGATGTCGTCCACGTACACCAGGAACATAACAAGACTCTCCTTCTCCCCCATGAGGAAAAGGCCTTCGTCGCATGCACTCGCCCTGAACCCTATCTCCTCTAAAACCGAAGACAGCTTCTTGTACCAGCAGCGTGGTGCTTGTTTGAGGCCATAAATGGCCTTCTTCAGCTTGCACACACGCCCGTTCCCATCCTCATAACCTGGCAGCTGCGACATGAACACCTCCACATCTATCAGCCCATAGAGGAAGGCTGTGATGATGTCCATCTGAACTATCACCCACCCACACACGGCTGCACTGGCGAGGAAAACACACAATGTTGGTGACTTAGCAGTTGCAACAAAGGTCTCCTTAAAGTCCTCCCTTTCTTTCTGTTTGTAACCCCTTGCCACCAACCTACTCTTGTGAACTGACACGGCTCCTTTGTTGTCAGTTTTAATCCTAGGAATCCAGCCACAGCTTATGGCTTTCTTCCCCTCCGGCAGTGGCACCAGCTCCCATGTCCCGTTTTCCATTTGGCTGTTGTATTCGGCATCTCTTGAAGCCAGCCACTTGTCCCAATCCGGTCTGTTAAGGGCTTCTTCCATGGTCAGTGGCTGAGTTGGTGCGGGTGTCATGAAGCAGTAGACTTCTTCCTCCACTTCCTCATCGGAGTCACAGCTGCTTTGAAGCACCAGCAACGCATCGGGTTGCTGTTGCTCTCCCCTTGCTACTTTGTTGTCCCTCAGCTTCAACGCGGCTGCTCGCATCTGCTTTTCGATCAAGGGTGAGAGACCACGGCCTGTGGGAAGGGATTTCGTTTGGGTCCTTCTTTGAGGAAGGGTGGGGGGAATCACACGTGTTATGGGGTGAGGTTCTTCAGGTGCACCCGTTGGCTCCACGCCCTTGACCACGGGAAGCTCTGCTGCACCCTCCTTCTCGTGTGCCGTTGCGGTCTCCTCCCCACCCCACTCCTCCTTAGCCTCAAACCCCATGGTTGCCTGCTGCAATTGCTGCACGATCTTCTCCTTTGGCTGCTCGGACCAGCTCCCATCGGTGATGTCTTCCATAAACTTGACATCCTTGCTGTCGAACACAACTCCCTTACTCGGCTTCCACAGCAGCCACCCCTTGCTTTCGGCTGCCAACCCCAAATGCACACACCACACAGCCGTTGCACCCAACTTGTGGCGATGGGCCTTCGGGATGTGGGCCACAGCCATGCAGCCAAACACACGCAGCATGTCAATGGGCGGCTTCCTCCCAAGCCACCTCTCCATGGGGACCCATGACTCACCACCGACGTTGGTGAACACCCTGTTCTTAACCACCGTGGCGTGGCGCACAGCATGTGGCCACTTTGGGTTCCCCAACCCCGACTCAATGAGAAGTGCACGTGCCGTTTCTAATAACGTTCGGTTTGCCCGCTCCGCTACACCGTTGGACTGTGGTGTATAAGAGGTAGTGAGCTCTCGAATGATGCCCTGCTTCTTCAACCATGCAGTCAGCTCCTCCCCAAGGAACTCCCCACCCCTATCAGTCCTAATCCGCTTCACCTTCTGCCCGGATTGTTTCTCCACCAACGGCAGCCATTCATCGTGTATGGTTGATGGCACATGGTCCTTTTTCTTGATTGGGTAAGCCCAGGTGACTCGGCTCCAATCATCCACGATGGTGAGGAAGTACCTCTCACCACGCTCCCCCACAACCGGTAGCGGCCCCACCACATCCATATGCACCAGCTCCAGCAGTTTCTTGCCGCCACCTTCGGTTGCATGGAACGGGAACCGAGTGAACTTGCTTAGCAAGCAAGTTTCACATTTGTGGGTTGCTACTGCACCTGTCAGCTTCAGTCTCTTAACTCCTTCTTCCTTTTGCAGTTGCTGCAGTGCGGGCATAGCAATGTGCCCGAGGCGACGGTGAGCAGTCATCCAGTCCGTTTCACCGTTCCTCGCTGAAAGGCCAAAAGTACAGCACCAAAGCACAGGTGCGTCTGTCATCATCAGCTTGAGAAGGCCAATCTGCCGAAAGTACAGGTGCATCTTCCAGGACCAGTCGTCATAGCCTTCTCCACTGAACTTGTCGACTGAGAAGTTCTTCAACACTTCCCTTAGTAGCGGGTCGTGGCTCGTCCGGGCTATCCTAGGCGCGGAGACACCAGATTCCTGGCAGTTACTACTCGCGGGGGCTGAGTTCCCTTCTTCTCCAGGCGACCCCATCGATGGATATGTTGAGAATGGCTAAGGACCAGCTCTTATACCACGTGTTAACTCTAAGTACTATGCGGAAGCGATTAACTCAGGACCACAAACATAAACTAGGCAACACTTAACATCACTTGCAAACGAAGTGAGTAGTTATGCCAAGCTTAGCTTGTAGAGTGAGTCGTCTGGTTGAGCAGAGTTTCGGCAGCACTTCGTTGTGTATCTACTGTCGTCAATACGTAGTAGTAGAATGTACGCTCGAAATCATGAAAGCATTGTTGTATGGAAAACAAATACAAGCACACATATATGAGAGGTCCTAGGCACACAAATGGAAACACACAAGGCAGTTTTCTAACTGTCGTCCAGGTCTTCGTTTTGTTGTCATTGAAAAAACGGTGGCGAAACTTCCCTGGAATTTGGCTTAATTTGCCTCGTTGGAATAACTGACTCAAACCTGCACTGCTGCCAAATTCTCCTGCTGACTCCCCTCGTGAACATTCATGTTTACTCGTGTGCGATCATGAACACTAGCGTGGGATTCCCGTTTTTCAGTTACAAACGGACTTTACCGTTTTGTACCTCTGTCGAAATGATGACGCAAAGCAGCGCGATTTTTTGACGATTTTTTCTGCTCGCCGAGTAAGCGCGAAAATTCCGTTAGTCAACTGCGAAATCTCGCGTGTCCCACGTGCCCCACGTGCCCCTCATCACGACCGAGATATTTCTCGGTCGTGCAGGACAAGACGATCGCTAACGCGATCGTGCGTTGTCCTGCGCGTGACGGAGCAATCAGATCGCTCCGTTCTGTAGCGATCGTGCGCACTGTGCAGCCACACGCGCATGTCAGGACCCCACCCACACGCGGGTCCTGACTTCGCGCACTTTTTGGTTGACCAGCGCGAGGTGTTCAACGGGGCTGGTCAAACAATCGATCCCTACACCAAACTCACTCAACATTCACAATCAGCATTCATGAAAGAACTCGACATTCATGAAACACAGAACTTTCATGAGACACAGAATATTCATGAACGCACATGTTCGTCAATAAAAAAGACATGAACGTACATGCGCCGACATGAACGAACATGATTCGTCATGACCCGTCATGACTGATTATGATCCCACAGCAACAACACATGAAACGAAATGCAGAAACGGATCCACACAGAACACACACAAAATGCATAACATCATGCAGGCGACTGATTGCAGTGCAAAAATAGTATTTTGCACCCAACAGCATGAACAATGCGCATCTGTGAAATTGAAAAATATGGTCAAACTGTCATTTTCGAGAAGGTTCTTTGCTCCTTAAGTGAGTGTGTTCACTTGAATTGGAATTGATGGATCTTGATCATTTTTTTAATTTACACAGGGTGTGTTGTTTCATGTAACAATTGGATGATTCAGGAACTGTGCTATTGAGCCACCCCCCCCCCCCCCCATGCTAGGCAGGGGATGCGGAAGCACAGGGTCTGGGTCAATTAACTGTTACGCAAATCCATAATTCTATGCATTCATTTTATTATACTGGACTTATACCGAAATATATAGTATATTCACCACAATAGCATATGCATTGTGTTCATGCATTTTTCATTTATTATTTATTTCACCAGATCCATCGTTATATTTCACCTATGCATAACATCATCCTGCATATGCAATACGGAATAAACAATCACATATTCACAGTAACATCATGCTGGCAACGCATGTTTGTGTTTGATCCATACAGTATAGTCGAAGTCAAACTAGGAAATGAGGAGTGTGGAACGGCACGTGTGGCATTTACATAACAGTCAGGCACTAAAGCTACCGTTCATTAGATATTCTTCATTTTTTTTTGTAAGTATAGAGGATGAAAAAAAATTGTACATAACGATGTAATAGGTTGCTTCGCAACCAAAAAAAAAAAAAAAAAAGGCTCGAGCATCTCTTGCCCAATGAAGGCTGGTTTGGAGCCCCACAAAGATCTAGGGAAGCAACTGTTTTTCAGTGATCTGGTTACAAACGATTGGTAGGGTGCAACTCAATATGGATTCTGAATCTGACTTGACTACGGTTGTTCACACACACTCTTAAACCGCATTCAACGTTTTCCCCAAATAATGGCAATGAGAAAGGGATCAGTTTTCGCCATCATGCACATCCCACTTTGTTCGATCGCACCCAACAGGGAAATAAAAGCATGTGTGTGAAGCGATTTGCATGCTATCACAAGTTCACCACTCGTTAATCTCAGAAGCCCAGCCACTAACCACTGGGATAAAGGGCTTGTTTGTATAGCGGGTGAGTGCGCCCATAACCCCCCAGGCCAACGTGCCTGTAACCCTTCCCTAGGATCAATTGGGGATCTCCAGTGCACCTCTGACACCCCCCTGCACTAGGATGCCCGTAGGTGCACATTCGGATTCGAACCCGAGACATTCGCTCTGATAACATCTCAGAAGCCAAGCCACAAACCACTGGGATAAACTGGTTTGTTTGTATTGTGGGTGAGTGCACCCATAACCCCTCAGGCCAACGTGCCTGTATCCCTTCCCTAGGATCAGTCGGGGATCTCTAGTGCACCTCTAACAGCTAAGAACTTAAATGGGCCTTTAGGAGTTAAAGACAGAATTTGTGTGCCAAGAAAAAAAGGATGTTCCTATCCAACCAACATGACGGATCCCCCCCCCCCCCTTACTACCAATTCAAACACATACATCCATGTTGTAGTTAGTCCGGAACATCAAACGGTTGGAAGCGTAGAGTACAGCAGAGCACATGGAAACTAAATCACAATATAAAAGTTGTAGCGTACATTGGGCGTGTAGAGTCTAGGAACCACCAGTTTCAACCACTATCCTGCTGCACCAACAAACAGGGTCCACATCAACGGAACGAGCAACATTCCGAACGCCATCGACATGGAGATCACAATCACCAACGCCGCCTCTCTCGTCACGTTGTCAAGGCCATCAACCGCAACTACACTCACCACGTCTTAAACGCCCCAACAGCACATGTCTCAGAAGACCCAATTGTAATGAAGCCCATTTCTTTTGCAAGAACAGAAAGCAAGCTTTCTCAATAGGAATTTTTTTGAAAGTGTGTAACACTTTCTAAAAATGCGTATTGTGAAAGCGCAGCTGCCTGTAACGAAGCAAAGCAACGGCGAATTACAATTCGCGGAGTACATAACGAGGGTTGGAGGCCATTCGGCCTCCACCCACGACTTCATTTCGGAACTTTGCAGTTCCACTCCCCACCCACCCACCCTAGCTGTTATTTGTATAACCCACAGTTGGACGAGAATGTTGTATTACTGCAATTGTAATGAAGCCCGATGTCTTTGCAAGAACAAAAAGCAAGCATTCTTTTACGAGTGCCATTGAGTGAGCGAACGAGAATTGCACTATCGAAGCAAATCGTACATCGAGCGAAATGATGAGCGAAGATTATATAGCGAATCTACAATGGTAATGGTAACAAAGTGTGGGAGGTGCGCGATGGGCCTGTGACTGAGGTTGGGACTGAGGTCAGGAAATGCCGAAGCGGAGGCCCGTAGCGCGGGATACCAGCCGAGCCGTGAGGTCGGGTTGCGACGAGTGTAGTGGCGGGAACGTGGTCGAAGCGAGTGTCGCGAGTGGTAGCCGTGCATAGTGTGGTGAGAATAGTAGTGTACGCGTGAAGCAGGGGTGCAGAGTAAGGAAAAGGAAGTTTCCTTACACTACCCTCCCCCTAAGGAGACCCTCCTTACGAGAGTGCGTGTACATCCCGGAAATTTTGGCTGTGCAGATACTCGGTGAGGACAGGGTGGTCCTCGATTCTGTCCAGGGGTACCCAGTTGTCTTCGGTGGATGTGCGGTCTTTCCACCGGATCAAGAACTTGTTCATGCGAGCTCCACGTGGGTTACGAACGCGGTGGCTTCGTATCTATTTGGGTGTGATGATCGGCTCTGTTGGTGGTCGTGTCATGCTGGCTGGGCGGTTGCGAGGCAGTTGGCTGGTGGATAGTACTGTTACTTCGAATGCACACTATTCCAAGTGCTAATAGCCTCAGCTACGACTATAACTCTCTCCTCGGGGTCACCTCCGAGGGTCCCTGGGTGCCTGACCGAGGTCAGCCCCTATCCAACGGTTCGAGTGTGTAGAGAGAGAGTCGACGTGGTAGTTGAAGTTCAGTAGCAGTCGTTGCTTCCTTGGCGTTGTCGAGACAACAAGTTATGGCAGCGTTCTTGCAGCAATTGTAGGAGAAACCTTTCACTCAAGTTTATATGTTGGAAAACAAGCAAGAACAAACAATAACTAAGTCTATTCTAGATTTCCTACCCTGTTTCTACGTTTCTGGTTTGATGGCTCGTAGCACAAACACATTTTCAGTTTCCCTCCAGTTCATTTCCTGACCTGGCACGCACTCAAGGCGTTGTCGAAATAATTTGAAAATCACGCGCGTATAGTTCCGACAGCGGCAATTCGAACATTTCACTTCACGCCCTTTACGAACGGTTACGATTGAGTCTGTTCGAAACCTGTACGAGTCAAAATGTCAGTGGCGATCAGAATCAACTCGGTCGGTAACTCAATCAACACCCAACTGGTGCTCGCCACATGTGCCTCGCTGTCGAGGCGTGAACACCCCTGCATCCGAATTTGTCAGTGCTGTTCAGAACAAAAGTAACCGATCTTACTGCTTCAAATGCTTCGCTGGATTCGCTACCAGCGCAACGCACAATTCGCAAGCCTGTAACGCTCGCGCTACTCAGCGAAGCGCAAGCAGCTGCTCGCTCATTCACGATAATGAACACGCTGCTTTGAGCAGTGACCAATCAGAAACTTTTGACAGCGGCAGCGCGAGCAGTTGCTCTCTCAAACTCATGAGCAACTGACACCTCGAACAGTAGCCAATGGCAGCAGCAGAAAACATTGCATCGTGAACCGATGCTGACTCACCAAATTAGCTTGCTCAAAAAACGAAAGCCAAACTTGCCTTTTGAACACCAGAAGCTGCTCCCATTGGTCGAGACTATGGTTGACATAACTTCGTTTGTACCAGACTCACCACTCAATTCATCTGCAGTTAGAAAACCTGAACCATAACGGAGATTGGCAGACTGAATTACAGAAAAGTGTTTTTGTAATCAATCGGCATGTATGGACGAAGCAAGCTGACGTGGAATGACAGGCTAACGTGTTAGAATCTAGAACGAGAATGAGTGCATTGAGATCAAAGTTTGTACAAGTACTAACCTAATTGGGTTGTACCCCTTATGGGCTACCCCACTACAGCCTACACAACATAATGTTTTTACACACCCCCATAGGCAAAGTGGGGAGAACAAGGGGTCACAGGACCAGTCAAAAAAAGCAAAGCAAGCTTAGGGTGGATCACGAAGTCACCACACAGTCCGAGCACAAGCAAATGGCCACAAGGCTAGTTCACATGCAGAGTTATATAAAAGAGAACAAACAGTACAGAGATCCCAATCTAGCAAGTGTAAGCATGCAGGATTATATATATGTTTAGATCACAGTACAAGCAAAGTCACGCAGTGAGCAAGTGAGACAAAGCAGGCACAAGGCCTAGAGCAGTACAGATTTGCTGATGATCACCAGGCTGAAGTGCCTTGGTGAATATCTTCGTAGTGTTGGCCCGAGTGACCATGTAAGCAAGACGAAGCTGACCATGCTGCTGCAACTCTCGAGCAAGGAAGTAACGCAGAGCGATGTGCTTCGTTCTATGCTCCAGTCTGTGCTCCTGACACAAGGCAATCGCGGCCTTGTTGTCTACGTACAGAACTGGAGGAGAACGAGGCCGCTCTCCCAACTCGGTCAGCAGGTAGGTAACCACCGTAACTCCTGTGCAGCCATGGCTCCTGCGTAGATCTCAGCCTCACAACTGGAGCTGAGAACAGAAGACGAGTGGGTAGACCGCCAAGAAACAGAGCCGGAGCCAAGGCTGAAAGTGTAACCCTGTGACGACCGCTGCGTAGCCAGGTCGTCAACCCAAGAGGCGTCTGAGTGTCCAGTGAGGACAACTGGACCCCGTCCTCCAAGCACGAGCCCCATGCCCGATGTACTGCACAAGTAGCGCAACACCCTCTTAGCGGCCTCCCAGTGCTCTGGTCGGTGTCTCCCGGGCGCAACGTAGCGTGCCAGGATGTCAAGACGGTACGCAACGTCAGGTCGAGTGCAGGTCATCAGGAATATGAGGCAGCCCACAAGCTCTGGATATGGGCCACTCGGCTCTACAGACTCGTCCGAAGGTGGAGCTGAGAGCAAGTGATTGGTAGGCAGAGGAGTGGACTATGGCGAGGAGAACCGGAAGCCGAAGCGCTGAAGGACCTGGTGCACCATGTGTGACTAAGTCAGGGTGATGGTGCGCCGTGCTCTGTCCTGGGTGATCTGCAAGCCAAGATAGCTGCGCAGCTCACCCAGGTCTGTGCACGTATGTCTCTTCTATAGCTCCAACTTCACAAGGGCCAGTCCCTTAGTATCAGCTGTGGCAAAGACCAAGTCGTCGACGTAGACGAGGATGTAGAATGGCGGCAGCGAAGTGTCGGTGCGTAGAAATAGCGACGGGTCAGCAGTCGAAGGAGCAAACCCAAGAGCTCAATGTGTCGTGCCACTCACGAGGTGCCTGGCGGAGACCGTAGACTGGCCATCGGAGGCTCCACTGAGTACCCTCGGGAAACGACCCAGTGAAGCCAGGAGGACGGCGCAACCAGATCTCCTCGTGCAGGCTGCCTTGTAAGAAAGCTGTGCTGAAGTCAAGAGAGTGAAGCTCGTAGTCACGCTGAGCAGCAACGTGTAGCAACACCCAAAGAGAGGTCATTTTCGGGGTAGGGGAGAAGGTCTGGAAGAAGTCAACTCCCTGTCGCTGACTAAAGCCTCGTGCAACGTAACAAGCCTTGAAGACAGGCGGAGAACCCGGCGACCGCTTCACCCTGAAAATCCACATGCCATCGACTATGTTCGCCCCAGGAGGGGGAACTGCGTCGACGTAGGTGCCTGTGGACTTCCAGGATGCCATCTCTGCGTCCATGGCTGTCTGCCACTGAGATGCTGGAGTAGGGACCCGAAATCGCCTCTGCGTAAGAGCGCGGGGTTGGGATGTCCAGTGCATCCGGGTCTCCCTCAGGTGCAAGCAGCATGGCCACGAGATGAGGTACAGCAGCCGCAAGACACTCAAAGTCCTCCTGCCTGTCCTCAAGGACGTCCGTGCCAAGAGCACACTCACCCCCGATGGACGGAGGACAGACAGACTCAGACTCAGCAATAAGACTAGCGGTGTAGTCTAGACAACACGCATCAGCAAAGTCCACAAGCTCAGCAACTAAGGCAGACGCAGCAGTAGACTCAAACGACAGGTCAGTGACAACAGTGGCTAGGAGACGTGTGACAGTGGGACTAGCAGCACGAACACGGTCAGACTCAGGGTCCGGAACGTCAGGAAGCGAAGACGTCGAAGGAGACAGTAGGGGAACTCGCAGTGCAACAGAGGAAGGACGAAGTGCCATAGTGTTAGTACTTGGCACAGGGGGAGGACGCGGACGCGTGACAGGACGAGACGCAGGATTACGATGCTCTCTAAGGGGGGTTGGCTGCTCAGTGTAACGAGGGGGGGCAGGCAACGGTGTGTCTGGAGGAAGGGCAGTGGACGAAGGAAGACTAAGAACCTGATGAAGCACCGAGGCAGGCGGAAGCAGGGACGGCTGTGGCGGCGGCAAGAAAAACGGTCGCTGCTGCACAGGGCCCCCAGCACCAGTACCTCAAGTTCCAGGGCCTCCAGCGCTAGCAACTCCAGCTTTAGGGCCTCCAGCTCCAGAACCTCCAGCTCCAGCGCCTCCAGCTCCAGCACCTCCAGCTCTAGCACCTCCAGCACCAGCAGCTCCAGCACCTCCAGCGCCTCCGGCTTCAGCACCTCCAGCGGCAGGGCCTCCAGCTATTGTAGCGCCACTCCGAAGGCGGGTGCGCTGAGCAAACCACTCGCGCAGCTGCTGTGGTGAGAGAGGCTCCTGCCGGCCAGACCGCTACGGTGAGGCACCCGTAGGGCCTCCAGCAGACGCAGCACCCCTAGGCTCAGCACCCCCAGGCTCCGCACCCCTAGACGAAGTACCCTCAAACTCGGCACCCCTAGTCTCAGCACCCCCAGGCTCCCCACCCTCAGGCTCAGTACCCCCAAGCTTAGCACCCGCAGACTTAGCACCCCCAGGCTCAGCACCCCCAAACGCAGCACCCCTAGCAGCACCAACCCCAGCAGCACCAGAGTCGACATCAACCGGCTGCAAAGGCGGCGAAGACGGTCGAGGTGGAAAACCCGGAGGGGTCTCCAAGCGTGGTGAGCGGCGGGGGGCCGCCGCGTCGTCAGCAGCAACGTCACCCCCCTCAGCTAAGCCAGAGGTGTCGGAAGTGACCTCGAAAGGCTCAGCCAAGGGGAGTGGGTCTACCTGAGACACACCTGAAGGAGTAGGACCCTGAGGGAAAAAAAAACCGGAGGGGGACCTAGAGCGAGGAAGAGCGGCGGGGGGGGGGGGGGGGGGGGGGGGGAGGGGTAGTGCGGTAGGGGAAGAGACGGTAAAAGGGAACTAACACTTCAAACAAGACGTCTTGAGAGGACAGAACACAGCACGTGGTGGGGTGGTAAAACTGCCAGCCAGGCACGTCAGGGGGAAAGCCAAGGAAGACGTAGGGAATGGCGCGAGAGGAGAGCTTGTCCGCGGTGGTATCGTGGACAAAGGCACGAGAGCCACAGACCCGGAACACCGACGCATCGCCAACCTCCCCCGTCCAACGGGTCAAGACATCAGGGACCTCCCCCTTGCTGCGCAAGGGGAAGACCGTGGTGTAACGTGAGTAGTCGTCAACAACCAGCAGAAAGTACCGCTCCTGGTCCTGTCCACGGACACGGGCTGGGCCCCACACGTCCATGTGGAGAGTCTGCAGGGGAGCAGTCGTCGGGGGAAACGAGGAGGAGTGAGGAGCAGCGCGCTGCCGCCCCTCGACGCAAGGAAGGCAGGGTGGCGCAGGCGAGGGCGGGAGGGGAGGCAGAGACCTGGGAAGACCAGAGACAAGGAGGCGGGATCGCATACCACGAAGGCGTGGCAGGGAGGGGTGACCAAGGCGGTGGTGCCAAAGGAGAGTCTGGTGCGTGAGGAGGCGACACGAACAGGGGGCTGCTACCTGACCTGACGCGGACACCTGACCAGACGTAGCCACTTGTATAGGCGCAGTAGTCAGTGTGTACAGGCTCGACCCTGGCCGACGGGTGAACGTGGCCAGGTGACGGCCCGTCCGTGCACACGTGCAGATCGCCACACGCTGACCCCCAGGAGTGGTGGTAGTGACCATCGCATCCTGGAGAACAGCGTTGCTCACCAAGTTCGTAGAGAACGAGGGGAGGTGAAGACCTGAGAGTGAACCGGACGGAACTGCCAGACACGGGAGAACAGTGGAGGGACGTGCAAAAACCGAGCCCCCTGAGGGGTCGGCCAGTGAGACTGCAACAGGTGCCGGGAGTGGTGTGACTGTGGTACTGTCGCGAAAGAAGCAGCAGGAAGCACCTAAGTCAAGCGTGAAGGTGTGCAAAGCCTCAGCAGGCGATGTACCAGAGAGAGCAGACGCACTAGCACCTAGAGCAGCAACCTCTATACCTGGGTCGGGCAACACACACAAGTAACAGTCACCCTCAGCACTAACAGTCAAAGCATACATGGCAGCAAGAATAGCATCATAGTCAAGAGCAAAGATATCTACATCGGTCCTAAGCAACTCTCGCCAGTGGGGGAGCTCAGCCTCGTCGCCAAACTCTGCGCGCCAGGCGTCGTCAAGGCGGGAGAAGCAGCGGTACTGGGTGTGACCAACCTTCCCGCATGTCTGACCAGCCCGATCACCTGTGCGAATGACATACGGGCAGCGAACACTACCCCCAGACGCCCCACGCTGAGCAAACCACTCACAAAGCTTCTGGGGCGTAAGGGTCTCGCGCGGACGCTGCTGCTGCTGCCTCTGGCCACCGCCAGAACCTCCCCTCTGGACCGCTCCACCCCGACCGCCACCACTGCCGCCGCCAACACCCCCATTGCTGCCACCACTGCCGCCAACACTCCCACCGCTACCACCACCGCCGCCACCGACGCCTCCACCCCCACCACCACTCCCACCGCCACCACCGCCACCTCCACCGCCTCCACCGCCTCCACCACCACCTCCACTGCCGCCACCCCCACCACTCTTGCCTCCCTTGCCCTTGCCACTACAGCGCCCCCCACTAGGAGCAGACGCAGTATAGACCTTCTCAGCATGAAGGAAGTCAACAGCAGCAGCAGAAGCGACAGAGGGGGCAAGGGGGGAGGGGGAACACCCCTCAAAGAAGGGAGTGCGAGGAGTGCCACGAGAAGCAGCTACAGCGACTATGCTAGTCTTAGCTGCAAGGAGATGCTTCTCAAGCAGGTCGACAGTGAGGTCTGTGGGGTCAAGGGCGAGAAAGTGGTCCCTGACTGCGCGAAGAGAGTCAGGGAGGCGGGTGACGATGAAGTAGAGAGTGATGTACATGGGGAGGGGGGAGGGAGGGGGGGGGGGGTCTTGTCTAGAAACTCGGTTTTAAGCGCGGCGCGGTAGCGAGTGTCGCTAGTGCGAAGGTGGGTGATGAGGTCGTCGACTGTGGAAAAGACTGACAGCTCAGGATAGGGCAGTATGAGTCAACCTAGAGCAGCAGTGGCAGGGGAGGAGTAACGCGCGACTTCAACGTGAGACAGTGCTTTAGCAGTCTTGTACTGGCTAAAGTGCACGTGTTCGGCTAATGGTAGGTGGTTGCGAACGGAGAGGCGAGCAGTAGCATTGCCGGTAAGCCACTGTGAGCGAATCGCACTATCAGCTTTCTTAGGAGGAGCAAGAGAGGAACCAGACATGTGGTCAGGGAGACACCGTCCCTAGACTCGCTCAGTTGGTACAGCTGTAAGTCTTCTAGCCAGGTCTCAAACTGGATCGGACGGCCCTCAGAATCGAAGGTGAGAACGCTAATAGAGGCCATAACGGGCAGAGCAGGGAAGCACGCAAGCAAGGCAGGGCGGGCGGCGCGCGAGCACTAGGGAGTCGCGCAAGCCAGAGCGGGGCGGCGCGCGGCCAAGGAAGGGCGGCATGTGGTCAGGGCAGGGCGGTGCGTTGCTAGCAGGGTGGCGCGTTGCCAGTAGGGCGGCGCGCGGGCACGGGGGGCGGCGCGACGGGCAGATCCGGGCGGTGCGCGGGCCCTAGGGTGACGCGACGGGCAGGGCAGGGCGTGTGCGGGCGGCGCGACGCAGGGCAGAGCGTGCGCGGGGTGGTGCGATGCAGGGCAGGGCGTGCGCGGGCGGCGCGATGTAAGGCAGGGCGTGCACGGGCAGCGTGACACAGGGCAGGGCGTGCGCGGGTGGCGCGACGCAGGGCAGGGCGCGCGCGGGCAGCGCGACGCAGGGCAGGGCAGGGCGTTCGCGAGCGGCGCGACGCAGGGCAGGGCGTGCGCGGGGCGGCGCAACGCAGGGCAGGGCAGGGCGGACGCGGGGTGCGCGACGCAGGGCAGGGCTCGCGCAGAGCGGCGCGATGCAGGGCAGGGCGTGCGCGGGGCGGCGCAACGCAGGGCAGGGCATGCGCGGGCGGCGCTACGCAGGGCAAGGCAGGGCAGCGCGACTGGTGGGGCAGCGCGACGGGCAGGGTACTATTCGGTGGGCCCTAAAAAAACGGTCCTGGAACAAGACCTGCTCTGAAACCATGTCAGAATCTAGAACGAGAATGAATGCATTGAGATCAAAGTGAGTACAAGTACTAACCCTAATTGGGTTGTACCCCTTATGGGCTACCCCACTACAGCCTACACAACATAATGTTTTGACATGACGTACCAGTCAGTAGGGAGGAGAAGGTGGGCAGTGACAGGAGTGATCATATGGCTGATGCGAAATGGCCCGCAATATTGGGGCGAAGTTTTGGGGTGAAGTGCGGGCGGAGGTTCTGAGTGTCAAGTAGGACAAGGTCGTCGGGCTGGTAAGTGACGGGTCGGTGGTGGCGATCGCTCCGCGTTGCGCTTAGCAATTTTTTTATTGCGTCTGCTGCTTGGGTCCGTGCTGCCTGTAAAATTTCTACAAACTGTTGCGTGCGTGGTACCGGGTTGTCGGGATTCGAGGTAATGGTTACTGTGGGGTCTTGTCCGTAGTTCAGGTAAAACGGTGACTGATGGGGAATTATTGTATGTGAATTCGATGAGAGGCTGTTGCTGTTCCCACGTGGTCGGGTCGTCGCACGTGGCTCGGATTAACTGTTCCATTGTCTGATTCGTCAGTTCTGTCTGTCCGTCTGTTTCGGGGTGCTATGATGAGCTCAATTGTAGTCGCGTGCCGAACTTCTGCCACAGGTTCTGCTAGAAGTTGCTGGTGAATTTCGTGTCGCGATGATTGCTGCTGGTATCCTCTGCAGTCGAATGACGGTGAAGATGAAGAGCCGAGCGGTTTCTTCGGCTGGATTGACTTCTTGCACGCCGCAAAATGTGCCATCTTCATCAGCCGATCGACGACGACCAGGATCGCGTCGTTCCCACTTGCTCCAGTCGATAACCCCGTGACGAAGTCCATCGTCACCTGTTGCCAAGCATGCTCTGGGGGTGGTATCAGCTGCAACTGTCCTGCCGGCCGCTGTCGTGAAGACTTCATGAGCCGACAGGTGGGACACGACGCCACGTGTCGTTGCACGTCGGTCAGCATTTCGGGCCAGTAGTAATACCGCAGCAGTTGCTGTCGTATTTTTTCTACTCCAAAATGACCAGAGGTAACTTCATTGTGTTCCTCTTGCAGTAGTAGCTCCCTTAGTAAAGTGTACCTCGGTACCCAGATGCGATATGTGCCGGATTTTACGTAATAGACCCTTTTTGCTGCTGCGAACTGCTGCGAGTTGCCTCCGGCAAAGAATGGGTCTGTCTGATAACCGTGGGTAAATAGTCCTGTGAGCAGTGGGTTGGTCTAGGCGAGAAGCATGGCGTGAATTTGGGTAGTGGGGCGAGTCATTGCGTCGGCGATATTTGATGCCCCCTTTTTGAAGGTGACCGTGTAGTGAAAATTTGACTCGAGGAATTCGAGCCAACGGACGTGTCGTGGGTTGAGGTGGGGCTGTGCGCGGAGGTACTGTAGTGATTTGTGGTCCATCCGTACTGTCACGTCTGCGCCGGTCAAGTAACAGCGCCAAACCTTGAATGTGTGGATGATCGCAAGCATTTCGCGGTCGTGTATCGGTAATCGGGGACGAACCGACGGACGTTATTAACGAATCCTAAAAAACTTTGCAGTTCCGTGATGTTGGTCGGGGGACGCCACGCTTTTACCATGTCTAAATTTTTTCGGGTCAATCACAATGCCAGCTTCCGAAATGACGTTCCACAGATTTGATAGTTACTCAGTTCAGTGCGCGGTAATCGATACACATGCGGAACCCTCCGTCTTTTTTCGGTGTGAACAGTATCGGTGCGGCGAACGGTGACGAGCTCGGTCGGATGAACTGCTTCTCTAACAGGTAATCTAACTGCTTCCTCAGTTCGTCGAGTTCGGGATGTGTCAGTCTGAAGTGTCGTTGTACGGTTGGCTTTGCCTCTGACTCTAGTTCTATGCGGTGGTCGTGTGCACGCTTATGTGGCAGTCCCTCTGGTAAGTCGTCGGGAAAAATCCCCGGGTATCGTTGCAGTACTTCCTGTAGCTCGAGCGGTTCGGCTGCTAACAGTTTCTGAAAATCGCTCGGCACCTCTGCTTCTCCTACCACGGCGATGTCCACTGCGTACACGTCAGCTCCAGCGGCGACAGCCCGTTTCATCGTGATGGCGTTGACGTGGACCGTTGAAGACTCGGGTAACCGCCAGCAAGGTAGTTCAACCCAGTTACCACTCCTTTGCACAGTGCAGCTACCCGTCGTCCAGTCAATTCGCGGGTTGTAGCGTCGCAGCCAATCACGTCCCAGTAAAATGTCGCACCCATCCAGTGTTATCGCGAGCATTTCCTGTGTACACCCGAAGTTTCCGCCGCAGTGAATTTTCACTCTCTCCACTTTCTCCCGTATAACCAGTGGTGTGCCGTCAACTAAGCGTGCGTCGATCTCCGGTAAACATCGGCTAAGCGTCAGTTGCAGCTTCCGTGTGGTTTAGCTGTGACTAAACTGTGACTTGCTCCTCCGTCTATAAAAATTTTCACTGCTACCCCCTGTATTTTCCCGTGAATCAGTATTGGGCTATCCGTTGCTGAACCCTCCTTACTCATTTGAGCCCGATCGATGGCGTGAATCGGTACTGTGACTCGGTGAGGGTCAATGAGTTCGAGTGAGCAGTTAGCCTCGTCAGTAGTGGACCCGTTCTCTCCTGACCGCTGGCGTTTCCTTGCCTGTGAGACTCCCTCCCCTGCTCTGCTCCTCGGCGCCTTAGCTCCTCTGGGCATTCGCTCTTGCAATGGCCTGTCCTATTGCATGCAAAGCAACGCCCCTTGAACGGCCCAGCAGCTGCGTTCGCCGCAACGGCATGTACGGTGGCGTGCTCAGCCGGTCCCCGAGGGCGATGTCCGTAGTAGGACCCCGGTCTCGGACGGCGTAGGATGTCGATTTTCTCAACGAGCACGGGGATTTACTTCGTGAAAGCCTGCGAAGCATTACTTCGTGCGAGATGTCTGACTTCAGCCCGCCGACGTAACGATGCACTCGCTCCGCCTCGTGCATGTAGCCGACTTGCTCGCATAATGCATAGTGCGAGAAAACCGCTGGTGTAGTCTTGAACCGACTTGAGTTGTCGCCAAGTGCGCAGTTTCTGACGTGCCGAAATTGAAGCCGCAATCGGCTCGAAGTGGGCCCGAAGCCCTTCGCACAACGCATCCCACGTGCTGTACTGAGCGGTTTCGCAGAACGAACTCCAGGTGACGGCCGGGCCACGTGGGTTCTCCCTCTTGCGACGGCGGCTCGTAGGCACGTGGCGACGTCACAATGACTCGCCACCAGTCCATGCCGGGGCCTCGCAGCAGCAAAACCGCGTATCGAATCTTCGCTGCATCCGACGTGACGTAATTGGCGTCGAAGAAGACGTTCATCGTGAAGATCCACGATTGAACCGTCGGACCTCCGCGTTGGCTAGGGTCGAAACAGGGCGGGCGCTGCGACTTGAGCGGCATTGGCTCGCAAATGTCGTCGTTGCCCGCGGATGTCCCAAATCCGACGTGACGACGGGCTTCGCGAGGTGCATTCACCGTCGGAACGGCCCTGGTTCTCTCCATGCCAAGCATTGATTGGTGCAAGAGGGAGATGATTGCGCAGTTGCATTTGCAGGTGTTGGTGCTGGTGGTGGTTGATTTGTCGTTGATTGCTGTCGGGCGGAGTCGCGTTCCGCCGTGAGCGTCGCGATTTCGAGCGCCGATTCCTCGAGTTGGTGCACGAGTTTGTCGAGGCGCTCCTGCGTCAGTGTCGCAAGAGTGAATTCGGCCATGGCGAGGGTGTCGTGCGAGCTCAGCAAGAGCCTTAGTCGTGGTCGTGCGTGCTTACGAGAAAGCACTTCGAGCGGCGGTGCTTGGGACGTCTACCCCCTCCAAAAATTGAAATGGTGGGGAAGCGAAGGCGTGGGTGTGGTCCGTGAAGAGATCATAGGCTCTAAATACCATATGGTATGTGCGCAATTGAGTGAGAGAATGAGAATTGCACTATCGAAGCAAACAATACATCAAGCGAAAAGATGAGCGAAGATTATATAGCAAAGCTACAATGGTAACGGAAGTCAAATGTTGTAGCCTTTGGTGATGCATGTCATTTGGTGTACAGAAGTTAGGGTTAGGTTCATGTACCCCAACCAACCTTAGTCAATGCATCTTTTCGGTTTCTGACATGGTTTCACTTAGGTTAGGATCCTGTGGGATCCCGTTCCTCACCCTAACGCTCGTAGCGCCCTACCGTCGAGTTGGTCCCGTACCCCTAACGCTCATAGCGCCCGTACCGTCGAGCCCGTCCCGTACCCTAGCGCCTGTTGTGCCCGTACCGTCGAGCCCGTCCCGCACCCTAGCGCCCGTTGCGCCCGTACCGTCCCCTAGTGCCTGTCGCGCCAGTCCGTCTCGTACCCTAGTGCCCGTCCCGTCTCGTCGCGTTGCCCCTGCCAACGCGTCGCACCCGTCCGTCCCATCTCGTCGCGTCGCGCTGCCCGTCCCATCCCGTCGCGTCGCGCTGCCCGTCCTGTCCCGTCGCGTCGCGCCTGCCCGTCCCGTCCTGTCGCGTCGCGTCGCGCCGCCTGTCCTGTCCCGTCGCATCGCGCTGCCCGTCCCGTCCCGTCGCGTCACGCTGCCCATCCCGTCCCGTCGTGTCGCGCTGCCCGTCTCGTCTCGTCGCATCGCGCCTGCCCGTCCCGTCTCTTCGCATCGCACCTGCCCGTCCTTTCGCGTCGCGCCTGTCCCGTCCCGTCCCCTCACCTGTCCCGTCGCGCCTCCCTGCCCGTCGCGTCGCGCCCTCCTTGTCCCGCCGTGCCGCGCCCTACCCTGCCATCCCGTCGCGCCCTGCACGTCCCGTAGCGCCCTGAGCCTCACGCTCTGCCTCTCACGCCCTACTCAGGCCCTCTTGGCGTTTTAGGGTTTCGGCAGCGGCAGTTCCCACCTCTTCGCTTCCGCTATGGCGACCCCTAGGGTCCTGCGCTTTGATGCCGAAGGTAGGCTGCTCGAGTTCTCTATCTGGCTCCTACGTGCACAGCGTCTCCTAGAGATTCGGGTTCAGGCAGACGAGTTACGCTTCCGGTAACCTTCCCGCGGCCCCCGATCATGAACCCTTAGGCGCTCACCCCACCACTTCGGCCAGAAATCGTTTTGCACATCAGCGTGCTACGCTGACAGCCTGGAAGTCGCGTGACGATGCGGCCTGCATCGCCCTTAGCAGCCTCCTCCCTGAGTCTGAGGAGACCCACTTCACTCAGGTTCGCACGGCTAGTGAGTTCTTGACAGCGATCAAGGCCCACTTTGCTACTCCCACCACTGTCTCTCTTGGTCGCCAATTCCTCCTGTTCATGTTTCCTGACCTCGCCTCCTTTGAGCGCTCTGCTGACTTGATTGCTCGCCGGTGCTCACTAGATTCTAGCTATCGCGTTGCCTGCACTGACGCACAGCTTGCACTGCTCCCTCCCCCCCCCCTCATGGCGACTACTGTTTATTTCATCGCCAATAGCCTCCCACACCGCCTTGCCTCGGTTTGTGACGCGCTTCTTCTGAAGCACCCTAGCAAGCTCAATATCGAGGTCCTTGAGTCTGCCCTCAAGGACGTCGAGAGCAACCTCCGCTCGGTAGCCTCCGCCTCTGGCGTATGCCCCCTCCACTGTTTTACGGGTGCACTGTCCCTCAGCTGCCCACCTTTACTGCCTCCCTCGCCACTGCCGCTACTGACGTGACCGCAGCTGCTGTTACGACTTCTGTGCGATCTAGGGGTAGGAGTGGCAGGAGGGGTGCCCAGGGAGCGGGCGGCGGCAGAGGCGGCGGAGGTGGCGCGGCGAGCGGCGGTGGCGGGAGTGCAGGGGTTGGAGGAGCGCCTCGTGCAGCATCTAGTGACTCACCTGCTGCAGCTGGTGGAGGTGACGATTGGGTTAGTTGGGCACCTGTAGGACTGCCAGCTGCAGGTGCTAGAGTGGTGGCTTGGCAACTGACTCAGTGACAGTAGCGGCAGCAGCCACTCCTCTCGTAGCAGCCACAGTAGCAGGAGGGGCAGCAGAAGTTTCTGAGGCAGGGTCCCCTTGCTCTCTCGCACGGTCCCGCTCTCTGGGGCATGTCTGCTTCTTAGTTACTGTATCTTTTAAGAACTCCTCATGCTATGTATGCTATTGTTGACTCTAGTGTTTCTGACTCTGTTTACTCTCGTGTTTTTAGCTTAGGTGCTAGTATTGATGATGTGCCAGTTGCTAGTGTACGTACTTGTTTAGGCACTAGTCCAGGAGATGCTCCGAAGGACGCTTCGCTGTCTTTAACTATGGACTCCGGAGCTTCGCACTGTTTCTTCCACGATTACACGACTCTGAATCCGCTTCCTGCACCAGTCTCCGTAGCACTGGCTGATCCCACTTCGGGACCAGTCACTGCTCGCAGACTGAAATACTACGCTTTCGTGCCCGGCTGTTCCCTCGGGTTCTCTGACGGGCTTCCACGTCCCCTCGTTCTCTAGGAACTTGGTGGGTGTGCGGACGCTCGTGGGTAGTCACGAGGGTATTTGGTTTGAGCCTTCTGGGGACTCTGCGACCTGTGTAGACTGTGAGTCGTTCGCACCCCTGGCCACCTTTCACGCTGAGCCAGGCTCTGGTCTCTACACACTTCACACTGGCCCATGAGAGCGGCAGCGGCAGCAGCAGCAGCAGCAGCAGCAGCAGCAGCTACTGCCTCCGGCCCCTGTCACTGCCCCCCGTCAGGTCCCCGCGTCTCACCAGGTTGCCGCCTCCCACCATGTAGCTGTGTCTGGTCAGGTTCCAGTGTCTGGCCTGGTTGCTGCGTCTTGCTTGTGCCGGTCGTTTGCCCACCCCACCGTTCTGTGGCACCACCGCATGGGTCACCCGTCCATTCCTCGTCTGCGTGCTATGTCTAGTCAGCGTCTTGTCTTAGGCCTCCCGCGAGTCTTGCCGTCGCTGCCACCTTCGCTTGCACCACCTTGCGATCCCTGCGTCGAGGGTCGGCTGCGCGCCACCCCTCACTCCTCCTCCCTTCGTCCGGCCACCGAGTCCTTGGAGACTCTCCACTTGGATGTATGGGGCCCCGCCTCTCGACCTGGCCCTCAGCGAGAGAGTTTCTTTCTGGTGGTCGTTGACGACTACTCTCGCTACACCACAGTGTTCCCCCTGGCGAAGAAGTCCGAGGTGACTTCTACGCTGATCCGGTGGTTACTTACCACTGCGGACACTCGTGGTCGTCGTGTCAGCTGTCTTCACTCTGACCGCGGGGGTGCGTTTTGCTCCAGCGTTCTTGCTGGATTCCGTCACGAGCAGGGCATCCGTCAGTCCTGGACGCTTCCAAAGTCCCCACAGCAGAATGGGGTTGCTGAGCATCCCATAGGCTTGGTCAAAGAGATCGCCCACACCTCCATGACTCACGCCCGTGCCCCCCATTTTCTATGGCCCTACGCGGTTCGATACACCGCGCACCAGCCGAACCTCTGGCCACGTGTTTCTCGGCCAGAGGTTTCACCGACCAGTCTTTGGACTAAATCTCCTGGTGTTGCGTCGCGTTTTCGTGTCTGGGGCTGCTTGGCACTTGTTCGCGACACCTCCGCGGACAAGATCTCGCCTCGCGCCGTTCCCTGTGTCTTCCTTGGTTTCCCAGAGGACTCCTCTGACTTCACCTTTTACCACCCTCCCCTTCACCGGTTCTTTGACTCCCGTGACGTCCGTTTTGACGAGTCAGTCCCCTACTACACCCGGTACCCCTGCCGAGGTCTCTCGGTTCCTCCTCCCCCTCTCTTCCTGACATCTTCTCCCCCTCCTGCTCCTCCGGTATAGCCCCCCCCTGGTCCAGCCCTGTCAGGTGTGTCACACGCTACCCCCCCTCCCTCGGTAGCTCCTCAGGTGCCGTCCCCTTCCCCGCACTCCTCCTCACAGCCTACTGCAGACCCTGCGGGAGCTTGTGTTCGTGTCGAGGACCCTGGAGGTGCTAGCTCTAGAGGTTTTGACGTCGGAGCTGAGAGCGTACCTGTACGAGGTCCTGGTTCTGGGGTTGCTAGAGTTGGAGCTGAGCCAGTGACTACAGGAGACTCTAGTGTTTGGGGAGCTGGTGTTAGTCGAGCTGTTCCTCGGGGTGCTACGACTGGGGGTGCGGTTGAGACCTCTGCTGGACCTGGAGAGCCTGGGACTGACCCTGTTACTTCTGGTGGTGCTGGCTCTGGGGGTGGTGCGGCTGGTGCCTTGGAGGGTAGTCCTGGGGCTACCACTGCCCCGGACACTACTCCGCGCCCGCACCCCTACCCGACCCGGCACCAGGCTCGTCTTCGCCGTGCACGTGAGGAGCAGCTGGAGTTGGAGAGAGAGGGACTAGAGTTGGAGCGGTAGCAGCTAGAGCTACGACAACTGGAGGAGCAGCAGCAGCCGCAGCAGGAGCAGCAGCAGCAGCAGCAACAGCAGCAGCCGCAGCAGCAGCAGCAGCAGCAGCCATTGCAGGAGCAGCAGCAGCTGCTGCCGCAGTAGGAGCAGCAGCAGCAGCTGCCGCAGTAGGAGCAGCAGCAGCCGCCACCTCTGCCTCCTGTCTCTGGCCATCGGACCCTCGGTCTCCCCTCTCCCTCTCCTCCCTCCTCCCCCTCTCCTCTTGTCCATGGTCCCACACTTCCTCCTCCTGACCCCACCCTTGCTGTTTTCCCCCATTTTTTGCCTCTGTTGTCCCCTCCTTTTTCTCGCACTTGGGCTTCTCGTTCTCCTCGTGCTCGTCCCTCGTCCCCTGTTCCCGTCACTGACCTTCGTACTATCCTAGCTCCCCTCGTCAGTCTCCGTCTGTGCTTCCTTCTCCTCCTGAGTCGGCCCTCACTGCTTCCCTCTCTACTCCTGTCACTGACTACTACCGCACGTACCGTCCTGTTCTCTCTCGTGTTCTCGCCTCTCTTGTTACAGACCCTCGTCCCTCACTGTCCTCTGTCTCGGCCCTTACTTCTGCTGTCACCGAGTTTGCCACTTCTCGCCGCCTTGACTACGCCGCTCGTCTTATCGCTGCTTCTCCTACCAGTCCTCTGGTCGTCGGGGGTGAGTCTGCTCTTGGATGTGACGCCCTAGAGGTTAGGCAGTTTCAGCTTAAGTTCCTGGCAGCCGCTTCCCCTCATCTCTGTGCCACACTACTCGCCCCTGAGGGAGACCCCGACGCCCTTGACATACCGACTCCTCGCACTTACGCTGAGGCAGTGTCAGGGAATTGGGCCTCTCAGTGGAGAGCTGCCATGGACGCAGAGATGGCCTCCTACAGATCCACAGGCACCTGCGTTGAAGAGGTCCCCCCCCTCCCTCCCCCCCCCCCCCACCGCGGGGCGAACGTAGTCGATGGCATGTGGATCTACAGGGTGAAGCGGCCACCGGGATCTCCTCCGGTCTTCAAGGCGCGCTATGTGGCTAGAGGTTTCAGTCAGCGTGAGGGAGTTGACTTCTTCCAGACCTTCGCGCCTACCCTGAAGATGACCACTCTTCGGGTGTTACTTCCGTCTTCTGCCGACCCGTCGCTGTTCGTTCGTCGTGGCTCCACACCGTTCTTTGTACTGGTCTACGTCGACGACCTGGTCTTCGCCACTGCTGACAGGGTTGCTTTGGCTGACGTGAAGTCCGAACTGTAGAAGAGACACACGTGCACTGACCTTGGTGAGTTGCGCCACTACCTTGGCCTGCAGGTCACCAGGGACAGAGTCGCTTGCACCATTACACTCTCAAAGTCACACATGGTGCAGCAGGTCCTTCAGCGGTTCGAGCTTCAGCACTTCACCACAGCGCACACCTCTTGCCGTTGACCACAGACTCACTGGTCCCTTTTGTGATGAGCCGTTTGAGCCTAGTGGTCCTTACGCAGAGCTTGTGGGTTGCCTCATGTACCTGATGACTTGTACTCGCCCGGACCTCACCTTCCCTCTCAGTATCCTTGCTCGCTTTATCGTGTCAGGGAGACACCGTCCTGTTCACTAGACAGCTGATGTGAGGGTGGCGAAGTACCTAGCGACGACATCAGGCGTGGGGCTGGTACTTGTAGGGTTCAGTCTGTTGTACTTACTAGTCACTGTGACTCTTCATACGCTGATGACGCCGAGGCTTACAGATCTACTCAAGGGTACTGATTTAGCATGGGCTCTGGAGCTGTTTCGTGGAGGTCTACGCATTCCTTCTCGGTCTCGACCTCTACCGCTGAGGCTGAGATCTACGCTGGAGCCATGGCTGCACAGGAGCTGCGTTGGTTGACCTTCTTGCTCACCGACCTTGGTGAGCGGCCAAGCTCTGCACCGACCTTGTTCACTGACAACAAGGCGACGATTCTCCTCTGTCGAGAGCCTCGACTGGAGAGCAGAGTGAAGCACATCAACGTCAGGTACTTTCTTCTGCGAGAGTTGCAGAGGCATGGAGAGACCCGCTTGGACTTTGTGGAGTCCGAGGCCAATAATGCAGACATCTTTACCAAGGCTCTTCCGCCTTGTGACCACCACAGGTGTTGTGTGCAGTTAGGTCTCGTTGACACATGTTCTCGTCTTGTGTAGACTTGTCCCCGCTTACTTTGTTTGTACGCATTTGCATATACCTCAGTGAACTCTTGGACTGACCTTGTGGCTCTTTTGCTTGTGCTCGAACTGTGTTGTGACGTTGTGATCCACCCTGAGCTTTGTTTCTTTGTGACTGGTCTTGTGACCGTACGGTTTTGGTTTTGCTTGACACCCCTCACTTAGGCTATGGGGGTGTGTCAAATGTTGTAGTCTTAGTGATGTGTGTCATAGGGGGTACAGAAGTTAGGGTTAGGTTCATGTACCCCAACCAGCCTTAGTCAATGCATATTTTCGGTTTCTAACAACGGTAACGAAGTGTGGGAGGTGCGCTACGGGTCTGTGACTGAGGTCTTGACAGAGGTCGGGAAATGTCGAAGCGGAGGCCCGGAGCGCGGGTTACCAGCTGAGCAGTGAGGTCGGGTTGCGGCGGGTGTAGTGGCAGGAACGTGGTCGAGGCGAGTGTCGCGAGTGGTAATGGTGCATTGTGTGGCGGGAATAGTAGTGTACGCATCAAGCAGGGGTGCGGAGTAAGGAAAATGAACTTTCCTTACACTTTCTAAAGTACGACATGTGTCTTATATCGAGGCGAAGACGGAGGGTAATTGTAAGGAATTGTAATTCCTTTCTGTAATCGCACTTTAGCGAGTACATTTCGAGGGTCATACGACAAACCTGTTCCGCCTAATTTGTCGCACCGAACCACTCCCGAGTTGGCTCCGCACCAATCGGAACCATCACCGAGCCATCTTCGCCCAGCCTCCCCGCCTAGCTAGCATTTCCCCTATTTAGGCCTCGCTGCTTTCCTTGTATCGTCATTCTTTAGTGAACATTCTCATTATTCGTTCTACTGCGCACTCTGCAAGTTCATTCATAACATCTGGTATCAGAGCTACTTTCCTAGCCTACCCCGCTTTCGAGAAAGGATGTCATGGGGTCTAGGAGTTACGTAGGCCAGCCAAGAGAACGGGTTAGTTACTCTTCGCGGCCATGGATTTATCGTGCACTCCTCGGCACCGCTGGATCCTTGCCTTCGACGATCGCGATCGACCGTGACCTCCCTCCCCCCGGGCAACGGACAGCTGGAGCTGTCGCGACATTGAAGGTGAGTTACTATTCCGCTGCATCTTTACCGACGATTTCGAAATTTTGTGCCACTAGAGGACACTAGACTGCCTGACTTAGCGGGGGTTAACTGCCGTCCCGCCCGACCTGTTAAGTGCAGCGGCTTTTACTGCATGGCGGGCGCGTCATCGAGGATTTCAGCAGGAGTGCACGTGGACAGACGAGATTTTTGGACCCGTCGACACTTACGGGCTGCAACGAAAAATGGAGTGTCCATATCGCACTTAAGAAGAAGTGGGACGCAGGCGACGAGGGAAACCGCGGCCGGTAACCTCGGAAACGACTCGTACGACGCTGCGTGCCTGGAGTTGTTGCAAGCTAGCCGACAATTTCGAGAGCGGTTTCTCCTACCAGGGAAGTCGTTTTCGGGGACAGCTGCAAGCGACCCACGATTAAAGAGGGCGTCTCATATTTTCTCCGTTTAACAGTAGGTTGGATTTAACACTTGGTTGGCTTCTGTGACTGGTTCACGAATCACAAAATCTGTGATGAGCTAGGGTCGCATTTTTGTCAAAACCAATCACTGACGCGAGTAACCAACCAAGTGTTAAATGTTTGTAAATATGAGACGCGAGCTTTAAACGGCGTTCAACGTACTGCCCCGACATTTACGGAGGAGTTGGTACAGGCCGCCGGGACACACGGGAAGAAACTGCCCGACGGCTAAGCAGGGGTTGAAGAATGGCGTGAAGGGCAGGTTAAAAGCCGGTGTGAACGATCTGTGACCTTCCGTCGCCCGAACCTCACCATCCCCTCCAAGTACTAGTTGTGACTCATGCAGTCAACTTACTTGGCCGAATAACGGGGGCAAACAGGGGCCTACCCTGTGCTGGTTAAAGGCACCTGGTTTGGTGCTCGTTCGACAGCTGTACAGAAAAAACAAAGAAAAGGGGGGAGTTTCGACACTGTTCTGCTCTGACAAAGCGGTCTGGGTGAAACAACACGCGAAAATCGGGGCGTCGCAAGGACAACACTGGTGCAGTTTGCTGGTTTCTCCTGACCTGGGCGTCTACACGAGTTGACGGCGCGGCGGCGATGCTGAGATCGGAAGTTGGGGAGTTTAGTGGCGTGACGGGTGCGGTGGGCTGCAAAGCGGTTGGGCATGGATTCCTTTTTACCAAGGCTACCCCGACTCCGATAGACTTTGCCCCTCCACCATGGCTAGGTTCGCGCGGGCAACACCGACTATACCCCATCCGACAAAAGCGGACGCTGGGTGAACGGCGGGAAGCGGAATTGTCGGGGGGTGAAAGATCAAAAGTATTCATGAAGCTGCGGGTATTTCTTCGCTTCTTGGAGTGCGGTTGAGTCGTTGGGGGACTTCGCCTGAAGGGCACTTTTCGAAGTTGCCTGGCAAGAAACACAGCGGTAGGGACACCTAGGACCCCTGGTGATTACATGCACACCTCGGGAGCGCGGGAGCAGTCGTAGCTTCGGGGACTTCTTGGTGGGAGAAACATGATATTTTGTTAAGCAAAATCGGCGGGAGCGGTCTCGACGACGGAGTCAACGATGTTGATGCCTCTAGGATCCGTGGAATTCGGTCTCGGAATAACCCAAGGCAGTCCTCGGTTCTTGATTGAACCCATATGCTGGGCTCGGGAAACCGATGGAAACTAATGGTGACCAGGTGGGCGGCTATAGTCCGTCCGAGATTTTTGGAGGCAAAATGCACCTGCAACTTCGGATTTACAGGGGTGTTTTCGCCCGACATTTACGGAGTTTTACGCGGGACTTAGCAGGTTTCAAGGCGAGGAGCGCCGATGTTTTCGTGGGATTTCTTGGAGTTTGGTTAAACGCGTGCAACAACAACGTAAGGCAATACCGCGGGAACTACACGGGACGATCGACTTACGACGACCTGGAGGTGGCAGCAGCAACAGTGGAATAGGGGAGAGACAGCTGTAATTTTTTTCATCTTTGCCCAGGAGCCCTCGGCGCATTACGAAAAATTGCTCAGCGAGTCAGGACAGGCTTCCCGAAGAGGCTGACGTCATCTGACACTGATTAAGTGTTTGATAATTTTGACCGGAGCGACATTCAATTTGGTAACTGCTTTGACGACCATCACCGACTCTCGTATTCGACTTCGCCATCAATCATCTTCATCGCCAACATTTTCGTACCACCCCTGATTTCACGGTCAGGGGATTGCGGGATACAACCGCTCCAACTCTACTAACGACAACTCGCCCCACTCAACCCGCCCACGACAAACGATCTGATTTCACCACGTCAGGTGCTGCCAGCTGCAGCTCCTGAAGGCACCACTGAAAGTTTTGGCGGCATGACGACAAATTTTGACAGTTCGAGCAACGTGGATTTTCCGTCGCGGTTTCTGGTCTACTTTTCCGAGTTTTTCCTTGACATTTTTTGGGGCACGGAATACCTGGTTTCGTCATCGAGTTTCCACACCGACACAAATTCGCCTGAATGTCCCAGTGGAAACGGGTTGTCGGCTCCGACGACCCTCCGACGACCTGACAACCTGCTGCCCCCGGGCAGGAAAAAAACTAAAACCCCATCGGATGGCATGCCAAAAGAGGGAGGCATCAACCCTAAACACATGCCTCCAGGTGTTTAGGGTTGATGCCTCCCTGACCGGATGCGTGGCCGTATGGGGTATTTTTTTTGCCCGCAGGCAGCGAGCTCCCACGGGCGGACTCGCTTGTCCGCTGAGATATACTCGGTTGGACTTCTTCGCTCGACGCTCGTTTCATTGGGATGATGAAAGGGTCCCGAAGCTCGTCCTGCGGATTTGCCTGTGGAAAAATGCTCGTCATCCTCGTCTCATCGCGAGAGTTGGGACGAGCCGAAAGCTGGTGCAAAGCTGGCGCAAGGCCGCGCCGAGTAAGACATCCCCCACCGCCCCTCATGCACTGCTGCAACTCCCGGTTTCGACCAGGTCCTGCCCGAGTTTCAAATGTTTGAAATTTTGAATTGTGATGTTTGTGAAATCGCGACTATCGTCAATGTAATCACTTAGGCCGCTTACTGACGGTGCCTGGTCGCGTGGCCGGTTGCGACCAAACAGTCTGCGCGACGTCGCACGACTCCGAATCGTAGTTCCGATATTGGGCGACTCTCGTCTCCTTCTCTACACTTGTTTCGAGAAATGATTGTACTTGACGCTAAGTTACGCGTGGAATCTAGTCACGGTTTCTGAGTGAAAACAAATCACTCCATCAAGCTACTTCCCCGTCCACTCGTTTCAATCCACAATCGACACAAAATACCGCCCGCTTGACCGCTACATGACAAGCATTGCGAGTCAGATTTTAAATGTGGATGATTTTTGTCAGAATCTTCAGCTCCCGTGCTGCTCCAGTGCCCTTGCCTGCCTTACTCCCTCCTCTTTTCTGCCTCCAGCCTTCACCCCTTTCCCAGCAAGCTCCTCAGCTTTCTGTTCATCTTCCCTTGGTGTCTAGCTGCTCCCTGCACTTTTAGAAAGCTCTCGGGCCACTAACTAGATCTGATGCTCAAACCCTAGCTCGGTAGACTGGATTGCCGAGCGAATGCTCCTAATCGAGTGCTTGCACCGTTTGGCTTCGCTTGTTTAGTGTCTTACAGGTTGGTAAGAAAGTTTAAGCATTAGTGTGAAAACAAACACGCAAGCACTGATCCTACACTGCCTACTTGCTTAAGTATCTCATGCGAGTTACCGTAACTCTAACGGTACCAATTCGCCTATCGGATCTCAATTTAGGTTTTGCTCGCTTCGGCCTTCTACCGTGCTGTTACTATTCTCGCTATTATTTCGCTTCTTATCCTATAAGTTACGGGTTTGTATCTATTATTTCTACGTAAATATTAATATCGTGACAACTGTCGGAATCTTCAGCTCCTCTGCTGCTCCAGTGCCCTTGCCTGCCTTACTCCCTCCCCTTTTCTGCCTCCAGCCTTCACCCCTTTCCCAGCAAGCTCCTCAACTCTCAGTTCATCTTCCCTTGGTGTCTAGCTGCTCCCTGCACTTGCCCCCTTCGCGGCTGCTCTACGGCTTCTGCCAGCTGTCGCTGGATATCCTGCCCGTGTGACTGTATATGCCTGCGTTCCTTAGGTCTGGCCCGAGCCCGCGCCACGTTAGTGTAATGATCCATCCTCCGCTGCCCCTTGTCACTGACCAACACCACCACCCCCGAGTCTGTCAAACAATAGGTTTGTTAGGCTACAGTGGGTTAGCCTATATGGGGTACACAATTCTAGGGTTTGCTATTTGTACTGATTTCTCTGTTAGTTCAACCATTCCAGTCTCTTCTTCTGACATGGTTTCAGAGCAGGTCCTTCGCTAGGACCGTTCTTAGGGCCCACCACTGAATACCTACCTACCTATCTACTGTCGGAGTGCTGCGTTAGCGCCTCCCCCTCTCAGCGCCCTAGTGCGCCCTCGTGTACGGCCCCTTAAGGCTTCGTTGACCCCGCGCGCCGCCCCTTAGTGACCCGCGCGTCGCTCCTTAGAGGCCCCGTCGACCCGCGCGCGCCCCGCTTAAGGCTCCGTTTGGCCCCGTCGACCCGCCCGCGGCCCGCTTAGTGGCCCCGTTTAGCCCCGTCGACCTGCGCGCGCCCCACTTACGGCCCCGTTTGGCCCCGTCGACCCGCCTGCGCCCCGCTTAGAGGCCCCGTTTGGCCCCGTCGACCTGCGCGCGCCCCGCTTACGGCCCCGTTTGGCCCCGTCGACCCGCACGCGCCCCGCTTACGGCCCCGCTTGACCCGTCGACCCCGCGCGCGCCCCGCTTAGAGGCCCCGTTTGGCCCCGTCGACCCGCACGCGAACCGCTTACGGCCCCGTTTGGCCCCGTCGACCCGCACGCGCCCCGCTTACGGCCCCGCTTGACCCGTCGACCCCGCGCGCGCCCCGCTTAGAGGCCCCGTCGACCCTATCCGCCGCCCCAAAGCGGCTCCGTCGACCCTACCCGCCGCCCCTACCCGCACCGCACGCGACAGCCGCGGCCCCGCCAGCAACAGGCCGCCCGAACCGAGCCGCCCAGTCCGAGCCGAGCCGAGCAGCCAGAACCGAGCCGCGCCGCCCGCACTGAGCAACTTCTCTGGACCGAGCCGCCCTACCTGCGTCGCGCTGCCCACTGCGTTTAGGACTCACTTACTGCTACTGCTACGGCTACTCCTACTGCTACTATGGCTACCCCGCCTGTACTAGCTTTCGATGCTGAGGGCCGCCCAGTGAAGTTTGATACTTGGCTTGATGACCTGCACCTCTTCCTACAGCTCACTGCCAAGGAGGATATCTCACTGTATGACCACGCCCTCGGCCATGCTCCTGCCCCTGCTACTGATGCTGACAGCACTACCCGCTCCCAGTGGCAGACTCGTGACGCCCACGCTCGCTTTGCCATCCGCAACTCCCTGCCGTTAGATGAGCGCGAGCACTTCGGCCAGTGCAAGACTGCTAGGGACCTCTACACCGCTGTAGTTGCCTGTTACTCCTCACCCGCTTCTGCTACGCTAGGCCGCCTCACTCTTCCCTACCTGTTCCCCGACCTAGCCTCCTTTCACACTGTCGCAGACCTCATCACCCACCTTAAGACTAGTGAGGCCCGCTTTCGCGCTGCTATGCCTGCCGAGTTTCTCACTAGCAACCCCCCCCCGCTCTGGATCACTCTCTACCACATCGTCACCCGCCTCCCTGACTCTCTCCGCGCAGTCAGGGACCACTTCCTCTCTCGCTCCCCCACTGAGCTCACCGTTGACCTCCTCGAGAAGGAACTGCTTGCAGCTGAGGCGAGCATCGTCGCTGTAGGCACCTCTCGTGGCGACCCCCGCACCCCGTTCTTTGAGGGGTGTTCCCCTTCCCCCCTCCTCCCCTCTGTTGCCTCTGCTGCTGCTGTCGACCTCCTTGGTGCTGAGAAGGTCGGGACCGCGTCTGCTTCGAGCGGGCGCCGCAGGGGCAAAGGGGGCAGGGGCGGGGGTGGCGGCGGAGGAGGTGGGGGTGGAGGCGGTGGGAGTGGAGGCGCGGCTGAGGAGGCTAGTGGCGGCAGTGGGGGAGGCGACAGCAGCGGCGGGAGTGGTGGCAGGGGCGGAGGCGGCAGCGGAGGCGGAGGTGGTCGTGGTGGCGGCAGGGGTGGAGGTGGCCGGGGCGGAGGCGGAGGGGGTGGTGGTCGTGGAGGCACTGGCGGAGGGCAGAGTCAGCAGCCCACCCCGACGCTTCACCACTAAGAGGGTGTTGCGCTACTTGTGCAGTACGTCGGGCATGGGGCTTGTACTTGGAGGGCGAGACCGAGTTGTGCTCACAGGGCACTCAGACGCTTCTTGGGCAGACGACCAGGCCACTCAGCGGTCGTCTCAGGGTTACACCTTCAGCCTTGGCTCTGGCTCAGTTTCTTGGCGCTCTACACGCTCTTCTTCTGTTCTCGGCTCCAGTTGTGAGGCTGAGATCTACGCTACAGCCATGGCTGCCCAGGAGCTACGCTGGCTGACCTACCTGCTGACTGACCTCGGAGAGCCGCCTCGTTCTCCTCCAGTACTGTACGTCGACAACAAGGCTGCCATTGCCTTGTGTGAGGAGCACAGACTGGAGCACAGAACGAAGCACATCGCCCTGCGGTACTTCCTTGCTCGAGAGTTGCAGCAGCGCGGTCAGCTTTGTATTCGCTACGTGGCCACTGAGGCCAACACTGCTGATGTGTTCACTAAGGCGCTTCAGCCTCGTGACCATCAGCGCTTCTGCACTCTACTAGGCCTTGTGCCTACTGGACCTCACTTGCTTACCTCTTGACTTTGCTTGTACTGTGATCTCTATATATATATATACCTGCATGTTTACTCTTGCTAGGTTGTGATCGCTGTATCTCTGGCTCTGTTATAAACCTGCATGTGAACTGGTCTTGTGACCACTAGCTTGTGCTCAGAATTTGTGTGGAATCCTCGAGATCCACCCTGAGCTTGTTGTTGCCTTGACTGGTCTTGTGACCCTTAGGTCTCCCCCACTTTGCCTATGGGGGTGTGTCAAACAATATATATGTTGGGTTTGTTAGGCTACAGTGGGTTAGCCTATATGGGGTACACAATTCTAGGGTTTGCTATTTGTACTGATTTCTCTGTTAGTTCAACCATTCCAGTCTCTTCTTTCTGACAGAGTCCTTCACTTCTTTCACTCTCCAGCGTTCAGGGCTCAGCCCTATATCCATCATGTCCTTCTTCGCCTGCTTTAGATACACCTCCTCCCCAGCCCCCAAGACCTTTTCATTCTTCTTAGCCTGCAGCTCCCCCCTTTTCTTGTACCTCTGCGCGTCCCTCAGTTGTGCCGCGTGTAGATTTTCCAACGCTGCGGGTAGCAGCTCTCGCAGGTACCTGGCTCTCGCCTCTGCCAGCCCCACCCAATCCTCCTCCTTGTCCACCCTCACTGACCCTGTCAGTATCTTCGGTGCATCCACGGGTAACACTTGCTCGCGTCCCAGGAGAAGGTAGTAGGGTGACAGGTCTCGCAGCGCTGCCTGCTTGCTGAATTGGTAGCCCGCTACCACCCACGGCAGCCGCGCGTCCCAGTCCCGTTTGAACCGTTCCCCATATACCCTCAGCCCTCGCTTTACCGTTTGCGCGAACCTCTCTGTGAGCCCATCGCTCTGCGGCAGTTATCTAGAGGTCCTACGATGGGTGATGCCGGTCGCTTGCAGTAACTTGTCAAACTCTCCCATGAATTCAGTCCCCTGATCTGTCAGCACCTCCCCACACGCCCCGAACCTGGTAAGCACCTGTTCTTCGAAGGCTTCTGCTATCCCGGCCGAGTTCTTGCTGCCGTGCTCGATCATAATCAGGATGTACCTCTTTCCTTTCCGGCTCAATGGCATTTCTCCCGCCAGGTCAAAGGACCATCTGAACCCTATCCCATGGATGGGCAACGACTGCAGCTCCTTCCGGCCCCTTTCCAGCTCGGCTCGATTCTTGCTGCAGAGCTTGCAGCCTTCCACCCACTCTCTAATATCCTTCAGCATCCCATCCCACCACCATCCGGTCTCCACCAGCTGGGCCGTTCTCAGACTTCCATAGTGCCCCAGCTGCCGATGCATGCTCCGTATAATCTGCACCCGCTCCTCCTTACGTGGTACTAGCTTCCAGCCGTTGCGCGTGTTTTTCTGCAGCTGCTCCTGGTGCCAACGGTAGTGCGCCCCTTGTGCTCTGGCTCTCTCACTCACGGGAGTGGCTTCTGTAGTCAGACTTCCCGATCGTTCCAGACATCTTCCGGTCCCTTCCCTTTTGCTCGGCTGGCTCCCTCCTCATCTATTCCTCTCGCCAATGCGACTAGGCACGCCGTGGGTCGGTCTTCTGGCGGATTCCGTGAGAGTCCATCGACATGCTGCATGGTCTTGCCCGCACGGTGCCTGATCGAAAAGTCGTACTCTTGGAGCCTCATCGCCCAACGTGCATTCCTCCCTGTCAGCGCCTGATTGGTCATCAGCCAGGTTAACGGCTGATGATCGGTCACTAACTAAAAAAATCGTCCCTGTAAGTATACTCGGAAGTGCGTAATCGCCCACACGGCTGCCAGGCCTTCCCCTTCGGTTGCAACTCCGGCTTGCAACAGCCACCACTTTCTCTTCGCCTTCTCGCTTCTGGCACAGAATTGCCCCCATCTCTGCGCTGCTCCAGTCGGTATAGAGCACGAACGGATCCTCCTTGTTCGGCAGCGTCAGCACGGTGGCGGTCTTGACTGCTCTCAGCAGAGCGTTCAGCGCTTCCTGTTCCGCTTCCTCCCACTGCCACTTCTGGTCTTCCCTCAGCAATCTGTTTAAAACCGCTGCGGTTTGACTGAAGTTTGGTATAAACTTCCGATAGTTGAGAAACCCCAGCATCGCCCTCAGTATGCTCCGGTCCTTCGGCGGTGGGACCCGGTCCAGGACCTCTACCTTTGCTTGCTGAATCCCCAACCTTTCCCCTTGTACTTCGAACCCCAGATATTTCACCCCCCTGGTACCGAAACTGCATTTCTTCGGGTGGCAGGTGAGCCCGACGTCTCTGATGGCGTCCAGCGTGGCGTTAACGTCTTTCACATGTTGCTCCGCGTCAGGGCTGAAAACTACTACATCATCTATGTAGCATGCCGCTGCTGGTATCTCCCGCAGCACCGTGTCCATGATTCGTTGAAACATAGCCGGCGCGTTCCTCATCCCAAACGGCATGAACCGCCACTCATACAAGCAATCTGGCCCAAGAAACGCCGTTTTCTTGCGATCGGCCAGCCGTATCGGGATCTAGTTGAATCCTTATCGCAGGTCCAATGTGGAGAACACTTTTGCCCCCTGCAGCTTATTGAAGATCTCCTCTGCCGACTGCATGTGGGGTATCGGTCCGCAACAGTGACCTTATTCAGGCTCCGATGGTCCCCACACATTCGCCTTGCCGATACTTCTCCCGTCAGGTCCTTCCTGGAAGCTACGATAGTCACTGCTGCATAGTCGCTCTTCGACCGCTGGATCAGCCCGGCCTTTAGCAGTTCATTACACTTCTCGACGCAGATGTCTATGTCTCCCGGACTCATTCGCCGTTTCCTCCGGGTCTATATCGGCACTTCACTAGTGAACTCAATCTTCATCTCTTGTGTCTTGCACTTCCCCAACTCCTGCAGCGTGTACGCGTAGGTACCGCGGTGCTGCCTCAGCACTTCCTGCAGCGCTGCCGCTGCCGCACCGTTCATCCCTTCCCCTAAGGTCCAGTCCTCCTCGGGGCCCCTTCTGTCCTTTCTCGCCTTCTCCTCTACCACCCCCTTTTCTCCTTCCGTTTCTTCCTCCATCCCTTCCATTGCCATGTACGCCCATCCTTCCTCCACCCGATCCTCGTACTTTTCCTCCATCCTAGCCAGTACCTTCCGGTGCCACTCAGCTGACTCGAACTCCCGGTTACGTTCACTGAGCGCGATGTCCCGCTGCAGCTCCTTCGCCTTCAGGTGCATTCGAATGGTTTCTATCAACCAGGTCAACACGTTCATGTCCATGGCTCTCCCCATGGTCGCACGACGTTGCAGTTCTGTCACTTCAGGATGCGCGGTCCCTCCCCACAGGTGCCCCATAGCTGCTTCTCTCTCATTCGCCATCGGTTGCTCCCACCTCCCCTTCCTGACATCATAGATCATCCCCGGCCCTGGCAGCTCTCCCTCCATGAGTAATCCTCGGGCCTCCGTGTACGACACCAAGGTCGGCAACGCTTGTCTTGGTTTCCCAGGCTCGTCGCATTGATACTGCGAGGGGTGATCGGGACGAGTGACTGGAGAAGGCATGCAGTTCGGCTCCAACATGTCGCTCACCAACCTCGGTTCTGGCCGTTGCATCAGAGCCAGCGAATGGCGCAACGCCGCTGTCGACATTCCGTTCTGCTAGTATCTCCTCGGTCGGTGTGCCCGAGATCCCAGCTGGGCCGCGTCGGCTGGCACTCCCCTCCCCAATACTTCGAATATCTCAGCGAACGCCCGCTTCACGGGCTCTCTCTTATCCTTCGCCAGGTCAAAATTCTCCAGGATGTACAAGACCTCCCCTTAGCGCCTCTGTATCGTCTCCAATACACGCCAGAGGTTCCGGAATGACGCTCCCCGCGCGTCTTCCATCCCCCTTCCTTCCCCTGCCCTCGAATACCCTTGGCATTCCCATCCCGCTATGACCAGATCCACTTGCCCCCAGTCATCTAGCACCCTCTCTGTGATCTCCCTAACATCGTGCACCCCCTGTTCGGATTCTGGAGGGATGGCTGTCTCCCACATCTGGTCCGGGTACTCTTCGCCTAGCAGCAGAGCGTGATGTCGGGCCATTTTCCTCACTACGGGGTCGCTTTCCACGTGGATCCACTGCTTAACCACGCACCCTGCCCGGAGGAACCCCTCCAAGGCCCAAACTCGGCTGACCCGCTCGGCCAAGGCAGGCGGGTCCTGACCCGCGGTTAGTCTCTCTATCCTCCGTTCATGCTCTTCCCCGTACTTCTCCCATGGCCATTCGTCCAGCTCTTCGGTCAGGTCCTGCTTCCACGCCTGATAGGCCTCCCGCGGCTCTTGCCTAACGAACCTTACCGGTAGCGTGCCCACCGAACTCTCAGGGTCCCAATGCTGCACCTGGTACAAGACCTTCTCCTGCCACGTACATATGGTAGCTCCTACGCGGTATAAGAGCTCCATCCCGACGAGCATATCATAGTCCTCCGACTATGATATCCTGCATTGCAAGCGGATGCAGCACTCCTTCTCAGTTCCTGGTAGCAGCACAACCTCGACTGGTCTTCGCGTCTTCGACATCCATTTAGGCTCCACTCCTTTGGCGGTCATTAACAGGATCCCTCTCTCCACCGTCTTTCCAGAATGATCCAGCTTCAGCTGCTTTGCAAGTCCTTTCCCAATCAGTACATGGTGTGTGCCCGTATCGATAATGGTCTGCTTCACCGGCAGTCTGCCCACCGTGATACTTCCTTTTTCCGCGATCAATACGGATGCCTGACACACGAGCCTCTCGTTCGGGTGCCTCCGCAACTCCTGTTGCCGTGTCCGCTCCATCTGGCTGTTACGCTGGCGGGGTCCGCTGGTCGCGTCGCTGTCCTGAGACTAACTGGCGCTCAGGCGCAGGCGGATGTCATCTCGTTCTCTGGGGTACGCCATCACGGTGTACTCTCTCTTGTAGTCGTCCTATCCGTCCTCCTCCTTCTCGATCTCCTCGTACGCCAGGAGTGCCCGTGTCTTAACCTCTTTCAGGTTTGGCAGCTGCTCCAGTCGTAGCTGTAGGTGCCTAACATCGGCTTGCAAATCCTCTCTGGTTGCCCCCAGCGATTCTCTCTGCCGGCTGTAGCATTCTTCCTTTCGATGCCCTCTTTTTCCGCATTGCTCGCATACCGGTGCCTTGGGGCAATCCCGCTTCAGGTGGCTGTGCTCTCCGCAAGTATGGCAAAGCCGCGGGTAGGTACGACTGCTGCTTCCTGCTGTAGACTCTGGCACGGCTACTGCCACCCAGCTTGTCTTCGCTCGACTCTTCCCCTCCGTGTCCTCCAGATCTAGCAGACGCTGCGGTTGTTCAGTCTTCTTAGCTAGCTGATATACTTCCTTCAAAGTAATATCCGCGCCAATGCCATACACGGTACTCCGCACGACTCCCCTCAGCTCTTCCTCCAATCCTCTCACGAACTTCCGCACTAGCAGCCTCTCGTCCCTGCTTTCCAGATCCTCGGCCAATTCACGAAGGCGGTAGTAATATGCCAGGAGGGACTCATCCTTCTTCCGGCGGAAGTCTCGAAACTCTTCCACCCGTGCCTTCGTCTGCCCCACGAACTCTTTCCGCAGCAGCTCAATGAACTGCGCTGTGGGGTTAGAAATCTCTCCTTCTGCCAGTTTTTCTAACACCTCGTCCCGCGTCATCCAACAAAACGTCTCTGCTTCTCCCGATAGCGTTCCCACCATTTTCCTGAAGAACTCCGCTGGGTCGTATCTGTCTTGTTCCCAACAGTGCTGCACCGTCTCGAGCTGCATGAGGTAATTCTTCAAACTCGGTCCCACGTCTGGGATGCCGGAGTAGCGCTCTGCTATCTCCACTTTTGGTAGGTTAGTAGCCTTCCAACGTCCGCCTCGATTCGGCGAAGCTTCACTCGGGTCTTCGGGTAACTGCGCGTTCCCACTGGCTACCAACACGGCTCTTTTCGGCGTCCGCGTCGGCTGTCCAACGTTCGGGGTCCTGCGCGCGTCCGGCGGGTCTCTCTTCGTCAACATTCTGGGCATACCGGTTAGCGGCGTCACTACCTCTTGGCCCCGCCATCGCGCCCGTACTTTCTCCGTCCATCGAGTATCTCGCGGCGAATCTCCGGGGTCCGAGACAGCGACGCGGTCCCGGTCCATGCTGTCGGCTGCAGCCCGGGCTCGTGATGGGGGATTCGGTATCTCGGCGAATCTGTAGTCGGACGTGATGGGCCTGGCCTCCCGCTTGCAGCGACTGCGTCAGCGCGCCAACCTGCGGTAGGCCTAGGTTCCCCGGTATCGTCCCACAGTCGAGTGCGTACGATTACTCTTTGTTAGAAAGCTCTCGGGCCACTAACTAGATCTGAGGCTCAAACCCTAGCTCGGTAGACTGGATTGCCAAGCGAATGCTCCTAATCGAGTGCTTGCACCGTTTGGCTTCGCTTGCTTAGTGTCTTACAGGCTGGTAAGAATGTTTAAGCATAAGTGTGAAAATAATTACGCAAGCACTGATCCTACACTGCCTACCTGCTTAAGTATCTCATGCGAGTTACCGTTGCTCTAACGGTACCAATTCGCCTATCGGATCTCAATTTAGGTTTCGCTCGCTTCGGCCTTCTACCGTGCTGTTACTATTCTCGCTATTATTTCGCTTCTTATCCTATAAGTTACGGGTTTGTATCTATTATTTCTACGTAAATATTAATATCGTGACAACTGTCGGAATCTTCAGCTCCTCTGCTGCTCCAGTGCCCTTGCCTGCCTTACTCCCTCCCCTTTTCTGCCTCCAGCCTTCACCCCTTTCCCAGCAAGCTCCTCAACTCTCAGTTCATCTTCCCTTGGTGTCTAGCTGCTCCCTGCACTTGCCCCCTTCGCGGCTGCTCTACGGCTTCTGCCAGCTGTCGCTGGATATCCTGCCCGTGTGACTGTGTATGCCTGCGTTCCTTAGGTCTGGCCCGAGCCTGCGCCACGTTAGTGTAATGATCCATCCTCCGCTGCCCCTTGTCACTGACCAACACCACCACCCCCGAGTCTGTCAAACAATAGGTTTGTTAGGCTACAGTGGGTTAGCCTATATGGGGTACACAATTCTAGGGTTTGCTATTTGTACTGATTTCTCTGTTAGTTCAACCATTCCAGTCTCTTCTTCTGACATGGTTTCAGAGCAGGTCCTTCGCTAGGACCGTTCTTAGGGCCCACCACTGAATACCTACCTACCTATCTACTGTCGGAGTGCTGCGTTAGCGCCTCCCCCTCTCAGCGCCCTAGTGCGCCCTCGTGTACGGCCCCTTAAGGCTTCGTTGACCCCGCGCGCCGCCCCTTAGTGACCCGCGCGTCGCTCCTTAGAGGCCCCGTCGACCCGCGCGCGCCCCGCTTAAGGCTCCGTTTGGCCCCGTCGACCCGCCCGCGGCCCGCTTAGTGGCCCCGTTTAGCCCCGTCGACCCGCGCGCGCCCCGCTTACGGCCCCGTTTGGCCCCGTCGACCCGCCTGCGCCCCGCTTAGAGGCCCCGTTTGGCCCCGTCGACCTGCGCGCGCCCCGCTTACGGCCCCGTTTGGCCCCGTCGACCCGCATGTGCCCCGCTTACGGCCCCGCTTGACCCGTCGACCCCGCGCGCGCCCCGCTTAGAGGCCCCGTTTGGCCCCGTCGACCCGCACGCGCCCCGCTTACGGCCCCGTTTGGCCCCGTCGACCCGCACGCGCCCCGCTTACGGCCCCGCTTGACCCGTCGACCCCGCGCGCGCCCCGCTTAGAGGCCCCGTCGACCCTATCCGCCGCCCCAAAGCGGCTCCGTCGACCCTACCCGCCGCCCCTACCCGCACCGCACGCGACAGCCGCGGCCCCGCCAGCAACAGGCCGCCCGAACCGAGCCGCCCAGTCCGAGCCGAGCCGAGCAGCCAGAACCGAGCCGCGCCGCCCGCACTGAGCAACTTCTCTGGACCGAGCCGCCCTACCTGCGTCGCGCTGCCCACTGCGTTTAGGACTCACTTACTGCTACTGCTACGGCTACTCCTACTGCTACTATGGCTACCCCGCCTGTACTAGCTTTCGATGCTGAGGGCCGCCCAGTGAAGTTTGATACTTGGCTTGATGACCTGCACCTCTTCCTACAGCTCACTGCCAAGGAGGATATCTCACTGTATGACCACGCCCTCGGCCATGCTCCTGCCCCTGCTACTGATGCTGACAGCACTACCCGCTCCCAGTGGCAGACTCGTGACGCCCACGCTCGCTTTGCCATCCGCAACTCCCTGCCGTTAGATGAGCGCGAGCACTTCGGCCAGTGCAAGACTGCTAGGGACCTCTACACCGCTGTAGTTGCCTGTTACTCCTCACCCGCTTCTGCTACGCTAGGCCGCCTCACTCTTCCCTACCTGTTCCCCGACCTAGCCTCCTTTCACACTGTCGCAGACCTCATCACCCACCTTAAGACTAGTGAGGCCCGCTTTCGCGCTGCTATGCCTGCCGAGTTTCTCACTAGCAACCCCCCCCCGCTCTGGATCACTCTCTACCACATCGTCACCCGCCTCCCTGACTCTCTCCGCGCAGTCAGGGACCACTTCCTCTCTCGCTCCCCCACTGAGCTCACCGTTGACCTCCTCGAGAAGGAACTGCTTGCAGCTGAGGCGAGCATCGTCGCTGTAGGCACCTCTCGTGGCGACCCCCGCACCCCGTTCTTTGAGGGGTGTTCCCCTTCCCCCCTCCTCCCCTCTGTCGCCTCTGCTGCTGCTGTCGACCTCCTTGGTGCTGAGAAGGTCGGGACCGCGTCTGCTTCGAGCGGGCGCCGCAGGGGCAAAGGGGGCAGGGGCGGGGGTGGCGGCGGAGGAGGTGGGGGTGGAGGCGGTGGGAGTGGAGGCGCGGCTGAGGAGGCTAGTGGCGGCAGTGGGGGAGGCGACAGCAGCGGCGGGAGTGGTGGCAGGGGCGGAGGCGGCAGCGGAGGCGGAGGTGGTCGTGGTGGCGGCAGGGGTGGAGGTGGCCGGGGCGGAGGCGGAGGGGGTGGTGGTCGTGGAGGCACTGGCGGAGGGCAGAGTCAGCAGCCCACCCCGACGCTTCACCACTAAGAGGGTGTTGCGCTACTTGTGCAGTACGTCGGGCATGGGGCTTGTACTTGGAGGGCGAGACCGAGTTGTGCTCACAGGGCACTCAGACGCTTCTTGGGCAGACGACCAGGCCACTCAGCGGTCGTCTCAGGGTTACACCTTCAGCCTTGGCTCTGGCTCAGTTTCTTGGCGCTCTACACGCTCTTCTTCTGTTCTCGGCTCCAGTTGTGAGGCTGAGATCTACGCTACAGCCATGGCTGCCCAGGAGCTACGCTGGCTGACCTACCTGCTGACTGACCTCGGAGAGCCGCCTCGTTCTCCTCCAGTACTGTACGTCGACAACAAGGCTGCCATTGCCTTGTGTGAGGAGCACAGACTGGAGCACAGAACGAAGCACATCGCCCTGCGGTACTTCCTTGCTCGAGAGTTGCAGCAGCGTGGTCAGCTTTGTATTCGCTACGTGGCCACTGAGGCCAACACTGCTGATGTGTTCACTAAGGCGCTTCAGCCTCGTGACCATCAGCGCTTCTGCACTCTACTAGGCCTTGTGCCTACTGGACCTCACTTGCTTACCTCTTGACTTTGCTTGTACTGTGATCTCTATATATATATATACCTGCATGTTTACTCTTGCTAGGTTGTGATCGCTGTATCTCTGGCTCTGTTATAAACCTGCATGTGAACTGGTCTTGTGACCACTAGCTTGTGCTCAGAATTTGTGTGGAATCCTCGAGATCCACCCTGAGCTTGTTGTTGCCTTGACTGGTCTTGTGACCCTTAGGTCTCCCCCACTTTGCCTATGGGGGTGTGTCAAACAATATATATGTTGGGTTTGTTAGGCTACAGTGGGTTAGCCTATATGGGGTACACAATTCTAGGGTTTGCTATTTGTACTGATTTCTCTGTTAGTTCAACCATTCCAGTCTCTTCTTTCTGACAGAGTCCTTCACTTCTTTCACTCTCCAGCGTTCAGGGCTCAGCCCTATATCCATCATGTCCTTCTTCGCCTGCTTTAGATACACCTCCTCCCCAGCCCCCAAGACCTTTTCATTCTTCTTAGCCTGCAGCTCCCCCCTTTTCTTGTACCTCTGCGCGTCCCTCAGTTGTGCCGCGTGTAGATTTTCCAACGCTGCGGGTAGCAGCTCTCGCAGGTACCTGGCTCTCGCCTCTGCCAGCCCCACCCAATCCTCCTCCTTGTCCACCCTCACTGACCCTGTCAGTATCTTCGGTGCATCCACGGGTAACACTTGCTCGCGTCCCAGGAGAAGGTAGTAGGGTGACAGGTCTCGCAGCGCTGCCTGCTTGCTGAATTGGTAGCCCGCTACCACCCACGGCAGCCGCGCGTCCCAGTCCCGTTTGAACCGTTCCCCATATACCCTCAGCCCTCGCTTTACCGTTTGCGCGAACCTCTCTGTGAGCCCATCGCTCTGCGGCAGTTATCTAGAGGTCCTACGATGGGTGATGCCGGTCGCTTGCAGTAACTTGTCAAACTCTCCCATGAATTCAGTCCCCTGATCTGTCAGCACCTCCCCACACGCCCCGAACCTGGTAAGCACCTGTTCTTCGAAGGCTTCTGCTATCCCGGCCGAGTTCTTGCTGCCGTGCTCGATCATAATCAGGATGTACCTCTTTCCTTTCCGGCTCAATGGCATTTCTCCCGCCAGGTCAAAGGACCATCTGAACCCTATCCCATGGATGGGCAACGACTGCAGCTCCTTCCGGCCCCTTTCCAGCTCGGCTCGATTCTTGCTGCAGAGCTTGCAGCCTTCCACCCACTCTCTAATATCCTTCAGCATCCCATCCCACCACCATCCGGTCTCCACCAGCTGGGCCGTTCTCAGACTTCCATAGTGCCCCAGCTGCCGATGCATGCTCCGTATAATCTGCACCCGCTCCTCCTTACGTGGTACTAGCTTCCAGCCGTTGCGCGTGTTTTTCTGCAGCTGCTCCTGGTGCCAACGGTAGTGCGCCCCTTGTGCTCTGGCTCTCTCACTCACGGGAGTGGCTTCTGTAGTCAGACTTCCCGATCGTTCCAGACATCTTCCGGTCCCTTCCCTTTTGCTCGGCTGGCTCCCTCCTCATCTATTCCTCTCGCCAATGCGACTAGGCACGCCGTGGGTCGGTCTTCTGGCGGATTCCGTGAGAGTCCATCGACATGCTGCATGGTCTTGCCCGCACGGTGCCTGATCGAAAAGTCGTACTCTTGGAGCCTCATCGCCCAACGTGCATTCCTCCCTGTCAGCGCCTGATTGGTCATCAGCCAGGTTAACGGCTGATGATCGGTCACTAACTCAAAAAATCGTCCCTGTAAGTATACTCGGAAGTGCGTAATCGCCCACACGGCTGCCAGGCCTTCCCCTTCGGTTGCAACTCCGGCTTGCAACAGCCACCACTTTCTCTTCGCCTTCTCGCTTCTGGCACAGAATTGCCCCCATCTCTGCGCTGCTCCAGTCGGTATAGAGCACGAACGGATCCTCCTTGTTCGGCAGCGTCAGCACGGTGGCGGTCTTGACTGCTCTCAGCAGAGCGTTCAGCGCTTCCTGTTCCGCTTCCTCCCACTGCCACTTCTGGTCTTCCCTCAGCAATCTGTTTAAAACCGCTGCGGTTTGACTGAAGTTTGGTATAAACTTCCGATAGTTGAGAAACCCCAGCATCGCCCTCAGTATGCTCCGGTCCTTCGGCGGTGGGACCCGGTCCAGGACCTCTACCTTTGCTTGCTGAATCCCCAACCTTTCCCCTTGTACTTCGAACCCCAGATATTTCACCCCCCTGGTACCGAAACTGCATTTCTTCGGGTGGCAGGTGAGCCCGACGTCTCTGATGGCGTCCAGCGTGGCGTTAACGTCTTTCACATGTTGCTCCGCGTCAGGGCTGAAAACTACTACATCATCTATGTAGCATGCCGCTGCTGGTATCTCCCGCAGCACCGTGTCCATGATTCGTTGAAACATAGCCGGCGCGTTCCTCATCCCAAACGGCATGAACCGCCACTCATACAAGCAATCTGGCCCAAGAAACGCCGTTTTCTTGCGATCGGCCAGCCGTATCGGGATCTAGTTGAATCCTTATCGCAGGTCCAATGTGGAGAACACTTTTGCCCCCTGCAGCTTATTGAAGATCTCCTCTGCCGACTGCATGTGGGGTATCGGTCCGCAACAGTGACCTTATTCAGGCTCCGATGGTCCCCACACATTCGCCTTGCCGATACTTCTCCCGTCAGGTCCTTCCTGGAAGCTACGATAGTCACTGCTGCATAGTCGCTCTTCGACCGCTGGATCAGCCCGGCCTTTAGCAGTTCATTACACTTCTCGACGCAGATGTCTATGTCTCCCGGACTCATTCGCCGTTTCCTCCGGGTCTATATCGGCACTTCACTAGTGAACTCAATCTTCATCTCTTGTGTCTTGCACTTCCCCAACTCCTGCAGCGTGTACGCGTAGGTACCGCGGTGCTGCCTCAGCACTTCCTGCAGCGCTGCCGCTGCCGCACCGTTCATCCCTTCCCCTAAGGTCCAGTCCTCCTCGGGGCCCCTTCTGTCCTTTCTCGCCTTCTCCTCTACCACCCCCTTTTCTCCTTCCGTTTCTTCCTCCATCCCTTCCATTGCCATGTACGCCCATCCTTCCTCCACCCGATCCTCGTACTTTTCCTCCATCCTAGCCAGTACCTTCCGGTGCCACTCAGCTGACTCGAACTCCCGGTTACGTTCACTGAGCGCGATGTCCCGCTGCAGCTCCTTCGCCTTCAGGTGCATTCGAATGGTTTCTATCAACCAGGTCAACACGTTCATGTCCATGGCTCTCCCCATGGTCGCACGACGTTGCAGTTCTGTCACTTCAGGATGCGCGGTCCCTCCCCACAGGTGCCCCATAGCTGCTTCTCTCTCATTCGCCATCGGTTGCTCCCACCTCCCCTTCCTGACATCATAGATCATCCCCGGCCCTGGCAGCTCTCCCTCCATGAGTAATCCTCGGGCCTCCGTGTACGACACCAAGGTCGGCAACGCTTGTCTTGGTTTCCCAGGCTCGTCGCATTGATACTGCGAGGGGTGATCGGGACGAGTGACTGGAGAAGGCATGCAGTTCGGCTCCAACATGTCGCTCACCAACCTCGGTTCTGGCCGTTGCATCAGAGCCAGCGAATGGCGCAACGCCGCTGTCGACATTCCGTTCTGCTAGTATCTCCTCGGTCGGTGTGCCCGAGATCCCAGCTGGGCCGCGTCGGCTGGCACTCCCCTCCCCAATACTTCGAATATCTCAGCGAACGCCCGCTTCACGGGCTCTCTCTTATCCTTCGCCAGGTCAAAATTCTCCAGGATGTACAAGACCTCCCCTTAGCGCCTCTGTATCGTCTCCAATACACGCCAGAGGTTCCGGAATGACGCTCCCCGCGCGTCTTCCATCCCCCTTCCTTCCCCTGCCCTCGAATACCCTTGGCATTCCCATCCCGCTATGACCAGATCCACTTGCCCCCAGTCATCTAGCACCCTCTCTGTGATCTCCCTAACATCGTGCACCCCCTGTTCGGATTCTGGAGGGATGGCTGTCTCCCACATCTGGTCCGGGTACTCTTCGCCTAGCAGCAGAGCGTGATGTCGGGCCATTTTCCTCACTACGGGGTCGCTTTCCACGTGGATCCACTGCTTAACCACGCACCCTGCCCGGAGGAACCCCTCCAAGGCCCAAACTCGGCTGACCCGCTCGGCCAAGGCAGGCGGGTCCTGACCCGCGGTTAGTCTCTCTATCCTCCGTTCATGCTCTTCCCCGTACTTCTCCCATGGCCATTCGTCCAGCTCTTCGGTCAGGTCCTGCTTCCACGCCTGATAGGCCTCCCGCGGCTCTTGCCTAACGAACCTTACCGGTAGCGTGCCCACCGAACTCTCAGGGTCCCAATGCTGCACCTGGTACAAGACCTTCTCCTGCCACGTACATATGGTAGCTCCTACGCGGTATAAGAGCTCCATCCCGACGAGCATATCATAGTCCTCCGACTATGATATCCTGCATTGCAAGCGGATGCAGCACTCCTTCTCGGTTCCTGGTAGCAGCACAACCTCGACTGGTCTTCGCGTCTTCGACATCCATTTAGGCTCCACTCCTTTGGCGGTCATTAACAGGATCCCTCTCTCCACCGTCTTTCCAGAATGATCCAGCTTCAGCTGCTTTGCAAGTCCTTTCCCAATCAGTACATGGTGTGTGCCCGTATCGATAATGGTCTGCTTCACCGGCAGTCTGCCCACCGTGATACTTCCTTTTTCCGCGATCAATACGGATGCCTGACACACGAGCCTCTCGTTCGGGTGCCTCCGCAACTCCTGTTGCCGTGTCCGCTCCATCTGGCTGTTACGCTGGCGGGGTCCGCTGGTCGCGTCGCTGTCCTGAGACTAACTGGCGCTCAGGCGCAGGCGGATGTCATCTCGTTCTCTGGGGTACGCCATCACGGTGTACTCTCTCTTGTAGTCGTCCTATCCCTCCTCCTCCTTCTCGATCTCCTCGTACGCCAGGAGTGCCCGTGTCTTAACCTCTTTCAGATTTGGCAGCTGCTCCAGTCGTAGCTGTAGGTGCCTAACATCGGCTTGCAAATCCTCTCTGGTTGCCCCCAGCGATTCTCTCTGCCGGCTGTAGCATTCTTCCTTTCGATGCCCTCTTTTTCCGCATTGCTCGCATACCGGTGCCTTGGGGCAATCCCGCTTCAGGTGGCTGTGCTCTCCGCAAGTATGGCAAAGCCGCGGGTAGGTACGACTGCTGCTTCCTGCTGTAGACTCTGGCACGGCTACTGCCACCCAGCTTGTCTTCGCTCGACTCTTCCCCTCCGTGTCCTCCAGATCTAGCAGACGCTGCGGTTGTTCAGTCTTCTTAGCTAGCTGATATACTTCCTTCAAAGTAATATCCGCGCCAATGCCATACACGGTACTCCGCACGACTCCCCTCAGCTCTTCCTCCAATCCTCTCACGAACTTCCGCACTAGCAGCCTCTCGTCCCTGCTTTCCAGATCCTCGGCCAATTCACGAAGGCGGTAGTAATATGCCAGGAGGGACTCATCCTTCTTCCGGCGGAAGTCTCGAAACTCTTCCACCCGTGCCTTCGTCTGCCCCACGAACTCTTTCCGCAGCAGCTCAATGAACTGCGCTGTGGGGTTAGAAATCTCTCCTTCTGCCAGTTTTTCTAACACCTCGTCCCGCGTCATCCAACAAAACGTCTCTGCTTCTCCCGATAGCGTTCCCACCATTTTCCTGAAGAACTCCGCTGGGTCGTATCCGTCTCGTTCCCAACAGTGCTGCACCGTCTCGAGCTGCATGAGGTAATTCTTCAAACTCGGTCCCACGTCTGGGATGCCGGAGTAGCGCTCTGCTATCTCCACTTTTGGTAGGTTAGTAGCCTTCCAACGTCCGCCTCGATTCGGCGAAGCTTCACTCGGGTCTTCGGGTAACTGCGCGTTCCCACTGGCTACCAACACGGCTCTTTTCGGCGTCCGCGTCGGCTGTCCAACGTTCGGGGTCCTGCACGCGTCCGGCGGGTCTCTCTTCGTCAACATTCTGGGCATACCGGTTAGCGGCGTCACTACCTCTTGGCCCCGCCATCGCGCCCGTACTTTCTCCGTCCATCGAGTATCTCGCGGCGAATCTCCGGGGTCCGAGACAGCGACGCGGTCCCGGTCCATGCTGTCGGCTGCAGCCCAGGCTCGTGATGGGGGATTCGGTATCTCGGCGAATCTGTAGTCGGACGTGATGGGCCTGGCCTCCCGCTTGCAGCGACTGCGTCAGCGCGCCAACCTGCGGTAGGCCTAGGTTCCCCGGTATCGTCCCACAGTCGAGTGCGTACGATTACTCTTTGTTAGAAAGCTCTCGGGCCACTAACTAGATCTGAGGCTCAAACCCTAGCTCGGTAGACTGGATTGCCAAGCGAATGCTCCTAATCGAGTGCTTGCACCGTTTGGCTTCGCTTGCTTAGTGTCTTACAGGCTGGTAAGAATGTTTAAGCATAAGTGTGAAAATAATTACGCAAGCACTGATCCTACACTGCCTACCTGCTTAAGTATCTCATGCGAGTTACCGTTGCTCTAACGGTACCAATTCGCCTATCGGATCTCAATTTAGGTTTCGCTCGCTTCGGCCTTCTACCGTGCTGTTACTATTCTCGCTATTATTTCGCTTCTTATCCTATAAGTTACGGGTTTGTATCTATTATTTCTACGTAAATATTAATATCGTGACAACTGTCGGAATCTTCAGCTCCTCTGCTGCTCCAGTGCCCTTGCCTGCCTTACTCCCTCCCCTTTTCTGCCTCCAGCCTTCACCCCTTTCCCAGCAAGCTCCTCAACTCTCAGTTCATCTTCCCTTGGTGTCTAGCTGCTCCCTGCACTTGCCCCCTTCGCGGCTGCTCTACGGCTTCTGCCAGTTGTCGCTGGATATCCTGCCCGTGTGACTGTGTATGCCTGCGTTCCTTAGGTCTGGCCCGAGCCTGCGCCACGTTAGTGTAATGATCCATCCTCCGCTGCCCCTTGTCACTGACCAACACCACCACCCCCGAGTCTGTCAAACAATAGGTTTGTTAGGCTACAGTGGGTTAGCCTATATGGGGTACACAATTCTAGGGTTTGCTATTTGTACTGATTTCTCTGTTAGTTCAACCATTCCAGTCTCTTCTTCTGACATGGTTTCAGAGCAGGTCCTTCGCTAGGACCGTTCTTAGGGCCCACCACTGAATACCTACCTACCTATCTACTGTCGGAGTGCTGCGTTAGCGCCTCCCCCTCTCAGCGCCCTAGTGCGCCCTCGTGTACGGCCCCTTAAGGCTTCGTTGACCCCGCGCGCCGCCCCTTAGTGACCCGCGCGTCGCTCCTTAGAGGCCCCGTCGACCCGCGCGCGCCCCGCTTAAGGCCCCGTTTGGCCCCGTCGACCCGCCCGCGGCCCGCTTAGTGGCCCCGTTTAGCCCCGTCGACCCGCGCGCGCCCCGCTTACGGCCCCGTTTGGCCCCGTCGACCCGCCTGCGCCCCGCTTAGAGGCCCCGTTTGGCCCCGTCGACCTGCGCGCGCCCCGCTTACGGCCCCGTTTGGCCCCGTCGACCCGCACGCGCCCCGCTTACGGCCCCGCTTGACCCGTCGACCCCGCGCGCGCCCCGCTTAGAGGCCCCGTTTGGCCCCGTCGACCCGCACGCGCCCCGCTTACGGCCCCGTTTGGCCCCGTCGACCCGCACGCGCCCCGCTTACGGCCCCGCTTGACCCGTCGACCCCGCGCGCGCCCCGCTTAGAGGCCCCGTCGACCCTATCCGCCGCCCCAAAGCGGCTCCGTCGACCCTACCCGCCGCCCCTACCCGCACCGCACGCGACAGCCGCGGCCCCGCCAGCAACAGGCCGCCCGAACCGAGCCGCCCAGTCCGAGCCGAGCCGAGCAGCCAGAACCGAGCCGCGCCGCCCGCACTGAGCAACTTCTCTGGACCGAGCCGCCCTACCTGCGTCGCGCTGCCCACTGCGTTTAGGACTCACTTACTGCTACTGCTACGGCTACTCCTACTGCTACTATGGCTACCCCGCCTGTACTAGCTTTCGATGCTGAGGGCCGCCCAGTGAAGTTTGATACTTGGCTTGATGACCTGCACCTCTTCCTACAGCTCACTACCAAGGAGGATATCTCACTGTATGACCACGCCCTCGGCCATGCTCCTGCCCCTGCTACTGATGCTGACAGCACTACCCGCTCCCAGTGGCAGACTCGTGACGCCCACGCTCGCTTTGCCATCCGCAACTCCCTGCCGTTAGATGAGCGCGAGCACTTCGGCCAGTGCAAGACTGCTAGGGACCTCTACACCGCTGTAGTTGCCCGTTACTCCTCACCCGCTTCTGCTACGCTAGGCCGCCTCACTCTTCCCTACCTGTTCCCCGACCTAGCCTCCTTTCACACTGTCGCAGACCTCATCACCCACCTTAAGACTAGTGAGGCCCGCTTTCGCGCTGCTATGCCTGCCGAGTTTCTCACTAGCAACCCCCCCCCCGCTCTGGATCACTCTCTACCACATCGTCACCCGCCTCCCTGACTCTCTCCGCGCAGTCAGGGACCACTTCCTCTCTCGCTCCCCCACTGAGCTCACCGTTGACCTCCTCGAGAAGGAACTGCTTGCAGCTGAGGCGAGCATCGTCGCTGTAGGCACCTCTCGTGGCGACCCCCGCACCCCGTTCTTTGAGGGGTGTTCCCCTTCCCCCCTCCTCCCCTCTGTCGCCTCTGCTGCTGCTGTCGACCTCCTTGGTGCTGAGAAGGTCGGGACCGCGTCTGCTTCGAGCGGGCGCCGCAGGGGCAAAGGGGGCAGGGGCGGGGGTGGCGGCGGAGGAGGTGGGGGTGGAGGCGGTGGGAGTGGAGGCGCGGCTGAGGAGGCTAGTGGCGGCAGTGGGGGAGGCGACAGCAGCGGCGGGAGTGGTGGCAGGGGCGGAGGCGGCAGCGGAGGCGGAGGTGGTCGTGGTGGCGGCAGGGGTGGAGGTGGCCGGGGCGGAGGCGGAGGGGGTGGTGGTCGTGGAGGCACTGGCGGAGGGCAGAGTCAGCAGCCCACCCCGACGCTTCACCACTAAGAGGGTGTTGCGCTACTTGTGCAGTACGTCGGGCATGGGGCTTGTACTTGGAGGGCGAGACCGAGTTGTGCTCACAGGGCACTCAGACGCTTCTTGGGCAGACGACCAGGCCACTCAGCGGTCGTCTCAGGGTTACACCTTCAGCCTTGGCTCTGGCTCAGTTTCTTGGCGCTCTACACGCTCTTCTTCTGTTCTCGGCTCCAGTTGTGAGGCTGAGATCTACGCTACAGCCATGGCTGCCCAGGAGCTACGCTGGCTGACCTACCTGCTGACTGACCTCGGAGAGCCGCCTCGTTCTCCTCCAGTACTGTACGTCGACAACAAGGCTGCCATTGCCTTGTGTGAGGAGCACAGACTGGAGCACAGAACGAAGCACATCGCCCTGCGGTACTTCCTTGCTCGAGAGTTGCAGCAGCGCGGTCAGCTTTGTATTCGCTACGTGGCCACTGAGGCCAACACTGCTGATGTGTTCACTAAGGCGCTTCAGCCTCGTGACCATCAGCGCTTCTGCACTCTACTAGGCCTTGTGCCTACTGGACCTCACTTGCTTACCTCTTGACTTTGCTTGTACTGTGATCTCTATATATATATATACCTGCATGTTTACTCTTGCTAGGTTGTGATCGCTGTATCTCTGGCTCTGTTATAAACCTGCATGTGAACTGGTCTTGTGACCACTAGCTTGTGCTCAGAATTTGTGTGGAATCCTCGAGATCCACCCTGAGCTTGTTGTTGCCTTGACTGGTCTTGTGACCCTTAGGTCTCCCCCACTTTGCCTATGGGGGTGTGTCAAACAATATATATGTTGAGTTTGTTAGGCTACAGTGGGTTAGCCTATATGGGGTACACAATTCTAGGGTTTGCTATTTGTACTGATTTCTCTGTTAGTTCAACCATTCCAGTCTCTTCTTTCTGACAGAGTCCTTCACTTCTTTCACTCTCCAGCGTTCAGGGCTCAGCCCTATATCCATCATGTCCTTCTTCGCCTGCTTTAGATACACCTCCTCCCCAGCCCCCAAGACCTTTTCATTCTTCTTAGCGTGCAGCTCCCCCCTTTTCTTGTACCTCTGCGCGTCCCTCAGTTGTGCCGCGTGTAGATTTTCCAACGCTGCGGGTAGCAGCTCTCGCAGGTACCTGGCTCTCGCCTCTGCCAGCCCCACCCAATCCTCCTCCTTGTCCACCCTCACTGACCCTGTCAGTATCTTCGGTGCATCCACGGGTAACACTTGCTCGCGTCCCAGGAGAAGGTAGTAGGGTGACATGTCTCGCAGCGCTGCCTGCTTGCTGAATTGGTAGCCCGCTACCACCCACGGCAGCCGCGCGTCCCAGTCCCGTTTGAACCGTTCCCCATATGCCCTCAGCCCTCGCTTTACCGTTTGCGCGAACCTCTCTGTGAGCCCATCGCTCTGCGGCAGTTATCTAGAGGTCCTACGATGGGTGATGCCGGTCGCTTGCAGTAACTTGTCAAACTCTCCCATGAATTCAGTCCCCTGATCTGTCAGCACCTCCCCACACGCCCCGAACCTGGTAAGCACCTGTTCTTCGAAGGCTTCTGCTATCCCGGCCGAGTTCTTGCTGCCGTGCTCGATCATAATCAGGATGTACCTCTTTCCTTTCCGGCTCAATGGCATTTCTCCCACCAGGTCAAAGGACCATCTGAACCCTATCCCATGGATGGGCAACGACTGCAGCTCCTTCCGGCCCCTTTCCAGCTCGGCTCGATTCTTGCTGCAGAGCTTGCAGCCTTCCACCCACTCTCTAATATCCTTCAGCATCCCATCCCACCACCATCCGGCCTCCACCAGCTGGGCCGTTCTCAGACTTCCATAGTGCCCCAGCTGCCGATGCATGCTCCGTATAATCTGCACCCGCTCCTCCTTACGTGGTACTAGCTTCCAGCCGTTGCGCGTGTTTTTCTGCAGCTGCTCCTGGTGCCAACGGTAGTGCGCCCCTTGTGCTCTGGCTCTCTCACTCACGGGAGTGGCTTCTGTAGTCAGACTTCCCGATCGTTCCAGACATCTTCCGGTCCCTTCCCTTTTGCTCGGCTGGCTCCCTCCTCATCTATTCCTCTCGCCAATGCGACTAGGCACGCCGTGGGTCGGTCTTCTGGCGGATTCCGTGAGAGTCCATCGACATGCTGCATGGTCTTGCCCGCACGGTGCCTGATCGAAAAGTCGTACTCTTGGAGCCTCATCGCCCAACGTGCATTCCTCCCTGTCAGCGCCTGATTGGTCATCAGCCAGGTTAACGGCTGATGATCGGTCACTAACTCAAAAAATCGTCCCTGTAAGTATACTCGGAAGTGCGTAATCGCCCACACGGCTGCCAGGCCTTCCCCTTCGGTTGCAACTCCGGCTTGCAACAGCCACCACTTTCTCTTCGCCTTCTCGCTTCTGGCACAGAATTGCCCCCATCTCTGCGCTGCTCCAATCGGTATAGAGCACGAACGGATCCTCCTTGTTCGGCAGCGTCAGCACGGTGGCGGTCTTGACTGCTCTCAGCAGAGCGTTCAGCGCTTCCTGTTCCGCTTCCTCCCACTGCCACTTCTGGTCTTCCCTCAGCAATCTGTTTAAAACCGCTGCGGTTTGACTGAAGTTTGGTATAAACTTCCGATAGTTGAGAAACCCCAGCATCGCCCTCAGTATGCTCCGGTCCTTCGGCGGTGGGACCCGGTCCAGGACCTCTACCTTTGCTTGCTGAATCCCCAACCTTTCCCCTTGTACTTCGAACCCCAGATATTTCACCCCCCTGGTACCGAAACTGCATTTCTTCGGGTGGCAGGTGAGCCCGACGTCTCTGATGGCGTCCAGCGTGGCGTTAACGTCTTTCACATGTTGCTCCGCGTCAGGGCTGAAAACTACTACATCATCTATGTAGCATGCCGCTGCTGGTATCTCCCGCAGCACCGTGTCCATGATTCGTTGAAACAGAGCCGGCGCGTTCCTCATCCCAAACGGCATGAACCGCCACTCATACAAGCGATCTGGCCCAAGAAACGCCGTTTTCTTGCGATCGGCCAGCCGTATCGGGATCTGGTTGAATCCTTATCGCAGGTCCAATGTGGAGAACACTTTCGCCCCCTGCAGCTTATCGAAGATCTCCTCTGCCGACTGCATGGGGGGTATCGGTCCGCAACAGTGACCTTATTCAGGCTCCGATGGTCCCCACACATTCGCCTTGCCGATACTTCTCCCGTCAGGTCCTTCCTGGAAGCTACGATAGTCACTGCTGCATAGTCGCTCTTCGACCGCTGGATCAGCCCGGCCTTTTGCAGTTCATTACACTTCTCGACGCAGATGTCTATGTCTCCCGGATTCATTCGCCGTTTCCTCCGGGTCTATATCGGCACTTCACTAGTGAACTCAATCTTCATCTCGTGTGTCTTGCACTTCCCCAACTCCTGCAGCGTGTACGCGTAGGTACCGCGGTGCTGCCTCAGCACTTCCTGCAGTGCTGCCGCTGCCGCACCGTTCATCCCTTCCCCTAAGGTCCAATCCTCCTCGGGGCCCCTTCTGTCCTTTCTCGCCTTCTCCTCTACCACCCCCTTTTCTCCTTCCGTTTCTTCCTCCATCCCTTCCATTGCCATGTACGCCCATCCTTCCTCCACCCGCTCCTCGTACTTTTCCTCCATCCTAGCCAGTACCTTCCGGTGCCACTCAGCTGACTCGAACTCCCGGTTACGTTCACTGAGCGCGATGTCCCGCTGCAGCTCCTTCGCCTTCAGGTGCATTCGAATGGTTTCTATCAACCAGGTCAACACGTTCATGTCCATGGCTCTCCCCATGGTCGCACGACGTTGCAGTTCTGTCACTTCGGGATGCGCGGTCCCTCCCCACAGGTGCCCCATAGCTGCTTCTCTCTCATTCGCCATCGGTTGCTCCCACCTCCCCTTCCTGACATCATAGATCATCCCCGGCCCTGGCAGCTCTCCCTCCATGAGTAATCCTCGGGCCTCCGTGTACGACACCAAGGTCGGCAACGCTTGTCTTGGTTTCCCAGGCTCGTCGCATTGATACTGCGAGGGGTGATCGGGACGAGTGACTGGAGAAGGCATGCAGTTCGGCTCCAACATGTCGCTCACCAACCTCGGTTCTGGCCGTTGCATCAGAGCCAGCGAATGGCGCAACGCCGCTGTCGACATTCCGTTCTGCTAGTATCTCCTCGGTCGGTGTGCCCGAGATCCCAGCTGGGCCGCGTCGGCTGGCACTCCCCTCCCCAATACTTCGAATATCTCAGCGAACGCCCGCTTCACGGGCTCTCTCTTATCCTTCGCCAGGTCAAAATTCTCCAGGATGTACAAGACCTCCCCTTAGCGCCTCTGTATCGTCTCCAATACACGCCAGAGGTTCCGGAATGACGCTCCCCGCGCGTCTTCCATCCCCCTTCCTTCCCCTGCCCTCGAATACCCTTGGCATTCCCATCCCGCTATGACCAGATCCACTTGCCCCCAGTCATCTAGCACCCTCTCTGTGATCTCCCTAACATCGTGCACCCCCTGTTCGGATTCTGGAGGGATGGCTGTCTCCCACATCTGGTCCGGGTACTCTTCGCCTAGCAGCAGAGCGTGATGTTGGGCCATTTTCCTCACTACGGGGTCGCTTTCCACGTGGATCCACTGCTTAACCACGCACCCTGCCCGGAGGAACCCCTCCAAGGCCCAAACTCGGCTGACCCGCTCGGCCAAGGCAGGCGGGTCCTGACCCGCGGTTAGTCTCTCTATCCTCCGTTCATGCTCTTCCCCGTACTTCTCCCATGGCCATTCGTCCAGCTCTTCGGTCAGGTCCTGCTTCCACGCCTGATAGGCCTCCCGCGGCTCTTGCCTAACGAACCTTACCGGTAGCGTGCCCACCGAACTCTCAGGGTCCCAATGCTGCACCTGGTACAAGACCTTCTCCTGCCACGTACATATGGTAGCTCCTACGCGGTATAAGAGCTCCATCCCGACGAGCATATCATAGTCCTCCGACTATGATATCCTGCATTGCAAGCGGATGCAGCACTCCTTCTCAGTTCCTGGTAGCAGCACAACCTCGACTGGTCTTCGCGTCTTCGACATCCATTTAGGCTCCACTCCTTTGGCGGTCATTAACAGGATCCCTCTCTCCACCGTCTTTCCAGAATGATCCAGCTTCAGCTGCTTTGCAAGTCCTTTCCCAATCAGTACATGGTGTGTGCCCGTATCGATAATGGTCTGCTTCACCGGCAGTCTGCCCACCGTGATACTTCCTTTTTCCGCGATCAATACGGATGCCTGACACACGAGCCTCTCGTTCGGGTGCCTCCGCAACTACTGTTGCCGTGTCCGCTCCATCTGGCTGTTACGCTGGCGGGGTCCGCTGGTCGCGTCGCTGTCCTGAGACTAACTGGCGCTCAGGCGCAGGCGGATGTCATCTCGTTCTCTGGGGTACGCCATCACGGTGTACTCTCTCTTGTAGTCGTCCTATCCCTCCTCCTCCTTCTCGATCTCCTCGTACGCCAGGAGTGCCCGTGTCTTAACCTCTTTCAGATTTGGCAGCTGCTCCAGTCGTAGCTGTAGGTGCCTAACATCGGCTTGCAAATCCTCTCTGGTTGCCCCCAGCGATTCTCTCTGCCGGCTGTAGCATTCTTCCTTTCGATGCCCCCTTTTTCCGCATTGCTCGCATACCGGTGCCTTGGGGCAATCCCGCTTCAGGTGGCTGTGCTCTCCGCAAGTATGGCAAAGCCGCGGGTAGGTACGACTGCTGCTTCCTGCTGTAGACTCTGGCACGGCTACTGCCACCCAGCTTGTCTTCGCTCGACTCTTCCCCTCCGTGTCCTCCAGATCTAGCAGACGCTGCGGTTGTTCAGTCTTCTTAGCTAGCTGATATACTTCCTTCAAAGTAATATCCGCGCCAATGCCATACACGGTACTCCGCACGACTCCCCTCAGCTCTTCCTCCAATCCTCTCACGAACTTCCGCACTAGCAGCCTCTCGTCCCTGCTTTCCAGATCCTCGGCCAATTCACGAAGGCGGTAGTAATATGCCAGGAGGGACTCATCCTTCTTCCGGCGGAAGTCTCGAAACTCTTCCACCCGTGCCTTCGTCTGCCCCACGAACTCTTTCCGCAGCAGCTCAATGAACTGCGCTGTGGGGTTAGAAATCTCTCCTTCTGCCAGTTTTTCTAATACCTCGTCCCGCGTCATCCAACAAAACGTCTCTGCTTCTCCCGATAGCGTTCCCACCATTTTCCTGAAGAACTCCGCTGGGTCGTATCCATCTCGTTCCCAACAGTGCTGCACCGTCTCGAGCTGCATGAGGTAATTCTTCAAACTCGGTCCCACGTCTGGGATGCCGGAGTAGCGCTCTGCTATCTCCACTTTTGGTAGGTTAGTAGCCTTCCAACGTCCGCCTCGATTCGGCGAAGCTTCACTCGGGTCTTCGGGTAACTGCGCGTTCCCACTGGCTACCAACACGGCTCTTTTCGGCGTCCGCGTCGGCTGTCCAACGTTCGGGGTCCTGCGCGCGTCCGGCGGGTCTCTCTTCGTCAACATTCTGGGCATACCGGTTAGCGGCGTCACTACCTCTTGGCCCCGCCATCGCGCCCGTACTTCCTCCGTCCATCGAGTATCTCGCGGCGAATCTCCGGGGTCCGAGACAGCGACGCGGTCCCGGTCCATGCTGTCGGCTGCAGCCCAGGCTCGTGATGGGGGATTCGGTATCTCGGCGAATCTGTAGTCGGACGTGATGGGCCTGGCCTCCCGCTTGCAGCGACTGCGTCAGCGCGCCAACCTGCGGTAGGCCTAGGTTCCCCGGTATCGTCCCACAGTCGAGTGCGTACGATTACTCTTTGTTAGAAAGCTCTCGGGCCACTAACTAGATCTGAGGCTCAAACCCTAGCTTGGTAGACTGGATTGCCAAGCGAATGCTCCTAATCGAGTGCTTGCACCGTTTGGCTTCGCTTGCTTAGTGTCTTACAGGCTGGTAAGAATGTTTAAGCATAAGTGTGAAAATAATTACGCAAGCACTGATCCTACACTGCCTACCTGCTTAAGTATCTCATGCGAGTTACCGTTGCTCTAACGGTACCAATTCGCCTATCGGATCTCAATTTAGGTTTCGCTCGCTTCGGCCTTCTGCCGTGCTGTTACTATTCTCGCTATTATTTCGCTTCTTATCCTATAAGTTACGGGTTTATATCTATTATTCCTACGTAAAGATTAAAATCATAACATTGTGTCTGAATGACGATTTTTTTGTTGCTGCATGTTAAAAAAAAAAAAAAACACTTTAGTGCAGAAAGAGTATTTCATTTTTGTTCCCGCCCGGACTCCAGCAATACTCGTCAACGTCAGAGTCTGACCTCTGCAACACTATCGCCCTGCATTCAGAGGGCGTCCTCCCTCTCTGCTGGCACCCAATCGACGGATCAGAAACTGGCGGGAGCGACCAGATTTGCAGACAGGCGACCATTGCAGTTATGCTCGACGCGATGCGTGGAGGATGGGCGATATCGATCTATGTTTTGTCGTTTTGCTCATTGTTCCGATTTCTTTCGTCGCTAGTCGTTTTCGTTCAACATTACATCCATCATTGTCCGTTCATTGTGCTGCATCTGATATTGACTTCCTCGTCTACATAATTATATTTGATTTAGGACTGCGCGGTTCATGCACTGATGCGCTATCGTTCGACATGATGTCTTTATGTAATCTCTAGTTTAGGATTCCAAATGTGTGGTCTGCAAAATGTCAGACATCGATGATTTGTTTGTTTGCGCCGTCTTTGTCAAAGACATGTGGTAGATTATAGTTCCCTTTGAAGTTTAGCAATGGAGTTTCCGACCTACCAGTAGGTGTGCGTTTATTGTGAAGAATCTAGCATAGCGTACAGTCTCGGGCATTTTCGGTCTCGATTATGGCCTTCTGATTCTACTTATCGTAATGGAGCAGCATCTTGAGGCTGGTTGGGTAAACGCTGCCGAACCAGACAAACCGGCAGATTTGAACGACGAGGATCTGGAACCCGTCCCCGCAGGTATCGACCTTATGGGCGAGACTTATTACGCCGAGAACTTTGAACAGTCAAGGTCGAGAATGCCGCCGAGGACATTTTCGCAGATGCAAGGCAAGCACTTGAGGAGGACATCGAGAACGAGCGATTTTACAACGCAGATGAGGAACCACGAGACACGGGTGTGGGGAGAAGAAACTTTATCTGGGACCTAAATGAGGAGCTGACCTGCGACAGAGATCAAGGAGAAATTTCTGCGGAAGTTGAGCTCTCTGGCGATGACGGGGCAAGCGGGTCTTCCGAGAGTAGGTCGCCAGCATCAGACAATGGGTTTAGGGTTCCGACAATGGATTTTCCACAGGCAAATCTGCAGGACGAGCTGAGGGACCCTTTCAACATCCCTGCACCCGAGGTCGAATTTGAAGGGGGAGGGACGAATACGCGCCGGCGCCTGGACTGGGATCCGGAACAGCCCGTTCTTGGTGTGTGCCCGGAAATGCCTAGGGAGAAAATGGAAGCTATCGTTCGAGCATGGAAAAAAGTAATTGGAAGGGGGATCAGACGAATAATTGTTATTTCGGTGGCTGGTGGTACTACAAGAGATGGGATTACAAGAAGATGGAGAAGATGCTCGAGGTTTCAGAAGAGGAGAGACTTGAACCGGCTAAGCCGGACGAGATTGGAATATTTCTGGGCATAGATAGGGGACACGAGTGGGACGACGTTCTGAAGAACGAATCTCATCTCCACGGGCCGAAACTGACTTTGTGGCGGCTACGTCGGTTCATGGAGTACTTCTTCTCTGAAACAGAGGAGGACGCGAAGGACATGCGGAAAGATCGCCAGATGCTTGCAGGGAAAGTGCCGAAGGCTTGCACACCTTCCATGCTGAAGGCGAAGATGAACGTAATGAGTTGTCTTGGAGAAATAGAAGGACTCCTATTCAACTACTCTATCTCACGCGTGTCGGACATGTTGAGGGAGGTAAGGGGTTTGCTAAGAGTCAAGCTGCGCACGCTGGCGAATAAGCAGATAGAGTGAGTAAAATAATCGACTTGTCATACTTGGTCTCGTGGGTTGATGTGAAGCTAACATTTTTATTTTCGTTTGTTGCAGTGAGGGCTATGAACAGACGCACGGGTCACTGAACGATGTCTACACGGCAGAACAGAGGACAACATACTTCAAGGTCAGCGTGCAGTTCCTCTCTGTCACATTTGTATGAATGTGAGCGGGATAATGAGGCGGGTAAGGGCGGTGTACAAAGTGTATATACTGTATATAGCGAGCTGGGCTGTGCCGAGGATGGGATGCGAAGGGTCAGGGTGAGGTTTGAGGCGTGTGGAGAGACACGGGGTGCGAGGGAAGTGATGTCTGCCGAAGCGGAGGGTCGGGGAATGCATGGCAGAGGAATGGGGCGGCACTTACGTAAGTGGAGGGAGTGTGTGGAGTGGAATACAGAGCACGGCAGAGGCAGCGGAGGCAGGGGTTACCACCGGCACTTGGATGGGTGTAAGCATGCATGCTTGTTTGTTTTCCCGTGTGTGCAGGTGAGCTGCCAGGAGCCAGCTGGATCTGGGAGTGTCAGCTGGAGGTATAGTAGCTAGAGGCGGCAACACAGGTTGTAGGCAGCAAGGATGAATGTCTTTTTGAAGGCAGCCTTCGCAGCCAGAGAAGAGACGGGAAGAGGTGGAGCAAGCATGGTGGAGGATGTGCTGGTAGAATAGGCGGAACCTGGCAGTATCAGCCTGAATGCTTGTATGTTTCTTTGTAGCACGATTTCTTGCAGTCAGCCGAGCAAGTAGTGAAGTAAGGAGATATTACAAGCAGCGATGTGACAGATAGTTAGTATGAGCGTTATGTGAAGGAGCTAGTGTTGAAACTAACTGGCAGGAATGAGAATGACTAGCAAGAATGTGAGTACAAATATGCAACCCTAGAATTTGTGTACCCCCTAAAGGCTAACCCACTGTAGCCTAAACAACAACAACAGATATAATGTTTGACACACCCCCATAGGCAAAGTGGGGGAGAACAAGGGGTCACAAGACCAGTCAGAGCAAAGCAAAGCACAAGCAAGCTCAGGGTGGATCTCAAGGGATACCACACAAATTCCGAGCACAAGCAAGTGGTCACAAGACCAGTTCACATGCAGTTTGATAGTAGAGCAAGAGGTACAGTGATCACAACCTAGCAAGTGAAAGCATGCAGGTATATATATAGAGATCACAGTACAAACAAAGTCAAGAAGTAAGCAAGTGAGGTCCAGTAGGCACAAGGCCTAGAAGAGTACAGAAGCGCTGATGGTCACAAGGCTGAAGCGCCTTGGTGAACACATCAGCAGTGTTGGCCTGAGTGGCCACGTAACGCAGACAAAGCTGACCACGCTGCTGCAGCTCACGAGCCAGAAAGTACCGCAGAGCGATGTGCTTCGTTCTGTGCTCCAGTCTATGCTCCTCACACAAGGCAATGGCAGCCTTGTTGTCGACGTACAGCACTGGAGGAGAACGAGGCCGCTCTCCCAAGTCGGTCAGCAGGTAGGTGAGCCAGCGCAGCTCCTGGGCCGCCATGGCTGTGGCGTAGATCTCAGCCTCACAACTGGAGCTGAGAACTGAAGAAGAACGTGTAGAACGCCAAGAAACTGAACCGGAGCCAAGGCTGAAGGTGTAACCCTGAGACGACCGCTGAGTGGCCTGGTCGTCCGCCCAAGAAGCGTCTGAGTGTCCAGTGAGAACAACTCGGTCTCGCCCTCCAAGCACTAGCCCCATGCCCGACGTACTGCACAAGTAGCGCAACACCCTCTTAGCGGCATCCATGTGCTCCTTCCGGTGACGGCCAGGAGCGACATAGCGTGCAAGGATGCTAAGAGGGTATGCAAGGTCAGGACGAGTGCAGGTCATCAGGTACATGAGGCAGCCCACAAGCTCTGGATACGGGCCACTCGGCTCTACGGACTCATCCGAAGGCAGAGCTGAGAGCGAGTGACCGGTAGGCAGAGGAGTGGACTGAGGCAAGGAGTACGTGAAGCCGAAGCGCTGAAGGACCTGCTGCACCATGTGTGACTGAGTCAAGGTAATGGTGCGCCGTGCTCTGTCCCGGGTGATCCGCAAGCCAAGGTAGCTTGTCAGTTCACCCAGGTCTGTGCACGTGTGTCTCTTCTGCAGCTCCGACTTCACGTGGGCGAGAGCCTGAGTGTCAGCAGTGGCAAAGACCAAGTCGTCGACGTACACGAGGATGTAGAACGGCGGCAACGAAGTGTCTGTGCGCAGAAACAGCGACGGGTCAGCAGTAGAAGGCGCGAACCCAAGTGCCGCAAGTGTCGTCCTCAGTGTGTCGTGCCACTCACGTGGTGCCTGGCGGAGACCGTAGACCGGCCGGCGGAGGCTCCACTGGGTACCAGGAGGAAACGACCCAGTGAAGCCAGGAGGGCGGCGCAGCCAGATCTCCTCGTGCAGACTACCCTGCAAGAAAGCAGTGCTGAAGTCAAGAGAGTGAAGCTCGTAGTCACGCTGAGCGGCTATGTGCAGCAGCACCCGAAGAGTAGTCATCTTCGGGGTGGGGGAGAAGGTCTGGAAGAAGTCAACTCCCTCACGCTGGCTGAAGCCTCGAGCAACGTAACGCGCCTTGAAGACAGGCGGAGAACCCGGCGGCCGCTTCACCCTGAAAATCCACATGCCACTGACGATGTTCGCCCCTGGTGGGGGAACAGCGTCGACGTAGGTGCCTGTGGACTTCTAGGAAGCCATCTCTGCGTCCATGGCTGTCTGCCACTGAGAGGAGTAGGGACCCGCTATCGCCTCTGCGTAAGAGCGCGGGGTCGGGATGTCTGGTGCATCCGGGTCTCCCTCATGGGCAACTAGCATGGACACGAGATGAGGTAAAGCAGCAGCAAAGCACTGGAACTCCTCCTGCCTGTCCTCAAGGACGTCCGTGCCAAGAGCACACTCACCCCCGACGGACGGAGGACAGACAGACTCAGACTCAGCAACTAGGCTAGCGGCGTAGTCGAGACGACAAGCGGCAGCAAAGTCAACTAACTCAGCGACGAGAGCAGACGCAGCAGAGGACTCAAAGGTAGGGTCAGTGACAACAGTAGCAAGGAGACGCGTGACAGTAGGACGGGCAGCACGAAGGGAGTCAGACTCCGGGTCAGGAAGCTCAGGAAGAGAGGACGTAGGAGGAGACGGCAGAAGGACACGCTGAGGAGCAGTGGAGGGACGCAGAGTCATGTAGTGAGTGCCAGGGACAGGAGGAGGACGCTCACGCGGGACACGACGACCAGTGCGAGCAGCACGGACAGGCGACGCAGAGCGAGACGCAGGCGACACAGGACGAGACTCAGGCTCACGACGCTCCGTAAGACCTCCTGTGGGACCAGTGTAAGGAGAAGGACCGGGGAGCGGCGAGGGAGGCGGTAACTGCGACTGCGACGGGACAGGCGGAGGACACTCTAAGGAGGGAGCAGGACAAGGAGGAGGAGGCTGACCAAGAACCTGCTGGAGAAGCGGAACGAAGTACGGTCGGGGCCGCTCAGTGACTCCAGAACCAGGAGAGACGGCACCAGCACCCGCGGCAGCTCCAGCAGCACCAGCTCCAGGGTCCGCAGCACCAGCAGCAGCTCCAGCGCCAGGGTCCGCAGCACCAGCAGCAGCTCCAGCTCCAGGGTCCGCAGCACCAGCAGTAGCTCCAACTCCAGGGTCCGCAGTACCAGCAGCAGCTCCAGCTCCCGGGTCCGCAGCACCAGCAGCAGCTCCAGCGTCAGGGTCCGCAGCACCAGCAGCAGCTCCAGCTCCAGGGTCCGCAGTACCACTAGCAGCTCCAGCTCCAGGGTCCGCAGCACCAGCAGCAGCTCCAACTCCAGGGTCCGCAGTACCAGCAGCAGCTCCAACCCCAGGGTCCGCAGCACCAGCAGCAGCTCCAGCGCCAGGGTCCGCAGCACTAGCAGTACTAGCAGGGCCTCCAGCAACAGCAGCAGCACCTCCAGCACCAGGGTCCGCGACACCAGGCGCTCCACTCCGGAGAGTGCAGCGCCGCTCGTACCACTCGCGGATCCGCTCAAGAGAGGGCAGCTCCCGCTGAGGAGGGGAGGCACCAGCACCAGTCGCAGCAGCACTCCTGGTCCCAGAGGCACCTCTCCGGAGGCTGCAGTACTCTGAGTACCACTCACGCAGCCGCTCCGAGGAGAGAGCTCCCCCAGGCGCAGGACTCCCAGGCTCAGCACCCCCAGACTCAGCACTCCCAGACCCAGAACTCTGCAGCTCAGCACCCCCAGGCACAGCACCCCCAGGCTCAGTACGTCCAGGCTCAGCACCCCCAGACTCCGCACCCCCAGGCTCCGCACCCGCAGGCTCAGCACCCCCAGGCTCAGCACCCCCAGGCTCCGCACCCCCAGCAGGACGAGAGTCAACAGCTACCTCAACAGGGTCAACCGGGTCTACCTGGGACACACCTGAGGGAGCGGCACCCTGAGGGGGGAGGGGGTCTACCACAGCAGCACCTGGTGCGAGGAAGAGAGGCGGGGGGGGGAGTGGGGCAGTGCGGTAGGGGAAGAGGCGGTAGTAGGGGACGGACTCGTCAAAAGTGACGTCCTGAGAGGCAAGGACCCGGCGCGAGGTGGCGTGGTAAAACTGCCAACCAGACGCGTCAGGGACAAAGCCAAGGAAGACACAGGGAACAGCGCGGGTGGAGAGCTTGTCCGCGGAAGCGTCGCGGACAAAAGCTCGAGATCCCCAGACCCAGAAACGCGACGCATCGCCAACCTCCCCCGTCCACCGCAGCGTGGGCGAGGTCTCCGGCATGGAGACACGGGGCCAGAGGTTGAGCTGATGCGCAGCATACCGGACCGCAAACGGCCACAGAAAGTGGGGGGCAGCCGCATGGATCAAGGAGGTACGGGCGACCTCCATGACTAGGCCAATGCGGCGCTCCGCAACCCCATTCTGCTGTGGAGAGGCCGGAAGCGTGAACGACTGCTCAATGCCGTGCTCAGCACAGTAGGCTGCCAAGAGGTCGGAGGAGAACTCACCACCTCTGTCAGAGTGCAAGCGCAGGACAGGAAAGTCCGAGTGGAAACGCTCGCTGAGCTGGAGACGAGCTCTGCGGATCCAAGGGATCAAAACATCAGGGACCTCACCCTTGGTGCGCAAGGGGAAGACCGTGGTGTAGCGCGAGTAGTCATCAACAACTATCAGGAAGTACCTCTCCTGACCCTGACCACGGACGCGGGCTGGGCCCCACACGTCCATGTGGAGCGTCTGCAAGGGAGCAGTCGTCGGGGGAAAGGAGGAGGAGTGAGGAGCGGCGCGCTGTCGCCCCTCGACACAGGGAAGACAGGGAGGAGCAGGCGAGGGAGGGAGAGGAGGGAGGACCCTGGGAAGACCAGAGACAAGGTACCTGGAGTGCATGGCCCGAAGGCGCTGCACAGACGGGTGGCCAAGTCGGTGGTGCCAGAGGACAGTCTCGTGCGCCAGAGAGCGACACGAGCAGGGGGCCGACAGCTGACCTGACGCAGACGCAGACGCAGCGACCTGAGGGGACTCAGTGGTCAGTGTGTAGAGGTCCGACCCCGGCTCCCGAGTGAAGGTAGCCAAGTGGCGGCCCGTACGGGCACACGTGCAGTGCGTCACGCGCTCGTAGGCCGGGGTGAACTGGTGAACACCCGCGTCCTGGAGCGCACACCCAGCCACCAGGTTCGTAGAGAACGAGGGGAGGTGGAGACCGGACAATGTGCCCGACGGGACCGCAGGACAGGGAAGGACAGTGGAGGAGGTCGCCACGACCGGTCCCCCGGAGGGGTCAGCGAGGGAGACAGCAACTGGCCGAGCAAGTGGCTCAAGGGCAGTGCGGTCACGAAAGAAGGAGCGAGAAGCACCTGAGTCCAGTGTGAAGGTGTGCAGTGCTGCAGTCGACTCAGTACCAGTGGGCGCAGACGCACAAGCACCTAGAGCAGCAGCCGCACCAGCACCTGAGGTAGCAGACACGCGCGGACCTGAAGCGGCAGACTCACTGGTCCTAATGCCCGGGTCGGGCGGAACACACAGGTACTCGGCACCCTCTCCACTAGTAGACATCACATACATGGCAGTGAGAATAGCATCAAAGTCTAGAGCATAGATATCAATCCCCTTCTTCAGGAGATCAATCCAGCGGGGCAGCTCAGAGGCCTGAGGGAACTGAACACGCCAAGCGTCGTTGAGACGAGAGAAGCAGCGCTGTGCGGTGTGGGCCCTCCCACACGTCTGACCAGCGCGGTCACCAGTGCGGATGACGTACGTGCAGCTAAGCCCACCCCCCCCCCCCCCCCCCCCCCCCGTGCTGAGAGTACCACTCACGGACCTCCTGGGGCGACGGAGTGTGCTGCTGGCTCTGGCCACCGCCAGCGCCTCCACGACCACCACCTCCGCTCCCACCTCCTCGACCACCCCAACCCGTGCCGCCTCCACGTCCACCGCCACCCCCACCACCGCCCCCGCCTCTGCCACCTCCCCCGCCGCTGCCGCCACCCCCCCCACTGCCACCACTCACCCCTCCAGCCCCGCCACCACCCCCACCGCCGCCACCGCCCCCACCACCTCCTCCCCCACTGTGACTTCCGCCTCCCTTGCCCCCTTTGCCCTTGCCGCTGCGGCGTCCGCTCGAAGCAGACGCAGTCCCGACCTTCTCAGCACCAAGGAGGTCGACAGCAGCAGCAGAGGCGACAGAGGGAAGAAGGGGGGAAGGAGAACACCCCTCAAAGAACGGGGTGCGGGGGTCGCCACGAGAGGCACCTACAGCGACTATGCTAGCCTCAGCTGCAAGTAGTTCCTTCTCGAGGAGGGCAATGGTGAGCTCAGTAGGGCAGCGAGCTAGGAAGGAATCCCTGACTGCACGCAGAGAGTCAGGGAGGCGGGTGACTAGGTGGTAGAGAGTGAGCCAGAGCGGGGGAGGGTTCTTGGCAAGGAACTCGGCGGGCATGGCAGCACGGAAGCGGGCCTCACTAGTACGGAGGTGGGTGATGAGGTCAGCGACTGTGTGGAAAGAGGACAGGTCGGGGAACAGGTAGGGAAGCGAGAGACGGCCTAGAGCGGCAGAGGCAGGCGAGGAGTAGCGGGCAACGACAGCTTTGTACAGGTCCTGTGCAGTCTTGTGCTGGCCAAAGTGCTCGCGCTCTTCTAGCGGCAGGGAGTTGCGAATAGCAAAGCGAGCGTGGGCGTCACGAGTCTGCCACTGTGAGCGGGTAGAGCTGTCAGCAGTAGTAGCAGGCGCAGGGGCATGGCCTAGGGCGTGATCGTACAGTGAGATGTCTTCCTTGGCAGTGAGCTGTAGGAAAAGGTGCAGGTCATCTAGCCAGGTGTCAAATTTCACTGGACGTCCCTCAGTATCGAAAGCTAGCACGGGAGGACTAGCCATAGTAGCAGTAGCAGCAGTAGCAGTAGGCGCACCCTAACAGTAGTAGGCAGCGCGACTCAGGTAGGGCGGCTCGGCGCAGGTAGGGCGGCGCGGCTCGGTTCGGGCGGGGCCGTCGCGGTCGCGTGCGGGGCAGGTAGGGGCGGTGGGTGGGGTCGACGGGGCCAGCGGAACCTCTAAGGGGCGGTACGCGGGGTCGAGGGGGCCCCTAAGGGGCGGCGCGGGGGTCACGAAAGGGCGGCGCGCGGGGTCGACGGGGCCAGCGGGGCCTCTAAGGGGCGGCGCGCGGGGTCGACGGGGCCCCTAGCGGGCGGCGCGCGGGGCCGACGGGGCCTCTAAGGGGCTGCGACGGGGTCGACGGGGCCTATAGGGGCAGCGCGCGGGGCCGACGGGGCCTCTAAGGGGCTGCGACGGGGCCGTAAGGGGCCTCTAGGGGCGAGCGCGGGGCCGTAGAGGGGCCGATAGGGGGCGAACACGGGGCCGACGGGGTCGCTAAGGGGCGGCGCGCGGGTCGCTAAGGTGCGGGTCGCGGGTCGCGGGGCCTTAGGGGGCCGTGAAGTACGAAGCGCTCTAGGGCGCAGGTAGGTAGGTAGGTAGGTAGGTAGGTAGGTAGGTAGGTAGGTAGGTAGGTAGGTAGGTAGGTGGGCCCTAAAAAAAAACGGTCCTAGCGAAGGACCTGCTCTGAAACCATGTTGAAACTAACTGGCAGGAATGAGAATGACTAGCAAGAATGTGAGTACAAATATGCAACCCTAGAATTTGTGTACCCCCTAAAGGCTAACCCACTGTAGCCTAAACAACAACAACAGATATAATGTTTGACAGCTAGAGCTCATCGAGAGTGAGCGTATCATAAGAGGCTGTGGGGGTCAGGACGGGAGTGAGCAGCAGCAGGTCAAAGGGGAGCCACAAGTGCAGACGTGAGAGATCAAGTGAGGAGAGACCAGTGAGGAGGTGACACAGAGAGAGAGTAAGCAACAGGGAGGCGGTGAGGTTCCGACATCTCAGAGGGATTGTGGAGGGTTCTGGTAGTGGCTGTCATGATCATGCTGGCGCATTAGATGCTGGGCAGAGGGTGCAGTATCCGCTCTATGTGATTTGCGAACATGTACGTCCACGAGACTCGCAGCACTACTCTTCAAGACGAGTATCTTGACCTTCCAGTCATGGTGTTCGTTTCTCGACAAACGAAGAACAATCCTACAAACCGTTTGTCCCAACAGTATGTCGCTAGGCACATCGACTACAAGCGGTGCGGGTTCGCTGGTGTCTTCCTGTGGATCCATTTCGTATACAACCATGTCGAGGTCCGCTACAAGAAAAACTCATTGCACCGCTGAAGTTCGACAAAAACACAGACTAGTTCAGAAAGCACATCTTCTTCCAGATCAGCAAGCACACGGACAAATCCCCCTAAGAGCAGGACCAGATGGAATACAAGACGCACAACAATTGGATCGGCTGGGTGATGACTAAGGCTGGGTGGACGTCGAGCAAAGTCACCCACATCTTCCGCAGATCCGGTGCGCAGGGTCTCAGCGACGACCGGTGCCCAGACACCTTTATTGCAAAGCTGGGAGGCTGGGAGCATGGAGAGATGCGGAGGTCTTACCTGTTGGGCGTGCCTTTCGAGCCGGTGCTATTGATGGCGGGATTTTCTAGTGATCCTGGAGAATACTTCAACGGCAGAGCACATGCAAAACTTCCTGATGATACTGAGTGGGAAAAACTTCAGAAATTGTTTGAAAAGCACATCTACCCGTGGCTCGAGGAGGAGCTGGCGAAGGTGCGTCATCTCCGCTGGCTTGTTCCTTTTGAGGGTTTCGTCTCTTCATTTTTTTTTTTGCCTTTTCGCAGGTCAAAGAGTTCAACAAAGGCAAGAAGTCGCACGAGAAAAAGCTATCAGCAGAGAAGTTTTTGAAGGCACTCTGATACCATGGACGTTGTACTGTTTCTCAGGACCTTGCGATGTATTGGATCTTCTGCGAGAACCCCAAATGCAAGAGCAAGTTCACCGGTGAAGGACGTACATGCAATTTTACCCACCATCCATACGCCGAAATCTCGCCCCTCTGTTAGAAGCCCTTGTTTCAAAAGTGGGCCACTATTGTTGCCAACATGTACAAAGAAGGTCGTAGACTTCGGAAAAATGTTGGCCAATCAGCAGCAGCGGTAAGAAATCTGTTTCAGTGCGGGTTGGGTTTTTGCATTGATGAAGCGCGCGTTTTGACAAATGGTATTACAAATGTGCAGGATGCTATCTATCGACTCCAAGGAACCCACCAGATGACGAAGTTGCAGCTCCTTAACCAGGAGCTCACGGAGAATGCGGGGAGGCTGACGGCTGAGAACGGGCAGTTGAGGATGGAGAACAAAAGTCTCCAAGAAGAGAAATGCGCTGCTCAAAGCGCAGATGGCGGCGTTGCAACGCGCGTTTTGCGGCGACACCACTCCGCACTGTGCTGCCGCAAACGGAGTGTTGTTCAGGATCCGTCACTTCGAGAGCTTACGACGAACTCAATCCTCAACTAAATGCAAATCCGCTCAGTAGGATGTTGCGCCTTAGGAGTATCTACCATCTCCAAAATGTTTCATATAAAAAGATGGTCCAGAGAGTGAGAACCACGCGAAAACGTCCAGCAGCCGCATGACTAGAGTGGTGGATGAAGTACAAATATTAGAGCATAGAAAGGTTGGAGTTGGGGACTCCAAGAGAACCATGAGAGGGAAGGGGTTCTCCAAGAGCTAGGGAAGGATGGTAGGAACCTTCCTAGCAGCAAGGATGCAACCCTCATCATGAGGTCCTTGAGGTGTCACATGCAAAATCCAATCTAGTTGGATTTTGCCTAGGTGTTGCAACATTTGCAACCCATGCTAGAAACTTCTAGCCACCGAAATCCAAAAGTCAAAGTTGCCTTCCTAACCACCCAACCAAAGATCCCTTTATAGTCATGTCCCAATAATCGCCCAAAGTAGATAATATCTCAAAACGAGATAGAATTCCCAAAACTTGGAAATCTTGTAACTTGGGCGATCTTGGTCGAAATAAGGCGATCTTGGTATCGTTGGAAAGCTCTGGATTTCTCCTGCATGATAAAGCATGTAGACTTGGAGAAAAACACAGAGATGGTAAAATCCAACAGCCATGCATAATGACACATGCTCATGCAAATTATGCAAGCACAAATGGCACGAGCACTCGGCAGGACGTTAGGATGACATGCACTCAGAATGACGTGCATCCAACAAACTCCCCCTCAGACTAACGGACTGCATGCACACACACTCACACATATGCAAACTCTCACGCACACAATCACACACGACACTGCTGCCCACACTAGTGCAATGCCATGCCACACATCTTAGCACACTTCCAATGTGCGCTCTCGGGAAGTCTCTTGGTGAGAAAATCTGCCGCCTGCTTGCTAGCCTTCACATGGTGAAGCTCAACAATCCCCTCCTTCACCATCTGCCTCACCCAGTGCCACTTAATCTTCATGTGCTTGTTCAGCCCATCCACGATAGGATTATTGGCCATTCCAATAGCAGCTTCGCTGTCAGAGAAAACTGGTGTAGGTCCCTGCTGTTCAGCTCCCATGTCCTCCAGCAGCTTCCTCAGGAGCACGATCTCCTTGATGGCATGGTACATCGCCATGTACTCTGCCTCTCCGGAAGACTGAGCAATCTCACTCTGCTTCTTGGACCTCCAACTCACTGGTCCTCCTCCGACCATAGACACAAAGTCGCCAACTGATGACTGATCCTCCTCCTCTGAGGCCCATGTAGCGTCGGTGAAGCACGACAGCTTCAAGGTTCCAGGCGTGATCCCATCTGCTCCAATCTGTTTCAGCTGGCCACCAGCAGATACGGTTGATCCGAGGTAGTGCACCAAGCGCTTTGCCACCTCCAACTGCTCCTCAGTGGGCCGCTGCACAACTCTGGCCAGCTGCCCCACTCCGAATGAAGCATCAGGTCGCGTATGCACAGCAGCATACATCACACTCCCAATGAGTGACTGGTACTCATTCTGCTGCTCATCCTTGAGAACATCATCCTCCTCAGCTGCCTTCTTCAGTTTGAAGCCTGCACGAAACGGTGTCATCACAGTGCGACCCCCAGTCACACCATAGCGCTCCATGACACCAGAGATGTAGTGTGACTGATGCACCTTCAGCCACCTCCTCTCAACATCCCTCTCAATCTGCAGCCCCAAGTAGTAGTGGACATCCCCCAGCATCTTGCACTTGAAGTTGTCCATCAGCAGCTTCTGTGTCCTCTCAATCTGCTCCATGGAAGGTGAGAACAGCAGTATGTTGTCGACATACACCAGCAGCAAGAGCAGCTGCTCCCCCTCTCCAAGCAGAAACAAGCTGTGATCCGCTTGGGACGTATTGATGCCTCCACTCAGCAGCACCTCCTCCAGCTTCTTATACCAGCACCTGGGCGCTTGCTTAAGACCATAGATAGCCTTGTTGAGCTTGCACACCCGGCTGGTCCCATCCTCATAGCTGTCAGGCTGCGCCATGTAGATATCCTCCAGCAGTATTCCATTGCGAATTGCTGTGGTAATATCCATCTGCTTCACGTACCCCCCCTTCACAGCTGCGCCAGCCAGCAAAGTCCTCAATGTCACTGGCTTAGCAACGGGAGCAAAGATCTCCCCGAAGTCGACCTTCTCTTTCCGCTGAAACCCCTTGGCGACCAAGCGGCTCTTGAACCGCTCCAACGCACCATCAGCTCCACTCTTCACCTTGAAGACCCACTTGCTGCTGATCGGCCGTCGCCCCTCGGGTAACTCAACAAGCTCCCAAGTCCCATTCTCAATGAGACTGTTGAACTCGCCATCCATGGCAGCCTTCCACTCCTCCTTCTGGGGTCCACTCAGTGCCTCCTCCACTGTGGCTGGTTCTCCAGGCAAGGGTGTGAAGAAACAGAAGGCCATCTCCTCATCCTCTCCCTCATCCGCCTGAACCGCCATGGCACCTTGCTTGGGTCCTCCCAAACGGCTATACTTCAGCCTTGAAGGTGGCGCTGCCACTCTCTTCTCACGGTTTGCAGCCTGCTGCCCATGTGATGAAGCTCTTTTCTGCACACTCCTCTTGGTGACCTTGGCGTTTGCCGCAGGCTCGGGCTGAGTTGGTGAGTCCACACGTGCCGACTCATCCTCCAACCCCTCCTCTGCCGTAGGACCAGCACCTTGCTGCTCGTCACCGCCACTGTGGTCACTGGTCAGCTCTGACCCAAGAAGATCCTCAAGGTGCAGCTGAACCTCCTCCACTGCAGACCGCTCAATCTCTTGCAGACGCAAGCCAATCTGCACCTGCTGCTGCTGCTGCCAGTCCTTGTACATGACGTCCTCCACAAACTTGACGTCACGGCTGACCAGCGTCCTCTTGCTTTTGGGGTCCCACATTAGCCACCCCTTCGAGTCAGGAGCCATCCTAAGATGAACAGCCCACACAGCAGCAACTTCCAGCTTGTGCCTCTGCTCCTTAGGCACCATCACAAGCCCCATGCAGGCTCACACCCGCAGTATGTCAATGGATGGCCTCTTCCCAAGCCAACGCTCGTACGGCACCCAGTGCTTGTCGCCAACATGCGTCAAGACCCTGTTCTTGACCGTGATGACATGGCGAACAGCTTCAGGCCAGAACTTGTAGGGCATCCCAGCAGCCCCCAACAGAGTCTTAGCCGCCTCGCCAATGGTCCGGTTGGCATGTTCAGCTATGTCGTTCTTCTGCGGTGTTCCAGGGCAGGTCAGCTGGTGTCGGATGCCATTCCTCTTGAGAAACTTGGTGAATTCCGATCTAAGGAACTCTCTACCGCGGTCACTCCTCAGCACCTTTACCAGCCGCATCGCTTGCCGCTCCACCATCGGCAACCAATCCTTCTTGTTCGCCGCTGCAGCATCGCTCTTCTTGGACAAGGGACGTGCCCATGTGAAATGGCTCCATTCGTCCACCATGGTTAGGAAGTACAACACTCCCCCAGTCCCCTCCGTCCTCATAGGACCCACCAGGTCCATGTGCACCACCTCCAATGGTGCCTTCGCTGATCCCTCCGCATGTGGAAACGGGAACCGCGCAAACTTGTTTTGCATGCACGCCTCGCATCTACCAAATGGAGCGCCATCTCCTTGTAGTTGCAGGCTGTGCACGCACTTCTCCTTGTGCATCACCTCCAATGTGGAAACAGCCACATGTGCGAGCCGCCGATGCTAAGTCTCCCAATTTGCTTGGCCCGGGGTAGCCGATGCCTTCACCGTCGCGCTTCCTCCAATCAGCTCCTCTCCTTGCACACCTTGCTGCTCCTCCTCAGTGACGCTCTCCTCCATAGATGCCGCGGCTGCCGCCTTGCCCGATTTCCGCCAAGGGAGGACCGGGATCTGCCACATGCGCTTGTGGACATCTCCCTTCCGCTGCAGGTCCCAAATGAGGCGCTCGTCGTTGTAGGCACGATAGCTCTCCGAGCCAATCATCTCGGTGTTCACACCCGCATCTCCCAATCGGCCGGTAGAAATCAGGTTCGCACACAAGTCCGGCATCCACAGCACGTTCTTCAGCCCCACGAGCTCTCCATCCGCTCCCATGAACTTGGCGCATCCCATGCCCATGACCTTGACGTTGGCGCCCGTCGCGGATGTGACTGTAGAGATGGGTGCGGGCTGAATCTCATCGAGTAGGTCCGCACGAGGAGTCATGTGCAAGGACCTTCCCGAGTCAATCACCCAATGGGTGAGGGGGTGTAGGAGAACCTTGGCAGCCATGGCGGGGTTAGTTGCGCCTTCGTTCACAAAGAAGAAGAACCCGGCCTTCCGCTCCTCAGATTTGCCGCCTTTCTCCTCATCCTTCTCCTCTCCACTAGCTCCCATGACTCCCCCACTCCTCGTGCCACCACGCTGGTTGCTTGATGAAGGCGGGGTCCAATCCTTGGGTCGTTGGTAGCACTTCCGCCAACGATGTCCGCGCTTCTTGCAGTAGAAGCACACCTCCCCTTCACCCCCACCGCTATCCTCCTTATGGTCGTCCTTGTTCTTGCCCTTCCACTTCTTCTTGAAGCCACTCTTTCCACCTCCAACTCCATAGCCAGCCCCCTCCTCCGAGCGCTCCACACTCCGGCGCCGCAAGTCCTCCTCAAGAATGCGCGCCCGGATGTAATCCACGCTCCATTGGGGTTGTTGGGAGTTGAGGTTGATGGCAAGGGCAGACCATGACTCCGGAAGCCGTATCACGATCTCCACGCATTGCACGAGCTCCGGGTACACCACACCGCCGCCTTGGAGCTTCGTGAAGATGTCGCGCATCTCGTCCAACACCGGTTGCATCGGCTCTCCATCAACGAACTTGATGTCGCGCAGCCGTCGTGCGAGTAGCACGATGCCGGTAGCGTGTGTCGGTGAGTGCACATCCAGAAGCTTCCTCCAAGCCTTGAGGCCACACTCTGGATCACCCAAGAGGTCCTTGATGTGGTCAAGTTGTCGTCCTCCAACCGCTTGCACCATGAGCATGTACGCGTCGAACGATCGCTTCATCCACGCTCCTTTCAGCTCCGCGGCCTCCGGCATCTTCTCCTTCCCCTCCACCAGGTCCAATAGCTTGTATTGGGTGTACATCAGCCTCATGCGGAAACTCCAGTGCTCGTAGTCCTCCCCCATGAATTTCTCGATAGAGAACGCCTTCACGGGATCCACGGTTGTTGGAGATGTTGTAGAAGTCGAGGGTAGCGTAGGGTTGGCTGGTTGGTGAGTCCCCACTCCACCACCAGCAACTCCCCCCTGCTCTCCAGCCTCTCTACCTCCAGCCATCTCGCCATTAGCACCTCTGGAGTCCGTTCCAGTCATATTGAGGCCTTATGAACGGTGGAAACTTGAGAAATCGCTTGGAGAGAATTCTGCCAGAAATTTCGATTCTACAAAAATCGCCGTCCCGGACTCGATACTTCGAATTAGATTGCGGTGTGACCACCAACCGAAAGTTCACAAGCAGAGCTACTAGAAAAAGGTCTCACTCGTCAATATTGGTTGAGAATTCACGACGATTCGTCGTCTCAAAGTCGACTACCCGCTCTGATACCACTTGTTGTTCAGGATCCGTCACTTCGAGAGCTTACGACGAACTCAATCCTCAACTAAACGCAAATCCGCTCGATAAGATGTTGCGCCTTAGGAGTATCTACCATCTCCAAAATGTTTCATATAAAAAGATGGTCTAGAGAGTGAGAACCATGTGAAAACGTCCAGCAGCCGCATGACTAGAGTGGTGGATGAAGTACAAATATTAGAGCATAGAAAGGTTGGAGTTGGGGACTCCAAGAGAACCATGAGAGGGAAGGGGTTCTCCAAGAGCTAGGGAAGGATGGTAGGAACCTTCCTAGCAGCAAGGATGCAACCCTCATCATGAGGTCCTTGAGGTGTCACATGCAAAATCCAATCTAGTTGGATTTTGCCTAGGTGTTGCAACATTTGCAACCCATGCTAGAAACTTCTAGCCACCCCAATCCAAAAGTCAAAGTTGCCTTCCTAACCACCCAACCAAAGATCCATTTATAGTCATGTCCCCATAATCTCCCAAAGTAGATAATATTTCAAAACGAGATAGAATTCCCAAAACTTGGAAATCTTGTAACTTGGGCGATCTTGGTCGGAATAAGGCGATCTTGGTATCGTTGGAAAGCTCTGGATTTCTCCTGCATGATAAAGCATGTAGACTTGGAGAAAAACACAGAGGTGGTAAAATCCAACAGCCATGCATAATGACTTATGCTCATGCAAATTATGCAAGCACAAATAGCACAAGCACCCGGCAGGACGTTAGGATGACATGCACTCAGAATGACGTGCATCCAACACGGAGGGGCCGCCGAACCAAAGAGGGGGGATTGCGACGCGAAGCCTGTGGCAGAGACTCACGAACAAAAGGAAGAGAGGATATTTTTCGAGGCTGTCATCAGTCTGTGGCTCAAATGCAGCACGCTCTCAGATGCGTGGATGCTGTAGTTGTGGGGAATTCAGGTGCCTAGTATAAATGCATTTTTTAGATGTACTGTTGGTTTACATTAGTAGTAGAAAACAATGTTCGGACATTCCAGTCTCTTAGATGTTTAGGGTTTAGTCCGTGTGTCTGAAATGCAGATTTTGTGATAGAGATCAGCTGGTGATCTAACGAATTTCATCTGCGAACATGAAGAGCAAATTTGCTGTTCGGCGGTTCCCAAATGGGAGTTTCTACGAGTTGGAGAGAACATGTAGATCGTCCTTGTGCGATAATCTGAAAATCCCTTACCATCATGCAAGACCAAGCACGCGTGTTGCTGCTTGCAATGCGGACTGCACACAAGCAGTCTTGGCATTGTTGCGACCTCGAGTTACATGGTATGTTACCACAACCGAAATGTTTCGCGATGCATGTTGACCAATTGGAGATCGCGATGGCATGGCCTGGGTTCAATCAGAGATCACGGGGGGAATGCCCGCGGGGCAGGCCTATACCCATATGCTAAACCCTACGTCTCAACGGTGGGACCATTAAATAAATTCAACACTTTGGTCCATGACGACGGTAATCACTTTATATAGTACCCGTCTCGCCAAATTTCAAATATTTTTTTGCATAGAAGGTTTCCTACCCTCGTGGATGGCGGCTATGGTTAACGCACTGGGAAAGCAACATGCGCTGCACAGACCATTTAGGTAATGTGGCACTTACACTCGACGCACACCTTCTGGGGACATAATATTCTGTTCGGTGCAGTCCGTTGGCGGTAGAATGCGCAACATGGGAAACCACAACATCGAAGAGAGTCACAATTTCACTGTCTCAATCTGCTGGAAGGCGTACTTTCCTGATACTGACTTGCTTGCGTACGGTATGGACCCCGAGCACGTCACTTCCTGGCGACACACCTTGTTGTACGTGGAGCGAATGCCAACAGGGATGTGGAGTGTGTTGAACAGGCTCCACCTCAACAAGATTGAAAAGTGAGTGGATGTAGATATATTTGAGGGGTGTTTCGCAGTACTGCTCTTGGAACTTATGCCAGGCGATGTACATAACAAAATCGCTTCACATCGGCAACTCTCACAACTCCCTTCGCTCCCGTCGCCTGCGACGTCTTCTCCTCTGGCTTCTGTTCTCATCACGTCAGCTTCAGAACCTTGGTGAATGCCACCGAATGGCGCCAGATGGCAGGAGATTGTTGTATAACAGCACTATGCGTCGGAGCTGGGCGCACTATGCTAGATGCCGAGGGTCGTGGAGTACCGAATCCTCGTCTTAGGCTGGGGTTGCAGCTACCCTCTACACGCTAACCGATGCGTCGATGGGCATGCCTTCGCACTCGTACCAACCCCGTGCCAAAACAGCTGTTTGCAGCGTTATGAATGACATCGTGCTAGCCAATCGTGCTGCAGAGTCGGCACGGATTGGCATGCGTCTGATGCAGTGTCTCCCGGGTGTCCAACACAATAGACTGACGTGGACTGCAATTATTGGACGAGCCATATTCGAGGTTCAGGATCCTGCCACAGTTTATGAACAGGTGAAGCATCAAGCCTTTGTTGTGGCCGGTTTTTTTTTTTTTTTTTTTTTTTTGGGAAAGCGGTCACGCAGCGGCGCGACTTGCCGATCAGGTTGGCGGTTCCTTTAGTTTCAGTGAGAGTCGCATTGGTCCCGGCCTAACATGAGATGTTAAATGGTAGCGACTTTGTTGTTAAGCACTGTAGCAGCTTGGTGTGTCATTCCTGCCCAGACACTGGATGTTACATTCGTCTACCAACTTCAATAACACGATTGTTTCAATCAATCATTCATCTGTATGACGCACACGGCATTGCGCCTATTCAGGAGAAATTGGTAGATCGTAGACGTGCGATAATATGTGATCCGAAATGTCAAACATTATATATGTTGTGGTTGTTTAGGCTACAGTGGGTTAGCCTTTAGGGGGTACACAATTCTAGGGTTAGGTACTTGTACTGATTTCACTGCTAGTTCCATCACTCCTGTCCGTTCATTTCGACATGGTTTCAGAGCAGGTCCTTTGCTAGGACCGTTTTTTTAGGGCCCACCACTACTGCCTACCTGCCTACCTACCTGCGCCCTAGTGCGCCTCGTTTTTCACGGCCCCCTAAGGCCCCGCGACCCGCGACCCGCCCCTTAGCGACCCGCGCGCCGCCCCTTAGCGACCCCGTCGGCCCCGCGTTCGCCCCCTAGAGGCCCCTTACGGCCCCGCGCTCGCACCTAGAGGCCCCTTACGGCCCCGTCGCAGCCCCTTAGAGGCCCCGTCGGCCCCGCGCGCCGCCCCTTAGAGGCCCCGTCGACCCCGCGCGCCGCCCCTTAGAGGCCCCGCTGGCCCCGTCGACCCCGCGCGCCGCCCCTTAGAGGCCCCGCTGGCCCCGTCGACCCCGCGCGCCGCCCCTTAGAGGCCCCGCTGGCCCCGTCGACCCCGCGCGCCGCCCTTGAGCGACCCCCGCGCCGCCCCTTAGAGGCCCCGCTGGCCCCGTCGACCCCCCCACTGCCCCTAACCGCCACGCACGTGACAGCGACGGCCCCGCCAAACCCAGGCCGCCCGAACCGAGCCGCGCAGCCCACACCGAGCCGCGCCGCCCTAACCGAGCCGCGCCGCCCTACCTGAACCGAGCCGCGCCGCCCGTCCTGACCGGCCTCTCAGGACCGAGCCGCCCTACCTGAGTCGCGCTGCCTACTACTGTTAGGGTGCACCTACTGCTACTGCTCCTACTGCTACTATGGCTAGCCCTCCTGTGCTAGCTTTCGATGCTGAGGGACGTCCGGTGAAGTTTGACACCTGGCTAGATGACCTGCACCTCTTCCTACAGCTCACTGCCAAGGAGGACATCTCACTGTACGATCACGCCCTAGGCCATGCCACTGCACCTGCTACTACTGCTGACAGCTCTACCCGCTCACAGTGGCAGACTCGTGACGCCCACGCTCGCTTTGCTATTCGCAACTCCCTGCCGATAGATGAGCGCGAGCACTTTGGCCAGCACAAGACTGCACAGGAACTGTACAAAGCTGTCGTTGCCCGCTACTCCTCACCTGCCTCTGCCGCACTAGGCCGTCTCTCGCTTCCCTACCTGTTCCCCGACCTGTCCTCTTTCCACACAGTCGCTGACCTCATCACGCACCTCCGCACTAGTGAGGCTCGCTTCCGCGCCGCTATGCCTGATGAGTTCCTTGCCAAGAACCCCCCCCCGCTCTGGCTCACTCTCTACCACCTAGTCACCCGCCTCCCTGACTCTCTGCGTGCAGTCAGGGATTCCTTCCTAGCTCGCTGCCCTACTGAGCTCACCATTGCCCTCCTCGAGAAGGAACTACTTGCAGCTGAGGCTAGCATAGTCGCTGTAGGTGCCTCTCGTGGCGACCCCCGCACCCCGTTCTTTGAGGGGTGTTCTCCTTCCCCCCTTCTTCCCTCTGTCGCCTCTGCTGCTGCTGTCGACCTCCTTGGTGCTGAGAAGGTTGGGTCTGCGTCTGCTTCGAGCGGACGCCGCAGCGGCAAGGGCAAAGGGGGCAAGGGAGGCGGAGGTGACGGCGGGGGAGGGGGTGGTGGGGGCGATGGCGGCGGTGGGGGTGGTGGCAGGGCTGGAGGGGCGAGTGGCAGCGGTGGGGGTGGTGGCGGCGGCGGCGGGGGAGGTGGCAGAGGCGGGGGCGGTGGTGGGGGTGGCGGTGGACGCGGCGGCGGCAGGGGTTGGGGTGGTCGAGGAGGTGGGGGCGGAGGTGGTGGTCGTGGAGGCGCTGGCGGTGGCCAGAGCCAGCAGCACACTCCGTCGCCCCAGGAGGTCCGTGAGTGGTACTCTCAGCACGGGGGGGGGGGGGGGGGGCTTTAGCTGCACGTACGTCATTCGCACTGGTGACCGCACTGGTCAGCCGTGTGGGGGACCACACGCTACGCAGCGCTGCTTCGCCCGCCTCAACGACGCTTGGCGTGTTCAGTTCCCTCAGGCCACTGAGCTGCCCCGCTGGGTTGATCTCCTGAAGAAGGGGATTGATATCTATGCTCTAGACTTTGATGCTATTCTCACTGCCATGTATGTGATGTCTACTAGTGGAGAGGGTGCTGAGTACCTGTGTGTTCCGCCCGACCCGGGCATTAGGACCAGTGCGTCTGCCGCTTCAGGTCCTCGCGTGTCTGCTACCTCAGGTGCTGGTGAGGCTGCTGCTCTAGGTGCTTGTGCGTCTGCGCCCCCTGGTACTGAGTCGACTGAGGCACTACACACCTTCACACTGGACTCAGGTGCTTCTCGCTGCTTCTTTCGTGACCGCACTGTCCTTGAGCCGCTTGCTCGGCCAGTTGCTGTCTCCCTCGCTGACCCCTCTGGGGGCCCGATAGTTGCGACCTCCTCCACTGTCCTTCCCTGTCCTGCGGTCCCGTCAGGCACACTGTCAGGTCTCCACCTCCCCTCGTTCTCTACGAACCTGGTGGCAGGGTGTGCGCTCCAGGACGCGGGTGTTCACCAGTTCACCCCTGCCTACGAGCGCGTGACACACTGCACGTGTGCTCGTACGGGCCGCCACTTGGCTACCTTCACTAGGCAGCCGGGGTCGGACCTGTACACACTGACCACTGAGTCCCCTCAGGTCGCTGCGTCTGCGTCTGCGTCTGCGTCAGGTCAGCTGTCGGCCCCCTGCTCGTGTCGCTCTCTGGCGCACGAGACTGTCCTCTGGCACCACCGACTTGGCCACCCGTCTGTGCAGCGCCTTCGTGCCATGCACTCCACGTACCTTGTCTCTGGTCTTCCCAGGGTCCTCCTGTTGGGTGCAAATATTTAATTTGCACGTCAACCTACCGCCTATTCGACGACAGTGAAATAAAAATGGGGTGTTTGGTTGAAGGTAATTTGTGACGTGGAAGATGTGCATTTCATTTTGCATTTTGTGTGTGCACATTTTTGTGTGTGTTCAGTGTGCATTTGTTTTTGCATTTTGTGTGTTTCGTTTTCATCCGTAACTGCATTTCGTGTTAGTGCATTTGCACTTGTATTTTCACTGTTCTCATGAAGTGCTCAAATGAGGCTCACATGATGCGCTCAAATGAAAGCTCTCATGAAGCTCTAATGAGGCTGAAATGAGCTTCCCATGAAAGTCCCGTTTGTTTCGAATGTTTCATTCGTGGCTCATGTGAGCGAGTGGTGTACCGTGGGGTGATTTCTGTGAGGTTCGATAGTCTGACTAGTCAAGGGGGATGCTGTTGACTTTCGCGCTGGTCAAGCACGCGAAATCTTGACCGCGCGTGTGGTCCCGATTTCGCGTATGGGCCCTCAGGGCTCGAGCGTGTGCTTGCGCACTGTTGCGAGCGTGGCAGGGCCCACGATCGCAACAAGACAGGGCGAATGATCGCCCAGTCCATGCGCAGTACAGCGCACGTTTTTGCGCTGTACAGCACGACCAGTTTGTCTGGTCGTGCATGATTGTGCACATGAGGGGTGCGCATGTGTTTCGAGGGGTGCTACAAGATTCCGAAGGGTGCTCGGAAATTACAGTTGAAAAACTGTTTTCGGAGTTGACTCGTGGAACAAGAAATTGCGCACGAAAGTCACTCTGTATTGCGGAATGATTTCGCCACAGGTACAATTCGGTTACTCGCGTCGTCCAACGGTTGAATCCGTTTTATAACCGTAAACTCGCATGGAACTCATGTGAGTCACATTGGAGGCACATGGAAGTTATGAGTGCTCATGCGAGGAGTCAGCAGGGGAAATTGTCCTAAGTGAAATTTGAGTACAGGTTTTTACAAGAGGAGAAAGAAGACAATAGCCCAACAAGTTGAGCAACCGTTTTCGATTACAGCATGGCGAAGATCCGAAATTCAGTTTGACAACTGCTTTGCTATTTCCCTCTGCTTGTTTGTTGGACGAAATATAAAATGCTTGCTTGTGCTTGTTTGTGACAATCCTTTCTAGTGGAAATATTTTCTGAATCTCTCTCACGAGTTAACGTGCTCTATCAACGTATTGACGTGAAGAGTTATTCTGCACACGAGCCCGTTTCGTCGTCAACGCTGCGCAACGAATGTTGGGAACGCTCTAGTACACACGACTGTTTTTGCACTTAGGGAATTCCCTCTACAAACACGGACCCTTGGATAGGGGCTGGCTCTGCCAGGCACCCAAGGACCCTTGGAGGTGACCCCGTGGGGAGTACCTAGTGTGAATTAAAGGTGTGTTTAGAGCCTATCTATCCCAAATAGCGGTCAACAAGTGGTATCAGAGCTGAGGACTAGACGTCTAGCCGTTAGAACACTATGGAATCGAGTGGAAACGAAGGTTCTGTGGCACGAGCTAATAGTGGTGTCCAAGATGACGGTGGTTCAGCGCCAAAGAGAGTGCAAACCAGCCGAGGCCCACTGTTGAAGGATGTGCTCAAGAACTTTGTTGTCGAAAAATTCAACGGCAGTGGCTACGACGATTGGGCGTGGAAAATGCAGTTGTACTTCCGACAAGTCGGGTTGTTGAAGCTGATGACGGGAGAGGAGAAGAGGCCGAGCGACCCCGCCCTAAAGGAAGAATGGGACGAACGTGCGTCAGCCGGCTACTACCTCTTATCGCAGACTTTGGAGCTTAACCAAAGGGCACACGTAATGCATCTGCTGGGGGAAGTTTATAATGGGCCACGAGCATGGGCGGTGCTAAAGGAACTGCACGCCCCAACTTCGGTAGTTGCAACGCTCATGCTGGAGCGTGAGTTGGCGTCATTGCGGATTAGTGAAGGGGAGCCGATTCAACCCGTTCTTGATAAGGTGCGGGAGTTGTACGCCAAGCTACAGATTGCGGGCATCACCTACCCGGAGCAAACGAAGTGTTTGAAAATGTTGTCACTGCTGCCGGAGTCATGGATGGTCTTCACAAGCGGTTTGAGCCTTCCCCAAAACCTGAACCTCTGGACCCTTGAGTGGGTTCGAACTAAGATACTGGAGGAGGAGCTTAGGAGGAGACAGCTGAGCCAAAACTATGATGGTGATGGCGGGTACGGAGTACAGGGCAGCAAGTGGCGAAAGGGAAATGGTCGTGGCCAAGGTGAACGTGGACAAGGCGGGAACAACCGATTTGGAAACGGACGTGATGAGAAAAAGCAGAGGAGCAGAAGTGACGATGATGATTAAGAAGATGATCGTGGCGACTACCGCGGTTTCAGGGGTAGCTGCTGGTATTGCAAGAAGCTGGGACACACATGGGCGAAATGCTGGAAGCGGCCCTAGTGGTGGACTCCCGGATGTGAGGGTGATGATGGAGATGAGAATGGTGTTGGTTATGTGGCAGAGACCGCAATGGAAGGGGGGAAAGGTTGTGAGCGTGCTCCAGGGCAGTTTTTTCACGTGCAAGGGAATGGGGGGAGCAAGAAAGCACCTGCCAAGAAGGGAGCAGAGCCTCTTCCTCTCAACACCTGGATACTAGACTCTGGAACAGCATATCACATGACCCCAAGGGTGGACCTGCTCAATGAGATTGAGAGAACGGGCATTAGTGAAATGAATTCGGGGTGCGGACACACAATGAAAGTGATGGGGGTCGGCAAGGCAGCCTTCAAAGGAGCTGATGGGAAGCCGATCGTCCTGCAAGAAGTGCTTTTGATGCCGGAGCTGAAAGGGAATCTCATTTTCCTGCGGCAGATGGGGATTGCAGGTGTTTGTACGGCAACAACTGGAGCCGAGACGTTCACGGGAAAGCTAGGTGAGCGAGTTTTGTGGGACCTGCATGAAGACAACGACCTGCATGACGAACTATGGCATGTGCCGGTGGTGCCGTGGAAGGATGTTTTGCCTGAGAAGCAGAATGCAGTTTGTAGCTGCAAGGGGGAGTGTGCTGCAATAGCTGCTGAAACCATCAAGGAACTTAAAGGGACAGTGGAGATGCTGGTGCAGCAGTTGAAGCAGGTCAACGCTCGACTTGCAGCAGCTGAGAAGAGAGATGTGCTCGGTGCTGATGAGAAAAACGGTGTAGATGTCAAGGGGGGCAGAGTTGAGACTGCCACTGCAGACAAAGATGTCCCTAAGAGTGATACTCGTGAGCAGCAGAAACACAAGGGCATGGTGCAGCTGAAGGGTGCTGCTAAGAAGGAGAAATCGTTGGTGCTGAATGTAGGAGGTTATGAAGATGATGGGGCAAAGGTGTTTTGTGAACCCAAGGTGAAGCCGAGCTTGAAGGAAGCTGAGATTGCGGGGGAGCAGATGAGTGCATTCCCTAAAACTGGAGCTGGGATCAGCTATGCGGTGGTGCTGGTGAAAGGCGAACGCAAAGTGTTAGTTCAGAAGGGAAAGCATTTTGAGAAGGATGTGGATGTTCCTATTCCAATGACGGAAGCAGTGAAGGGAGTTGTCAAGTCAAGTGATCTCGAAGGTGGATTCGAATAGTCGTCAGGTTGAGGGGGAGTTTGTTGGGTGCAAATATTTAATTTGCACGTCAACCTACTTTCAGAATCACTAGGCAAGAATGAATGAACTAGCAGAAGTTTGGGTACAAATATGAAACCCTAGTTGGGGTTGTACCCCATATTGGCTACCCCACTACAGCCTACCAATATATAACACATTACAATTTAACACACCCCCATAGGCAAAGTGGGGGAGAACAAAGGGTCACAAGACCAGTCCAGCAAAGCAACGCAAGCCCAGGGTGGATCACAACGTCACCACACTCTGAGCACAAGCAAAGGCCACAAGGCTAGTTCACATGCAGTGCTAGATATAGTACAAGGCAAGCAACACTGTGATCAAAACCTAGCAAGCAAGCAACAAGATATATATAAAGTACAGTACAAAGAATGTCAAGCAGTGAGCAAGTGAGGAAACGTGGACACAAGGCCTAAAGAAGTACAGTGCCGCTGATGATCACTAGGCGGGAGCGCCTTGGTGAAGATATCAGCAGTGTTGGCCTTCGAGTCCACGTACACAAGCCAAAGCTGACCGCGCTGCTGAAGCTCTCGAGCAAGAAAGTAGCGAAGAGCAATGTGCTTCGTCCTGTGCTCCAGTCTGTGCTCCTGACACAAAGCAAGGGCCGCCTTGTTGTCGCCGTACAGAACTGGAGGAGAACTAGGCCGCTCTCCCAAGTCAGTCAGCAGGTAGGTGAGCCAGCGTAACTCCTGTGCAGCCATGACTGTGGCGTAGATCTCAGCCTCACAACTAGAGCTGAGAACAGAAGAAGAACGGGTGGACCGCCACGAGACAGAACCAGAGCCAAGGCTGAAGGTGTAACCCTGTGACGACCGCTGCGTAGCCAGGTCGTCCACCCAAGAAGCGTCCGAGTGGCCAGTGAGGACAACTCTGTCGTGTCCTCCAAGCACCAGCCCCATGCCTGATGTACTGCACAAGTAGCGCAGCACCCTCTTAGCAGCCTCCCAGTGCTCTCGCCTGTGTCTCCCAGGCGCAACGTAACGAGCAAGGATGCTAAGAGGGTACGAGATGTCAGGTCGCGTGCAAGTCATCAGGTACATGAGGCAGCCCACAAGCTCTGGGTACGGGCCACTCGGCTCTACGGACTCGTCCGGAGGTGGAGCTGAGAGCGAGTGGCTGGTAGCCAGAGGTGTGGCCTGTGGTGAGGAGAACTGGAAGCCGAAGCGCTGAAGGACCTGCTGCACCATGTGTGACTGAGTCAGGGTGATGGTGCGGCGAGCTCTGTCCCGGGTGATCTGCAAGCCAAGGTAGCTACGCAGCTCACCCAGGTCAGTGCAGGTGTGTCTCTTCTGCAGCTCCGACTTCACACGAGCGAGTGCCTCAGTGTCAGCAGTAGCAAAGACCAAGTCGTCGACGTACACGAGAATGTAGAACGGCGGCAGTGACGTGTCTGTGCGCAGAAACAGCGACGGGTCAGCAGTAGACGGCGCGAACCCAAGAGCCGCAAGTGTAGTCCTCAGTGTGTCGTGCCACTCGCGTGGCGCCTGGCGGAGACCGTAGACTGGCCGGCGGAGGCTCCACTGGGTACCAGGAGGAAACGACCCAGTAAAGCCAGGTGGGCGGCGCAGCCAGATCTCCTCGTGCAGGCTGCCCTGCAGGAACGCTGTGCTGAAGTCAAGAGAGTGAAGCTCGTAGTCACGCTGAGCAGCAACGTGCAGCAGAACCCGAAGAGTGGTCATCTTCGGGGTGGGAGAGAAGGTCTGGAAGAAGTCGACCCCCTCACGCTGACTGAAGCCTCTAGCAACGTAACGAGCCTTGAAGACAGGCGGAGAACCTGGCGGCCGCTTCACCCTGAAAATCCACATGCCATCGACGATGTTCGCCCCAGGAGGGGGAACCTCGTCAACGTAGGTGCCTGTGGACTTCCAGGATGCCATCTCTGCGTCCATGGCTGTCTGCCACTGAGAGGAGTAGGGACCCGAGATCGCCTCTGCGTAAGAGCGCGGAGTGGGGATGTCTAGTGCATCCGGGTCTCCCTCAGGGGCAAGCAACGAGGCCACGAGATGAGGTACAGCAGCCGCAAGAGAGTCAAAGTCCTCCTGCCTGTCCTCAAGGACGTCCGTGCCAAGAGCACACTCACCCTCGACGGACGGAGGACAGACAGACGCAGACTCAGACCCAGCAACAAGGCGAGCAGCGTAGTCTAGACGACAGGCAGCAGCAAAGTCAACCAACTCAGCGACCAGAGCAGACGCAGCCGAGGACTCAAAGGTAGGGTCAGTGACAACAGTAGCTAGGAGACGCGTGACAGTAGGGTGCTCAGCACGATACCGGTCAGACTCAGGGTCCGGAACAGCAGGCAAAGAGGACGCAGGAGGAGACGGCAGAGGGACACGCTGAGGAGCAGTAGAGGGACGCAGAGTCATGTAGTGAGTGCCTGGGACAGGAGGAGGACGCTCACGACGGACACGACGACCAGTGCGAGCAGTACGGACAGGCGACGCAGGACGAGACTCAGGCTCACGACGCTCTGTAAGACCTCCTGTGGGACCAGTGTAAGGAGAGGGAGCAGGGAGAGGCGAGGCAGGCGGTAACTGTGACTGCGGCTGGACAGGCGGAGGACACTCTACGGAGGGAGGAGGACAAGGAGGAGGAGCCTGCCCAAGAACCTGCTGAAGGAGCGGTACGAAGTACGGCCGCGGCCGCGCAGCGTCTCCAGAAGCAGAAGAGACTCCAGCGTCCGGGTCCCCAGCACCAGCAGCAGCGCCACCGCTCGGGTCCTCAGCTCCAGCAGCAGCTCCACCGTCCGGGTGGGTCCGCAGCACCAGCAGTAGCAGCACCCCCAGGGTCGGCAGCTACAACTCCGCTAGCGCCGCCAGCTCCAGAGTCCCCAGCTCCAGCAGCTCCAGTCGTAGTGCGCCCAGAACAACCAGTCCCGGTAGCTCCAGTACCCCCAGCTCCAGCCGAGCCACTAGGACGGCGAAAGCGCCGGACGTACCAGTCACGAAGCTGCTGTGGTGTGAGAGACTGCTCAGCACCCCGAACCGGAGCACCCCCAGACGCAGCAACCCGAGGCTCCGTAGGCTCAGTAGCAGTACCCCCAGGCTCAGTACCCGCAGGCGCAGCACCCCCAGGCTCAGCACCCCCAGACTCCGCACACGCCGGCTCAGGACCCCCAGTCGCAGCACCCCCAGGCTCAGCACCCCCAGGCGCCGAACTCTCAGGCACAGTACCCTCAGCTCCAGCACCCGTAGTCCCAGCACCCCCAGGCCCAGCACCCGCAGGCTCAGCACTCCCAGCAGCACCACCTGCAGCAGCACCTGAGTCACCTGTGACCTCGACAGGCTCAGCGACGGGAGGAGGGTCTACCTGAGAGACACCTGAAGGAGCAGGACCCTGAGGGGGAAGGGGGTCTACCGGAGGGGGACCAGGAGCAAGGAAAAGCGGCGGGGGAGGGAGGGGGGCAGTACGGTAGGGGAAGAGACGGTAAAAAGGGACCGACTCGTCAAAGGTGACGTGGGGTGGTAAAACTGCCAGCCCGGCGCGTCAGGGACAAAGCCAAGGAAGACACAGGGAAGCGTGCGGGAGGAGAGCTTGTCCGCGGACGTATCGCGGACAAGGGCACGAGCACCCCACACCCGGAAGCGCGACGCATCGCCAACCTCCCCCGTCCAACGCAGTGTGGGCGAGGTCTCCGGCAAGGAGACACGGGGCCAGAGGTTGAGCTGATGCGCGGCGTACCGGACAGCAAACGGCCACAGAAAATGGGGAGCCGCCGCGTGGACCAAGGAGGTACGAGCGACCTCCATGACCAGGCCAATGCGGCGCTCAGCAACCCCATTCTGCTGAGGAGAGGCCGGAAGCGTGAAGGTCTGCTCGATGCCCTCCGCCTGACAGAAGGTCCTCAAGAGGTCGGAGGAAAACTCACCACCTCTGTCAGAGTGCAGACGCAGGACAGGAAGATCCGTCCGGAAACGGCGGCGGAGCTGGAGACGAACTGTGCGGATCCAAGGGATCAGAACAGCAGGGACCTCACCCTTGGTGCGCAAGGGGAAGACCGTGGTGTAACGCGAGTAGTCGTCGACAACCAGCAAAAAGTACCGCTCACCGCCCTGACCACGAACGCGGGCTGGGCCCCACACGTCCAGGTGGAGGGTCTGCAGAGGAGCCTCTGTCGGGGGGAACGAGGAGGAGTGAGGAGCGGCGCGCTGCCGCCCCTCGACGCAAGGAAGGCAAGGCAGCGCAGGCGAGGCAGGGAGGGGAGGGAGGGACCTGGGAAGACCAGACACAAGGTGGCGACGGTGCATGCCACGGAGGCGTGGCAAGGAGGGGTGACCCAGGCGGTGGTGCCAGAGAAGAGTCTGGTGCGACAGGGAACGACACTCACAGGCGTGGGCTACCAGACCTGACGCGGACACCTGACCGACAGCAGCGACCTGAGGAGACGCAGTGGTCAGTGTGTAGAGACTCGACCCCGGCCGACGAGTAAACGTAGCCAGGTGACGGCCGGTCCTGGAGCACGTGCAGATCGCCACACGCTGTCCTCCAGGGGTAAAGGTGTCAACCCACTGATCCTGGATGACAGCGTTGCTCACCAGGTTCGTCGAGAACGAGGGGAGGTGGAAACCCGTCAACGAGCCAGACGGAACCGCCGGACAAGGGAGCACAGTGGTGGACCGGGCAAGGACCGGGCCCCCAGAGGGGTCAGCCAAGGAGACTGGGACCGGTGCAGGAAGCGGTGTGAGCTCAGTACTGTCTCGAAAGAAGCAGCGGGAAGCACCTGAGTCAAGGGTGAAGGTGTGACAGGGCTCAGCCGGTGCAGTACCTGAGAGAGCAGTCTCTGTGGGTGCTGTACCTGAGAGAGCAGACTCGCAAGCAGCAGGGACAGTGCTGGAGGGAGCAGGTACAGGGGGCACCATACCAGAGAGAGCAGACTCACTAGTACCTAGGGCAGCGGGCCCTATACCTGGGTCAGGCGGCACACACAAGTAACAGTCTCCCTCGGCACTAACAGTCAATGCATACATGGCAGCAATAATAGCATCATAGTCAAGAGCAAAGACATCAACCCCAGCCCTCATCAGCTCAGCCCAGCGAGGGCGCTCAACATCCTCGCCCATCTCCTCACGCCAAGCGTCGTCAAGGCGGAAGAAGCAGCGGTACTGAGTGTGGAACTTTCCACACGTCTGCCCCTTGCGATCACCTGTGCGAATGACATAGGAACAGCGGCCACTGCCCCCCGACGTCCCACGCTGAGCAAGCCACTCACGAAGCTGCTGGGTCGACTGGGGACGCTGCTGCTGCTGGGAGCTCTGGCCCGAGCCTGTGCCTCCACTCCGACCTCCACCGCCGCCACTACCTCCGCTCCGACCGCCACCACCGCCACCGCCACCGCCACTACCGCCACCGCCGCCACTGCCGCCGCTGCCACCACCGCCACTGCTCCCGCCGCCGCCCCCGCCTCCGCCGCCGGCCCCACTCCCACCGGCACTCCCGCCACCGCTCCCTCCAGCACCGCCTCCCCCCCCACCTCCCCCACCCCCTCCCCCCCCAGCGCCACCCCCGCCACCCTTGCCCCCCTTGCCCTTGCCGGTGCGGCGCCTCCCACCAGGAGCAGAAGCAGCGCCAGCAGTCTCAGCACCAAGGAAGTCAACAGCAGCAGCAGTAGCATAGGAGGGAGCGAGGGGAGAGGGAGAGCATCCCTCAAAGATGGGGGTGCGAGGAGCGCCGCGAGCAGCACCTACAGCTACAATGCTCTTCTCGGCTGCTAGCAGCTTCTCCTCTAGGAGGGCGACAGTGAGCTCAGTGGGACAGCGAGCAAGGAAATAGTCGCGCACTGAGCTGAGGGTGTCAGGGAGACGGGTGACTATGAAGTGGAGTGTCCAGTACAGTGGAGGGGGGTTCTTAGCGCAGAACTCAGTGGGAAGGGCGGCACGCAGGCGAGCGTCACTAGTGCGAAGGTGGGTGATAAGATCGGCGACTGTAGCAAAGGTGGACAGCTCAGGGAACAGGTAAGGCAGCATGAGGCGGCTAAGCTCAGCTGTGGCCGGTGAGGAGTAGCGAGCAACGACAGCGTCGTACAGGGCCTTAGCGGATTTGCAGTCGCCAAAGTGCTCTAGCTCAGGTAACGGCAGGTGACTGCGAATAGCCAGGCGAGCTGCAGCGTCACGGGTCTGCCACTGTGAACGTACACTAAGCTCGGCTGTGGCAGCAGGAGCAGCGGCAGCACCAGACGCGTAGTCATAGAGGGAGATGTGGTCCGTGCTATTGCTCATAAGATACAACTGCAGGTCGTCGAGCCAGGAAGTGAACTGCACGGGACGGCCCTCAGCATCGAAGGAAAGAACGCGAATAGAGGCCATAGCTCAGGCGTGAGGGCACAGCAGAGCAGCGGCAGCAGCAGACGAGGCGGGCAGCGCTGCAGGCGGGAAGTGCGGCGGGCGGGCTGCAAGTGAGCGGGCAGCGGGGCGGGCGGGCGACGCGGCGAGCGGGCAGCGCGGCGGGCGGCTGCGAAGCGGGCAGCGGGCGGGCGGGCGACGCTGCAAGCGGGCAGCGGGCGGGCGGGCGACGCTGCAAGCGGGCAGCGAGGCGGGAGGGCGTTGTATCACTCCTTGTACTGATTTCACTGCTAGTTCCATCACTCCTGTCCGTTCATTTCGACATGGTTTCAGAGCAGGTCCTTTGCTAGGACCGTTTTTTTAGGGCCCACCACTACTGCCTACCTGCCTACCTACCTGCGCCCTAGTGCGTCTTGTTTTTCACGGCCCCCTAAGGCCCCGCGACCCGCGACCCGCCCCTTAGCGACCCGCGCGCCGCCCCTTAGCGACCCCGTCGGCCCCGCGTTCGCCCCCTAGAGGCCCCTTACGGCCCCGCGCTCGCACCTAGAGGCCCCTTACGGCCCCGTCGCAGCCCCTTAGAGGCCCCGTCGGCCCCGCGCGCCGCCCCTTAGAGGCCCCGTCGACCCCGCGCGCCGCCCCTTAGAGGCCCCGCTGGCCCCGTCGACCCCGCGCGCCGCCCCTTAGAGGCCCCGCTGGCCCCGTCGACCCCGCGCGCCGCCCCTTAGAGGCCCCGCTGGCCCCGTCGACCCCGCGCGCCGCCCTTGAGCGACCCCCGCGCCGCCCCTTAGAGGCCCCGCTGGCCCCGTCGACCCCCCCACTGCCCCTAACCGCCACGCACGCGACAGCGACGGCCCCGCCAAACCCAGGCCGCCCGAACCGATCCGCGCAGCCCACACCGAGCCGCGCCGCCCTAACCGAGCCGCGCCGCCCTACCTGAACCGAGCCGCGCCGCCCGTCCTGACCGGCCTCTCAGGACCGAGCCGCCCTACCTGAGTCGCGCTGCCTACTACTGTTAGGGTGCACCTACTGCTACTGCTCCTACTGCTACTATGGCTAGCCCTCCTGTGCTAGCTTTCGATGCTGAGGGACGTCCGGTGAAGTTTGACACCTGGCTAGATGACCTGCACCTCTTCCTACAGCTCACTGCCAAGGAGGACATCTCACTGTACGATCACGCCCTAGGCCATGCCACTGCACCTGCTACTACTGCTGACAGCTCTACCCGCTCACAGTGGCAGACTCGTGACGCCCACGCTCGCTTTGCTATTCGCAACTCCCTGCCGATAGATGAGCGCGAGCACTTTGGCCAGCACAAGACTGCACAGGAACTGTACAAAGCTGTCGTTGCCCGCTACTCCTCACCTGCCTCTGCCGCACTAGGCCGTCTCTCGCTTCCCTACCTGTTCCCCGACCTGTCCTCTTTCCACACAGTCGCTGACCTCATCACGCACCTCCGCACTAGTGAGGCTCGCTTCCGCGCCGCTATGCCTGATGAGTTCCTTGCCAAGAACCCCCCCCCGCTCTGGCTCACTCTCTACCACCTAGTCACCCGCCTCCCTGACTCTCTGCGTGCAGTCAGGGATTCCTTCCTAGCTCGCTGCCCTACTGAGCTCACCATTGCCCTCCTCGAGAAGGAACTACTTGCAGCTGAGGCTAGCATAGTCGCTGTAGGTGCCTCTCGTGGCGACCCCCGCACCCCGTTCTTTGAGGGGTGTTCTCCTTCCCCCCTTCTTCCCTCTGTCGCCTCTGCTGCTGCTGTCGACCTCCTTGGTGCTGAGAAGGTTGGGTCTGCGTCTGCTTCGAGCGGACGCCGCAGCGGCAAGGGCAAAGGGGGCAAGGGAGGCGGAGGTGACGGCGGGGGAGGGGGTGGTGGGGGCGATGGCGGCGGTGGGGGTGGTGGCAGGGCTGGAGGGGCGAGTGGCAGCGGTGGGGGTGGTGGCGGCGGCGGCGGGGGAGGTGGCAGAGGCGGGGGCGGTGGTGGGGGTGGCGGTGGACGCGGCGGCGGCAGGGGTTGGGGTGGTCGAGGAGGTGGGGGCGGAGGTGGTGGTCGTGGAGGCGCTGGCGGTGGCCAGAGCCAGCAGCACACTCCGTCGCCCCAGGAGGTCCGTGAGTGGTACTCTCAGCACGGGGGGGGGGGGGGGGGGGGGGGGCTTTAGCTGCACGTACGTCATTCGCACTGGTGACCGCACTGGTCAGCCGTGTGGGGGACCACACGCTACGCAGCGCTGCTTCGCCCGCCTCAACGACGCTTGGCGTGTTCAGTTCCCTCAGGCCACTGAGCTGCCCCGCTGGGTTGATCTCCTGAAGAAGGGGATTGATATCTATGCTCTAGACTTTGATGCTATTCTCACTGCCATGTATGTGATGTCTACTAGTGGAGAGGGTGCTGAGTACCTGTGTGTTCCGCCCGACCCGGGCATTAGGACCAGTGCGTCTGCCGCTTCAGGTCCTCGCGTGTCTGCTACCTCAGGTGCTGGTGAGGCTGCTGCTCTAGGTGCTTGTGCGTCTGCGCCCCCTGGTACTGAGTCGACTGAGGCACTACACACCTTCACACTGGACTCAGGTGCTTCTCGCTGCTTCTTTCGTGACCGCACTGTCCTTGAGCCGCTTGCTCGGCCAGTTGCTGTCTCCCTCGCTGACCCCTCTGGGGGCCCGATAGTTGCGACCTCCTCCACTGTCCTTCCCTGTCCTGCGGTCCCGTCAGGCACACTGTCAGGTCTCCACCTCCCCTCGTTCTCTACGAACCTGGTGGCAGGGTGTGCGCTCCAGGACGCGGGTGTTCACCAGTTCACCCCTGCCTACGAGCGCGTGACACACTGCACGTGTGCTCGTACGGGCCGCCACTTGGCTACCTTCACTAGGCAGCCGGGGTCGGACCTGTACACACTGACCACTGAGTCCCCTCAGGTCGCTGCGTCTGCGTCTGCGTCTGCGTCAGGTCAGCTGTCGGCCCCCTGCTCGTGTCGCTCTCTGGCGCACGAGACTGTCCTCTGGCACCACCGACTTGGCCACCCGTCTGTGCAGCGCCTTCGTGCCATGCACTCCACGTACCTTGTCTCTGGTCTTCCCAGGGTCCTCCTGTTGGGTGCAAATATTTAATTTGCACGTCAACCTACCGCCTATTCGACGACAGTGAAATAAAAATGGGGTGTTTGGTTGAAGGTAATTTGTGACGTGGAAGATGTGCATTTCATTTTGCATTTTGTGTGTGCACATTTTTGTGTGTGTTCAGTGTGCATTTGTTTTTGCATTTTGTGTGTTTCGTTTTCATCCGTAACTGCATTTCGTGTTAGTGCATTTGCACTTGTATTTTCACTGTTCTCATGAAGTGCTCAAATGAGGCTCACATGATGCGCTCAAATGAAAGCTCTCATGAAGCTCTAATGAGGCTGAAATGAGCTTCCCATGAAAGTCCCGTTTGTTTCGAATGTTTCATTCGTGGCTCATGTGAGCGAGTGGTGTACCGTGGGGTGATTTCTGTGAGGTTCGATAGTCTGACTAGTCAAGGGGGATGCTGTTGACTTTCGCGCTGGTCAAGCACGCGAAATCTTGACCGCGCGTGTGGTCCCGATTTCGCGTATGGGCCCTCAGGGCTCGAGCGTGTGCTTGCGCACTGTTGCGAGCGTGGCAGGGCCCACGATCGCAACAAGACAGGGCGAATGATCGCCCAGTCCATGCGCAGTACAGCGCACGTTTTTGCGCTGTACAGCACGACCAGTTTGTCTGGTCGTGCATGATTGTGCACATGAGGGGTGCGCATGTGTTTCGAGGGGTGCTACAAGATTCCGAAGGGTGCTCGGAAATTACAGTTGAAAAACTGTTTTCGGAGTTGACTCGTGGAACAAGAAATTGCGCACGAAAGTCACTCTGTATTGCGGAATGATTTCGCCACAGGTACAATTCGGTTACTCGCGTCGTCCAACGGTTGAATCCGTTTTATAACCGTAAACTCGCATGGAACTCATGTGAGTCACATTGGAGGCACATGGAAGTTATGAGTGCTCATGCGAGGAGTCAGCAGGGGAAATTGTCCTAAGTGAAATTTGAGTACAGGTTTTTACAAGAGGAGAAAGAAGACAATAGCCCAACAAGTTGAGCAACCGTTTTCGATTACAGCATGGCGAAGATCCGAAATTCAGTTTGACAACTGCTTTGCTATTTCCCTCTGCTTGTTTGTTGGACGAAATATAAAATGCTTGCTTGTGCTTGTTTGTGACAATCCTTTCTAGTGGAAATATTTTCTGAATCTCTCTCACGAGTTAACGTGCTCTATCAACGTATTGACGTGAAGAGTTATTCTGCACACGAGCCCGTTTCGTCGTCAACGCTGCGCAACGAATGTTGGGAACGCTCTAGTACACACGACTGTTTTTGCACTTAGGGAATTCCCTCTACAAACACGGACCCTTGGATAGGGGCTGGCTCTGCCAGGCACCCAAGGACCCTTGGAGGTGACCCCGTGGGGAGTACCTAGTGTGAATTAAAGGTGTGTTTGGAGCCTATCTATCCCAAATAGCGGTCAACACCTCCCTCCCCTCCCACCCTCGCCTGCTCCTCCCTGTCTTCCCTGTGTCGAGGGGCGGCAGCGCGCCGCTCCTCACTCCTCCTCGTTTCCCCCGACGACTGCTCCCTTGCAGACGCTCCACATGGACGTGTGGGGCCCAGCCCGCGTCCGTGGTCAGGGTCAGGAGAGGTACTTCCTGATAGTTGTTGACGACTACTCGCGCTACACCACGGTCTTCCCCTTGCGCACCAAGGGTGAGGTCCCTGATGTTTTGATCCCTTGGATCCGCAGAGCTCGTCTCCAGCTCCGCGAGCGTTTCCAGTCGGACTTTCCTGTCCTACGCTTGCACTCTGACAGAGGTGGTGAGTTCTCCTCCGACCTCTTGGCAGCCTACTGTGCTGAGCACGGCATTGAGCAGTCGTTCACGCTTCCGGCCTCTCCGCAGCAGAATGGGGTTGCGGAGCGCCGCATTGGCCTAGTCATGGAGGTCGCCCGTACCTCCTTGATCCATGCGGCTGCCCCCCACTTTCTGTGGCCGTTTGCGGTCCGGTACGCTGCGCATCAGCTCAACCTCTGGCCCCGTGTCTCCTTGCCGGAGACCTCGCCCACGCTGCTGTGGACGGGGGAGGTTGGCGATGCGTCGCGTTTCCGGGTCTGGGGATCTCGAGCTTTTGTCCGCGATACGTCCGCGGACAAGCTCTCCACAGGCGCTGTTCCCTGTGTCTTCCTTGGCTTTGTCCCTGACGCGTCTGGTTGGCAGTTTTACCACGCCACCTCGCGCCGGGTCCTTTCCTCTGAGGACGTCACTTTTGACGAGTCCGTCCCCTACTACCGCCTCTTCCCCTACCGCACTGCCCCGCTCCCCCCCCCGCCTCTCTTCCTCGCGCCAGGTGCTGCTGTGGTAGACCCCCTCCCCCCTCAGGGTGCCGCTCCCTCAGGTGTGTCCCAGGTAGACCCGGTTGAGCCTGTTGAGGTAGCTGTTGACTCTCGTCCTGCTGGGGGTGCGGAGCCTGGGGGTGCTGAGCCTGGGGGTGCGGAGTCTGGGGGTGCGGAGTCTGGGGGTGCTGACTCGTAGTAGGGGTAGTAGGGGACGGACTCGTCAAAAGTGACGTCCGTTCATTTCGACACGAAATGTACATTCACAGCTGTTGAACCCCTTGCGCAAATTGTGGATCCCTGCAGTACACCGCGCTTCCATTGCTTGGAGTCGCGAACTTTGCAGAAGTGGCGAGACACTTAGCATCATTACAATAGCATGGTTACACATTAGGACGTTACATGGTATATTCCCACAACCCACATGTCTCGATGCCGAGTGTCCAATCGAAGAGCACGAAGGCGTGACATGCTTCCATTCGGAGATTACGAAGGCATCATGCCCATATAAATCCAGTACATTAAAAAACCCAGTACTTCAACATGGCCGTGCACGTGATTCTTGATTGTATCGTTGAAGCCACCAAGTGATTGGTACTCTGTATGCAAACTATTGCGTCATGAATGGCAGCTCAGGTCAACGCGCTGGGAAAGATACATGGAGTGGCCAGGCCATTCAGAACTACAGGTTTCTTCACACGAACCAGGGGCATGCGGGGCGATCTATTCTGTTCGGAGCAGATTGTGGGAGGTAGAAAGTGCAACATGGGACTCCACAAAAACGAACATAATCGCAACTTCACGGTCGCGTTATGCTTGAAGGCCTACTTTCAAGATACAGACTTGCTTTCATACGGCATGAATACGGAGGACGTCAATGCCTGGTTGAACGATCTGAAGTTCGCGGAGTGTATGCCAACGGGGATGTGGAGCGCGCTGAACGAGCTCAACCTGGTTACACTCGAGATGGGTCTGTTGTACGTAGATGACGGTTCAGCAGATTGAGTTACAATGTTGTGTCTGAAGTTTTGAATTGTATTTGGCAGATTGGTGTGTGAGAGTAAGCATAATGTGAACGTGCGTATTCTAACCTACAAAGAGTACTGCCAGATCACTTCATCGAGGGGTGATGGGCCAGAACCTGCAATCAAGGTCCTGGATCTTGACGCAGTTGTGGTCCCAATCTGTAACGAGTAAGTGGTTTTGGGCGTTTTCGTTCGCGTGCAGAAGATTGCCATTGATGATTAGTCATATATCAAACGGTTTACTATACAGTGTAGATGGCGTCTCGGATTACAGTCGCTAGCGTTGTTTGTCGTTACTCATCCGAGCGACTTCGCAAACGCGAGGGCGCAGAAACGCGATTTTGCAGCTTCTTCTTGGACCCCAACCGCAAACGCAACAATGAAAGCCTGTCTGGATTTGGATGTATGTCAGGTTGGATGATAAAGTGAGTGGCAGGCAATTCGTTGCTTGTTTGCTTCCGGTGCCCCTTCGCCTTGTTTCATAGAATCTTAAATGTGTGTTGCAGATGGTTCAAGAACCACGTGCCGCGTGAGTTACGGATCAGAAAGAATCCCGTATCTCGAGTATGACCAACAACAAAAACCTATTACAAAAACCAAAAGCAAAAACAAACACAAAACTGGCAATGCATGTTACACATGGTTCATGTGTTGTAAGCACGAAGTGGTCAACAAGTCAATGTTGGCCAAAATTTCTAAAAATTCACACTATGTTCAGCTGTCCATGGTTGACCATAAAACACACAAACATGTTGAAAATTCAAACAGATGACAATACAGGAAGCTGTGAAAGAGGTAGCAAACTTAGTGCTTATCGATGAGTTTAACTACGTTTTTGTGTCTGAAATGCAGTGTTTCAGGTACATGAAGTCGTGTTAAGCTTGTAAGAGCCATTATAGGTTTTTTATTTATTTTTTAAGAATATCACCCCTTATTTGCAGGCATTTGCTGGCAAGCATTAAGGGCTTTCTTGTTTGTTGAGTAAACTTGTTTGAAACGCAGTCATGCAAATATTGCTACACCATACTGGTGAAGAAACTTGCTCGATGACTGCGCGAAAACAATTTGGTCGCTAACGTCACAGCGACCGTGCGCCTATCTGATGGTCTGGCGACACTGGGTTCGATTCGTAACAGATTTCCTCGTTTTCGCGAAACATATAATAGTGAATATATGAAAGCTCCTCCTGGATCGTCACACAACTGCCAGTTTTGCCGAAAATTTTGGCTGTAAATATCAGAAATTCGATTTGGATCGTCCTGGAAGGGGGGGGGAGGGGGGGGGGGGGGGCACCCGCGGGGGCTTTCATATATCCATGGGACTTCAACACCTGGTTTTTGTTTTTCACCTCGGCGCAGCTGTGAAGAATTTTGGGTATTGAGTTGAGCACGCACTCTTACTAAACTTATTTGCTCCCCACTCAGGTACAGTGATTCTTGCGCACTGTTACTGCCCAGAATTCGCTCACAGCGCAGAGTTATCTGCTTTCAACGCAATTTTGCTTTCATTGGTCATAGAATTGACGGACTGATAACTCTGCTTTGGTTGACGGCCACCGAACCGTTGAACGCTAGCATTTCGGGCATTAAAAAATAAAACCCTATCGGATGACATGTTTTTTGAGAGAGTCATCAACCTTAAACACCAGGCGACAAGGTGTTTACGGTTGATGCCCTTCCCAACGAATATATTTTTTTCGATGGCTTGCCTCGATAGAGAAGCAACCCTAAACACCATTTGGAAGGTGTTTAGGGTGGATACACTTCTTAAAGGGGTATATATAATTTCTAGCACTTAAAACAATAGAAGTACTTATGGTTTTCTGTGACAGTATCCACAGGTTCGATTTGTAGTTATGTGTCATGTGTGGACCAATGAAATCAAAACTGCGTTGAAAGCACATGTTTTTGCACTCTGAGCAAAAACTGGGGGGTAAAAGTGCGCCAGAAGCGCTAAAGCTGCGCTAGGAGCGAAGAACTTCAGTAACTGTGCATGCTCAACTCAAAACCCAAGAATTTTGTTGGTTGTTTTCTTGGGGGGGGGGGGGGAAGAAGTGCGCTGCACTGTTCTTTCCTTGGCGTTTTCTCGGGCTTCTTCTTGACTTTGTCAGGATGCGTCAGCACGGCGGACGATCGCAATTACACCGATGTTGGAAACGTGTAAACGCGCTTCTGGAATATCGAGCACTACAACAAGAACGAAGCAAGCCTTAAGCGAAGCAACATCGAGTCAACCGAGCTACAGTGAAGCGGTTGACAAAAGGGGACAACAACGAGAAGTTAAAGCGAAGGTCAAAGTTGAGCGACCTTTGCCTCGCCGAGACAGCGCGACAACAAGGACAAATAACTGAACTCGACATTGAGCAGTTACCCGAGTCGTCGCTGTATCGAATCGCACTACAGGTTACAATAACGGTTAAACATAAAGCGATTTCTTTATCGTTCTTGTAATCTTATATAAAACCTTGTACCTTTTCATTATAATTAAACTTATCTTCTTCTCACACACGAGTATAAGGATGTTCAATTAGTCTTCATCAAAAGGACGCTTTCGCTAATACAACTATCAGTCTAAGCCTTAGTCCTTGAATAAGATCCTAAGGGCTTTTCTCAGCCCAACATGGTATGAGAGCTAGCAAGACAAGGCTCAACTATTTCAACTTCCTACAACAACAGAAGACATGGCAACACAGAAAGAAGAGTTCATCTACCGGATCATCTGGCACTACTCATACTCCACCTCCAGCCTCTGGACTACAGACAGAAGGAGGTTCAACTGAAAGACCAGCTGTTGAATCCACTGAAGCACCTGTAAACCAGGCAACCGGCTTCAACCCAAGTATGACGGAGAAATTCTTCTCCTTCATGTCGTTCTAAGATCAACAACAAGCGGCACCTGCGCAGTCAAACAACAGCAACAACAACAACGGAGTTACTCTCATGAGTCTCGATGGCTCCTCCTTTGCGCGTGGAAATCAACAGCCTACTACGAAGACACTGGATGCATTTCAGCTGCAGTCACAATTCGCACACGTGCTAAAACTGCAAACGACAACACCATTTGATGGAAAAGACTTCTATACCTGGTCTTTAGAGTTCGAGTTGATGATGGAAGGAGCCCAAATCCTCGGTTTCTTCTACGGTTCCCTGCCATATCCAACGCACGGGACACAATACAACAAGCAACAGTGCATATATCAGTCGCTGATGGCATACACCATCCTCCTACGACACATCACGGCAAGCGAGCAGCATAATATTCGGTTCTATCACGCATACGGGAACTCCGCTGAGCTTGCGTACAACCATCTGAAGAACTTGTATCAAGCAAACGATGGAGTAAATCAAAGTCGTCTCATGGCACAATTGACAACAGTCCAGATGCAACCCGACGAAAAGGGGATGGCATATCTCAGCTGTTGTCGCGGTCTACGCGACAGACTTCTTCGGTGCGGCGGAACACTATCCGAAGACGCCTTCGTTACTGTCGTCCTTGCAGGCCTTGGTCCTCAATGACGCTCCACCCGAGTTATTCTTCGGGCCCACGGAAAACTCTCCAAAGCAAGCCTTTGCGCAGAAATTCATGCCGAGCAACATGATATGGACCTGCACGAAGAGCGACACAAGAAAAGGACATCTGCACCAGAGTTTGCTTTTCACACTCAGCGGCGCTACAACAACAACAACAACCGACAACACAAGCATCAAGCACGAAGATACGTACCACCGTTCTGCCACCTCTGTCGAACGTCTGGACACTCCCACGTCAACTGCCCAAACCAGCAGCAATCAATGCCACGACGACGTCAACTTCGACTTTCAAGCAATCAGGTGGCCTCCACACAGCCACAACCTCCCAGCCAAGTACAGCCCTCAACGTCACAACCTGCACAAGGAACAAGAAACATTGTAAGCTGCATGGCAAAGACAGACTCCTGCGTTACTGAATCACCACCGACTTACTCGTCAGAAGAACTGCTCGACGAACACACTCCTCGTCGCAAATCGCTGGAACCAAATCCGACGTACGCCACCATCACTCAGAGTGAACCGTTCGGCAAAGACACTTGGTTCTCGGACAGCTGCTTCGGAAAACACATGTGCTCTTCAAATCGCTTCGTCCAACGGGAACGTCATCTCAACCGAGAAGTCGTGATAAGGGATCACGCTGCTAGGGCAGAGCCGAAGACACGAGAGGAAGAAGTCAAGCAAGAGGAGGCGAAGACGCTGCTGGCGCATATGGAGCAAGAGGCGTGGAGGATGAGGCATAAGGGGGTGCCGCAGGAGCAGAGGATGGAGAGGTTGAGTGACAGGCACGGGATCCCTGGGAGGTACCCAGACCAGGAAGAAGGCGGGGAGGAAGAGGAGGAGTGGGAGGAACCGGAGATGGACTGGGATTCGGAAGAAGAGGAGGACCCCACGGAGCGCTGGATACCTGACCCAGACGAAGTTCTTTTAGGACCTGGGAGGGCATACATGGCAGGCATAGTGGACGCGGAGCCGGCAAGGGGACCAGAGGAAGATAGGACTAAGGAGGATGAAGCCGAAGAGGCAGCTGGAGGACCTACAAGGAGCGAAGCAGCGGCGGGAAGCAAAGAGGCAGGACAGCAGCGGGGAGGTATAGAGGACGAATTAAGAAAAGCGGCCAGGGAGACCGCGACTAAAGGGGAAGCCCAGGAAGAGAAGAAAGCGCGCTAGGATATAGGAACAGCGATGCAGGGAGTAGCGGCAATCTGACTGGAGGCGATAAAGAGGAAGCATGCAGCAGCTTTTGCTCACAGCCTGAAGGAGCTAGGAAGGTGTGTCACCAGCACCATGCGACTGCCTCTGCTCAGCGAGGTACCCGTATATCAGAGGCGCTGACGCATGAGCCCCCAAGACGTGACGATCTGCATATAGAAATGTCAGGAACTGCTGGAGCTAGGGCTGATCAGATGTTCGAGCTCCGACTATGCAGCAGCCACGGTGGTCGCGGCCAGGACGGACTTGACAGGAGCAGTTCTATCGCGCAGGATGTGTGGGGATTACAGAGGCCTGAATAAGGTAATAGCCACTGACAGGTATCCCATGCCAATGGCGGAAGAGATTTTCGACCAGCTGCACGGTAGCTATGTGTTCTCAACGTTAGACTTACGGCAAGGATTCAATCAGATTCCGATCGAAGAAGAGGATAAGATGAAGACGGCTTTTCATGGTCCAGACGGCCTGTATGAATGGAATTTCATGCCCTTCGGTCTGCGGAACGCGTCAGCGATGTTTCAGCGGGTGATGGATGTCGTGCTGCGAGGAGTGAAGGGAGCAGCCTGCTACATAGACGATATTATCACCTTCAGTGCAGACGCAGAAACACATTTGCAAGACGTGGAATGGATGCTGGAAGCTATAGAGGCAGCGGGCCTAACCTGTCACTCTGGGAAGTGTCGATTCGGGCATAACAGTGTGGCATATCTGGGGTTTGAGGTGGCGGGAGGGGGGAGCTGAGCATCCAAAAGGCCAAGGTGGAAGTCTTGGACAGAGTGAGTCGGCCTAAGGACAGGAGTGGGTTAAGGGCACTCCTAGGATTTCTGAACTACTGTCGGAATTTTATCGCGAATTTCAGCAAAAGAGCCACGCCCCTCAATCAGCTGTTGAAGGAAGACTAGAAGTGGCAGTGGGAGGAGCCACAAGAAGAGGCCCTGAAAGGACTGATGGAAACGGTGAAGGCAAGAGCGGTACTGAAACTACCAGACAAGGAGTCGCCATTTGTGTTGTACACAGACTGGAGCAGCATAGGCATGGGTGTAGTACTGAGTCAAGTGGTGGAGGGGGGGGAGAAGTTCGTGGCTTTTGCGAGCAGGACGTGCAGCCCAGCGGAGGCAAATTATTCTTCATACGAGGGGGAGGGACTAGCAGCGGAATGGGAAGTGGGGCACTTCCGAATGTACCTGCAAGGGAGGCATTTCACGCTGATAACAGATCATCAGCCACCGCTGCGGTTGATGCAAAACCAAACACTGACAGGACGCAACGGGAGATGGGCGATGAAGTTGCAGGAGTACGACTTCACGGTGAGGCACAGGCCGGGCAAGACAATGCAGCATGTTGACGGGTTATCCAGGAACCCGCGGACGAAGACGGAGGAGGCAGTGAAGGAAGGCGGACCACCGCTGGCAGCTCTGACAGCCATGGTAAGGGAGAAGGGGGCAGCAGGTACCCATGCACGTGGAGCAGCGGACGTATGGCAGGACCCCGAGACGATGGCGCGGATAAAGGGAGAGACAGCCGAGGACGGGGGAGTAGGAGCTAGGGCGAGAGCTAGAGGGCAGCACTATCGATGGTTCTAGGGGCAGGTGCAGCTGCAGACAAAGGACGGGTGGAAGAGGGTGCCGGAGCCCACAGAGAGAGAAGGCATCATCAAGGAAGTGCATGGGAAGCTGGGACACTGTGGGCCCCTCCGGACTCTACAGCTGCTACACACGGGATGGTGGTGGGCAGGAATGCGGCAGGAAGTGAAGGAGTGGGTGGAGAAGTGCGAGCTATGCTGCAGGAACAAGGCGAGCCTTTTGAAGAGCCAAGCAGAGCTGTAGCCGCTGGACATTGTTGAGCTGGGCTATCGTTGGTCCTTCGACATAGCGGGGGAGCTGCTGGTGACGAGGAAGGGGAGAAGGTATGTGTTGCTCATGGTAGTCGATGGCATGTGGATCTTCAGGGTGAAGCGGCCACCGGGATCTCCTCCGGTCTTCAAGGCGCGTTATGTGGCTAGAGGTTTCAGTCAGCGCGAGGGAGTTGACTTCTTTCAGACCTTCGCACCTACCCCGAAGATGACCACTCTTCGGGTGTTACTGCATGTAGCAGCACAGAGAGACTACGAGTTACACTCTCTCGACTTCTCCACTGCTTTCCTTCAGGGTAGCCTACACGAGGAGGTCTGGCTGCGTCGTCCCTCTGCCTTCACTGGCACTTTCCCTCCTGGGACCCAGTGGAGGCTGAGGCGACCGGTCTACGGTCTCCGTCAGGCTCCTCGTGAGTGGCACGACACCCTTCGTTCTACCCTGTCTGACCTTGGTTTCCAGCCGTCTTCTGCTGACCCGTCGCTGTTCGTTCGTCGTGGCACCACACCGTTCTTTGTTCTGGTCTACGTCGACGACCTGGTTTTCGCCACTGCTAACAGATTTGCCTTGGCAGACGTGAAGTCCAAACTGCAGAAGAGACACACGTGCACTGACCTTGGTGAGCTGCGCCACTACCTTGGCCTGCAGATCACCAGGGACAGAGCTGCTCGCACCATTACACTCTCACAGTCGCACATGGTGCAGCAGGTCCTTCAGCGGTTCGAGCTTCAGCACTCCATAGTACAGCACACACCTCTTGCTGTTGACCACAGACTCACTGGACCCTTTCTTGACGAGCCGTTTGAGCCTAGTGGTCCCTACGCAGAGCTGGTGGGCTGCCTCATGTACCTGATGACTTGTACTCGCCCAGACCTCGCCTTCCCTCTCAGCATCCTTGCTCGCTTTGTTGCGCCAGGGAGACACCGTCCAGTTCACTGGACGGCAGTTGTGAGGGTGGCGAAGTACCTAGCGACGACATCAGGCGTGGGGCTGGTTCTTGGAGGGCAGCAGTCTGTCGTACTTACTGGTCACTGTGACTCTTCTTACGCTGACGACGCTGAGACTCACAGGTCTACTCAGGGGTACTGCTTCAGCGATCTTGGTTCTGGAGTTGTTTCTTGGAGGTCCACTCGTTCCTCCTCGGTCTCGACCTCTACAGCTGATGCTGAGATCTACACTGGTGCCATGGCGGCACAGGAGCTGTGCTGGTTGACGTTCTTGCTCGCCGACCTTGGTGAGCGGCCGAGCTCTGCACCGACCTTGTTTACTGACAACAAGGCGTCGATTCTCCTCTGTCGGGAGCCACGACTGGAGAGTAGAGTGAAGCACATTAACGTCAGGTACTTTCTTCTACGAGAGTTGCAGAGGCGTGGACAGGCTCGCTTCGAGTTTGTGGAGTCCGAGGCCAACACTGCAGACATCTTCACCAAGGCGCTTCAGCCTTGTGACCACCAGAGGTGTTGTGTGCAGTTAGGCCTTGTTAACACATGTTCTCGTCGTGTTTAGACTTGAGTTCTCTGCTTGCTTTGCTTGTACACTTTACTTATATCTTTGTGAACTCTCGGACTGGCCTTGTGGCCTTGTGCTCGGAGTGTGTGGTGACGTTGTGATCCACCCTGAGCTTCGTTTCTTGGACTGGTCTTGTGACCGTACTCTTTTGGTTTTGCTAGACACCCCTCACTTAGGCTATGGGGGTGTGTCAGATGTTGTAGCCTGTACTGATGTTTGTCTTAGGGGGTACAGATGTTAGGGTTTGCTATATGTTCCCAAACTCACATCAATGAACACACAATTCAATTTCTGACACTTTCGTACAAAGTTTCTAGTTATAGCTGTTAGCGAGTACTGCATAACATCGCGGAAATCATTTCCTCGATGAAACTACATGGTAATTTCGAACAAATCTGCCTCCCTTTTTTACATTGCTGCCACGCTGGTAGATAGTTCGCTAACAAGTGGCAAAAACGGTTCCACCTGGCAATTTCAATGGGGGTGAAAAGGTTCTCGCCAAAACCCACATTCTCGCTTCTAGCTGTGATGTTAAAACAATTCTGAAAACACCCAAGTTGTCTTTTCATCAAAACCCTTACACTAAAGAATGTTATATACAAAGACCCGAGTGGTATGTAGCTTTTTCCTATGAGAAGACTCCCCCCATTTTTTTCCTGGACTTATCATAACACTAGGGCCTCATATTGGTTTTTGGGTACCCTGATCACTCAGTGTCCCTAGGAGGGTAACACTGATTTTCAGTGTCGTCTGGTGTAAAACACTGATTTTACAGGGTTGTTGAAAATAAAACGCTGATCAATCAGAGTTTCTAAAACTTCAACACTGATCAGCATAGTTGCTTATACTGGTATGTTGTCATAACAAAGCGAATCGGACTGCGTGTGCTTTGCGATGCCCGAATTCGGCTAGTACAACAGGAAATATAGTCCCAACCGCAGGGTGGTGTAGGTCCTAACTGGGGAACCAGAGCCAGTTCAGCTGAATCTGGTCGAGCCGCAGGGTGGCGTCTTTGCACGCTGGGTACCTGAATGATGACGACGTGCCAAAATGCGAGATCACGGAGTTTCTGGTTTCAGGGTCGACCCCGATACAACACTGACTCGTCAGTGTCCTAAAACACAAAACACTGAAATTCCAGGGTTCCAAAAAGAAAAACATTGATCCATCAGGGTCTTAAAAAAAAAAAAAGGCAGATCCTGTTACGTATAGTGAAATATGATCCTGCACTCCTAATCGAAGCAAGCGAAGCACGCAGTATCGAGGTACGAACACGAAGAGTCAGAGCTGACTCAAGGCAGGACGAACAGTTGGAGTGAATCCAGACCGTCGGAAGCAAACGGAATCGAGCAACTGCAGGAACGAAGGAATTGGCGGGAACAGTTTCGTAACTGTACGCGCCGCACGGTTGGATATGAATTCGAATAAGGGAATGTACCCCTTAGAGTACATGGCTAGCTAGGTCGATTCGAATTCCCCTGTACTCATATTTATACCACTGCATTTGCATGTTTTATTTCATCTCAAGCATTTTACATTCAGGCTGCTATTGAGGTCAACGGCCCACCACCATCAATCAGTTGTGTGCGAACCTACCCGAGGTGATCCTAAGGTCGATCAGTTTCTGATCGGCGACTCGGGAATCCTTCGCATTGCCACCTCCGAAATCTTCAACGAACGGAAAGTGGCGTCCGGCACACGCTCACGCGTAAGAATGGCCAGAGGATCCGGTGGTCAGACGAATCTGACGGCTGAAGCGCAGCCCAACCCGGCTGCGACAAGCGAGGAAACAACGACGATCGGAACTGCCGTCCTCGCACAACTACTTTAGCGACTCACCAGCCTGGAGCAAGGGCTCCAAACATTGCGGAATGGCGACGCGGGAACATCCTCGCAACCCTCTCAACCGGCCTCAAACGGCCAGAACACCACCCCGCATACCTTCTCCCTCGACACAAACGGTTCAACCCCCAAGACTCCCTGTCCCAGTGAAGAAGCAATTCTCTCTGCACAATCAAGGTTTCTCAGCATATCAAAAATAAAGACAAGTACCTGCTTTGACGGCAGAGATTTCTATACGTGAAGCTTTGAGCAAGAGCTCCTGCTCCAGAACGCTCAGATTTTCCACTACTTCGACGGGAGTTACGCGGAACCTGCTGAAGATACCGACGACGCCAGAACAAGGTACTCCATCGAGTCCCTGATGGCGTACAGGGTCCTTCTGCGCAACATGTCGCCGGCGGAGCAGTTGAGCATTCGCTCATACAAAACTTCCCCTGCTCCAGCCCTCGACGCCTGGCGCCACCTGGATGGCGTGTATTAGCCGAAGGACTCCGTCTCTTCGAGCCGGCTGCTCCAGCAGCTACTGGAGACCAAAATGGCCCCAGGGGAGAAGGCCAACAGTTACCTTAATCGCTACCAGAGCCTTCGCGATCAAATCGCGAAGCTGGGAAGCTTGATTTCAGAGGAAATGTTTGTCAACATCGTGCTTCAAGGGCTCGGCCCAGAGTGGCGGCCCTGCAAGGCGCTTCTCCGACAGCAGGGGGTCATCTCGGAGGCCGCCCTTTGCGCCGCCCTTCTCGTCGAACAGAGGGATATGGATCAGCAGCGACCAGCGCCGCGACGAGAACGAGAACGGCTCGCCTTCTACGCCGACAACACCGAAGAGCGACGGCCGCGGCGCCTCTACTGCAAAATTTGCAGAAATTTCGGGCACTTGGCAGATCGATGCAAATACCGATCCCGCCCTCGCCAGACCAATCCGAGCAACTGGTCCGGCCGACAAGACGCACGAGGCGACGTGCGTCCAGCCCAGGGGTATCAACCCCCCGCGCGCAATCTGAACCCCGCGGTTCAGCATCAGCAGCAGCACTCGTCACCGCCTGCCCCGATACGCCATGTCATGGGGAACATGGCTATGACAGGCGAAACTGTCGTCGCCGCGTGCGCTCACCATCACCTGAGCCAGCACCGCACCCCATCGGTGCGTTCTCCAACAACAATCCTTTTAGCACGCGCCACGACTACACCGACGACGACGACCAGGACTGGAACCTCCCAGTCCCGCTGCTTGAAAGTCCCCCGCACGTACCTGACATGCGGGTGGCGCCACTTGATTGGCTCTCGCGCGAGCAGTTCATGAAGTTCGACACACCTCATCTCGTCACACCGCGTTTGGCGCTGCTCGCACGTGACGACAACAAGCGCTACAACACCTGGTACCTGGACAGCTGCTGCGGCCAGCATATGGTGGGCTCCGAGCGTTTCGTCTCCAACGTCGTCCCCACCCCTATGGTCACATATGTCACCGTGGCCAACAATACGCGCAAGCGCGCAAGGGATCGTCGTACTCAAGGCGCGGGGAAGCCGCACGCACATCTCCCTCAATGACGTGCTTATCGTCCAAAACTTGAACCTGCTTTCCGCCGCTCAACTCATGGACGGCGGCGTCAAGCTCAGCACGGATCACGAGACACGCGACATCCTGCTGCACTACGAATCACCGACATTCTTCCGCAGGCAGATCGGACGAGCACACTCCGAAAATGGAGTGTATGTCCTGGACTTCGACATTCCCGACTGCAGCGGCGATTCGAACGAGTTAATCGATCTCGTTCCACTGCGCTTCGAGCACATTCACCGCAGGGACTGGAAACACCCTAACAGAAGACCTTGGGTACTACATCACCCTCACCCACGTGACCTGGCGCTGCACGACCCTGACCCAGACGGCATCTGCCGTGACTGTCACACTCCCACCGCATCAACTAGCGCGATTGCCGGCCGTGGACTTGCCGCCATGCAGGAATATCCTCTCACCAGAAGAAGGGATGTCGCAACTGGAGCTTGAAATCGCAACGCGCGGCGTGTTCAGAACGCCGGAATATCCTCTCACCAGCTCGGCAACATAGCACCTTCATGGCATGCTGCGCGGCACCAGTGCCGGCACCTTCGACGCGCGCGGAGTTGCGCGCCCCTACACAAAAAACCACCAAACCAAGACAAACCATCAGAGGAGCTAAACCAAACAAGCAGAGGAGCTCCGCCGACAAAGCCTCGTCGAGGCGCGCGGAACATTCGCAAGGAGCGGATGGGTCGAAGAGGAGAACGCCTCCGATGAAGGGGGGTGGGGAAGCGTCGGCGGATGGGGCACAAGCGACACTGGCGGATGGGGCGCCGCATCTGGCGGAGAGCCAAGCAGTTGGGGGCGCTTCCGGTGAAGGTTGGGAAGCTCCCCGCGAGGACCAAAGGGGGGGAGAAAAAGAAGCGGAACCAACTGTTGTTCCACTTGGTCGCCCCCCGCGTCGTGCTCCACCCGCGCTACCTCCCCCTGATATTCCGCCGCACCGTGATCCCTGGGACACCATCGCTTAGGGCAACGAGCCGTCGACTCCACGCCGCACCGTCTATGGACCTGCCCCTGAACCACGTGAACCCACCTTCGTCCCCGGAACTATCCCCGGGACCAACATTCCTCTCTCCAAAATCCGCGACAGAGAGTTCTTGGCGCTAATGCTAACTACCGCCAACGACGAAGACGAAGCAGCAGAAGCAGCAGCAACAGAACCTGCCCCAGTACCTGAAGAAGCCCGCGCGCACTACATGCGCACCTCAGGATACGCGCTGACGATGCGCTCTGGCACCAGCGCCTTGGACATCCCTCACGCGCGACGCTGAAAAACTGCATCGACGCAGGCGTCTTCGCTCCTGGCGCACTCCTGCGCCCAGACGGCACTGAAGTACGAGGTGCAACACATCCGCGCAACTGTACCGTCTACCCTGAAGCTGCACTAAGCCACCAGCCCTTCCCGCTGCTGGAGTCAGGAACCAATCGATATCCCAAGTTGTACAAAGTGTATAGCGACTTCCTAAACGTAGGGCCCTGCGGGGTTAGCGACGAGCTATACACGCTCACCTTCATTGACGCCGAAACACGTTACGTGTGGGTCGTAAACGTGGAAGCGCGCAGCAGAGCGTATGAGGTATTTCGCCTCTGGCTGGCGCACGCGCAGCGGCAATCTGGGGAGAAACTCAAGATCTGGCAGTCGGATGGCGCAGCAGAGTTCAGGAGCAAGGAGCTGCAGGACTTCTTGGCGCACAAGGGGATCGAGCATCTTATTTCTCTCCCCTACGCGCACCAGCAGCAGGGCGTAGCCGAGCGAACAAATCGCACGCTCATGACGAAATTATTGGCGCTGATGAAGCAGTCAAAGCTACCACCGATCTACTGGACCTACGCGATGCACCACGCTGTGCGGGTGCACAACCTACTGTCCACAACAGCCATCACCGGCAACTCATCACCGCATGTAAAATGGAGAGACACCTCCATGCTCCGCGTGTGGGGGTGCATGGTGCAATATCGCCCGCCAACTTCAACCATCGGCAAGTTCGCCAGCCGCGCGCGCTGGGGAATTCACCTCGGCATCAGTCACGAGCACAAGGCATGGATCATTCTGGACCTGCTCAACCAGAAGATCACCCACGCACGCGATGTCATCTTCTACGAGCGCCTCTTCCTCGAGCAATTCCGCCACGACAAACAAACAAACGCGAATCGTGTTTACGCTAACGACGGACATAGCTACGCAACACCCGAGGACGAAGCCGCTGGAGCGATTTTGGAGCAGGACACCAGGGGCGAGTTCACGAGAGGAGATCGTCACAGCAGCGATGGCGATGACGATGATTCCGCTGGAGGAGGAATGGGCGGAACCGGAGCAAGCGGCAGAGGCGCACTGCCACCAACAACAACTCCCGAGCCAGAGAGCGACGACGACGATGTGCAGGAAGTTATCCCACAGCATCGTCATGACAGCACCGTCTCTGGGCTGCAGTTGCTGGGACTTCACACTGCAACCTCAAAGGCGCCACGTGTCATTGAGCTGAGAAACCCGCGCCAAGCGCTCACTGGACCACACAGCAAAGAGTGGCGCGAGGCAATGGACGCGGAGATTAAGGCGCTCGAATCCCGAGATACCTGGGTGTTGGTCGACCGCGCGGCGATCAAAGGCGCAAGGGTCCGTTCCGGCAAGTGGGTCTTCCGCATGAAGACCGCAGCAGACGGCACAATCGAGCGCTTCAAGGCGCGTTGGGTGGTGCGGGGTTATGATCAAAGGCACGGCCTCGACTTCGACCAAACATTTGCACCGGTTACCCGCCACACCTCCGTCCGTATTCTGCTCACCATCGCCGCCGCCAGACACCTGCCCCTGCGCCAGATTGACGTGAAAAACGTGTTCCTATACGCGTTAGTAGATGCCGTGATCTACGTGGAGCAGCCACACACCTACGGCGATGGTGATTCGCGTGTCTGTCAACTGGGAAAATCCCTCTACGGGATCAAACAAGCGACAAGGCTCTGGCAACAGTATCTGCACAACATCCTGCTTGAAATTGGATTCAAGCAGCTGCCTCATGACCCAGCTGCCTCGTGATTTTCGCGGCAAATACATCTTGCTCACAATTTACGTCGACGACCTCCTTTACAAAGGGCCAAGCAATGAACTATTGGAACAGTTCGAGAAGAGTCTGGCAGGACGCGTCGATATCACTTGCAACTACGACTTGAAGCAGTTCTTAGGCCTCAACATCTCCTATGCGTCAGAAGCTATCCACCTCTCAGCAACTAAGTATGCAGAGGAGCTTGGGAAACGCTTCAACATTTCCCCTGCACCACTCTCCACTCCCTACCGAACTCCCGGACCGAACCACAAACCTGACAACAAAGCCCTATCCCCCGCTGGCATTCAGACTTATCAGCAGCAGCTGGGATGCCTGCTCTTCGCCTCTGTCACCTGCAGGCCCGATCTTTCCTGCATCGCGAGCCAACTGGCTCAGTACTCTCGCAAACCAACGGCTGAGAATCTTCTGGATCTGCAGCGCGCCCTACAGTTCTTCATTTCAACGCCCAAGATTGGGCTGTGCTACTCAACCGTGCTGACCCCATCCTTTAACCTCATCGGCTACGTGGACGCTGATCACGCAGCAGACCCCGACAATCGACGGTCCAGGACTGGCTTCCTGTTCCGACTCGAGCCAACGGGACCAATCTCCTGGAATTCACAGAAGCAGGAACTGGTTGCCCTGTCATCGGCTGAAGCGGAATTTATCGCAGCAACAGCAGCAGTTCGCGAAGGCCTCTACCTGCAAGAACTCCTGCAGGAGGCAAAAATTCTAGCTTCGCCCACCTTCCGCCTGCACTGCGACAACTAGAGCGCGATCCGTATCGCGAACAAACCTGGTTTCGTCAATCGCACCAAGCACATTGCGCTGCGGTATTTCTTCGTCAAGGACGAAGTGGACAAAGGCAAGGTTGACTTGACCTACTGCCCGACGGGTGACATGGCAGCTGTCTTCCTGACAAAACGACTGCCACGCCAGCAGTACCAACACTGCTCCGAACTCAGCGGAGTGGTCAAACAGGTCAAGTCTAGCTACAGTCAGGAGTGAAGGGGGGTGTTACGAATAGTGAAAAATGATCTTGCACTCCTAACCGAAGCAAGCGAAGCACGCAAAATCGAGGCACGAACACGAAGAGTCAGAGCTGACTCAAGGCAGGACGAACAGTTGGAGTGAATCCAGACCGTCGGAGGCAAACGGAATCGAGCAGCTGCAGTAACGAAGGAATTGGCGGGAACAGTTTCGTAACTGTACGCGCCGCACGGTTGGATTTGAATTTGAATAAGGGAATGTACCCCTTAGAGTACATGGCTAGCTAGGTCGATTCGAATTCCCCTGTACTCATATTTATACCACTGCATTTGCATGTTTTATTTCATCTCAAGCATTTTACATTCACTCTGCTATTGAGGTCAAGGGCCCACCACCATCAATTAGTTGTGTGCGAACCTACCCGAGGTGATCTTAGGGTCGATCAGTTTCTGATCGTAACAGATCCATCAGGGTTACAATAAAAAACAAGGGTCTAACTCCAGGAAATTAGGGTGAAATTCCTGACTTCTGAGGCCCTGCATAACATCCTAGGGTGGTATGTCCGGGTGATTACGGTATAATTCTGCATGTGAACTGGCCTTGTGGCCATTTGCTTGTGCTCGGACTGTGTGGTGACTTCGTGATCAGGCCCTCAGATTGCAGAAATTGTACCCTGATTTTGCCTTTGAACCCTGATTTTCAGGGTGTTTTTAGGTCCCAACCCTGATGAGAAAGTTTTTTTTTTAATGCCTACACTGTTTTTTCAGCTAACTTTCTTGTACCAGGCCTGAATTTTCAGCCTACTTGTGCTAGGGGACCCTGATTCAAATCATACAGTAGTGGGGCCATCCCTATTAGCGAAATTGCCTAGATTCGATGAATCTGTCAAAATTTTCGCCGAAAATTTTCGCCGTCACCGTCAATCACGTGAAACGGCATCTTAGGGCTGTTTCCTACACCCCCCTTATCTACATATTGTCAGACTCGCCTCAGACACCATTTTTTTGGCTAACCAACTCTTCATTTCACGTTTTGTTGATTGGCAAAGTGCGAGACAGAAAACGTGGGGTGACGTGGCACTGCGCAAAGCTCCCGAAAGGTTGTTGAGGAACATTTCTGACTGTTGCTTGCGAGCACTTGTCTGATAACGTGAAAAAACAGAGACCTTTCTTAGCACATGCGATTGCCTAACCTGGACCACCATTGTTGCACCACCATTGTCTCCCTCCCCCCGTTCCCGTCACATTATGATGAAGGCTGGTTACATCAGCGTTATAAAATGTACCAGCCCTGATGAGAAAGTTTTTTTTTATGTGAGAACACTGATTTTTCAGGGTTTATTTTTGTAACGACCCTGACAGAAAGTTTTTTTTTTTTTTTTACCAACACTGATGAGAAAGTGTGGTCCAAAACGAATCTGAGGGCCTGTTCGTGATCCACCCTGAGCTTGCTTTGTTTTCTGTGACTGCTTGTATCCCCCCACTTTTTCTATGGGGGTGTGTCAGATTGTACCAATCTCCCTGATCAATGCATTGATCCCCCTGCTAGATTCTGACATGAATGACTCATGAGGACTTACAAAGGGGTATACTTTGTCAAAACAGCAGGGAGAAACGAGAAACAGGAAAGAGGGTTTTCACTAGCAGGCAGTTGAGTACATATAGCAAACCCTAATTCGGGTTGTACTCGCTATAGAGTACCCCACTACAGGCTAGACAAACATCACATTCTGACACACATCCATAGTCAAAGTGGGGTATAATCAGCACAATCAGCAGACAGAGCAATAGTTCACAATGATAAGCAAAGCTAGAGGCAGTCACAGAGGGCAAGTGAGGAGGAGGAGGAACTGTGAGAGGAGTGGAGATAGGAGGCGTCGGGTGAAGCCGCAGACACACGGGCAACAGGAACGGCGCGCACGGTGGCTACCGGAGCACTCAACCTCCGGACTACAGGAGTAACTGGCTCCGCACTAAGCTGCAGGAGCAACGGACCCACGGGCGGCTGGCGCAGCAGGCTCGCTGGGCTACCGGAGTACTCAACCCCCGGACTACAAGCGCTGCTGACGTCACAACGGCTACCTCCGGTCAACCTCCCCCAACTGTCCCACACCCCTTTCACACACCCCCTGCTGTACCTCTAGCACTGCTCACACGCCACCATCTTAGTACCACTCCGACGGCCCCCACACATCCACCCTCCTCAGCGACAGCTGCAGCACTGGGAGACGGAGGAGGAGGAGGAGCAGGGGACGGCGCACACACCCGTCACCCCCATACTCGCCACCCCCACACTCGCCACCCCCAAACCCTAACACAGGCAGCAGCGGGGGGGGCGGTGCGCGGGCAGCAGCTCGGGGGAGGGCGGCTCCCCAGGGCACCTCGACGGGGCAGCGGGGTGGCCGCGCGCGGCTCCCGAGGGCGCCGCGACGGGGCAGCGGGGGGCCGCGCGCGCCTCCCGAGGGCGTAGCGACGGGGCAGCGGGGGGCCGCGCGCGGCTCCCCAGGGCGTCGCGACGGGGCAGCGGGGGTCGCGTGCGGTTCCCCAGGGCGTCGCGACGGGGTAGCGGGGGCGACGCGCGGGCCAGCGGGGCGGGGGGGACAACCCCGGGCTCCCGGGGGGGCGACGCAACCGCCGACGGGGGAGGGGGGGGGGGGGAGGGGAACGCGCGGGTCGACGGGGCAGAAAACCGCCGCGCGCCCCGAGCGCGCGGCGGGAAGAAAAAGCACCACGCGCCCTGAGCGCACGGCAGGCAGCAGACATCGCGCGCCCAGAGCGTGCGATAGGCAGAACAACAGCGGAAGCATCGGGCGGGACAACCCACAGGATCGACCCAGGAGGGTCGACCTGCTCTGATACCATGTCAAAACAGCAGGGAGAAACGAGAAATAGGAAAGAGGGTTTTCACTAGCAGGCAGTTGAGTACATATAGCAAACCCTGATTCGAGCTGTACTCGCTATGGAGTACCCCACTGCAGGCTAGACAAACATCACATTCTGACATACCGTCATACCCCGGATACAAGCGCAGGCCTCGGATAAGCGCCGGCGCTTATAAAGGGATGAGGGCGCTTATATCCGGTCCTCGATTATAAGCGCACCCCCTAAAAATTTATGATTTATTATAAGCGCATGTCGAATATTATCTGAAAATCAGTCGAAACACATAAACGAATTTCACCTTACCAGGGAAGCGAAGTACAGCTCCACTTTCCTACTCAAATCACACTTGCTGCGCGTCTAGTCAGCACGCGCTGTCGCTTAGTCAGCATGTGTTGGCAGGGAATCAATTGTCTGAATGAGAACTACAGCGGAATGTGTTGCATTGACAGAATTGGGGTACATAACCTAACCCTAACTAGTTGTACCCCATATAGCCCAACCCACTACAGGCTATAATATTTGACACACCCCCATAGCCTAAGTGGGGAAGGCCAATCAACAACAAGCAACCTACGGTCACAAGACCAGTCAAAAGCAAGAGAAAGAAAACAAAGCTCAGGGTGGATCACAACGTCACCACCTAATCTGAGCACAAGCAAAGGGCCACAAGGCCAGTCCAAAAGTGTGCAAACAAATATATATAAGGTACAAGCAAGCAACAGACAAAGAGCACCCTACAGCAGTCAACTAGACCCAGTCTCAACGAGGCCTAACTGCAGACAAAACCGGCGGTGGTCACAAGGCTGGAGGGCCTTGGTGAAGATGTCTGCAGTGTTGGCCTCGGAGGCCACAAACTCCAGACGAGCCTGCCCGCGTCTCTGCAACTCTCGAAGGAGGAAGTACCTGACGTCGATGTGCTTCACTCTGCTCTCCAGTCGAGGCTCACGACACAGGAGAATCATCGCCTTGTTGTCAGCAAACAAGGTCGGTGCAGAGCTCGGCCGCTCACCAAGGTCAGTGAGCAAGAAGGTCAACCAGCGTAGCTCCTGTGCAGCGAGGGCTCCAGCGTAGATCTCGGCCTCTGCGGTAGAAGTCGCAACAGAGGAGGACCGAGTAGACCTCCACGAAACAGCTCCAGAGCCCAGGCTGAAACAGTAACCCTGTGTAGACCTCTGTGACTCAACGTCGTCGGCGTAGGAGGAGTCGCAGTGACCGGTGAGTACAACTGGCTGTGTCCCTCCAAGTACAAGCCCCATGTCTGATGTCGCGCCGAGGTACTTCGCCACCCTCTTAGCCGCCGCCCAGTGAACAGGACGGTGTCTCCCTGTCGCAACAAAGCGAGAAAGGATGCTAAGAGGGAAGGCGAGGTCCGGGCGAGTGCACGTCATCAGGTACATGAGGCAGCCCATTAACTCTGCGTAGGGACCACTGGGCTCGAACGGCTCGTCAGGAAAAGGCCCAGTGAGTCTGTGGTCTACAGCAAGAGGGGTGGGAGGAGGAGAGGAGTGCTGAAGCCCGAACCGCTGAAGGACCTGCTGCACCATGTGTGACTGAGTCAGAGTGATGGTGCGAGCGGCTCTGTCCCTGGAGATCTGCAGGCCAAGGTAGCGGCGCAGTTCCCCAAGGTCAGTGCAGGTGTGTCTCTTCTGCAGTTCGGACTTCACCTCCGCCAGTGCAACTGTGTCGGCTGTGGCAAAAACCAGGTCGTCAACGTAGACAAGAACAAAGAAAGGTGTGCGCCCACGACGAACAAACAGCGACGGGTCGGCGGAAGACGGCTCAAACCCAAGGTCGGACAGAGTAGAGCGGAGAGTGTCGTGCCACTCACGGGGTGCCTGGCGGAGACCGTAGACCGGTCGTCTGAGGCTCCACTGGGTCCCAGGCGGGAAAGTGCCAGTGAAGCCCGGAGGACGACGCAGCCAGATCTCCTCGTGTAGGCTGCCCTGCAAGAAGGCAGTGGAGAAGTCGAGAGAGTGTAGCTCGTAGTCTCTCTGCGCTGCTACGTGCAGTAACACCCGAAGAGTGGTCATCTTCGGGGTGGGCGCAAAGGTCTGAAAGAAGTCAACTCCCTCACGCTGACTGAAACCTCTAGCCACGTAGCGTGCCTTGAAGACTGGAGGAGATCCCGGCGGCCGCTTCACCTTGAAGATCCACATGCCGTCAACAATGTTCGCCCCTGGGGGGGGAACCTCGTCAACGTAAGTGCCTGTGGACCTGTAGGAGGCCATCTCTGCGTCCATGGCAGCTCTCCACTGAGAGGCCCAAGGCCCTGACACTGCCTCAGCGTAAGTGCGAGGAGTAGGTATGTCAGGAGCGTCGGGGTCTCCCTCAGGAGCGAGCAGCATGGCACAGAGATGAGGTGAAGCGGCTGCCAGGAACTCTAGCTCAAACTGTCTATCCTCTAGGACGGCACAGCCAAGGGCAAACTCACCCCTGGCGGACAGAGGACGGACAGGAGGAGCCGCCACAACGCGAGTGGCGTAGTCAAGGCGACGCGTAGCAGTAAAGTCTGTGACAGCGGCAGTGAGGACCGCGACGGAGGAAGGAGAGGCACGAGGGTCTGTAACAAGAGAGGCGAGAACACGAGAGAGAGTGGGGCGGTACGTGCGGTAGTAGTCAGTGACCGGAGTAGACAGGGAGGCAGTGAGGGACGACTCAGGAGGACGAGGAAGAACAGACGGAGGAGAACGAGGAGGACTAGGACGAAACAACACGGTACGAAGGTCACGGACAGGTGACGAGGGACGAGCACGAGGAGGACGAGAGGCCCAAGTGTGGGAGAGAGGAGTGGGAGACGGAGCGGGAGACGGAGGAGACTGAGAACGAGGGAACACAGCCGGAGCTGAGTCCGGAGGAGGAAACGTCGGACCGAACACAGGAGGAGAGGAGGAGGGGAGACCAAGGGCCCGAAGGCCAGTAACAGAGGCCGGAGGCTGCTCCGGCTGCTGCGGCGGCTGCTGCTGCTGCTGCTGCTGCGGCGGCGGCTGCTGCTGCTGCTGCTGCTGCTGCTGCTCCCGCTGCAACTCCAGCCTCTCACGCTCCACCCGCTGCTGAACCTCCAACCTCTCACGCTCCAAACGCTGCTGCTCCTCACGCTCAAGACGAAGACGGGTCTGGTGTCGAGTCAGGTAGGGGTGAGGAGGAGGAGTGGTGTCAGGAGACGAAGAAGAAGAACCGGCTCCACCCTCAACAGCACCCGGCTGAGAACCCCCAGAGCGTGTACCCCCTGCGGCAGCACGACTAGTACCTGTAGGAGGTGGACCCGCACCCCCAGTCGGGGTGCCTCCAGTGGCACCAGCACCAGCCTCAGACTCTCCAGCTCCAGAAACACCACCAGCTCCAGCACCACCAGAACGGGCAGCCGCGGCGGGTGCACGCTCAGCGCCAACGCCAACACCCCCAGAACGGGCGGCTCCTGTAGGTGCACTAACAGCTCCAACGCCAGCACCCCCAGAGCGAGCACCGCCAGAGCCCTCACCCCGAGCACCAACACCCTCAGAGTCCGCAGTGGCCGGTAAAGGAAGCGCTGACGGCTGCTGCGGAGGCTGTGAGGACGACTGTGGGGAAGGAGGTGAGACCTGGGGGGGTACCGAGGGGGGGGGAGTAGCGTGGGACACACCAGACGGAGCAGGACCAGGGGGGGTACCGGAGGAGCAGGGGCGGGAGGAGGAGGAGCTGGAGCCAGGAAGAGGGGAGGGGGGGGAACCGGGAGACCTCGACAGGGGTACCGGACGTAGTAGGGGACAGACTCGTCGAAACGGACGTCACGAGAGTCAAAGAACCGGTGGGAGGGAGGGTGGTAAAAGGTGAAGTCAGAGGAGGCCTCAGGGAAACCAAGGAAGACACAGGGGACGCCGCGAGGTGAGAGCTTGTCCGCAGAGGTGTCGCGGACAAGCGCCAAGCAGCCCCAGACACTAAACCTCGACGCAACACCAGGGGACCCTGTCCAAAGACTGGTCGGTGAAGCCCCTGGCCGAGAGACGCGAGGCCAGAGGTTCAGCTGGTGAGCGGCGTACCGAGCCGCGTAGGGCCACAGAAAATGGGGCGCGCGGGCGTGGATCATGGAGGTGCGGGCAATCTCCATGACCAGGCCTAGCCGGCGCTCAGCAACCCCATTCTGCTGTGGAGAGTCTGGAAGAGTCCAGGACTGGGTGATGCCCTGCTCAGCACAGAATCTGGCGAGAACGCCGGAGCGAAACTCACCCCCACGGTCGGAGTGGAGACAACTGACACGACGACGACGAGTACTCTCGGTGGCGAGCAGCCACCGGATCAGCGTAGAAGTCACGTCGGACTTCTTCGCCAAAGGGAACACGGTGGTGTACCGAGAGTAGTCGTCAACGACCACTAGAAAGAAGCTCTCTCGCTCAGGGCCAAGCCGGGAAGCGGGGCCCCAGACGTCTAAGTGGAGTGTCTCAAAGGGCTCGGAGGCTGGACGAAGGGAGGAGGAGTGGCGCGCAGCCGACCCTGGACACAAGGACCGCACGGAGGAGCGGGGGACGGCGGGAGCGGCGGGAGGTCGCGGGGGAGGCCTAAGACAAGACGCTGACTGGACATAGCGCGGAGACGAGAGAGGGACGGGTGACCAAGGCGGTGGTGCCAGAGGAGGACAGGGTGGGACAGCGACCGACACGAGCACGACGCAGCCACTAGACCTGGCACAGCTACCTGACTGGACCTGGCTACCTGGTGGGACGGGGGAACCGGACGGGTGTCGGTGTGGAGGGTGTACAGACCAGAGCCCGACTCCTGACGAAAAGTGGCCAGAGGGGCGTACGTGTCACCGTCCACACAGACTGCAGTGTCACCAGAAGGCTCAAACCAGACCCCGACGTGCTGTCTCGCCAGAGGAGCCACACCAACCAGGTTCCTAGAGAAAGTAGGAACGTGGAGGCCGGTCAGAGAACCGGAAGGGGCAGCTGGGCACGGGAGGGTAGTGGCGTGAGTCGCAATGACCGGTCCCGAAGAGGGATCAGCCAGTGCTACAGGAACCGGCGCCGAGAGTGGAGTAAGAGTCGTGCTGTCGCGGAAGAAGCACTGCGTCGCTCCGGAGTCCAGTGTGAAGGAGAGCGACGCGTCCGCCGAGGGAGCACCTGTACTAGTAGCTAGACAGGATCCTACACCAGCACCTACTCTAGCAACAGGCAAAGATCCTACGCTAGGTACAGGCAAGTAAACAGATCCAGCAGCACTATAGTCAACATCAGCATACATCGCATAAGACCTAGCATCATCCATAGACATATCAAACACCGCAACACCACGAGCAAGGAGTGGTCCCCAGCGCGGTGGCGGGGGAGCGGAGGGGCCGTGGTGCAGGACGTACAGGTCGTCGAGACGGCTGAAGCAGCGTGCAGCAGAGTGGTCAGGGCGGCCGCAGTACGTGCCCCTGCGCGGACCCGTCAGGATCCAGTACTCACAGGGACCAACGTCGCGGCCGGCCGAGCGGGGTCCCCGACTAGAAGGGGCACCACTGCGCCCAGTGCTCGGGGGGCCCGTAGGTCTCCACTGCTGCGGGGGGCCCCACTGCTGCGAAGGACCCCACTGCTGCTGAGTGCCCCACTGCTGCTGAGTGCCCCACTGCTGGGGCTGCTGCTGAGGCGGACGCTGCTGCTGGCCCTGGCGCTGCTGCTGCTGTCCAGGCGGTGGCAGCTGCGGAGGAGTCTGCTGCTGCTGCTGCGGAAACCCCTCACCACCGTCTAGAGGAGAGCCGTCAGGTCCCGAGTCACCCCCGCCGCCACCCCCGCCACTAGTACTACCGCCACCGCCGCCACCCGCAACACCCCCAGAACCCCCGCCGCCCTTCCCTCCCTTCTTGCCGGACTTGCCACGTTTCTGTCCGCCAGAGACAGAAACGGCCGCCGTCTCCTCAGAGGCAGAAGACGCGGCAGTGGCAAGCGAGGCAGTGAAGGTGGGAAGCTGTGGTACCGCACACCCCTCAAAGAGACGAGGAGGAGGCGCGGAAGAGGCGGAGGCAACAGCGAGGAGGTTACTCTCGATCTTCGAGAGAGCGGTCTCAAGAAGATCGATAGTAAGCTCAGTGGGGTGCTTCAGGAGAAGCGCGTCGCGGGCTGTGGCTAGACGGTCAGGGAGGCGAGTGACTAACCAGTGAATAGTGAGCCACATGGGGGGGGGTGCAAGGGCAAGCTGTTCCTCAGTGCAAGCGGCCTTGAAGCGAGCTTCAAGGGAGCGCAGGTGGGTAGCGAGGTCAGCGACAGTCTCAAAGGAGGCGAGGTCAGGGTAGATAAAGGGGACGAGAAGGCGGCTGAGGGAGGCAGAGGAGGGAGTGGAGTAGCGAGCAACAATAGCAGTGTAAAGGGCTGCAGCAGACTCGACCTGAGTGAAGTGGACGGCCTCAGTCGGCGGGAGAAGGTCGGTCAGGGCGAGGCAGGCAGCAGCGTCACGAGACTCCCACACGTCACGAGCGAGGAACCGGCGCTGGTACTCAGCCTCCTGCTCGGAAGTAGGCGGTGGGGTAGTGGGCAGCGGTGTAGGCTGCGGCGGGGCGGGCAGAGCACCGGACGCATGCGCAAACAGGTGCACGCCATCCTGGCGCTGGCTCCTAAGGTGGCGCTGGGCCTGCGTCAGCCAGGTACTAAAGTCGATCGCGCGCCCCTCAGGGTCGAAACGGAGCACGCGAGACGTCGCCATGAGGGGCGAGAACAAGTGATAGCGGCCGCCAGCCGCGAGAGGAGGAGGAGAGGGAGGTGAGTGCGAGGCGGGTGCGCGCAGGCGGGGCGCGTTCTGGCTGGGCGCGGGGCGGCGGGGCGCGCTGACTGGCGTGGCGCGCGGGCGCGGCGCGCTGGCGGGCGGCTAGGCAGGGCGCGCGCTGGCGGGCGCGGCGCGCTGGCGTGCGCGCCGGCGGGGCCCGCTGGCGCGGGGCGCTGGCGGGCGCGCTGGCGTGCGTGCTGGCGGGCGCGCTGGCGGGCGCGCTGGCGCGCTCGCTGGCGGGCGCGCTGGCAGGCGAGCTGGCGGGCTCGCTGGTGTGCCCGCTGGCGGGCGCGCTGGCGGGCTGGCGTGCAAGCGGGCTGGCGCGCAGGCTGGCCGGCGCGTGCGCTGGCTAAGGGCGGGGAGGGGAGGGGCGCGCCGGCTGGGGCGTGGGGTAGGGCGCTGGCGGGCTGGCGGGGCGCAGTGGTAACCCTAATGGTAGGGACGGGCGGGCCTAGGGCTAGGAGCGCTAACCTACTGCTGATACCATGTCTGAATGAGAACTACAGCGGAATGTGTTGCATTGACAGAATTGGGGTACATAACCTAACCCTAACTAGTTGTACCCCATATAGCCCAACCCACTACAGGCTATAATATTTGACATCAATCCCTGCCAAGTTGCTCGAGAGTCAAATTCGCGACCCCATATATTTTCGACTCGATTACAATTGGCAGAACGAGATCTACAGTTTGGTGTTAAAAAAATAACTTAATTTCATTTTGCCGTTATATAAACGCCGGCGCTTATAAATTTCCTCAATTATAAGCGCACCCCCTAAAAAACAGTGTTTTATTACAACCCCAGGGGCGCTTCTATCCGGGGTATGACGGTACTTAACATCCCATACCCTAGTACAACCCAACTTAGCCTACTAAGTGTGTAGACGCAAATGTGTGTGCTTTGACATATCCACATCAAGCACCTAGTTTCTTTTCTTAAGCACGGCCTGTAACACGGCAGAGCCCATGAACACGCCTATGGCCGGTTGGAACAAGGGGTCCCAGAGCTTCAACCACGCTAGTAGCAGGCCGTCGTCATTCGAGATAGACCGCTGCAGCACACCCGTTAGAAACCAGACAAGAGCGATGGTGATTAAAAAGAAGTCCGCCACCAAAATCTTATCCACCACCTCCTTCCACACAATCCCTCCACTTTCCGCGCTCTTCCCACCACCGCCGGGCCGCGTGCTGCCGCCATCGGAGTCGTAACCGCTCTCCTGCAGCTCGCGAAGCTCCTGATAGCTCGCCTTGTCGAGCCGCTCCATGACCTGCTTACGTGTCAACCGTTGCGCCTCCTCCCTCACTGTTTCGGCATCTACCGCCTCAAAATCCGTTGCTGCTGCCGAATCAGCTTCAATCTCGCGGCGCCATAGCTCCCTCGCGTCGCCTTTCGGGTCTGCTCGCGTCAAAATGGGCCGGATACTCGGGGAAAAGTGAGGCGCGACTTTACTGGTGGGCGAAAGGAGTGACAGCGTGCGGGATGCTGGAAATGAACATCTACGCGGCACAGTTATGCGTTGTGTTCTCGCACCATCGGTAAGAAAATTTAGCGGCATGACTCCTAAAGAACTGGTGAACGCCATGCTGTGCCGGCAACACTGTGCGTGTAACGACGCTGGACGCTAACAAAGACGCGTGATCAGAAAGATTCTGCCGCGCTGATGGAGGCAGGGAACACCTATTGAAGATACGGCTGCAGAATGTGAATTTCCTGACTCGTAAATCCCGTTGGTATCCCCCTCTGGCTGCGTTCTGCGGGCGCATCAGCCCGCATCAATGTACATTGATGCTTTCAACCATGGTTCCACGATCCTTCTGTGATAACCTGCCGATATGTTATCAAGGTTCGCGATAAGCGCATGGCCGCCGAAGCACAATTCTGCCGAATGCCTGCAGAACGGCCTTTTTGGCTTCCGAAATTTGTAATGTCACTGTGTTCCAGGAAGCTTCTTCTCCTAGCAACTTGTAATGTCACTGATGCGCGCATGATGCAACTTCGAAAACGAGCATCATGCGCGCATCAGCTGATGCGCTGCAACCTTATTGGCCAATCAGTTTGGCCAAGTCGAAATTTACCGAACAAGAAGCATCCGAGAAATCTATAACATCTAAAATGTGCGAGTTGGTCAGGAAATTGATTTTCTAATTTCCTGACCACAATTCAATTTCGTCAGATTGTCCGAACCTCAATTCGAAAATTCCGAACCTCAATTTCTAAATGTGCAATTCTTGAATTCCGAACCTCAATTTCTAAATGTGCGCATCAGGCCGAGCCTCAGACGCATCAGAGCTGATGCGCCCGCAGAACGCAGCCTCTATTTTTGCTGGCCCCGAAGATGCAGACCACGAATGTCCACAGCAGGATGCCGAGAATGGATGTGACGAAGAAATCCGTAGGAAGTTTTTGCGCCAATCGTAAGGAGCCACGCGTGAACATTCTTAAACACCCGTTGCAACGTGTTGCGTTCAAACACAGAAGTGTGCTCAGAACTGTACAGTGAACCAGCGACATACCACAAGTAGATGTGATACATACATGTGGGGTTATATCAAACAGCAAAAAGGAATATATTGTAAAAACGCACTTCAATCATTCAAAAATTGTGATTAGATGATGAGTCACTACCGGACTACCAGTCTTCTTTAATCTCAAAAGAGTAAGAGAATGTCAAGTGAACTTTGCCATCATCGTCAGTAAACTGCAGAGCGGGAGCACAGCAGCAGCAAGTGAATACTTAAGAACTCAGACAAGTCGTTAGACAAGTGGCCAATGCAACACTGCTTCTACATACAATAAAGAATTGGAATGAAACAGGCACACAAGGAAGGATGGACTTGCAACTCGCACCTTAGTCTCTGCCGTATATTTGCCACGGACCTCCTCTCCGTCAGGCGTTGTCTCTTCTTCCGTCACATACACGTACGGCTTCGCTTGAGGCGCATATGCTCCAAGCATCTCCTTAGAAGTATCCACTGCAACAATGTTGAGGATACAAAACAAACATGGACATCCATTACAGATGGTCGGAAGGGAGAAGAAGGGCAGAATGCAAGTATACCTGCACACAGGTAAAGCTTGCAGCACAGAACACAGCTTATAGAGGAAGTGATACCGAAGTTAGAAAAAAAATTAGAGAGCTAAAACTTCTAACTAGTTATAGAAGGAGGATGACGGCAACTGCTGGCATGGAGATAAGCAAAAAACAACTTCTGAAGGGTGGACTCCCCGTTCAGAGTATGTTTGTTCCACACACAAGAAAGAAAAGATACAAATTGCTTGATGAGAAGAACACTGCTTCGTGGCCCCTTGACCAACACACCATGTCCCGATAGAGATTAATTCATTTTCATTTCATGTACTGGTAACTCACCTTCATATTCGGTCACTCCGAATCAATGCCAAACGGAGGAACAATCCCAAATAAGACGCTCGAGCAGCTGGTGCCGCTTCGTGCTCACCTTGGTCACCGTCCTTATACACGGTGTTGACATACGTGAGGCCCAGCACCACGTCGTTCGCGACTGTAAACTCGAACTGCAGCCGGTACTTGCACCGCTCCTTCAGCTCGAAGCTCGCCGGGGTCGCCACGGCCTCGCCGTCCTTAGGCAGAGGAAGCACGATGGGGTCCCGCTCCTCAACGAGAAGCCGCACAGCAGAAAACTCGACCGCCGAGCCCCCTCGCTTGCCTGGCACGGAAAGACAATGCTGTGCTTGATAAGATCCCACTGGGCTACGGATAGCGGCTACATGAAAAAGGAATACGCGAAGACTGTGCGACCTTTGTCGTCAAGCGACAGTTCGCCTAGTAGGCTCTCCTTCCACCTTCGTAAGCTCTCGTCATCCTGAAACGAAGCACCGATATCCAGTCATCGCGCAGAAGAATGAAGAGGAGAACGGGTGAAAGGTACTGTGGAAAATAAATGATGAGTGCTAATACCAGAACGAACCTTGTCCTTTTCTAGCTGGTCTGTCAATGGAACGTGCTTGGAAGGAATATACTCCGGAATGTGTCCTCCGCTGCTGCTGTCGGCGCCGCTATTTTCTGCCATTCTGTCTTTCCAAAAGTCAGCGGTCTCTAAATATGGCGCAGCGGGTTACCAGCAAAGTTCCACCAGGAGAAGCTAGGGCAACTTAGTACTGTAGCAGAGGCTGAGTGGTGGTTGTTGGTGGGTAGGAGAAGACCGGGGCACGCTGGGAATAGGGGGCAACCCTTGCGACAAACACAGGGCATGAGACATGGTTACCGTGTCCCCCAAGTTCGTCAAACTGTTGTTGGTCTGTTCGGTTGGGGGCTGTCAGACCAAACCAGACTCAACTCAACATGTTGTCACGGTGTACTATTTGTTATGAATTTGTTAAGGGGGGATTTACTGTTCACTTTGAACAGTACTTTCCAAGTCACCCTTATCCTTATCTTCTCAGATTCTCTAGTGCCACGTGGCACTCTACTTTTCTTGCACTACAATTCTTGGTCCCACAATCCACTTTCCAACCTTGTTTCTTGCATGCTATATCAACCTTGCTTGTACTTGTCAAAATGAAGAATGGATGGTGCATTGATGTTGGTTGGGGTACATATAGCTAACCCTAAGTTTTGTACCCCCTAAGACAAACCTCACTATAGGCTACAACATTTGACACACCCCCATAGCCTAAGTGAGGGGTGTCTAGCAGAACCAAACGAGTACGGTCACAAGACCAGTCCAAGAAACAAGGCTCAGGGTGGATCACAACGTCACCACACAGTCTGAGCACAAACAACAGTGGCCACAAGGCCAGTCCAAGAAGTAACAGAGGTATATAGAAAGCAAAGTAAACAGTACACTCAAGTCTAAGCAACACGAGAACCAGTGTCAACAAGGCCTAACTGCACACAGCACCTCTGGTGGTCACAAGGCGGAAGCGCCTTGGTGAAGATGTCTGCAGTGTTGGCCTCGGACTCCACAAACTCAAAGCGAGCCTGTCCACGCCTCTGCAACTCTCGCAGAAGAAAGTACCTGACGTGAATGTGCTTCACTCTGCTCTCCAGTCGTGGCTCTCGACAAAGGAGAATAGACGCCTTGTTGTCAGAGAACAAGGTCGGTGCAGAGCTCGGCCGCTCACCAAGGTCGGTGAGCAAGAAGGTCAACCAACGCAGCTCCTGTGCCGCCATGGCACCAGCGTAGATCTCAGCCTCAGCTGTAGAGGTCGAGACCGAAGAGGAGCGCGTGGACCGCCAGGAAACAGCTCCAGAACCCAGGCTGAAACAGTACCCCTGAGTAGACCTGTGAGTCTCAGCGTCGTCAGCGTAAGAGGAGTCACAGTGACCAGTAAGTACGACAGACTGCTGCCCTCCAAGAACTAGCCCCACGCCTGACGTCGTCGCTAGGTACTTCGCCACCCTCACAGCTGCTGTCCAGTGAACAGGACGGTGTCTCCCTGGCGCAACAAAGCGCGCAAGAACGCTGAGAGGGAAGGCGAGGTCCGGGCGAGTACAAGTCATCAGGTACATGAGGCAACCCACAAGCTCTGCGTAGGGACCACTAGGCTCGAACGGCTCGTCAGGAAAGGGTCCAGTGAGTCTGTGGTCAACAGCAAGAGGTGTGCGCTGTACTGTGGAGTGCTGAAGCCCGAACCGCTGAAGGACCTGCTGCACCATGTGCGACTGTGAAAGTGTAATGGTGCGAGCAGCTCTGTCCCTGGTGATCTGCAGGCCAAGGTAGTGGCGCAGCTCACCAAGATCAGTGCAGGTGTGTCTCTTCTGCAGTTCGGACTTCACGTGTGCCAAAGCAACCCTGTCAGGGGTGGCGAAAACAAGGTCGTCAACGTAGACCAGAACAAAGAAAGGTGTGGGGCCACGACGAACGAACAGCGACGGGTCAGCAGAAGACGGCTGGAACCCAAGGTCAGACAGGGTAGAACGCAGGGTGTCGTGCCACTCACGAGGAGCCTGACGAAGACCGTAAACCGGTCGCCTCAGCCTCCACTGGGTCCCAGGAGGGAAAGAGCCAGTGAAGGCAGAGGGACGACGCAACCAGACCTCCTCGTGAAGACTGCCCTGAAGGAAAGCAGTAGAGAAGTCGAGAGAGTGTAACTCGTAGTCTCTCTGTGCTGCTACGTGTAGTAACACCCGAAGAGTGGTCATCTTCGGGGTGGGCGCGAAGGTCTGAAAGAAGTCAACTCCCTCGCGCTGACTGAAACCTCTAGCCACGTAGCGCGCCTTGAAGACCGGAGGAGATCCCGGTGGCCGCTTCACCCTGTAGATCCACATGCCGTCGACTACGTTCGCCCCCGGAGGGGGAACCTCATCGACGTAGGTGCCTGTGGATCTGTAGGAGGCCATCTCTGCGTCCATGGCAGCTCTCCACTGAGAGGCCCAAGGCCCTGACACTGCCTCAGCGTAAGTGCGAGGAGTCGGAATGTCAAGGGCGTCGGGGTCACCCTCAGGGGCGAGGAGCATGGCACAGAGATGAGGGGAAGCGGCCGCCAGGAACTCTAGCTCAAACTGCCTGTCCTCTAGGGCGTCACAGCCAAGGGCAGACACACCCCCGACGGCCAGAGGACTGGAAGGAGGAGCAGCCACAAGAGCGGTGGCGAAGTCAAGGCGGCGGGTAGAGGCAAACTCAGTGACTGCGGCAGTAAGAGCGGACACAGAGGACACAGAGGCACGAGGGTGAGTAACAAGTGAGGCGAGAACACGAGAGAGAAGAGGACGGTACGTGCGGTAGTAGTCAGTGACAGGAGTAGGGAGCGACGCAGTGAGAGCCGACTCAGGAGGAGACGGAAGCACAGACGGAGACGGACGAGGTGGACTAGAACGAAGTAAGGCAGTACGAAGGTCAGTGAAGGGAACAGGAGACGAGGGACGAGCACGAGGGGAGCGACGAGAGGCCCAAGTCTGAGAAGGAGGAGGGGACAACGAAGATAGAGAACGAGGGAAAACAGCGGGAGAGGGGTCAGGAGGAGGAAGCGGAGGACCAGAGACGGGAGGAGAGGGGGAGGAGGAAGGAGAGGGAGAGGGGAGACCAAGGGTCCGAAGACCCGAGACAGGAGGAGGAGACGGCAGCTGCTGCTGCTGCGGCTGCTGCTGCTCCAGCGGCTGCTGCCCCTGCTGCTGCTCCTGCTGCTGCTCCTCCAGCCGCTGCAACTCTCTCTCCTCTCTCTCCAACTCCAGCTGCTCCTCACGAGCACGACGAACACGAGCCTGGAACCTGGTCGGGTAGGGGTGGGGGGAAGGAGTAGTGTCCGGGGCAGCGGCAGCCCCAGAGTCGACCTCCGAAGCACCAAGCACACCACCCCCAGAGGCAGCACCAACACCAGCTCCAGACCCAGGCTCTCCAGAAACCGAAGGAACACCCTCACCCCCAGACGCAGCACCAGCACCCCCAGACTCCGCACGACCAGTACCAGCCCCCGGAGGAGAAGAGTCCTCTGCAACCCGCGGCTCAGCTCCAACTCCAGCACCCCCAGAACCAGAGACCTGTACAGGGACAGTCGTAGGACCAACCTCCCGAGAGGGAGCACCTACAGGAGGCGGTGAGGAAGACTGTGGGGAGGGAGGCTGTACAGGGGGGGCTACCGAAGGGGGAGGGCTAGCCTGAGACACACCAGACGGGGCTGGACCAGGGGGGGGAGGCTGTACCGGGGGAGCAGGCGGGGGAGCGGCTGTCAGGAAGAGGGGGGGGGGGAGGGACCGGGAGACCTCGACTGGGGTACCTGACGTAGTACGGGGTGGACTCCTCGAAACGGACGTCACGGGAGTCAAAGAACCGGTGAGAGGGAGGGTGGTAAAAGGTGAAGTCAGAGGAGTCCTCAGGGAAACCAAGGAAGACACAAGGAACGGCGCGAGGCGAGAGCTTGTCCGCGGAGGTGTCGCGGACAAGAGCCAAGCACCCCCAGACACGAAACCTCGACGCGACACCAGGGGACCCTGTCCAAAGACTGGTCGGTGAAGCCTCCGGCCGAGAGACGCGTGGCCAGAGGTTCAGCTGGTGCGCGGCGTACCTGACTGCGTATGGCCACAGGAAATGGGGGGCACGGGCGTGAGTCAAGGAGGTGCGGGCAATCTCCATGACCAGGCCTATGCGACGCTCAGCAACCCCATTCTGCTGTGGGGACTTTGGAAGCGTCCAGGACTGACGAATGCCCTGTTCGCGACAGAATCCAGCGAGAATGCCGGAGCGAAACTCGCCCCCGCGGTCGGAGTGGAGACAGCTGACACGACGACCACGAGTGTCCTGGGTGGTAAGCAACCACCTGATCAGCGTAGAAGTCACCTCAGACTTCCTCGCCAGGGGGAACACTGTGGTGTAGCGGGAGTAGTCGTCAACGACCACCAAAAAGAAACGCTCACGCTCAGGGCCAGGGCGAGGAGAGGGGCCCCAGACGTCCAAGTGCAGCGTCTCAAAAGGCTCGGTGGCCGGACGAAGGGAGGAGGAGTGAGGGGTGGCACGCAGCCTACCCTCGACGCAAGGACCGCACGGTGGTGCAAGAGACGGCGGCAGCGACGGCAAGACACGCGGGAGACCTAAGACCAGACGCTGACTAGACATAGCACGCAGACGTGGAAGAGAAGGGTGTCCCATCCGGTGGTGCCACAGAACGGTGGGGTGGGCAAGCGACCGACAGGAGCAAGACGCAGCGACTGGACTGGACGCGACAACCTGAGGGGACGGAACCACCTGGTGAGACGCAGGGAGGAGACTAGGGGGAGGGACAGGAACTGGGAGGAGTGGCCGCTGCGACGGCGGCCGCTGTGGCTGCGGCTGCGGCTGCTGCTGCTGCTGCTGCTGCTGCGGCTGCTGCTGCTGCTGCTGCTGCGGCTGCTGCTGCTGCTGCAGTCGCTGCTGAGCGCGCGGGCCAGTGTGAAGAGTGTAGAGACCGGAGCCCGGCTCAGCAGCAAAAGTGGCGAGGGGCTGGTAAGAGTCCCCGTCAACACACACCGCAGTCTCTCCAGAAGGCTCAAACCACACACCCACGTGCTGACTCACGAGGGGTCGCACGCCCACCAAGTTCCGGGAGAACGAGGGGACGTGAAACCCAGTGAGAGACCCAGAAGGAGCAGCCGGACACGGCAAGGTGGTAGTGTGACGCGCAGTGACTGGTCCCGAAGTGGGATCAGCCAGCGCCACAGAAACAGGCGCAGGAAGAGGCGTAAGTGTCGTGCTGTCACGAAAGAAGCAGTGAGAGGCTCCAGAGTCCAGCGTGAACGACAGCGAACCGTCCTCTGAGGTAGCCGCTGGACTAGAGTCTACACAAGAACCTACACTAGCAACAGGCAACTGAGCAAGGCTAGCACCTAAGCTAACAACACCAGAGTAAGCAGAGTCAGAAACACTAGAGTCAACAACAGCATACATAGCATGGGGAGTACCAATCAGATCAACTAACTGCTCAGCAGACATGCCCCACAGAGCGGAGCCGTAGCGCTGAACAAGAGGCAGCCAGTCAGGGGCAGGAGCACCAACCCCGTAGACCAAACGAACCGTGTCAGTGAGCTGAGCAAAGCACTGACCAGGGGGGTGAAACCGGCCACAAGGGTGGCCACGACGAGTGCCTGTCAGAACCTGGTAGGTGCAGGGAGTGTAAGCAGCACCGCGCTGGGTCTGACGCAGCCCCGACCCTGGAGCCAGCTGCTGCCGCTGCTGCTGCTGAGGCTGCTGGGAGGAGAGGGGCTGCTGGTGCTGCAGAAGCTGCTGCTGACGCTGAGCCTGGTACCACGCCGCTGCTCCACCAACCGGGGCAGGAAGTACAGGAGGCGACTGACGAACTCGGGCGTCGCCACCACTAGCAGGCGCAGTGGAGTCACCAGTCACTGCACGAGGCGCCTCTCCAGGCCCTGAACCTCCACCGCCGCCAGGCGCAACGCCACCTCCACTACCTCCGCCTCCACCTCCACTACCACCACCAGAACCGCCTTTCTTGCCACTCCTACCGCGGGACCGCGACGCAGTCGTAACAGCAGCTGCAGTCGCGTCAGTAGCGGCAGTGGCAAGTGAGGCAGTAAAGGTGGGTAACTGCGGGACTGTGCACCCGTGGAAGAGTGGGGGGGGCACAGCACCAGAGGCAGCGGCTACCGAGCGAAGGTTGCTCTCGACGTCCTTGAGTGCAGACTCAAGGACATCGACGGTGAGCTCACTAGGGTGCTTCAGCAGAAGCGCGTCGCGAACGGAGGCAAGGCGGTCAGGGAGGCTAGTGGCGATAAAATAGATAGTAATCGCCATAGGGGGAGGAAGCAGTGCAAGCTGTGCCTCAGTGCAAGCAGCGCGGTAACTAGCGTCGAGCGAGCGGAGGTGAGCGATCAAGTCAGCAGAGCGCTCAAACGAGGCGAGATCAGGAAACAGGAACGGGAGGAAAAGACGGCCAAGAGAGACAGTAGCGGGAGTAGAGTAGCGGGCCTTAATCGCAGTGAGGTACGCAGCAGCGGTGCGAACCTGAGTGAAGTGGACCTCCTCTGACTCAGGGAGGAGGCTGCTGAGTGCGATGCAGGCCGCAGCGTCACGCGACGTCCAAGCCGTCCTGTCAGCGCGCTGACGGGCAAAGCGAGCCGTAGCAGCATCGTCAGGGGCAGGACCTAAAGCGGCAGGCTCGGGGGGCTCGGGGAGGTCACCAGTAGCGTGCGACCAGAGGGTCTCGCCCCCCTGGACTTGACTCTCTAACAGACGGCGAGCGCGAAGAAGCCAGACGGAAAAGTCAAGAGGTCTACCGTCAGCGTCGAAACGAAGAACTCGCGGAGTCGCCATAGCGAGAACGAACGCGAACGAGCAGGCGAGTAACAGCAGGAGGTAAGAGGCAAATTAGGGTTCAGGTGGGGGGACTTAGTCGCAGCGGAAGAACGGGCTAGGGCGTAGGGTCGACAGGACGGGGGAAAGGGCGGGCGCGATGCGACGGGGCAGGGCGACGCGACGGGGCAGGGCGACGCGACGGAGCAGAGGCGACGGGACGGGGAAGGGCGACGCGACGGGGCAGGGCGACGCGACGGGGCAGGGCGACGGGACGGGGAAGGGCGACGGGACGGGGCAGGGCGACGGGACGGGGCAGGGCGACGGGACGGGGCAGGGCGACGGGACGGGGAAGGGCGACGGGACGGGGCAGGGCGACGGGACGGGGGAGGGCGACGGGACGGGGCAGGGCGACGGGACGGGGCAGGGCGACGGGACGGGGGGAAAGGGCGCGACGCGACGGGGGGAAAGGGCGCGACGCGACGGGGGGAAAGAGCGCGACGCGACGGGGGGAAAAGGGCGCGACTCGACTGGGGGGAAAGGGCGCGACGCGACGGGGGGAAAGGGACGCGACGAGGGGGAAAGGGCGGGCAGGACGCGACGCTAGGAGTGGCGCTAGGCGCGGCACTACGCGCGGTAACAACGGAACCGGAACGAATGAGAGCTAGGATCAGGCTCGGGAGGCTCGAACGGAGAACGGAGGAACGGGATCCCACAGGATCCTAACCTAACTGATACCATGTCAAAATGAAGAATGGATGGTGCATTGATGTTGGTTGGGGTACATATAGCTAACCCTAAGTTTTGTACCCCCTAAGACAAACCTCACTATAGGCTACAACATTTGACAGTACTTGGCATTATCAACCAATTCTCATTCAACTCTTCTTCAATTACTCAGTAACTCCTTCGCCTATTTCGCTAGTAGTTCTTTCGCCAAAGTCTTCCGCCGCGCTTCATCCTCGACTTAGTCGACCCCGCTAATTCTTTAGCGGACTTAGGCCAGCGGGCCTAACACTTGGTATCAAGAGCCTTCGCGGGGAGCGACTTCCAACGAGCGACCGTCGACGACGAGACTACGCCGTCATCGTCCCGCGGTGCCGACTTGCAGACTTGGAGTCGTCGAGCGAACATGGACGAATCCATGAACGCTTTCCCCCACGACATGGGCAACACGCTTGCCGAGCTCATGCGTCAACTCGAAGAATTGACGTTCGAAAATCGTCAGGTACGAGCCGAAATGCAACAACTTCGCAATTTGGCTTCTAACCCCCATGGCCTTGCCGCACCAACTCCTGCACCCACCACGTCGACTGGCGCGGAAGCGCTGCCGGAACGTCGAAGCGCGCTCAAGCCGCAGAAGCCCGAGTAATTCGACCCAAGTCAACGCGACGCGAACGTGCGGACGTGGCTCTTGTCAGAATGAACAGGCGGGAATGAGGAACTAGAAAGGATGGTGAGTACAAATATGAAACCCTAATGTTGTGACCCCCCTATAGGCTAACCCACTACAGCCTACACAAACACAACATATATAATGTTTGACACACCCCCATAGGCAAAGTGGGGGAGACCTAGGGGTCACAAGACCAGTCAAGGCAAAGCAAGGCAACAACAAGCTCAGGGTGGATCTCAAGGATACCACACAAATTCCGAGCACAAGCTAGTGGTCACAAGACCAGTTCACATGCAAGTTTATAACAGAGCATGAGATACAGTGATCACAACCTAGCAACAGTAAACATGCAGGTAGATATATATATAGTGATCACAGTACAAGCAAGGTCAAGAGGTAAGTAAGTGAGGTCCAGTAGGCACAAGGCCTAGCAGAGTGCAGAAGCGCTGATGGTCACAAGGCGGAAGCGCCTTGGTGAACACATCAGCAAGGTTGGCCTCAGTGGCCACGTAACGCAGACAAAGCTGACCGCGCTGCTGCAGCTCTCGAGCAAGGAAGTACCGCAGGGCGATGTGCTTCGTTCTGTGCTCCAGTCTGTGCTCCTCACACAAGGCAATGGCAGCCTGGTTGTCGACGTACAGCACTGGAGGAGAACGAGGCTGCTCACCCAAGTCGGTCAGCAGGTAAGTCAGCCAGCGTAACTCCTGGGCAGCCATGGCTGTGGCGTAGATCTCAGCCTCACAACTGGAGCTGAGAACAGAAGAAGAGCGTGTAGAACGCCAAGAAACTGAGCCGGAGCCAAGGCTGAAGGTGTAACCCTGAGACGACCGCTGAGTAGCCTGGTCGTCCGCCCAAGAAGCGTCTGAGTGTCCAGTAAGTACAACTCGGTCTCGCCCTCCAAGCACTAGCCCCATGCCCGACGTACTGCACAAGTAGCGCAACACCCTCTTAGCGGCATCCATGTGCTCCTTCCTGTGATGGCCAGGAGCGACATAGCGTGCAAGGATGCTAAGAGGGTATGCAAGGTCAGGTCGAGTGCAGGTCATCAGGTACATGAGGCAGCCCACAAGCTCTGGATACGGGCCACTCGGCTCTACGGACTCATCCGAAGGCAGAGCTGAGAGCGAGTGACCGGTAGGTAGAGGAGTGGACTGAGGCGAGGAGTACGTGAAGCGGAAGCGCTGAAGGATCTGCTGCACCATGTGTGACTGAGTCAAGGTGATGGTGCGCCGTGCTCTGTCCCGGGTGATCCGCAAGCCAAGATAGCTTGTCAGTTCACCCAGGTCTGTGCACGTGTGTCTCCTCTGCAGCTCCGACATCACGTCGGCGAGTGCCGCGGTGCCAGCAGTGGCAAAGACCAAGTCGTCGACGTACACGAGGATGTAGAAGGGCGGCAGTGAGGTGTCTGTGCGTAGAAACAGTGACGGGTCAGCAGTAGAGGGAGCGAACCCAAGAGCCGCAAGTGTTGTCCTCAGTGTGTCGTGCCACTCACGCGGTGCCTGGCGGAGACCGTAGACCGGCCGCTGAAGCCTCCACTGGGTACCAGGAGGAACCGACCCAGTGAAGCCAGGAGGGCGGCGCAGCCAGATCTCCTCGTGCAGGCTGCCCTGCAAGAAAGCAGTGCTGAAGTCAAGTGAGTGAAGCTCGTAGTCGCGCTGAGCGGCTATGTGCAGCAGCACCCGAAGAGTGGTCATCTTCGGGGTGGGGGAGAAGGTCTGAAAGAAGTCTACTCCCTCTCGCTGACTGAAGCCTCGAGCCACGTAGCGCGCCTTGAAGACAGGAGGAGAACCCGGTGGCCGCTTCACCCTGAAAATTCACATGCCACTGACGATGTTCGCCCCAGGTGGGGGAACCTCGTCGACGTAGGTGCGTGTGGACTTCCAGGAAGCCATCTCTGCGTCCATGGCTGTCTGCAACTGAGAGGAGTAGGGACCCGCCATCGCCTCAGCGTAAGTGCGCGGGGTCGGGATGTCTGGTGCATCCGGGTCTCCCTCAGGGGCAACTAGCAAGGACACGAGACGGGGCAAAGCAGCAGCAAGACACTGGAACTCCTCCTGTCTGTCCTCAAGGACGTCCGTGCCAAGAGCACACTCACCCCCGACGGACGGAGGACAGACAGACTCAGACTCAGCAACAAGGCTAGCGGCGTAGTCTAGACGACAGCGGGCAGCAAAGTCTATCAACTCAGCGACTAGAGCAGACGCAGCAGAGGACTCAAAGGTAGGGTCAGTGACAACAGTAGCGAGGAGACGCGTGACAGTGGGACTGGCAGCACGACGGGAGTCAGACTCCGGGTCAGGAAGAGTAGGCAGAGAGGAAGCAGGAGGAGACGGTAGCGGGACACGCTGAGGAGCAGTGGAGGGACGCAGAGTCATGTAGTGAGTGCCAGGGACAGGAGGAGGACGCTCACGTGGGACACGACGACCAGTGCGAGCAGTACGAACAGGCGACGCAGGACGAGACTCAGGCTCACGACGCTCTGTAAGACCTCCTGTGGGACCAGCGTAAGGAGAGGGAGCAGGGAGAGGCGAGGCAGGCGGGAACTGTGACTGCGACTGGACAGGCGGAGGACACTCTACGGAGGGAGGAGGACAAGGAGGAGGAGCCTGACCAAGAACCTGCTGAAGAAGTGGTACGAAGTACGGTCGCGGCCGCGCAGCGTCTCCAGAACCAGCAGAGACACCAGCGGCAGGGTCCTCAGTACCAGCAGCAGCTCCAACTCCCGGGTCCTCAGCTCCAGCAGTAGCTCCAACGCCCGGGTCCTCAGCACCAGCAGCAGCGCCACCGCTCGGCTCCGCAGCACCAGCAGCAGCTCCACCGTCCGGGTCCTCAGCTCCAGCAGTAGCTCCAACGCCCGGGTCCTCAGCACCAGCAGCAGCCCCAACGCCCGGGTCCTCAGCACCAGCAGCAGCGCCACCGCTCGGGTCCTCAGCACCAGCAGCAGCGCCACCGCTCGGGTCCTCAGCACCAGCAGCAGCGCCACCGCTCGGGTCCTCAGCACCAGCAGCAGCTCCACCACTCGGGTCCTCAGCACCAGCAGCAGCGCCACCGCTCGGGTCCTCAGCACCAGCAGCAGCTCGAAAGCCCGGGTCCTCAGCACCAGCAGCAGTGCCACCCCCAGGGTCCGCAGCACCCGGAGCACCACTCCGAAGACTGCAGCGTCGCGTGTACCACTCTCGGATCTGCTGAATGGGGGGGAGCTCCTGGGTAGGAGGGGAAGTACCGGGACGAGCTCCAACAGCACCTCTCCGGAGGCGGCAGTACTCGAGGTACCTCTCCTGCAGCTGCTGGGAGGAGAGGGCTCCTCCAGGTGTAGCACGCTCAGTCTCAGTACCCCCAGACTCAGCACCCCCAGGCTCAGCACCTCCAGGCTCCACACCTCCAGGGTCCGCACCTCCAGGCTCAACACCCCCAGGCTCCGCACCTCCAGGCTCAACACCCCCAGGCTCAGCACCCCCAGACTCAGCACCCCTAGACGCAGGACGAGAGTCAACAGCTACCTCGACAGGCTCACCCGGGTCTACCTGGGACACACCTGAGGGAGCGGCACCCTGAGGGGGGAGGGGGTCTGGTACCTCAGCACCTGGAGCGAGGAAGAGAGGCGGGGGGGGGAGCGGGGCAGTGCGGTAGGGGAAGAGGCGGTAGTAGGGGACGGACTCGTCAAAAGTGACGTCCTGAGAGGCCAGGACACGCCGCGAGGTGGGGTGGTAGAACTGCCAACCAGGGGCGTCCGGGACAAAGCCAAGGAAGACGCAGGGGACAGCGCGACGGGAGAGCTTGTCCGCGGACGTGTCGCGGACAAAAGCTCGGGATCCCCAAACCCGAAAACGCGACGCATCGCCAGCCTCTCCCGTCCAACGCAGTGTCGGAGAAGTCTCGGGCAAGGAGACACGGGGCCAGAGGTTGAGCTGATGCGCAGCGTATCGGACTGCAAACGGCCACAGAAAGTGGGGGGCAGCCGCATGAACCAAGGAGGTACGAGCGACCTCCATGACCAAGCCAATGCGGCGCTCAGCAACCCCATTCTGCTGTGGAGAGGCCGGAAGCGTGAACGACTGCTCAATGCCCTCCTGCTGACAGAAGGCCTCCAAGAGGCCAGAGGAAAACTCTCCACCTCTGTCAGAGTGCAGACGCAGGACAGGGAAGTCAGAGCGGAAACGCTCACTAAGCTGGAGACGAGATCTGCGGATCCAAGGGATCAAGACATCAGGGACGTCACCCTTGGTACGCAAGGGGAAGACCGTGGTGTAGCGCGAGAAGTCGTCAACAACAATCAGGAAGTACCTCTCCTGACCCTGACCACGGACGCGGGCTGGGCCCCACACGTCCATGTGGAGTGTCTGCAAAGGAGCAGTCGTCGGGGGAAAGGAGGAGGAGTGAGGAGCGGCGCGCTGCCGCCCCTCGACACAGGGAAGACAAGGAGGAGCAGGTGAGTCGGGAAGGGGAGGGAGCACCCTGGGAAGACCAGCAACAAGGTCCCGTTTGTGCATGGCCCGAAGGCGCTGCACAGACGGGTGACCAAGGCGGTGGTGCCAAAGGACAGTCTCATGCGCCAGAGAGCGACACGAGCAGGGGGCGGACAGCTGACCTGACGCAGACGCAGACACAGACGCAGACGCAGCTACCTGAGGGGACTCAGTGGTCAGTGTGTACAGGTCCGACCCCGGCTCTCGAGTGAAAGTAGCCAGGTGGCGACCCGTCCGAGCACACGTGCAGTGTGTCACGCGCTCGTAGGCAGGGGTGAACTGGTGAACACCCGAGTCCTGGAGCGCACAACCCGCCACCAAGTTCATAGAGAACGAGGGGAGGTAGAGACCTGACAGCGTGCCGGACGGGACCGCCGGACAAGGAAGGACAGTGGAGGAGGTCGCAATGACCGGACCCCCAGAGGGGTCAGCAAGGGAGACAGCAACTGGCCGAGCGAGTGGCTCAAGGACAGTGCGGTCACGAAAGAAAGAGCGAGAAGCACCTGAGTCCAGGGTGAAGGTGTGCAGTGCTGCAGTCGACTAAGTACCAGGGGGCACAGACGCACTAGCACCTAGGGCAGCAGCCTCACCATCACCTGGGGTAGCAGACACGCGAGCACCTGGAGCAGCAGACGCACTAGCACCTAGAGCAGTAGGCTCACCAGCACCTGGAGTAGCAGACACGCGAGTACCGGGAGTGGTAGCCTCACCTGCACCGAGGGCAACAGACGTACTGGCACCGAGAGCGGCTGCCTCACTCACAGAGCGACTACCACTACGGCCACCCCGACTGCTCAAACCTGCGTACCACTCACGAGCCTGCTGGAGCAGAAGAGGGCACGGCTGCTGCACCTGTCCACTACCTGAGGCTCCCGAACGACGGACGCCAGAGCGACTACCACTACGGCCACCCCGACTGCTCAAACCGGCGTACCACTCACGAGCCTGCTGGACCAGAAGAGGGCACGGCTGCTGCACCTGTCCACTACCAGGGGCTCCCGAACGACGCACGCCAGAGCGACTACCACGCCGGCCACCCCGACTGCCCAAACCGGCGTACCACTCACGAGCCTGCTGGAGCAGAAGAGGGCACGTCTGCTGCACCGGTCTACTACCAGAGGCTCCCGAACGACGCACTCCAGAGCGACTACCACTACGGCCACCCCGACTGCCCAAGCCGGCGTACCACTCACGAGCCTGCTGGAGCTGCATCTGGCCACGTCAGGAGCAGCAGCAGTAGCGGCAGCAACAGCAGGAGCAGTAAAGGCAGTAGCAGCAGCAGTAACGGTAGCAGTGCTAGCACGGCAAAGCTCACCAGTGGTTGGTGCGGCGGGCGCAAGACAGTGGCGACAGCGTGGCCGCTGCAACAGCGGGGCGGGGCCAGGTCGTAGCAGGGAGCTCCGCGGCAGCTGCTGCAGGGTCGGCGGCGGCCGCTGCTGTAGGCTCGGCGGCGGCAGCTGCTGCAGGTCGAGCGGCGGCTGCTGCTGCAGGGTCGGCGGCGGCCGCTGCTGTAGGCTCGGCGGCGGCTGCTGCTGCAGGGTCGGTGGCGGCTGCAGCTGCAGGCGCGGCGGCGGCAGCTGCTGCAGGTCGAGCGGCGGCTGCTGCTGCAAGCTCGGCGGCGGCAGCTGCTGCAGGTCGAGCGGCGGCTGCTGCTGCAGGCTCGGCGGCGGCAGCTGCTGCAGGTCGGCGGCGGCTGCTGCTGCAGGCTCGGCGGCGGCAGCTGCTGCAGGTCGGCGGCGGCTGCTGCTGCAGGTTCGGTAGCGGCAGCTGCTGCAGACGAAGTCGAAGCCGCGAAGGGGCGGCTGAGGGATTGCGACGGGCGGCTAAGGGGCCGCGATGCGTGGGTAAGGAGCCGCGACGGCGGCTGAAAGGGCCGCCACGAGCGGGTAGGGAGGTGACGACGCCACGGGAAAGGCGACGCGGCGGGCGGCGAGAGCCTGCAGCGGCGGGCAGCTCGCGGGCAGTGCGCGGAGCCGCACAAGGCTGCGACGGGTCGCGTGACAAACCCTAAGCCGCGCGCGGGCGGCTAGCTGGTCGCGCGCACGAAGAATCGGCCGCGCGCGGGCGGCTAGCGAGGCGCGCGCGCGAAAAATCGGCCGCGCACGGGCGGCTAGCGAGTCGCGCGCGTTAAAAACGAGCCGCGCGCGGGTGGCTAGCGGGCTGCGTGCGCGCGGTAGGTAGAGGCGCACGAGGGCGCGCGGTAGGTAGAGGCGCACGAGGGCGCTAAGGCGCACGAGGGCGTGCGGTAGGTAGAGGCGCACAAGGGCGCTAAGGCGCACAAGGGCGCTCGGTAGTGAGAGGCGCACGAGGGCGCACGAGGGCGCACGAGGGCGCACGAGGGCGCACGAGGGCGCACGATAGGTAGGTAGGTAGGTAGGTAGCGGTGGGCCCTAGGAGCGGTCCTAGCAAAGGACCTGCTCTGATACCATGTCAGAATGAACAGGCAGGAATGAGGAACTAGAAAGGATGGTGAGTACAAATATGAAACCCTAATGTGGTGACCCCCCTATAGGCTAACCCACTACAGCCTACACAAACACAACATATATAATGTTTGACAGCTCTTCATGCTCAACAATTACTTCGCCGCGAGCGGGGTGCAAGAGGCGGACGCGCAGCAGCGGATCGAGTACGCCGTAACGCTGCTGAGGGGCCCGACCTTGGAGTGGTGGCGCCAACTTACGCAGACTGCTGTACGGAGGGCTCAGTTAGACGGGCATCAACAGGGCGTGGGGCATGCAGCTGCAACTTCGAGCTTAGGGAGTTTAGCTTTGGGTGTTACCACGGTTCCGACGACATGGGATGGATTTGAAGCGGCGTTGAAAAGTAGGTTCGATTTGGTGAACGCCTCCGAAGCTGCTAGGAAGCGTCTGCGACAGATAGGAAACGTCCAGGAGTACACACGACGGTTCTTGAGCATCTGCAACGAGATAGACGACATCACGGAAGCAGAGATGCGCGATCGCTACCTCGAAGGGTTGAAGCCGGACATAGCGGAGATTATTGCGATTCATGGATTGTCTACCTTCGAGTCAGTTGCCGCAGCAGCAGAACGCGTCGACGCAGTACGAAGCCGACGGGGTCGTGACGATCGCGATAGGGGATACAACAGACCGATCAACGACGCTCGATCGAGGGACGGACCATCGCCCATGGAGATTGGTGCAGTTAACAGTGACGGCTCACAGCGTAACGGTTTTATGGGGAACTGTCACTACTGCAAAAAGCCGGGACACATGAAGCGGGACTGCCCACAGTTCAAAGAGTGGCAGCAGGGAAACGGAAACCGCCAGTAGATAGCGGGTCGCTAGCTGGCGTGGAGGTTCCCGTACCCGCCACGTCTACCAACGTAGAGGAGACGGCCTTGCAGCAGTCATCTACGGAGAACGAGGTAGACACTGTTGACCGACCAGTCGTGCTTCTAGGGAAGCTTCGCGGAGTTCCTGTTAAGATTCTCGTCGATAGCGGAGCTAGCCACTCGTTCGTTTCGTCTTCATTAGTTAGCCGTCTCCATCTTGAAGCAGATTCCTCAGTCAACTTCAAGGACGCTCGCATGATAGATGGGACGCCTCTCCACATAGGACCAGTCATTCGCAAGTTGCGCGTAGTGCTAGGTGCGATCACAGTTAGGCGTGACTTCGACTCTGCGACGCTGGACGGTTATGATTTCTTCTTTGGTAGAGATTGGTTGCGGACAGTTTCGACTCAGTTCGATTGGGCTCAGGGAAGCTGCAGCGTCAAGGTAGATGGCGAGTTCCGGGAGCTGCCACAGTGGAGCGATGGGGCCACATCATCCACAGCTATCATCAATGTTGTTCATGTGCGGCAGTTGGTGAAGCGTGCAGCACGGATCTTTGCGGTTTTCCTTGAGGAGGTGGAAGCTGAGGAGGGGAAAGGAGGGAGCGCAGCAGTTAGTGAGAAGGCGACTCTTCCTGCTGAGGTGAGTGCACTGTTAGCAGAGTTCGCAGACGTCTTCCCCGACGAGTTGCCCCCATAGTTACCTCCTAGCCGAGTAGTCGACCATCAAATAGAGTTGGTGCCGGGGAGCAGGCCAGTAGCGAAGCCGCAGTGGAGGTTGAGTCCAGCAGAGACAGAGGAGATGACGCAGCAGGTTAGGCATTTTATCACACAGGGGTTCATACAACCATCTAGGTCGCCTTGGGCCGCACCGATCCTTTTCGCGCCTAAGAAAGACGGAGGGTTACGGATGTGCATAGATTACCGCGCACTGAACGCCGCCACCGTCAAGAACAGATTCCCGGTGCCGAGAGTAGAGGATCTTCTAGATGCAGTGCAGGGCGCTAGAGTCTTTTCTAAGATCGACCTTCGTTCGGGTTACCACCAGATTCGTGTAGTTCCAGAGGACCAGCACAAGACGGCGTTTTGCACGAAGCAGGGGTTGTACGAGTTTAGGGTTCTACCGTTCGGACTGACCAACGCCCCAGCGACGTTCCAGACGCTTATGAACACCGTCCTCTCCGAGTTCCTAGGTTCGTTCGTTGTCGTTTACCTAGACGACATACTCATCTTTTCCAAGTCGAAAGAGGAGCACGTGCAGCACTTGCAGAGGGTCTTTGAGGTCTTGCGGAGGGAGAAGTTGTACGCGAAGCAGTCGAAGTGCGAGTTCTTTCTCCCCGAGGTCGAGTTCCTAGGACACGTCGTATCCGCTAGTGGCGTTAGGACCGACCCGAAGAAGATCGCAGCGGTACAGGATTGGGTAGCACCGACCTCAGTCAAGGAGTTGCAGAGCTTTCTCGGATTCGCAAATTACTACCGCCGTTTCGTTCAGGGTTACGCTTCCATCGCTAGTCCACTCACCGACCTACTTCGGAAAGGCGTAGAGTACGTTTGGGGTCCAGCGCAGCAGCAGGCGTTCGAGCAGATGAAGCAGTCGCTCACGTCTTCACCGACACTGTCGTACCCTGATCCCACTCGCCCGTACGTTGTAGTGACCGACGCTTCAGATCAGGCCATAGGAGCAGTACTTCTTCAGGACCAGGGACGCGGGTTGCAGCCGATCGCGTACGAGTCGCGTAAGCTGAGGGGAGCGGAGTTGAACTATCCCATACACGACAAGGAGGCGCTCGCGATCATCCATGCGTATAAGGTATGGAGGTGCTACCTAGAGGGGGCAGAGAGTGTTATACGCACGGACCACTGCTCGCTTCGCTTTCTCAAGTCGCAACCGCAGCTGAGTCGTCGCCAGGCTAGATGGATGGAGTTCATGGAGGGGAGCTTTCATTACAGGATAGAGTACAAGCCAGGCGTGCGCAACCCAGCAGATCCGCTCACTCGCCCTAGTTGCCAGCTCGCTAGCCTCACAGTCACTGCAGGCCATCCACTTCTCACAGCACTCTTCGAGCACGGTTACACAGTAGATCCCGACTTCACACCGCAGCCGCCCGCAGGAGCAGAGGTGCAGGGTAGTGTTTACATACGGAAGGGCACCACACGGATTTGGGTTCCAGCCTACCGCCCTCTTCGACAGCTCCTTCTCTCAGAGGCGCACGATGTAGTTAGTGCAGGTCACTTCGGAGCAGACAAGACGGCTAAGACGCTTAGTCGCACGTACTACTGGCCAGGGCTTGCAGCAGACGTAGAGGATTACATTCGCTCGTGTGACACGTGTCAGCGTACGAAGTCCTCGCGACAGCGCAAGGCAGGACTTTTGCAGCCGATTCCACCGCCCGACCGCCCTTGGCAGGTAGTTACCATGGATTTCATCATGGCATTACCGCGCACAGTTAGGGGTCACGACGCCATCTTCGTTGTAGTCGACAAGTTTTCTCGAGCAGCGCACTTCATCCCCACGCACGGCCAGGTCACAGCAGAGGAAGCCGCGACGCTGTTTGTAGATAACGTAGTTCGACTGCACGGGGTTCCAGATTCGATCATTTCCGACCGCGACCCTCGATTCACCTCAAAGTTCTGGAAGCAGCTTTTCGCACTGTTTGGGACTCGCTTAGCCATGTCGTCTGCGTACCATCCAGAGACAGACGGACAGACTGAGCGTGTGAACCAGACCTTGGAGCAGATCCTTCGCAGCATCACGATGCACGACGCAGCAGCATGGGACAAGAAGCTGAGCATGGCAGAGTTCGCCTACAACAACACCCATCACTCCGCCACAGGCATGTCACCGTTCTTCGCACTGTACGGTCAGCACCCCAATGTCCCCACTCGTGTCGATCTCACACCCACTGTCCCACGTGCTGATAACTTCCACCAGCATCTCACCTTCATTCACGATCACGTGAGGAAGCACCTTGAGCTCGCAAATGCACGCATGGCACGCACTACCAACCGCAGTCGTCGTGAGGTGTCGTTTTCAGTTGGTGACCGTGTCCTTCTCGACAGCCGCAACCTCCGACTGCCACAGGATAGCAAGCTTCGCCCGCGTTTCATTGGTCCATTTGTCATTGAGCGCGCACTTGGTCCAGTCGCATACCGCCTCCGCCTTCCCGCTCATTTCCGCATGCACCCATCATTCCACGTGTCTCTCCTTCGTCCTTACACCGATCCCAACGCCACCTTCTCGGGCCGTGATCGCACTCCACTGCCGGTAGCTGTTGACACCGACGAGCCCGACTACCAGATCCAGCGCATCCTCAGGCACCGTCGCCGTCTCCAGGGGGGTGTCTCTTTCATCGACTTCTTGGTTCGTTGGCGTGGTTACGATGCAGCCGACGACAGCTGGGTTCCTTCGTCCTCGCTGTCTCCCGACAACGCTTGCCTCCGAGCGTACCTTCAGTCTGCAGGCGCCGCGGACGTCGCCTCCTTGGGAGGGGGGTAGTGTTAAAGGGGGATTTACTGTTCACTTTGAACAGTACTTTCCAAGTCACCCTTATCCTTATCTTCTCAGATTCTCTAGTGCCACGTGGCACTCTACTTTTCTTGCACTACAATTCTTGGTCCCACAATCCACTTTCCAACCTTGTTTCTTGCATGCTATATCAACCTTGCTTGTACTTGGCATTATCAACCAATTCTCATTCAACTCTTCTTCAATTACTCAGTAACTCCTTCGCCTATTTCGCTAGTAGTTCTTTCGCCAAAGTCTTCCGCCGCGCTTCATCCTCGACTTAGTCGACCCCGCTAATTCTTTAGCGGACTTAGGCCAGCGGGCCTAACAAGTTGTACAAAACAGAGTACGCAGAAGACTTTATAAAAAGAAAGTGATTACAGAATGACGAAACAACGAAGAAAGCGAGCTTTTATAGGGTGAATACGTGCTAGGCGAGAACTTTGTGACGTGCGAGGTTTGGATGTCTCGCGATTGGTGTGGGGCGACTCGGAGCTGGTTCGGTGCGAAAGTTTAGGTCGAGCCACACTGACGCGAAGTGCTCGGGCTGTCCTCGCTAGGAGCAGCCTCTACAGTACTTTTTTTTTTTTTTTTTTTTTGAATGTATACACCGACAGGACAAGCATATACAGACAAAGACGGTCGTAACCCGTGCGTGAGGAGTTGGAGGTGAGACCTCTGCCTCCAAATGAAACTGAAGTCCTATTGGGCCTTGCCCTCCACACCATCCATAGAGCAACAAAAGTGTTTGTCCATTTCAAACTGTTGCCATCCAACTTGATCTTCTTCAACATGTTCCACTCCTCCGAGGAATCACGCCGCCATTGTTTACGCCACGTCGGACCGAATTTATGGGTGTACAGCTTCACGTGATGTCGAAAAGCCAGCTCTATCATCCGCAAGACACGTTGCATGCGGAATTTCTGCTTACGGAATACAGCGTCGCACCGCTCGACCCACAATTGGTGCATTGCTATCGAAGTTAACGTCATCTCCGGGAAAGCTGAGCTGGTTCCTATGTCCCAGAACAGGAGGTCACCCAGCGAGTTCGTCGTGCGAGCGGGGTTAAGCATGCGCAGAGCGCGCCGGAGAGCAGTGGAAACCACTTGAATCCTTGGGCAGAGTACCAGGCAGTGTTCCAACGTCCCCGGGTCACCGCAATACGGGAAGACGGGCTTGCTGCTCAGCAACGCCAGGCGCTCCCCAACTTGCAGATTCAAGCCGTGGATCCGGAGAAGAACGTCTCGCGGACGGCTGGGAACAGCCAGAGAGTCCCGGGTGCACACAACCGCTTTCCAGTTGATGCTGCCCCCCCATCTTGCCGCACATTTCGCACGCTTGTACGATTACTTTTGGGCCCCTTTCCATCCTTCTTTCAGCCGCTTCATGGAGGCAACCTGCCCCCCTTCCAAAATCAGCCGCTGCGGAGGGGAGTCAGCCGAGCGAGGGAGCACAGTTGGAAACCCCAGCTGCTTGTACCAGAGCGCAGGCAGGTAACCCAGAGCCTTCAGCGCCAGCTTCACAGCACCACTACTCCCTACCTCCGCTGAAAGTTCTGCCATGGATTTCTGCACGAGATCCCCTGTCACATCCCTCGTGAACAGCTCCCCAAGCCTGAGATCAGACAGTTCCTTAGCAGCTTTCTGACCGCCTATCGGTGCGGTGCCTCGTAGCAGGACATTTTTGTTGAAAACCACTCTCTCCTGCAGAATTTCTTCCCTCGTGCAAGCTGCCGCCCTCTTACACAGCGGCGAGCGAGAGAGGAATTCGCAGGTCTGCTTCCAGCGCGTGCTACGCCCTTCCTAGTGTTTGAACAGCTTCTCATGGGCCTCGAATGAATCCGCCCCGAGAGGAAGCTCTGCCGCTAACTCCATCAGTTCCTTCTTCAACACATCCCTTTCTGTGAGGAATAGACCAACCCTCCTCGCCGCAAGGCAGGAGATGATGATCTCAAGGTCTATCACCCCAATTCCACCAAACTCCCTCGTTGTGTACAGTAACTCTTTGCTCCACAGTCTGAAGCCCTTCGCCACTGACGCTCTGTTTCCAGGTGTGAAGCTGTGCAGAAGCCGGATAAGGTCCTCCCAGACATCAGCCGACGGTGGGTATACTTGCGTTTGGAACGCAATGATCGGTACGATGTAGTAGTTCACAACTGTCGCACGCGCTGTGGTTGTCAAATATTTCTGCTGCCACTTAATCAGCTTCTCAGCGATCCTCTCCAATGCTTTATCCCATGTTTTCACTCCACTTCCGGAAGGCGACACCCATACCCCCAGCAGGCGCTCTACGTCGTCAGCACCTGCCCACTTGAACTTTGCCGACCCCTCCGCGAGCGCACCCAGATTGGAACCCAATGGCAACACGACTGATTTCCCTTTGTTGGTTGCAAGCCCGGACGCCTTCTCAAACTTATCCAAGATCTCCTCTGCGCAGAGAAAAAGGTAAGGCGCCAGTGGGCGCCTTTGCTTGACACCTGAGACAACTTCCAGTCCATCACCAAGCCAGCCATTAGCCAGGAGTTTTGTTGTTGCATTCGCATGCAGGCCCTCTATCCAGCCAATGAAGCGGTCCCGGAAGCCCATTTTCCGGAGCACCTCAAACAAGAAGTCTCGCGACACCGAATCAAAAGTATTTTTGAAGTCCACCAACAACAGGTACCAGTCCTTATTGCCGTTTTTGCCGCATCAATGACGTCAGCTACTAGCGCCACTGCGTCAGAAAGTCGTCTCCCGGGATAAAACCATACTGCTCCGGCGATATAACCTAGTGCAGTACGGATTTCATCCTGTCCGCCATGACCTTCGCCAAAACCTTGTAAGTGAAGTTCAAAAGGGTGATTGGTCTGTAGTTATCCAGCTGATCCCGATCTCCCTTTTTGTGTAGCAGGATTGTTACTGCTTCCTTGAGCTCCATCGGGAGGAAGGCAGCTTTCTCGAAGCTCTTTGCCATCACCATGAAACTCTCTCCCAACAGGTCCCAGTGAGCTTCGAAGAGCTCCTTCGGGAGCCCGTCCCCACCGGGTGATTTGTTCTTGGCCATCGCTGCAAAAGTTGCTTTAATTTCCTGCTCCGTCCATTCCACCGTTAACGCCTTCGCTGCTTCTTTTCCCAGGCACCGCGTAGGACTGAAGTTCCAGGATGTGAAGTCTGTGCGACGATCTCTGCCAAAGATTTTCCGGAAGCACTCTGAGGCAGCCCCCAGAATCTGCTTCACGCCTGTGACGGACGAACCTCCCTCCTTCAACTCTGTTATTTGCGTGCGGGCTTTTCTCGCTCGGACCCTGGCTGACAGGTACTTTGATGCGATTTCCCCAGTCATCTCTTCCGACAGTCCAACCTGCAGGTGCAACCTCTCCTTCCGCGCCATCCGGTACGTCTTTAATTGCGAATCTCTAGCCTCCAACAATGTACGTTTGACAGTGCACTCCGGATCCCCCATCCACTCCTGCTTCAGTCTTGCCACGTCATTAGCCAGACATAAAAGCGTTGCCTTAACAGTCTTGCTCTCTTCTCTTGCGTAGGAACGAAGACCGGCACCCAAGCAGGCAATGAGGAGTTCAAAGCTGCTTCCATCCTTGACCGGTGTTCGTCGATCCGTCGCGTCAATGATTTTCGCACTCCAGGTCTTTGCACCATCGACGCGTGAAGTCTCCAGATACCAGGCCCGGAGCAGACCCTTGCATCCAGATGGAAAGCCACCTTAATCGCGTAACCGTGATCCGAAATTGGGTCATCTGGCTTGTCATGAGAAGCAATGGCTTGGTGAGTTAGTAAGGATTGTGAAGCTAAAGCGCGGTCAATGCCAGTACTGCAGCGGTGCGAATGAGCATAAAAAGTGTATTCTCTCTTGCGCGGATGCAAAGTGCGGAAGGCGTCAGACAGTTGGAAGCTGTAGCACCGAAGCAACAGCTTATCATTCTCCGACGATGAACCCGAGCCGGAGGACTTGTCCAGCTTCGGATCATCAGTCAGGTTGAGATCACCGATCAGGAGAAGGTGAGAGGAGGGATGGATGCGGTCAATAGCTGGGCCGAGAACTTCATGAATGAAGTCTGCTCTTGGGGAAGGATGTGCAGGGAGGTATAGAGCGATGAGCGTGAGATCAAGGCCTGCTCCTTTAACTGTAGTGTGTATTAATCTACCTGACGGGTGTTTGACTGTGTCCTGAAAACTAATATCTTGGTTACTACTAAGGATGGCTACACCTCCAGCACTGTACTGTGGGGGGTTGTCTATAACTGTGTAAGTGTTAAGGGATGCCTAGTAAGGATGCATGCTAGGTAGTCTGGTATCAACTAGAACTATGACGTCTGCAGCTTTCTTTAACCAGTTTGAAACTCTGTCCTGTCCTGTTTTGTCTTATCACCTAAATATCAAATCATATATGTTGTATTTGTGTAGGCTGTAGTGGGGTAGCCAATATGGGGCACAACCCCTCTAGGGTTTGATACTTGTACCCAACTCTCTTTCAATGCATTCATTCCAGCCTGTAGTTTCTAACATGGTTTCAGAGCAGTAGGTCCGTAGGACCGTTTTTTTCGGGCCCACCTACCGTTGTGGTTACTGAGCTGCCCCACGTGTTGCCTGCGCCGCGCTGTGCGCGCGCGCCTTGCCTTGCCTGCGCCTTGCCTTGCCTTGCATGCACTGCGCCGCCCGCGCGCGCCTTGCCTTGCCTGCGCTGCGCTGCCCGCGCGCGCCTTGCCTTGCCTGCGCCCTGCCTATCCTTGCCTGCACTGTGCCGCGCGCGTGCGCCTTGCCTTGCCTGCGCTGCGCAGGCTGCGCATGCCCTGCCTTGCCTGCGCTGCGCTGCCCGCGCGCGCAAACCCTAATTCTGCGCACAGCACGCTGCTGCCCCGCGCGTCGCGTCCGCCGCCTGCGCAGCCTGCGGCTGCCCCGCACGCCGCGTCAGCAGCTCGCACAGCCCGCAGCAGCCCCGCGCGCCGCAGCTGCCGCCCTCGCGCAGCCCGCGGCTGCCTCGCGCGCCGTGTCCGCAGCCCGCGGCTGCCCCGCGCGCCGCGTCAGCAGCTCGCGCAGCCCGCAGCGGCCCCGCGCGCCGTGGCTGCCGCCCTCGCGCAGCCCGCGGCTGCCCCGCGCGCCGCGTCCGCCGCCTTCGCGCGGCCCGGCGCTGCCCCGCGCGCCGCCTCAGCCGCTCGCGCAGCCCGCGGCTGCCCCGCGCGCAGCCTCAACCGCCCGCGCGCCGCTACAGCAGCCTGTGCGCGCCCAGCAGCTGCCCTGCGCTTGCGCCCTGCCCTACCTCCTGCAGCATGCCGTCTTATTCTGGCGGACCGTCGCCTTTTCTTGCCCGTGCGCCGCCCCTGCCTACCCTAGTACCCACTATGACTTCTCTTCGCGGTACCGGCAGTGGGAGTGGTGACGGAGGTGGAGACAGCAGTGGGAGCGGTGGCGGTCGTCGTAGCAGTCACGGTGCAGCTCCTCCATTGGGAGTTTCTGGAGGTGGCCTAGTGCAGCTGCAGCGGCGTCCGCGTGAGCCCCTTACACCCCAGGAGCTTCGGGAATGGTACGCTCAGCGTTGTGTGTCTCAGCGTAGTGGCCGTAGTGGCAGTCGCGGTGCAGCTCCTCCGTTGGGAGTTTCTGGAAGGGGCCTAGTGCAGCTGCAGCGGCGTCCGCGTGAGCCCCTTACACCCCAGCAGCTTCGTGAGTGGTACGCTCAGCGTTGTGCGTCTCAGCGTAGTGGCCGTAGTGGCAGTCGCGGTGCAGCTCCTCCGTTGGGAGTTTCTGGAGGTGGCCTAGTGCAGCTGCAGCGGCGTCCGCGTGAGCCCCTTACACCCCAGCAGCTTCGTGAGTGGTACGCTCAGCGTTGTGCGTCTCAGCATAGTGGCCGTAGTGGCAGTCGCGGTGCAGCTCCTCCGTTGGGAGTTTCTGGAGGTGGCCTAGTGCAGCTGCAGCGGCGTCCGCGTGAGCCCCTTACACCCCAGCATCTTCGTAAGTGGTACGCTCAGCGTTGTGCGTCTCAGCGTAGTGGCCGTAGTGGCAGTCGCGGTGCAGCTCCTCCGTTGGGAGTTTCTGGAGGTGGCCTAGTGCAGCTGCAGCGGCGTCCACGTGCGCCCCTTACACCTCAGGAGCTTCGTGAGTGGTTTGCTCAGCGTTGGGCGTCACTGCGTCGTGCTCAGAGTAACAGTTACCTGTGTGTGCCGCCAGACCCAGGTATAGAGGTTCCTGCTCTCGCTACTAGTGAGACTACCGCTCTCGGTGCTAGTGAGTCTGTTCTCTCAGGTGCTAGTGAGTCTGCTCCCTCAGGAGCCAGTGAGTCTGCTCTCTCAGGTACTGCGCCTACTGCAGCCTTGCACACGTTCACCCTTGACTCTGGGGCTTCCCGCTGTTTCTTTCGCGACAGTACCACACTCACACCACTCCCTGCACCTGTCCCTGTCTCACTGGCTGACCCCTCTGGGGGCCCAGTGCTTGCACGAGCCACGACTATGCTACCGTGCCCGGCGGTCCCGTCTGGTGAGCTGTCAGGTCTCCACATCCCCTCGTTCTCTACGAACCTGGTGAGCAACGCCGTCCTTCAGGATCACTGGGTTGACACCTGGACTCCTGGAGGACAGCGTGTGGCGATCCTCACGTGCTCCAAGACTGGCCGCCACCTAGCCACGTTCACCCGTGAGCCAGGGTCCAGTCTGTACACCCTCACCACTGTTTCATGCCACACCCCTCTGTCTCCCCAGCTGTACGCGTCTGCTCAGGTAGCTACCCAGTGTGAGTGTCGCCGCCTGTCGCACGACACTCTCCTGTGGCACCATCGCCTTGGTCACCCCTCCCTGCCTCGCCTTCGTGGCATGCACTCTCGCTTCCTGGTCTCTGGTCTTCCCAGGTCTCTGCCTGCCCTTCCTCCCTCGCCTGCACCGCCCTGCATTCCTTGCGTCGAGGGGCGCGCCGATCCTCACTCCTCCTCGTTCCCTCCCACAGAGGCTCCACTGCAGACTCTCCACCTGGACGTGTGGGGCCCCGCCCGCGTCCAGGGGCAGGGCCGCGAGCGGTACTTCCTGCTGGTCGTCGACGACTACACGCGCTACACCACGGTCTTCCCCTTGCAGCGCAAGGGTCAGGTCCCTGATGTTCTGATCCCCTGGATCCGTGCTGTTCGTCTCCAGCTCCGCGAGCGGTTCCACTCGGACTTTCCTGTCCTGCGTCTGCACTCTGACAGAGGTGGTGAGTTCTCCTCTGACCTCTTGCGAGCCTTCTGTGAGGAGCACGGCATCCGCCAGTCGTTCACGCTTCCGGCCTCTCCGCAGCAGAATGGGGTTGCTGAGCGCCGCATTGGCTTAGTCATGGAGGTCGCTCGTACCTCCATGATCCATGCGGCTGCCCCCCATTTTCTGTGGCCGTTTGCGGTCCGGTACGCCGCGCATCAGCTCAACCTCTGGCCCCGTGTCTCCTTGCCGGAGACCTCGCCCACACTGCTGTGGACGGGGGAGGTTGGCGATGCGTCGCGTTTCTGGGTCTGGGGTGCTCGTGCCTTTGTCCGCGATCTCACCGCGGACAAGCTCTCTGCTCGCGCCATTCCCTGTGTCTTCCTTGGCTTTCCTCCTGACGCGCCTGGCTGGCAGTTTTACGACCCCGCCTCGCGCCGTGTCTTTGCGTCTCAGGACGTCACCTTCGACGAGTCGGTCCCCTTTTACCGTCTCTTTCCCTACCGCACTTGCCCTCCCCCCCCCCCCCCCCCCCGCTTTTTCTCGCTCCAGGTCCTCCCCAGGTAGACCCCCTCCCCCCTCCAGGTCCTGCTCCTTCAGGTGTGTCTCAGGTAGACCCTCCCTTGACTGAGCCTGTTGAGGTCACTGGTGACTCAGGTCCTACTGGGGGTGGTCCTGCTCGTGGGGGGTACTGAGCCTGAGCGTGCAGAGCCTGGGGGTGCTGAGCCTGAGCGTGCGGAGCCTGGGGGTGCTGAGCCTGGGGGTGCAGAGCCTGAGCGTGAGGAGCCTGGGAGTGCTGAGCCTGAGCGTGAGGAGACTGGAGGTACTACGTCTGGGGGTGCTGAGCCTGAGCGTGAGGAGCCTGGAGGTACTACGTCTGGGGGTGCTGAGCCTGCGAGTGAGGAGTCTGGGGGTGCGGCGCCTGAGGGTACTGAGACTGCTGGTGCGCGGTCTCCTTGGAGTGGCCGCCTTCGTCCGCGTGTGCCTCTCACCTCACAGCAGCTGCACGACTGGTACGGTCGCCGTCAGGGTCGCGCTGCAAGAGTTCGGAGCTCTGCCGCTGGAGGTGCGTCTGTTGACGCTGCTGGAGCTGGGAGTGGTACTGGTCCTTTGTCTACTGGAGGTGCTGGAGTCGCTGGTCCCGGAGGTGCTCGTCCTGGAGGTACTGGAGATGTTGGGCCTGGAGGTGCTGTGTCTGGGGGTGCTGCTGCTGGAGACACTGAGACTGGAGACCCTGGGACTGGAGGTGCCGATTCTGGGGGTGCTGCTGCTGGAGACACTGAGGCTGGAGACCCTGGGACTGGGGGTGCCGGTTCTGGGGGTGCTGCTGCTGGTGGAGCTGGTCCTGGAGGTGCTGGAGCTGGAGGTTCTGGAGCTGCTGGAGGTGCTGGAGCTGCTGGAGGTACTAGAGCTGCTGGTGCTGGAGGTGGCCCTGCACCGCCGCGACTGTTCTTCGCTCCGCCGTCTCCGTCGTCTCAGCCACCGCCTGACTCTGTGCTTCGCTAGGTTCATAGCCTCCCGTCTTCTACTGGTCTTCTGTTACAGCCTGGCTCACCGCTGCCTGCTCCTTCTCCTTACACTGAGCAGACCGGAGGTCTTGCTGAGCGTCGTGAGCCTGCGTCGCATCCTGTCTCGCCTGTTCGTTTTGGTCGTCCCGGTCGTCGTGTTCCTCATCCGCATCAGCCGGCTGTCCCCGGTGCCCGTAGCCCTGCGTCCTTTCTCTGCTCCGCAACGTGTTCCTCTGCCGTCCCCCCCTACGTCCTCTCTGCCTGACCTTGCGGACCCTGAGTCTGACCAGTTTCGTGCTGCCCACCCTACTGTCACGCGTCTGTTAGCCATTGTTGTCACTGACCCGTCGTTTGAGTCTGCTGCTGCGTCTGCCTTGGTCGCTGAGCTTGTTGACTTTGCTGCTGCCTGTCGTCTAGACTACGCCGCTAGTCTTGTTGCTGAGTCTGAGTCTGTCTGTCCTCCGTTCGTCGGGGGTGAGTGTGCTCTTGGCACGGACGTCCTTGAGGACAGACAGGAGGACCTTGAGTGTCTTGCGGCCGCTGCGCCTCATCTCGTGGCCATGCTGCTTGCCCCTGAGGGAGACCCGGATGCACCAGACATCCCTACCCCGCGATCTTACGCTGAGGCGATCGCGGGCCCCTACTCCTCTCAGTGGCAGACAGCCATGGACGCAGAGATGGCATCCTGGAAGTCCACAGGCACTTACGTCGATGAGGTTCCCCCTCCTGGGGCGAACATCGTCGATGGCATGTGGATTTTCAGGGTGAAGCGGCCGTCGGGTTCTCCGCCTGTCTTCAAGGCTCGTTACGTTGCTCGAGGCTTCAGTCAGCGAGAGGGATTTGACTTCTTCCAGACCTTCTCCCCCACCCCGAAGATGACCACTCTTCGGGTGCTGCTGCACATTGCCGCTCAGCGTGACTACGAGCTTCACTCACTGGACTTCAGCACAGCCTTCTTACAGGGCAGCCTGCACGAGGAGATCTGGCTGCGCCGCCAACCTGGCTTCACTGGGTCGTTCCCGCCTGGTACCCAGTGGAGCCTCCGGCGGCCAGTCTACGGTCTCCGCCAGGCGCCTCGTGAGTGGCACGACACATTGAGGACTACACTTGCGGCTCTTGGGTTTGCTCCTTCGACTGTTGACCCGTCGTTGTTTCTGCGCACCGACACTTCGCTGCCGCCGTTCTACATCCTCGTGTACGTCGACGACTTGGTCTTTGCCACTGCTGACACTGAGGCTCTCGCCCTGGTGAAGTCGGAGCTGCAGAAGAGACACACGTGCACAGACCTGGGTGAGCTGCGCAGCTACCTTGGCTTGCAGATCACCCGGGACAGAGCACGCCGCACCATCACTCTGACTCAGTCACACATGGTGCAGTAGGTCCTTCAGCGCTTCGGCTTCACCTGGTCCTCGCCACAGTCCACTCCTCTGGCTACAGGTCACTCGCTCTCAGCTCCACCTTCGGAAGAGTCCGTAGAGCCGAGTGGTCCTTACCCAGAGTTAGTGGGCTGCCTCATGTACCTGATGACCTGCACTCGTCCTGACCTTGCGTACCCTCTTGGCCTTCTGGCACGCTACGTGGCTCCTGGTCGACACCGAAAGGTGCACTGGGATGCTGCGAAGAGGGTACTGCGCTACTTGTGCAGTACATCGGGCATGGGGCTCGTGCTTGGAGGGCGGAGAGACGTGGTCCTCACTGGGCACTCAGACGCTTCTTGGGTTGACGACCAGGCTACGCAGTGGTCGTCACAGGGTTACACTTTCAGCCTTGGCTCCGGTTCTGTTTCTTGGCGTTCTACTCGCTCGTCTTCTGTTCTCAGCTCCAGTTGTGAGGCTGAGATCTACGCCACCGCCATGGCTGCTCAGGAGTTGCGCTGGCTCACTTACCTGCTGACCGACCTGGGAGAGCGGCCTCGTTCTCCTCCACCTCTGTACGTCGACAACAAGGCCGCCATTGCCTTGTGTCAAGAGCACAGACTGGAGCACAGAACGAAGCACATCGCTCTGCGTTACTTCCTGGCTCGAGAGTTGCAGCAGCGAGGTCAGCTTCGTCTTGCTTACGTGGCCACGCGGGCCAACACCGCTGATATATTCACCAAGGCACTTCCGTCTGGTGATCATCAGCGTTTCTGTACCTTGTTAGGCCTTGTACCTACGTTTCCACACTTGCTGTAGGCTTTGCTTGTACTGTGATCTATATACATATACCTGCATGCTTGCTCTTGCTAGGTAGTGATCACTGTACTGTGCTTGTTGCATATATACCTCTGCATGTGAACTGGCCTTGTGGCCCTTTGCTTGTGCTCAGTGTGTGGTGACGTTGTGATCCACCCTGAGCTTGCTTTGCTTTTCTTGACTGGTCTTGTGACCCCTTGCTCTCCCCCACTTTGCCTATGGGGGTGTGTCAAATTATATGTTGTATTTGTGTAGGTTGTAGTGAGGTAGCCAATATGGGGTACAACCCCTCTAGGGTTTGATACTTGTACCCAACTCTCTTTCAATGCATTCATTCCTGCCTGTAGTTTCTAACACTTAACCGTTGACGTTTAGGGCTCGCGATGGAGAGGTGGTTTTTTTTAATCATGGATCCACTGCCTTGCAGCCCCTTGTCATCCACAGGCTGATAAAAGCAACTACACAGGTAAAGCTAACTCCAAGACTCCAACAGGTGGCTACGCGCAGATGACGGTCAAGGTCAGTTACAGTCCGTACTCCTTGCGGATGGCGGTGAGGTTCATTTTGTCCAGGGACTCCTTCGTTGCTGCACCCGGCTTCAAAAGCTGCTGTAGGCGAGTGGCCGTTGAGATGTGATCTGCAGCCGCCATGAAGCTCTTTCCCTTTGCCTTTCCGCAGCCAGTCTGAGTGCATATCCAGTCCTCCCTGCTGCTCCCAGTGGAGATGAGCGCAATAGCAGGATCGCGAAGAATCGGAAGAAACAGCGATGAAGCTTTCAGCGACGCGGCTACGAGGATCAAGAGACAGGTTAGTGAGTGTGTTAGGGATTAAAAGCAGAAGCCGTCGGTTAAGCTGAGTGATGCGGTAACCGTTAAGCCGATGCACCTTCCCTAGTGTCAGATTCCATTTACTAACGTTATTCTGACGCTCAGTGCGGAAAACATCAAGATACTTATCATAGTGTTTGCCACCACAGAGCGTGCGGGACAAGGCTGGGTAATGGAGAAGAAGCTTCCTCGCGTGATCAGCAGGATCAGCTACCGCGTGAAGCCAGCGCCGGTTCCTGTTGCAGGGGTGAGCGTATACCAGGCACTTCACCACATCCGTATCAGCATCAGTAACTGGATGCAGCGCTCAGTGCAGGCAGGAACACTTTACGAAGGCCGATAAACCACTGCTCTTAAGCAGGTAAGTCACCAGCCGGTCATAGATCATTTGGAGCTCCACAACCGCTGAAACACCCTTAATGACCACTTCAATGGCCTGAGGGTACATGGCCTTCTTCAGTGTGCAGCCAGTGGAGCGTGATGAGTTGACTCTGATTCTTGAGAGGCTGGTAGATGACTTCTTTGGTTTGTACCCATGCTACATCTTCCTCCCGTGCAAATGATCCTTGCAGGCGACAATAACCAGTTTTGGCAATATAAGCCGTCTGCAGCTCCTGAAACTTCGTCGTCGTCGCGGCTCCCTCTGATAAATCTGTGTACCATCCATGTTTGATTAGTGCTTTGACAGCTTCAATCACACAGGCGATTTCCTTCTCAAGCATAAACGGAATGAGCGAAATGGCGACGGAGCGGAGCCTGAAGCCAGCCTCTTTATCATCGATCAACATTTCGTCATCTGAGTCATCGTCGATGAAGCCATCTGCATCAGTAAGAGAGGCAGCCACCCGTTCCCTTGTGGCATTGTTGGTAGAGTTGGAGCCGCCATCCCCTGATATTCCAGCATTGACCGTTGTGTTGTTAAGGCCGTTCTTGTGAGGAGCATTGTTACTGACGTTAACACCATGACTATCCGTGTGCTGACCATCCGCAGGCGGAACAGGAGGATCAGAAGCAGACTTGGAGCGCTGACCCTTAGGGAGTACTGCAACGTCCGCTGGATGCGACATTGTGCGATGATGAGAACTGATCAGAGAAGCAGCGTGCTGAGCACGCTTTCTGAGTGATGAATGACAATAACTCTGCAGACTGAGCACTTCATTATGTAGTATCCAGGACTTGTCAGGCTCCAGAATTTCTTGTTGCAAGTGATGCGTTCCCGAGGTGTGAACCTTGAAACTTCCATGCTTAAACTGTTTGATAATAGCCGAAGAGACGTAGGAAGATGTATAATGATGTACACCATGGTCGGGAACCAGAGTTGAACGCAGCCTCGGGAATGCCCGACGAACGTTGTGCAGAACAACCTTTAAACTGGAGAAACCAAGGTCAGCAAAAATGACCGGTAATCCCTTGTTGAAATTTAAGGCGTTATGGTTAACAGCAACAGACGTATGCGATGAGCATTGAAGCGAGAATGTTGACTTGGTCAATGTCGGTAGTATCCATGGCCGCCGGATGGCGGAGCTTGCGGTGAGCATTGGTTAGGGCAAAAAATAGGGCGGAGAGCCTCTACAGTACTGAATTGTACATTCATTACACTACTAGTGCTGTACTGGTTTTTGAGTAACTACAGTTAACGTCGGAGAATCTCACACCCTGTATAGTGCCACAAGGCAAATCTTATACACCTAGTCCGCGGTAAATTCACCGGCGGTATCTTCACCAGCCGGGTATACTTTCCCGCGGTTAAGTTAGTTTATGAAGGTAGTTTCGGATTCGGAGAGGGTAGAATCACGCATTCCCTTCGCCAGATGATGGAGAGTAGAAAATTTGTAAATGCCAATCCCTTCCTATCTCGGGTCACTAAGTGCCAGTTTCTTAGACTGAAATGCTTCCTACCCTTTTACTGCTAGCCTCGGAGTCTCTGGGTGCTCTTCTCATTACCCGGAAACGCACAAGGGGTGCCTGGAAGAAAAACGTCCGCTCGGTGAATTTACCGCGGGCTAGGTGTAAACCGAACTGAGCTGTCGAATTTCCTAAGTCTACCACTTCACTGTGCTACACATACCGCGTCCAGCCGACATGCCTAGTTTTCGGTGGCGAAGCGCTTGGGTAAGACAGCTTCATTTCAACGATCCTGTGCAGCCATAACGACTTGTTATCGTCAATCCACTTCCGCATGCATGGCCGTCGCGGCGTCTGTCTGTCCGATCTGCCTTGACGAAACTCACGACGAGGCGTTTCTCGAGCCTTGCTTCCGTAGGTGCCATAGCCCTTCTCAAAACAGCAGTCATTCCGTAGGTACCACCGTCGGATGCTGCTTTGCTAAGGATTTTGTTCTGACACTTATTTGCGAGTTCTGACCGGCTTTCCCGTTTCCCATCCTTCTCCTCCTCCTCCCTTCTCTTGCCGCTTCCCCGTTTCGCGGGTGAAACCGACGGGATGTTTCACGGTCGGATTCGATTCTCCACAAACTTCAACGATGTGACCGGCGTCGACGAACGTCGTCGAGCCTCGGTTACTGCCAGACAGCTTCTGCTTCGCCTGCATCGTGCGATGGCTCGAGTCGTGCATCCGCTGCCCCATCGTTCCTCCGCATTTACGCCAGCAAGAGCAACAGCAGCAGCAGCAACCGTCCGATGTTGCGTTGACCGATGCTCTTGTTGCCACGTCATCGGGGTTGGACTCGTCTGCTCATCTCGCAGCAGATGCTGACGTTGGTGAAGCTGGACGAGACGCATCTTCACATGCTGATGTCAGCAGTCAACAGCAGCCCAGGAGGCCTGCTGTGTGCCCCGTTTGCAAGGTAGGCAGAGCGAGTTAGAGCGAGATAGAGCGAGATAGAGCGAGATAGAGCGAGATAGAGCGAGATAGAGCGAGATAGAGCGAGATAGAGCGAGATAGAGCGAGATAGAGCGAGATAGAGCGAGATAGAGCGAGATAGAGCGAGATAGAGCGAGATAGAGCGAGATAGAGCGAGATAGAGCGAGATAGAGCGAGATAGAGCGAGATAGAGCGAGATAGAGCGAGATAGAGCGAGATAGAGCGAGATGGAGGGAGATGGAGCGAGGTGGAGCGAGATGGAGCGAGATGGAGCGAGATGGAGCGAGATGGAGCGAGATGGAGCGAGATGGAGCGAGATGGAGCGAGATGGAGCGAGATGGAGCAAGATAGAGCGAGATAGAGCGAGATAGAGCGAGATAGAGCGAGATAGAGCGAGATAGAGCGAGATGGAGCAAGTTAGAGCGAGATAGAGCGAGATAGAGCGAGATAGAGCGAGATAGAGCGAGATAGAGCGAGATAGAGCGAGTTAGAGTAGAGTGAGGAAAGCGAGGTATTTCAATGGACTGTGAAGCGCAAGAGGTGGTACAAGCGCAGTAGCTTGCGCGGAACAATCACTTCAAGATGCCTTCTGTTGCTGAACCTGCCTGTCGAATCAATCACGCCACTCACTGTTGCTGCACCCCTCACGCCCATCGCCTGCGCGCATCATCCCCCAGGCCTCTCCGCGCTCCATCATCCATCACGTTGATCTTGCCGCTGCTGACTTTGACCAGCTGCCCATCCCGCCCTCTGCTGCTGCACAAGGGGCCACCGAAGCTGTGGCTGAGGCTGCTGCAGGGAGCCATGCTGAGGGCAGCCGTGGAAGAAGCGGTGGTAGGATCATCAGGTATAGCATATTCTAGTGCATTTGTTTCCTCCCGTGTGGTTCTTTTTTTTTTTTTTTTTTGTCTATTAAGGGTTAATCAGAGACGTTGGTGTCGTCTGCTCGTTCTTATTGTGGTAACTTCTCCCTGGATTCCCCACCCTCCGCATGCTTCGCCTCTCCTTTGTTCTTACGTAACTTCCAGCTCCTCCCTCCCTCCATCGCTCTCCTAGCACGTTCATGCCGTCTCAGGAGCATTGCAAGCGCAGGCGCCTCTACACCAGCGCGCTTACAGTAGTGACACCCGCGCCATCATCGCCTGCTCCAGCGCCACCACCACTGCCAGCAGCACCGGGAGCGAAGAGCATGAGAGGGAGGGCAGGCGCTGTGACCAAGGGCGGGTGGCAGCAGCGGGGGCGGCAGCGGGTGGCGGAGAGTGCGGCGACGGAGAGTGTGGTGCGCGCGTGGATGACCGTGGAGCTGCAGGCGCTCATGAAGGTCCGTCCTCGTGTTCATGCATGGGTCGTGGGTGGGTGGATGGGTGGGGGGTGGGTGGGTGAGTGGATGGTGGGTGGGTGGGTGGTTTCTGTGTTGGAATGAATGAGTGGCTTCTCAGTGTCCAGGCTCAGCCGGGAATAGATGTTCTCCATGCCCCCATGCCATCCTTGCCCCCATGCCATCCATGCCCCCATGCCATCCATGCCCGAATACCCCTGTTTCCTTCCATCTACCAACATCTGTGTGCATTCATATTTGCATGCATGTGTGCATGTGAGCATGCATGTGTGAGTGCATGTGTGAGTGCATGTGTGAGTGCATGCATGTATGAGTGCGTGTGTGGAAGTGTGCATGTAGGCATGTGTGCATGTGTGCATGCTGTGTGAATGCGTGTGTGCATGCATGTGTGAGTGCATATGTGCATGCGTGTGAGTGCATGTGTGCATGTGTGCGTGCATGTGTGCATGGATGCATTTATGCATGCATGCATGGATGCATGTATGCATGTATGCATGGGTGCATGCATGCATGCAGGAGCAGGACGTGAGCATGGTGGTGGACCATCTGCTCGCAGTCTTCCTCCACCCGCCCGCCACCCACCCTCCACCACCACCGCTCCCTGCCACCTCATTAGCACATGCCACTTCAGCAGCATGTACGAGCCGTGGCAGGGCGTCGGCCCATCACGCGTCAAGGCACGGTCCCATGAGCACCACGAGGAGTGTGTGGCGCGCCAAATCTGCCGTGCAGTCACGTCTCACTGCCCGCCGCCCCCACGTTGCACGCCCTCCACTCACTGCCACTGCGCGCCCCCCACTGGTGGCCCACCTGTCCGCGCTAGCAGAGGCTGCTCGCCCCTTCCTGTTCGACCGTGCCTTTGCCTTTGCTGTCCGCCTCTTCTCCTTCGCCCACCCCCAACCTGCTGCTACTGCTGCTCCTGCTGGTGGGGGAGGAGAGCAACAGGCAGCAGAGCGAGAGGGGCAATCAAGGGGGACAAGAAGTTTAAATGGGTGGGAGACTGGGAGAGGAGGTGCAGGCGCTGGAGGAGGAGCGACAGAACAGTCACAAGGGCAGATGGGTGTATTGGGTAGCAGAGAGGAGGCAGAGGGCAGTGCATGTCGAGTGCAGCAAACAGGTGGAGAGCAACCGTGGCAAGCAGTGAGGCACAGTGGGGAAGGCAGTGGGGAGCGTGATGGGGAAGGGGGGCAGCGAGCAGGTGGTGTGGGAAGTGTGAGGGGGAAGGAGCAGGTGGCAGTGCGAGAAGGGAGGTGGCATAGAGTGGTGGTGGAGGAGAGGGCATCAGAGGATGTGTATGGGGAGTGTGAGGGCGCTCAGGATGATGGTGATGATGGGGGCGATGATTTCAACACCGACTGGGATGAATAGCAGCTCTGCCATTTGCCGACCCCCACCTGCAAAGAACGGAGCAATCAGGTTCCCTGTTGTGGCAGATAAAAACGTTGTACACAATTCGGCGTGCGTGTGTGTCATTGAAGGGTTGCTGCGGTGCAGCTGCCAGTGAGGTGGGTGTTGGCAAGTATCACTGCAGGTCCCATCACGGGCACCCAGTGATTCCAATGGCACACCGCACCGCACCGCACCGACCGGGTATGAGCTGTGTTCCTGTGCACTTCCAGTGCGTGCAGAGGGTGCACCATGGTTCATTGTTGTGTACTACCGGTATGTATGAAACAGTACATGTAGCATGCTGAATGCATACTCAGCTTGTGAGCGTGACAGCACAACAGTCCTAAAGAGGATCCATCAAACTACCGTCTTGTCCAGCACTATCATCTAATGCTAGATAATAAATGGGGAAAAATGAATGGGGAAAATTGTCAAACATTATACATGTTGTATTTGTGTAGGCTGTAGTGGGTTAGCCTATAGGGGGGTCACAACATTAGGGTTTCATATTTGTACTCACAATCCTTGCTAGTCCATCATTCCAGTCCGTTATCACTGACATGGTTTCAGAGCAGGTCCTTCGCTAGGACCGTTCTTAGGGCCCACCACTATATACCTACCTACCTACCTACCTGCGCCTTAGAGCGCCTCGGTTCTTACGGCCCCTTAAGGCCTCGCGCCCTCGAGCGCATTTCCCTACCGCGCGCGCACGATCCGCTAGCTACTCGCGCGCGGGTCCTTTTTTTTTTTCGCGCGCGCGGCTTTGTTTCTTACGCGCGCGGCCCGCTAGTTACGCACGCGGCCCGTTGCCTGCTCGCGCACGCCCCGCAGCCGCCCGTCGCCTGCTCGCGCACGCCCCGCAGCCGCCCGTCGTCTGCTGGCGCACGCCCCGCAGCCGCCCGTTGCCTGCTCGCGCACGCCCCGCAGGCCCGCAGCCCGCCGTCGCAGCGGCCGCCCGCCCGCAGCCGCCCGTCGCCTGCTCGCGCACGCCCCGCAGCCGCCCGTCGCCTGCTCGCACACGCCCCGCAGCCGCCCGTCGCCTGCTCGCGCACGCCCCGCAGCCGCCCGTCGCCTGCTCGCGCACGCCCCGCAGGCCCGCAGCCCGCCGTCGCAGCGGCCGCCCGCCCGCAGCCGCCCGTCGCCTGCTCGCACACGCCCCGCTGCCCGCAACCGCTTGTACGCCGCTGCTTCCGCTGCTGCTTGCGCACCGCTGCCTCCCGAGCGCCACCGCTGCCCGTGCGCCGCCGCTGCCCGTGCACTGCCGTTCCCCGTGCGCCGCTGCCGCCCGTGCGCTTCTGCAGCCGCCGCCCGCGAGGCACTCGATCTCACTGCTGTTTATTTTCTACCTACCGCGCACACTGCTACCACTGCAGCTGCCACCAGTGCGCCGTTGCAGCTCCTGCTGCCACACTTCCTGTTACTACTGCTACTACTACTACTGCTACTGTCACTATGGCTAGTCCTCCCGTTCTAGCTTTCGATGCCGAGGGCCGTCCAGTGAAGTTCGAAACCTGGCTCGATGACCTGCACCTGTTCCTACAGCTCACTGCCAAGGAAGATATCTCACTGTACGACCACGCCCTAGGCCATGCCACTGCCCCTGACTCGTCTGCTGACAGCACTCTGCGTTCCCAGTGGCAGACCCGTGATGCGCACGCTCGCTTTGCTATACGCAACTCCCTGCCGCTAGACGAGCGCGAGCACTTCGGCCAGTGCAAGACTGCTAAGGACCTTTACACCGCTGTAGTTGCCCGCTACTCCTCACCCGCTTCTGCCACGCTAGGCCGCCTCACTCTCCCCTACCTGTTCCCCGACCTAGCCTCCTTTCACACTGTCGCAGACCTCATCACCCACCTTAAGACTAGTGAGGCCCGCTTTCGCGCTGCTATGCCTGCCGAGTTTCTCACTAGCAACCCCCCCCCGCTCTGGATCACTCTCTACCACATCGTCACCCGCCTCCCTGACTCTCTGCGCGCAGTCAGGGACCACTTCCTCTCTCGCTCCCCCACTGAGCTCACTGTTGCCCTCCTCGAGAAGGAACTGCTTGCAGCTGAGGCGAGCATCGTCGCTGTAGGCACCTCTCGTGGCGACCCCCGCACCCCGTTCTTTGAGGGGTGTTCCCCTTCCCCCCTCCTCCCCTCTGTCGCCTCTGCTGCTGCTGTCGACCTTCTTGGTGCTGAGAAGGTCGGGACCGCGTCTGCTTCGAGCGGGCGCCGCAGGAACAAGGGGGGCAGGGGTGGGGGTGGCGGCGGAGGAGGTGGGGGTGGAGGCGGTGGGAGTGGAGGCGCGGCTGGGGAGACTAGTGGCGGCAGTGGGGGAGGAGACAGCAGCGGTGGGAGTGGTGGTGGAGGCGGCAGCGGAGGCGGAGGTGGTCGTGGCGGCGGCAGGGGTGGAGGTGGCCGGGGCGGCGGCGGTGGGGGTGGTGGTCGTGGAGGCACTGGCGGAGGGCAGAGTCAGCAGCCCGCCCCGACGCTTCAGGCCGCCCGTGAGTGGTATGCGCAGTGTAGCTTTACCTGCACGTACGTCATTCGCACAGGTGACCGCAGCGGCCAGCAGTGTGGGAGGCCGCACCCCACGCAGCGCTGCTTCGCGCGCCTTAACGACGCGTGGCGCACTCAGTTTCCTGCTGCCACTGAGCTGCCGCGCTGGGCTGATCTGGAAAAGAGGGGTGTTGATATTTGGGCTTTAGACTTTGATGCTATTCTCACTGCCATGTATGCGATGTCTATTAGTGGAGAGGGTGCTCAGTACTTGCGTGTTCCGCCCGACCCGGGCATTCAGGCCAGTCCGGCTGCCGCTCTAGGTGCTAGTGCGTCTGCTCCCACAGGTCCTGGTGAGGCTGCAGCCCTAGGTGCTCGTTGTCAACAGAACTAGGCAAGAATGATTGAAAGGAGAGAGGGGTTTCACTAGCAGCAGTTGGGGTACATATAGCAAACCCTAACTGGGTTGTACTCGCTATAGAGCACCCCACTACAGGCTAGACAATAATAACATTCTGACACACCCCCATAGCCAAAGTGGGGTGTAATCAGTACAATGAGCAGGCATAGCAATAGTTCACAATTATAAGCAAAGCTAGATGTGATCATAGAGGGCAAGTGAGGAGGAGGAGAAACTGTGAGGGCGAGAAGATGAAAGGCGCCGACTGAAGCTGCAGACACACGGGCAACAGGAGCGGCGCGCACAGTGGCTACCGAGCGCACGAGGGCACCGGACTACGGGAGTATCTGGCTCCGCGGCTACGACGAGCACACACAGGAGCAACGGACCCACAGGCGACTGGCGAAGCAGGCTCGCTGGGCTACCGAAACGCGCGAGGGCATCCGGACTACTGGCGCTGCTGGCGTCACGACGGCTACCTCCACGCAACCTCCCCCGACCGTCCCACGCCCCTCTCACACACCCCCTGCTGACACCCTAGCTCCACTTCCACGGCACCCCCCTTAAACCCTAAACCCTCGGCTCCCACACACCCACCCCCCTCAGCGGCAGCTGCAGCAGTGGGAGACGGAGGAGGAGGAGAAGGAGGGGACGGGGCACACAACCGGCACCCCCACACCCGCCACCCCCACACTCTACATCCCCAAACCCTAAAACGGGTGGGATAGGGGCAGGAGCGCGGGGGACGGCGAGAGGGGGACGGACGAGGCGCGCGCAGGCTGCCCGCGCCGCGCGCTGGCCTGGCGCAGCCCGTACGGGCCGCGCGCGGGCCTGGCGCAGCCCGTACGGGCCGCGCGCGGGTCCCAGGGGCGCTTCGACGGGCGACGGGGGCGTTTTGGCGGGCGACGGGGGGCGCTCCGACGGGCGACGGGGGCGCTTCGACGGGCGACGGGGGGAGGGCGCTTCGACGGGCGACGGGGGGCACTTCGACGGTGGGAAACCGCCGCGCGCCTCGGGGCGCACGGCGTGCAGAAAACCGCCGCGCGCCCCGAGCGCACGGCGGGATGAAAACGGCAGGAAGAAGTCGTCGCGCGCCCGAGGCGCCCGGCAGGAAGTAAAGCAGCGGAAGCATTAGGTGGTGGGCCCACCCACAGGATCGACCCAGGAGGGTCGACCTGCTCTGATAGCATGTCAACAGAACTAGGCAAGAATGATTGAAAGGAGAGAGGGGTTTCACTAGCAGCAGTTGGGGTACATATAGCAAACCCTAACTGGGTTGTACTCGCTATAGAGCACCCCACTACAGGCTAGACAATAATAACATTCTGACACTCGTGCGTCCGTGTCCCCTGGTACTGAGTCGACTGCAGCACTGCACACCTTCACACTGGACTCAGGTGCTTCTCGCTCCTTCTTTCGTGACCGCACTGTCCTTGAGCCACTCGCTCGGCCAGTTGCTGTCTCCCTTGCTGACCCCTCTGGGGGTCCGGTCATTGCGACCTCCTCCACTGTCCTTCCTTGTCCGGCGGTCCCGTCCGGCACGCTGTCAGGTCTCTACCTCCCCTCGTTCTCTACGAACTTGGTGGCAGGTAGTGCGCTCCAGGACGGGGGTGTTCACCAGTTCACCCCCGCCTACGAGCGCGTGACACACTGCACGTGTGCTCGGACGGGTCGCCACCTGGCTACCTTCACTCGGGAGCCGGGGTCGGACCTTTACACACTGACCACTGAGTCCCCTCAGGTAGCTGCGTCCGCGTCTGCGTCAGGTCAGCTGTCCGCCCCCTGCTCGTGTCGCTCTCTGGCGCATGAGACTGTCCTTTGGCACCACCGCCTTGGTCACCCGTCTGTGCAGCGCCTTCGGGCCATGCACAAACGGGACCTTGTTGCTGGTCTTCCCAGGGTGCTCCCTCCCCTTCCCGACTCGCCTGCTCCTCCCTGTATTCCCTGTGTCGAGGGACGGCAGCGCGCCGCTCCTCACTCCTCCTCCTTTCCCCCGACGACTGCTCCCTTGCAGACGCTCCACATGGACGTGTGGGGCCCAGCCCGCGTCCGTGGTCAGGGTCAGGAGAGGTACTTCCTGATTGTTGTTGACGACTTCTCGCGCTACACCACGGTCTTCCCCTTGCGCGCCAAGGGTGACGTCCCTGATGTCTTGATCCCTTGGATCCGCAGATCTCGTCTCCAGCTCAGTGAGCGTTTCCGCTCCGACTTCCCTGTCCTGCGTCTGCACTCTGACAGAGGTGGGGAGTTTTCCTCTGGCCTATTGGAGGCCTTCTGTCAGCAGGAGGGCATTGAGCAGTCGTACACGCTTCCGGCCTCTCCACAGCAGAATGGGGTTGCTGAGCGCCGCATTGGTCTGGTCATGGAGGTCGCTCGTACCTCCTTGAGCCATGCGGCTGCCCCCCATTTTCTGTGGCCGTTTGCAGTCCGATACGCTGCGCATCAGCTCAACCTCTGGCCCCGTGTCTCCTTGCCCGAGACTTCTCCGACACTGCGTTGGACGGGAGAGGCTGGCGATGCGTCGCGTTTTCGGGTCTGGGGATCCCGAGCTTTTGTCCGCGACACGTCCGCGGACAAGCTCTCCCGTCGCGCTGTCCCCTGCGTCTTCCTTGGCTTTGTCCCGGACACCCCTGGCTGGCAGTTCTACCACCCCACCTCGCGTCGTGTCCTGGCCTCTCAGGACGTCACTTTTGACGAGTCCGTCCCCTACTACCGTCTCTTCCCCTACCGCACTGCCCCGCTCCCCCCCCCGCCTCTCTTCCTCGCTCCAGGTGCTGAGGTACCAGACCCCCTCCCCCCTCAGGGTGCCGCTCCCTCAGGTGTGTCCCAGGTAGACCCGGGTGAGCCTGTCGAGGTAGCTGTTGACTCTCGTCCTGCTAGGGGTGCTGAGCCTGGGGGTGCTGCGTCTGGGGGTGCTGAGCCTGGGGGTGCTGCGTCTGGGGGTGCTGAGTCTGGGGGTGCGGAGCCTGGGGGTGCTGAGCCAGGAGGTGCGGAGCCTGGAGGTGCGGAGCCTGGAGGTACTGAGCCTGGGGGTGCTGAGTCTGGGGGTGCTGAGTCTGGGGGTGCTGAGCCTGCGCGTGCTACACCTGGAGGAGCCCTCTCCTCCCAGCAGCTGCAGGAGAGGTACCTCGAGTACTGCCGCCTCCGGAGAGGTGCTGCTGGAGCTCGTCCCGGTACTTCCCCTCCTACCCAGGAGCTCCCCCCCATTCAGCAGATCCGCGAGTGGTACACACGCCGCTGCAGTCTTCGGAGTGGTGCTCCTGGTGCTGCGGACCCTGGGGGTGGCGCTGCTGCTGGTGCTGAGGACCCGGACGTTGGAGCTGCTGCTGGTGCTGCGGACCCGCCTGGTGGAGCTGCTGCTGGTGCTGAGGACTCGGACGTTGGAGCTGCTGCTGGAGCTGAGGACCCGGGCGGTGGCGCTGCTGCTGGTGCTGAGGACCCGGACGGTGGAGCTGCTGCTGGTGCTGAGGACTCGGACGGTGGAGCTGCTGCTGGAGCTGAGGACCCGAGCGGTGGCGCTGCTGCTGCTGCTGAGGACCCGGGCGTTGGAGCTACTACTGGTGCTGAGGACCCGGCCGGTGGAGCTGCTGCTGGTGCTGTGGACCCGGACGCTGGAGCTCCTACTGGTACTGAGGACCCGGCCGCTGGAGTCTCCTCTGCTTCTGGAGACGCTGCGCGGCCGCGACCGTACTTCGTACCGCTCCTTCAGCAGGTTCTTGGTCAGGCTCCTCCTCCTTGTCCTCCTCCCTCCGTAGAGTGTCCCCCGCCTGTCCAGCCGCAGTCACAGTTACCGCCTACCTCGCCTCTCCCTGCTCCCTCTCCTTACACTGGTCCCACAGGAGGTCTTACAGAGCGTCGTGGGCCTGAGTCTCGTCCTGCGTCGCCTGTTCGTCCTGCTCGCACTGGTAGTCGTGTCCGTCGTGAGCGTCCTCCTCCTGTCCCAGGCACTCACTACATGACTCTGCGTCCCTCTACTGCTCCTCAGCGTGTCCCTCTACCGTCTCCTCCTGCGTCCTCTTTGCCTGACGTTCCGGACCCTGAGTCTGACCGGTATCGTGCTGAGCACCCTACTGTCACGCGTCTCCTCGCTACTGTTGTCACTGACCCTACCTTTGAGTCCTCAGCTGCGTCTGCTCTGGTCGCTGAGTTGGTTGACTTTGCTGCTACCTGTCGTCTAGACTACGCTGCTAGCCTTGTTGCTGAGTCTGCGTCTGAGTCTGTCTGTCCTCCGTCCGTCGGGGGTGAGTGTGCTCTTGGCACGGACGTCCTTGAGGACAGACAGGAGGAGTTCCAGTGTCTTGCTGCTGCTTTGCCCCGTCTCGTGTCCTTGCTAGTTGCCCCTGAGGGAGACCCGGATGCACCAGACATCCCGACCCCGCGCACTTACGCTGAGGCGATGGCGGGTCCCTACTCCTCTCAGTGGCAGACAGCCATGGACGCCGAGATGGCTTCCTGGAAGTCCACACGCACCTACGTCGACGAGGTTCCCCCTCCTGGGGCGAACATCGTCAGTGGCATGTGGATTTTCAGGGTGAAGCGGCCGCCGGGTTCTCCGCCTGTCTTCAAGGCGCGTTACGTGGCTCGAGGCTTCAGTCAGCGAGAGGGAGTTGACTTCTTCCAGACCTTCTCCCCTACCCCGAAAATGACCACTCTTCGGGTGCTGCTGCACATAGCCGCTCACCGCGACTACGAGCTTCACTCACTTGACTTCAGCACTGCTTTCTTGCAGGGCAGCCTGCACAAGGAGATCTGGCTGCGCCGCCCACCTGGCTTCACTGGGTCGTTTCCTCCTGGTACCCAGTAGAGGCTTCAGCGGCCAGTCTACGGTCTCCGCCAGGCTCCGCGTGAGTGGCACGACACACTGAGGACTACACTTGCGGCTCTTGGGTTCGCGCCTTCTACAGCTGACCCGTCGCTGTTCCTGCGCACCGACACTTCGCTGCCGCCGTTCTACATCCTCGTGTACGTCGACGACTTGGTCTTTGCCACTGCTGACACTGCAGGACTCGCCTACGTGAAGTCGGAGCTGCAGAGGAGACACACGTGCACAGACCTGGGTGAGCTGACAAGCTATCTTGGCTTGCGGATCACCCGGGACAGAGCACGGCGCACCATCACCCTGACTCAGTCACACATGGTGCAGCAGGTTCTCCAGCGCTTCCGCTTCACGTACTCCTCGCCTCAGTCCACTCCTCTGCCTACCGGTCACTCGCTCTCAGCTCTGCCTTCGGATGAGTCCGTAGAGCCGAGTGGCCCGTATCCAGAGCTTGTGGGCTGCCTCATGTACCTGATGACCTGCACTCGACCTGACCTTGCATACCCTCTTAGCATCCTTGCACGCTATGTCGCTCCTGGCCGTCACAGGAAGGAGCACATGGATGCCGCTAAGAGGGTGTTGCGCTACTTGTGCAGTACGTCGGGCATGGGGCTTGTGCTTGGAGGGCGAGACCGAGTTGTTCTCACAGGGCACTCAGACGCTTCTTGGGCAGACGACCAGGCCACTCAGCGGTCGTCTCAGGGTTACACCTTCAGCCTTGGCTCTGGCTCAGTTTCTTGGCGCTCTACACGCTCTTCTTCTGTTCTCAGCTCCAGTTGCGAGGCTGAGATCTACGCTACAGCCATGGCTGCCCAGGAGCTACGCTGGCTGACCTACCTGCTGACCGACCTCGGAGAGCGGCCTCGTTCTCCTCCAGTACTGTACGTCGACAACAAGGCTGCCATTGCCTTGTGTGAGGAGCACAGACTGGAGCACAGAACGAAGCACATCGCCCTGCGGTACTTCCTTGCTCGTGAGCTGCAGCAGCGCGGTCAGCTTTGTATTCGCTACGTGGCCACTGAGGCCAACACTGCTGATGTGTTCACCAAGGCGCTTCAGCCTCGTGACCATCAGCGCTTCTGCACTCTACTAGGCCTTGTGCCTACTGGACCTCACTTGCTTACCTCTTGACTTTGCTTGTACTGTGATCACTATATATATCTATACCTGCATGTTTACTCTTGCTAGGTTGTGATCACTGTATCTCTTGCTCTGTTATAAACTTGCATGTGAACTGGTCTTGTGACCACTAGCTTGTGCTCGGAATTTGTGTGGAATCCTTGAGATCCACCCTGAGCTTGTTGTTGCCTTGCTTTGCCTTGACTGGTCTTGTGACCCCTAGGTCTCCCCCACTTTGCCTATGGGGGTGTGTCGAACATTATATATGTTGTGTTTGTGTAGGCTGTAGTGGGTTAGCCTATAGGGGGGTCACAACATTAGGGTTTCATATTTGTACTCACAATCCTTGCTAGTCCATCATTCCAGTCCGTTATTACTGACAAAAATGTCATCCATCGAAGTGCCTTTGTGGTTGTGGGCCTCTTTGAACCTCCAAACGAATGTTGCCCTCCACTCCGCCACGGTTTTTGTCCCTCACATGCACTCCTCCATCCTCCCTTTCACGATCTCCCACCCATTACACCTTGTTCATTACTCCCCCTCTTTCCCCCTCACTGCTCGTTATCCTCTGCCTACGCCCTCTGACTCACACTCCCTCAACCTTCCACCTTCCATCATCGCTCCATGGCACGCGCTGCGTCCACAACAACACCAGTAGTTTAGTGCCATCCATAGCCCGAACGTGGCCCCCTCCAGTACCCCCTCACTCCCTCCTCTCGTACTCTTCCCCCTGCAGCCCCCACTGCAGCTGCAGCGCGTCCGCTTCCCCATCAGCCGCCTCCGCCTCCCCCTGCAGCCCCTCCGCCTCCTCCCAGTCCTCCCCCTCCGCCGCCGCCTCCATCTCCCGCCGCGCCACTGCCGCCACCAGTCTCAGCCGTGCACACCGCGCTGTGCCCACCTCTCTCTCTCGCTCCCTCACCATCTCCTCCATCGCCCGCACCTCCTCCTGCTTCCCCACCTCCTCCCGCTCCACCCTGCCAATCTCCTCCTCATACTCCTTCACCTGCCGCTCTGCAGCCTCCCGGTCGTTGGAGAACAGCTTTGCTTCTGCGGCCAGCCGGGCGGCCTCCTTGAAGTTCCGGGCGGCGGCCGCCGCCTTCTTCTGAGCGTCGAGCTCGGGGATGCGGCGGGCGGCGGCTGCCAGGCGCTGGTGCACCGCCGCCAGCTCCTCCTGGGCCCTCTGCCGTGCACCACTCAGCTCCTGTGGAGGCAGACGCAGTGGTGAGGAGAAGGGGAATGAAGGTGTGGGGGCATGAAGGTGTGGGCATGAAGGTGTGGGGGCATGAAGGTGTGGGGGCATGAAGGTGTGGGGGCATGAAGGTGTGGGCATGACGGTGTGGGCATGAAGGTGTGAGCATGAAGGTGTGGGGGCATGAAGGTGTGGGGGCATGAAGGTGTGCGGGCATGAAGGTGTGGGGGCATGAAGGTGTGGGCATGAAGGTGTGGGCATGAAGGTGTGGGCATGAAGGTGTGGGCATGAAGGTGTGGGCATGAAGGTGTGGGCATGAAGGTGTGGGCATGAAGGTGTGGGGGCATGAAGGTGTGGGCATGAAGGTGTGGGCATGAAGGTATGGGGGCATGAAGGTGTGGGCATGAAGGTGTGGGGGCATGAAGGTGTGGGCATGAAGGTGTGGGCATGAAGGTGTGGGCATGAAGGTGTGGGCATGAAGGTGTGGGGGCATGAAGGTGTGGGCATGAAGGTGTGGGCATGAAGGTGTGGGCATGAAGGTGTGGGCATGAAGGTGTGGGCATGAAGGTGTGGGCATGAAGGTGTGGGCATGAAGGTGTGGGCATGAAGGTGTGGGCATGAAGGTGTGGGCATGAAGGTGTGGGCATGAAGGTGTGGGCATGAAGGTGTGGGCATGAAGGTGTGGGCATGAAGGTGTGGGCATGAAGGTGTGGGCATGAAGGCGGGGGGGCATAAAAGTTGGGGATTATGTGAAAGAAAGGAAGGGTCCACGAGGCATTCTGCGACACTACGGCAATGCACGGGGATTTTTGGAGGATGGGGTGTGAGGATGAGAAGGGAGTTAAGGTTGGGGTTGGGGTTGGAGTATGGGATTGGGTTTGGGGTTGGGGTTGGGGTTGGGGTTGGGTTTGGGGTTGGGTGGGGAATGGTGGGGATGCACATGTGCATGATAATGCAGGCGTTGTTGGGACCACCATGCACTCATTGACGCAATGCTGTCAGGAAACCCGCATCCCATCAAGCATCGCTCGCTCCCTCCTCCTTCCTTGCACGCATTTACATGACCAGTCCCCCCTGCCACTCACACACCCTCACCCCTTCCTGCCAAGCACACACCTGCACATCCCCTTCCCCCACTTACACACACCCCCCGCGCACCTGCAGGCTCGTCTTCACCTCGCCCATGGCCTCACCTGCAGGCTCGTCTTCACCTCGCCCATGGCCTCACCTGCAGCCTCGTCTTCACCTCGCCCATGGCCTGCCCGAGTGCCTCCAGGTCCGCCTGGGCATCTTTCTCCGCCGCCGCCAGCTCCTCCCGGCGCTGCGCCACCGCCCTCACCTCCTCCGCCTCCCTCCTCCTCCCCTCCACCGCCGCCTCCAACCTCTGAGCCTCCTCCTCCGCCCTGCTCCCCACCCTTTCCAGCCCCTCCGCTACCTTCCTCCCCTCCTCCACCACCTCCACCACCCTCCTCCTCCCCTCCTCTACCTTCCTCTCCATCTCCTTCACTTCCTCCTCCATCTCAACCACCTTCCTCTCCTCCTCCTCCAGTCCTCCCCTCACTTTCTCAAACCTGCCAGCAACGGCTGAGATCTTCCCATCCACCTTCGCTATAAGCATGCTCTGCTGCTCTATCTCCTGCTCCTTTGCATGCACTTGCTCCATCAGCGCTGCCAGCTCAGCTTCCAGCTCAGCACGCCCCTTCTCCAGCTCGGCACGCTCCTGGCGCTCCGCTGATGTGGCAGCATCCACCTTGGCTGCCAGCTCAGCGCGTTCCTCGTCCAGCACGCGCCGCTCAACTGCCAGCTTGCGCTTCTTAATGTCCACGTCAGCCTCCTCTGCTGCCACCCGCCCCTCCTCCTCCTCGCCCTGCTGCTGCGCTGCCTGCTTGGCTTCCGCGGCAGCTGCTGCCGCTTGCTGGCAGGGAGAAGGCGAGGGATGGGAGTGCGGCGAAGGCGAACGGTTGGGGAGGGGGGAATGGTGAGGGGTTGGGAAGCGGGAATAAGGTTGCTATTAGTTGCTGGACGAGTCGTCACAAAATAAATAAACATTCAGTGTATTCATTGTTTGTTTTAACTGGGTGCAATACTACATACGCGTTCGAAAGGCCTATGTGTGGCCTCTGTGCTAGCCTTGGCCAACATCTGCCAACCTGCGTCTTCACTCACCATCCCCTCCCCACTCTTAAAAAAAAAACGCATTCACCATTCCTCACCCACTCAACATCCCGCCACTCACCATCCCGCCACTCACCATCCCGCCACTCACCATCCCGCCACTCACCATCCCGCCACTCACCATCCCGCCACTCACCATCCCGCCACTCACCATCCCGCCACTCACCATCCAGCCACTCACCATCCCGCCACTCACCATCCCGCCACTCACCATCCCGCCACTCACCATCCCGCCACTCACCATCCCCCCACTCACCATCCCGCCACTCACCATCCCGCCACTCACCATCCCGCCACTCACCATCCCGCCACTCACCATCCCGCCACTCACCATCCCGCCACTCACCATCCCGCCACTCACCATCCCGCCACTCACCATCCCGCCACTCACCATCCCGCCACTCACCATCCCGCCACTCACCATCCCGCCACTCACCATCCCGCCACTCACCATCCCGCCACTCACCATCCCGCCACTCACCATCCCGCCACTCACCCTGTGAATCCGGCGGAGGGCCTCAGCAGCGCGGACCTCAATCTCCGCCTCCTCAGTGGTCAGCCGCAGCACGTCAGCGCTGCACCGCGCCACCTGCTCCTCCGCCTGCGCCACCTCGCCGCCCCAGTCCTTCACCTCGCCCGCCGCCCGCTCCGCCCGCTGGCTCAGCTCGTCCGCTAGCTCAAACTCCTCCGCCTCGCATGCCGCTGCCAGCTCAGCTTCAATCTCCTCCAATCGCTTCGCTGCCGCTGCCGCCCGCTGGGCTGCCTGCCGGCGCATCTGGACCGCCCATTTTCGTGCTGATGTGGCATCGCGGATCTTGGCCTGCACAGCGGTCAGATTAGCTGCCACGTCAGCAAGGAGGCGCTTTACTTGTTGCTCTAGCTCTCCCCCGAGACCAGCTTCTGCCTCCCCATCGTTCTCTCCATCCCCACCCTCCGCACCCCCTGTGTCGTCCCGCCCTGTCGCCATGGCTCCTGCTGTCTCGTCTGTTCCCGCCTCCTTCCCTTGTGCCTCTTCTGTCTGTGCTGTCCCTTCTTCCCTGTCTGCCCCTGTTGTCTCCATTCCGTCCCTTCCTGCCTCGTCCGGGCCTGACGTGGCTGCATCAACAGGGGCGGCTGACACGGCTGGAGGAGGCGACAGGTCAGCAACTTTATGTTCTCCCTCCTGAGGCCCCACTACTTCACTTCCTGCCACGTCAGCCGTTTCTGCTGCTTCCTCCGCGACCGTCTTCGTCTCATCCACCTCAATTCCTTCTGCAATCCCGTTGGCTGCTGAGGGCGCGTTAATCACACCACTCTTCGTCTCATCTGTCATCACGTCACTGCCTGCTTTGCTGTCGTCAGCAGCAGCAGCATCAGAGCCACGAGTATCATCTATACCCTTGGCTCCCTTGCCACCCGCACCAGCGGTGCCACACCCATCTCCACCGTCACCACTCGCCGTTTCTTTCCCCGCCACTCCTTGCTGCAACACTCCATCGCCCCCCTCCTCCCCCTGCTCTTCCGCAACACTCCCCCTGCCCGCTCGCCCTGCCCCGCCTTCCCCTCCGTCGGCGGAAACAATCTCAGTCTCTGATTGGCTGCTCCGCGAACTTGCCAAACCCGCTGCGCCACTACTGCCACTCGAGTCCGCCGATCTCGCCGCCACTACCCCTGCCGAACCTGTTGACTCCTCCGCAGATTCCCGCTCGTACCCGATCCTGATGCTCCGCTTCTTTTTCCGAACCAGGCCGACAGGCTTGGCAACGGAACTGGCCAACACGCCGCCTGAGGAGGCCGCCGAGCCTGCCACGCTGGCGCTGGGTGAGCCGGTAATGGGCGACCCGCCGCTGCCGGCCGTGGCCGTTACAGGAAGCAGGGACGGCGAGAGGACGGCAACAGAAGGCGAGAGGGCTGCCAAGGCGGCCGCGTGAGACAGCAGTGACGAGGTACCCGTCGCTGATTCCGCAATGGCTGCTGCAGAGACTGCTGACGTGGCTGGTGACGTGTCTGCTAGTGTGGCTGCGGGTTCCGAAGTGAACAGCGAAGCGTCCAGCGGTGCGGACTTTCTCGCTTCGTCTGTGCTGTCCGGAGCTTCAGACGCCTTTAACGAAGCGAATGAGGAGGCTTGTATCGGGGATTGAGAGGAAGAGCCCGGCTTGGCGAGATCGCCTGCTGAGGAAAGCTCTTGGTGCTGCGCGTCGGTGGGAGGAGCGGCGGGGGAGGAGTCAGGAGACACGAATGACTGGGTGCTTGCGGCATTGACGGCGCGGGGTGGGGAGAGGAGCGTGGAGGGATCGACGAAGTCCATCCCCTCGAAGAGCGACATTCCGCCGTCGTCGTCCATGTCGCACAGGATTGGCGAGTAGCGCTGCGATAGACCAACGAGGCGATAGGGAGCACTAAAAGAACAAATCAGTTGAGCATCCTGCTGGCGGTTGCCAGCGGCACAGGAAAATCAAGTTTCGAGAAGATCGGGGGCTTTGAAACTGCCGCGCTTGACATGCAGGCTCGTCTTCGTTATGAGAAGTATTGGTATGCCCATCATAGCGAATAAGACCCCGAGTGCACTTTAAAACAAGGTCCATGCATAATATTGCAGGGGGTACGAGAGAATCAAGACTACGGTACCTATCATGGGTAGTGTCGTATACTGTCAACATAAGCAAACACATTTGTATGCGTAAACTATAGGGCTAGGTTAGGTTGTACTATACAGGATATAAGTTCTTACATGTACCCTCTTATAATGTGCGCCTCATCTAGTCATTCTTTCAGCTCTTATAATAGTATCGGTTTAGGTTAGGTTCTCGCTTCTGCATTGCCTACCTCCCTGGCTGCCTCGTCCCCTCGCGGCCACCTCTAGCGGCCCCCCTCAAGCGCCCCCCCCCACCCCCCCCCCCCCCCCCCCCCCCCCCCCCCCCCCCCCCCCCCCCCCCCCCTCCCCCTAGCGCCCTCTCGAGCCCTACGGTCGCCTCCACCGCGTCCTAGCCATGCCCCCGTTGCGCCTCGCGCGCCCTAATAATGACTCACCGTTGCGCCCCATCGTAACGCCGCCGTTGTTGCACTCACACCAGCCACCGCAGCGCCTGCGCCAGTTATTCACGCATGTCACGCGCTCTGCCACGAGCCAGATGTGTGCCCTGCCGCATGCCTGTGCACCCTACCACGTCATCCGCGCCTACGCCCGCATCACGCCCTGCCACTCCCCGTCCGCACCGGCCATGCCCACGCCTACTGCTGCGCCCGCACCTGCCACCGCGCCCATGCCTGTCACGCTCGTGCCTGCCGCACCTACTGCGTTTACCGCGTCCACGCCTGTTGCGCCCATGCCTGCCATCGCCCGCGCCCGCGCCACCGCCGCACCCACCTACCGTGTTTGTCGCAGCCGCGTCTGACGTCGCACCGTGCCTGTTGCGCATGCGCCTGCCGTGCCGACGCCTGCCGCACCTGCTGCGACCACCACGCCCGCGTCTGCCGCCGTTTGCACCTGCCGTGCACTGCTCGCGCCCGCACCTGCGCCCGCGCCTGCTGCAGCCATGCCATGGCCTGCCGCCCTGTGCCCTTGCCTGTGCCTGTGCCCACACCTACCGTGCCTGTCGCTGTGCCTGCTGCAGTCCTGCCTACTATTGCTCGACGTCCCTGCGCATCCTGCGACCTGCCCCTAACTTTCTCCTCCTCTGCGTGTGGCTGTCCTTTCTCATTTGCTACAGCTGTGCCCCTGCTCACTCAAGCCATGACGTCCGAGTTCGTGCTGCGACTGGATACAGAGGGTTAGGCGGTTCACTTTTAACGCATGGCTGCTCGATGTCACGCTCCACCTGTGAAGCCAGCCCCAGGGTGACGAGCCCAATACGCCTACATGTCAGATGAGCTACCTGCCCTCAGCGTATCCCTACTCCTGGTGCTAAGGCCTCGACGGAGGAGTGACAGGCGTGGCTCGACTTTCATACATGGTTTGGGAGTCACGTGAAGTTGCTGCGTGCCTTGCTCTTGGTCTCCTCCTCCCGCCGACCGAGCGGGTGCACTTTCGCAAGGTTGTGACGACGAAGGAGTGTTTGAATGCTATTATTGCTCGATGCTCCTCCCTTCTTCTATTACTCTAGGGTGCCTCATTCTTCCTTTCCTTTCCTTGATCTCCCTGCGTTCTCCATTATCACTGACCTCATTACCCACCTGCGTTCGCTTGACGCTAGCTTCTGCGCTGTTTGCACTATTGACGACCTTGTTGAGCACACCCCCTCCCCCTCCCCCCATGTATCTCACTGCACCTCCTCGCGACCCGCCTCCCTGACAGCATCGCGCGTGCCCACAACGCTCTCCTCGCCATGCACCTTATGTGTCTCACTGCCATTCTCTTTGAGGCTAATCTCGCTGCAATCGAGACCCTTCTTCGCACGATCGCCTCCACCAGTAGGACATTAATTCCCCCCTCTCTTTGAGGGGTGCGCTCCGCCTCACCTGCCAACCTCACCCGCCTCTACTGCTAATGTTGAGCCTACTGCTAAAGCAGAAGTCGCGGCGAGGGCTGCCCCCAATGGTGGGTGAGGACGGCGCAGGAAGGTCGTAATTGTAGAGGAGGTGGAGTTGCTGGTACGTCAGGGGGTGCTGACGCAAGGAGTGCTGGTCTTGGGGGTACTGCCGCAAGGAGGTGCTATACTGGAGTTGTGGCGGTGACTCCGCATCAGCATGAAATCCAGTAGTGAGTTCTTAGCGGTAGTGGGGACCTACTGGCCCGTGAGCGCTGGACGCGATGGCGGGTCTGATAACTGGCCGCGATGGCGTGCCAGTATCAAATCCTATTAGTCCTCTATATGGCACCATCTGCGGGGGCACCGATCACTCCACTACGAGCTGCTTCCGCCAACTTGACGATCTCCTCCATGCCCTTTTTAGGCATCCAGCGTCCGTCGCAGACTGGACTGCACAGTTACGCAGGGGTTTGGATATATTTTGTCTTGACATGTATCCGTTAAGATCTGCCTCGTATTCCCTGTATGTTTATGACTCTAATGTTGCAAAAACTTATTACTAGTGTATAGGTTCTTTAGTTGTTTCTAGTGTAGGATCCTTTGTTGTTTCCTGACCAGGTGGACTTCTGATACGCCCCTCTCCTTCATGCTGGACTCTGCCGCATCCCATTACATTTTTCATCTGTCACACGCAACAAGAAGGAAATGAGCTTCTGTTACGAATGACACGGAGTGTAGGCGTATACAGTACAAGGCAGAGTATCGGCGCAGTGTATAATGAGGCCGCGATGGACTTTCGAGGGTGACAGTTGGAGAAATACAACAGGAGGGGGAGTATCCTGGTGGGGGAGAAATGCAGACGCCCCGCGTGTACAGTGATGGCAGCTAGGATGGGGTTTCACATGAAGCAGAAGTGACCGTGGGAGGGTTGGCAAGGGTTAGTGCGAGGCAGGCCGCACGGACGGTGGAGATTGTGCTTGTACATAGGTGGGCTGATTGCGCGGTTGAGATGATATGCATGTCGGATGATGTGTGGTTTGATTGCTATGTACACATGACGTTGGTGTACGGTGTGTGCAGGTTCTGCCTCACCCTCGCCTCAGTAAGAAGTCCAGTAGCTAGCCAAGATTTACAATGTACATAGGAGCTAGCTTAGCCTGAACTCCTTGCCTGTTTGTTTGTTTTCTCGTATACTGGATTGCGTGTGCTATCTTCCTAGTAGAGCTAGCCAGAGTGAGAGGAGCATGTCGTAGATCTGGGATTTTTCGACAAACAAACAGGATGGGCGGCTGAGATTCCTGCGGTCGGATAGCCCTCGCGATCGGTGCCAACAATAAGGCCATGGACACGGGCGGTGCGTAGGAAGAGCCGCAGGGAGAAGCACTGAGCGCGCCAGAAGTAGGGAGAGACTCGATCGGAACGGGGACCGGTCGCAGCGACGTATACCGTCCGCCGCCTCGTCGGCATAGCCAGGGAGATTTGCTGAGTTCGCAGTCCGAGGAGTCGCGAAGGCAGCAAGGCGAAGGGGAGAACCGGCGCCTGCAGTGGACGGGGCTCAGTCGAGCGCAGAAGGTGGACGGAGGAAGATGAGCTCCGAAGAGTCACCATGCGAAACACGAGGTCGACAGGGACCGAAGGCGGGAGGCGCCGACGCCAGCGAACGAGCGCTGGCGCTACACGAATCTCCCAGAGATTAAAGTACCAGAGAGGTTCACAGGGCAGCCAGGTGTGGGGGCGGACCTCCGTAACTATCTCATGCAGATCGATAACGTGCGCTACCGCTGGACACGAGACGGTCTTGAAGCGGAGGAATTCTTTCGCGGGCTCTCGAACACCCTATCGGGAGAGGCGGAAACATATTATCGCATCACGAAGACGGAACTGCTGCGCAAGTACAGCTACATGAGAGGTGATGGCTGGGGAATCGTCGAGGAGTTCCTGGAGAATCTGAAGCGGCAGTTCCCGGTGCAGACCCCGGAGAAAATACGTGAGTTCGCGTTTTTCGAACGGAAGGGGGAAGAATCCCTGCTTCGATATTACGGGCGGCTGCGAGAGCTTGCGTTGGACATGGAATGCACTGACGAGCGCCGTCTCATCGGAAAGTTCTTGGGCGGCTTGGATCAGAGCATGGTAAAAGAGTTGTGGAGCAAGGTATTTGAGATGGGACGGGACACTTCACTTCAGCAGGTCTACGAAGTGGCGTGCAGATACGAGACGGGGCTTAAGCTGTATGAGCTGGAGAGAGCGGAAACGAGGGGACGAGAGCGGCGGCGAGGAGTCTGGATGGCCAACATGGTCCCGGAGCAGGCTCGTCGGGAGGAAACGGGATCACGGATTGGAGGAAATGCCATCGGTGCGGTCAGCCATGACATATTCAACGCGACTACAGCCAGGCGCCACGATGTGACACCTGCGGGGAGATGGGACATCTGCGGCGGGAAGGCCCCCGGTCCCCAACGTGCAAGCACTGCGGGAAGAAGGGACACAAAGAGGCGAACTGCTACTCGAAGAAGCCACCCAAGGGAAGGAGCAAGACTAGGGGTGAAATTGAAGAAGAGATGCGGAAGCTGCGAGTACAATTGCAATAGCTGGGGGAGGAAGAGAAACCCGCTGAGGCATTCTACATGGGAGCAGAAGATGACGAGGAAACGGGTAGTCAGGTCTCCTTCCAGCTCATGGCGAGGCCAGGGACGCGACGAGAGGCAGCTCGGCAGAGGGGCGAGGGTAATGCGCACGGGTATGCCGAGGAGTCCGGGGGTGAAAGAGCAGAGATGCGCGGAGGACCTAGACTTCGAGGACTCGGCATATCGTCACCCTAAGGAGCGGATGGTGTGCCAGTCCACGGTGCTAGCAGCCGCGAAAGGATCCATATCAGTGGGGGGCGCCCCGAGGACCTGGCGATCATCGACACTGGAGCGCATCACGTGCTCATCGGAAAGGGGCTTGCGGAGCAGATGGGGTTGCACGAAGATGGGCGCTTGTTGGAGCGGGGATTCTCAGTCATGACAGCGGAAGGAGGGGACCCGAAATGGCTCCCTCGCATGCGGAACCGGGTGGAGATCGTGCTAAAGCCGGGGGAGAAGGACGAATGTAGGGTGAAGCTACTGTGCGGGGTGACCAAGTCAGATGACTACGACTTGCTCGTGGGCATGAGACTCCTGTATGCGGTGGGCGCTACGATCTGCATGTGGCAGGAGAAGGTCGTGTATCGCCCTCAATTCTGGGATCTGAGAGGGCCGAGGGGAACTCTGCCGGTCCGTTTCGTGTACTAAGAGCCGAAGGTGGCGTATCAGGCACGCATGGTGGACCTGGAGGATCAGTTCGGAGAGATGAGCTGGTACGAAGCGGAAGCGGAGTTGCAAGTGCGCCGACGGCGGGAAGTCTGGGCAGAAAGGAAAGCAGTCATACCAGGGAAATTGCTGGACAAGCGCATCCTGCAGAAGCCCATCCGAATGCGAGAACTCTTCGGCGGACTCGGCACGGGGCTGGCCGCGGCATTGAAGGCAGGATGGAGGATCGAGAAATGGAGCTACGTCGAAGCAAACTCGAGAATCCGCGAGATGGCCAAACATCATGTGGAGATGCTGAAGCGGACATACCCGGGGCAGATTCTAGACGGGGCAACTGAAGGAGACTGGGAAGGAGCGGTGCATGACGTTCAGGAGATAAATGAAGTGCAAGTGGCCGCGTGGGGGAGAGTGGACGTGTTAATCGCCGGATGGGTATGCCAGGGCGTGTCCTGGGCAGGCCTAGGAATGGGCATGGAAGACGAGCGCACGGCGCTGTTCGAACATCTGGTCCGGATTATGACGATGGTGCACAAGCAGCACGGAGAATACCTGTACGTGTTAGAGAACTTGAACTTCGTGGGAGACCCGCGCGAGAAGGTGCGGGCAGCGCATCAGTGGGTAACTACCGTGCTGGGGGCAGGAGTGGCCTTGGACGCCGCGCAAGCAGGGTCACGAGGACACCGGGACCGCCGGTATTGGCAGAACGACATTTCGGAGGAACGACTGAGGTTGGAACTATCCAAGCTGGAGAGACAGGCAGGACGGCTGGTGAGGGACATACTGAAGCCAAACCGGACCGAGGCACCGGTGCTGTACCCTGATCATCCGGCCCAGTATCCCTGCAACGAGCGTGGACAACCAAGGCAAGCATGGCCAACCCTGGTGGCACACTATGCCTCGCATGCGTTCCAGATGAAAGCGGGGGTGCCAGGTCCGGGGATGGTCAAGAACTTGAAGACGAAGGAGTGGGAAATGCCGACGGCACTGGAACGGGAATTGGCCATGGGCTTTCTGCCGGGGGCCACAGCAGCACCAGGAATCAGAGAGTGGGAACGGCAGCGAGCGCTAGGACAAGGAATGGATATCCAGGCCATGGAGTGGTTGCTGCACACTGTGGAAGTACAGCTGCTACTATGGGATATGGACACTAGAGTGGAAGAAAAGGAGTGGTGGGCTGAAGAAGGAGTGGGTAGCATGGCTGTAGGAGCAAGGGCAGAGGGAAGGAGGCACAGAAGCAGAGAAGGTAGGCTGAGGGAAGGAAGGAAGTGAGTGAAGAAGGGGAACTTGAGGAGGAGGGAGCAGAAGAGAGGCAGACCCCACCTTGCTCTAAGAAACAGGAAAGCAGAGGAGGTAGAGGCCTATGGCATCCGACACATGACAGCATCACCCTCTCGTCACTTCCACCTTTTGTCCTAGTCTCCCTGGCCAACCCCACAACTAAGACGACAAGGGTGGCGATAGTTTGGGTAGGCGAGGCAGAAGCATAGACCCAACCTACTATGGTACCATGTCAAAGAGTAAAAATTGAACAGAATGACGAACATCAAGACATACGGGGTGCATAACTACAAATTTAGTACCCCTTAAGGAGTAACCAATTTTAGCCTAAAACATGTGATGCATATAGTTTGACATATGGGCCCTTCACATGGCTGCACACCCCCTTAATTTCCAGGAACTTGTTAGGTGTCGGTTGTCTTTCAAAACTGAGTGCCTCCTCCGCGTTCTGTGGACACGAGTGGTTTGCAACCTGTACGGACACTATCACTGGGGCAACTCTTGCCACATTCCCCTAGGAGCCCGCGTCAGGTCAGTTCACGCCGCGGACTGCGTCCCCCCATGTTGTTGCGCCTGATCAGGGAGCTGCATTGTGCTCATGTCGATCGCTCATGTGGCACCACCGTCTAGGTCATTCGCCCTCTCGTGTCTCCATCATTTGGCTCAATGCGGTGTTGTCCCAGGTCTTTCGTCGTCATTATCGCCCTTCCCTCCCACCTTGCATTCCTTGACTCGAGGGACGGAATCGTATCGTCCCTCACTCCTCCTTGTTTCATCAACACCACTCCGCCTCTTTAGACCCTGCACATAAACCTCTGGGGTCCTTCCCCTATCCCTAGGTCGCACCAGAAGCGCTACTTCTTGGTAGTTATGCACGACTTCTCTTCCAACACCACGACGATTCCCTTGGAACAGAAGGCCAATGTTTTTTACGCTCTCCTACCATGGCTCGTGGCTTTCCTCACCCAGCTGCCCGGTCTGTGCTTCATCTGCACTGTGACAGTGGTGGCAATTTCGCCGCCGGTCGACTTGAGCAGTTGTGTCGTGCGGAGGGCATCCGCCAGGCGTACTTGCTACCGGACACTCCAGAACATAATGGGGTCGCTGAGCATCGTATTGGCTTAGTCATGGAGATTACTCATACCTCCATGTGCAATGCCAGTGCCCCCCATTTTTTGTGGGATTTTTTAGTCTGCTACACTTCGCACCAGATTCAAATGTGACCCCGTGCCTCATGCCCACGTATTTCGCAGACCCTTCCCTAAACTGGGTCTCCTAGTGCTGCGTCGGCGTTTTGCGCCTGGGGCCGCCTTGCTCACGTCATGCGGACAAACTCTTAGCCCGCACTCTCCCTTGTGTCTTCCTTAGTTTCCCCCTTGACGCCCATGTCTCGCTGTTCTACCACCCTTCCTCTCACCGTTTCTTCAGCTCTCGTAACGTTACCTTCTATACTCGCTACCATAGGAGGTTCAGACCCTAGGGGTGATACGGGCCCAAGACGTTCGACGAGGCCGCCTGTGAAAGTACGTCGTCTGTTACAGCTGGACTTATGCTAATGTATTTTCTATTTACATTTCTGTGCTTATTTCCTAGTTTGTGGCTTTGCTGCTGTTATTTTATCTATAGCACTGAACAGGATTGCACATGATCTTTCTTGCGCGTGACTATCACCAATTTCCTCTACCGAATTAAGAAAGGTTTCGTTCCCGGATGTTCCCAATGCTTGGAACATTCCTGTAACATCCTAGTTACCTGCCTTGTGACGCGACTATATATGGCCTCGTGTTGTACTTAGGATTCATAATATATTTTCTAAACTGAGTTCTCGATCCTCACAACGCCATTGTAGCAGCGCAGCAGAAGACATAACATTAGTCGTCGCCGCATGTGACTCTCCTTCACCTTCTTGGTTTCCTCCCCGTCCTCTGCTGTCTCCTCCTCTCCTTCCTAAGTATTCTCTAATCTCTTACCCCTGGCCTCATCGTGCCCCTCATGCTCGTCCCTCGCCTCTGGTACTTGGTTTTCGTAATATGGGCCGTTCTCTTCCCCCTCGTATATGGGCCTCTTGTTCTACCGTTACCTCCTCATTTGTCTTTTCATGTCTCCCCTCCTCCATTCTCTGAATTCCTTCATGCTACTCGCCCTACAGTCTCTCATGTCATTTCCTCTCTCATCACTGACCATATTGCTCCTCTGTCGTCTGTCTCTGCTCTTGCTGTTGGTGACGTCGACTTTGCTTCCACCCGCCACCGTGACTACACCACTCTGTTGGTCTTTACTCGTGCTCGTCCCTTGTTTCTCGGGGGTGCTTCTGCCCTTAGCAGTGACGTCCTAAAGGACAGGCAGTTCGAGCTGGCCTTCTTTGCAGCCGCTGCTCCTCACCTTTCTGCCATGTTGTTAGACCCTAAGGGTGACCCTGATGCTCTTAACAACCAGACCCTCTCACCTATGCTGAGGCAGTGTAGACAAAGTAGCACGCACCATCACTCTCACTCAGTCACACATGGCGCAACGGATCCTCGAGCAGTTCAGCCTTTAGTTCTCTTCTCTAGAGCCCATTCTTCTAAATGTTGACCATAAGCTGTCGGCTCCTGTCCCTGACGAGCTTGTTGAGCCTATTGGTTCGTACATAGAGCCTGCTGACTTATGACCTGCACTCGTCTGAACCTTGCATACCCTCTTAGCATCCTTGCTCTCTTTGTTGCGACTTGGAGATACCGACCTATCATTGCTAACTGACTTAAGTGAGCTGCCTCACTCTGCCCCAGCCTTTGTTTGTTAATAAAAGGGGTCATGATCCTCTTTTGTAAGGAGCCTAGACTAGAGGGAGGAGCGAAGCACATCCAATTGTTTTTACTTCTGTTGCGTGGATTGCAGCAGCGCTGTCAGGCACATGTTGTATACTTGGCTTTAGGGGCCAACCACTGTGATCATCAGCTGCTCTGCACACAGCTTGGCCTTGTCCCAGCAGGTCCCAATTTGCTACTTTCAAGATCTATATACATGTTTATGTTGAAAAGAAACAAGGATGAGTTGATTAGGTCAAGGAGGGGTACAAGTAGAAATGTCGCGAGAACAGCGGTACTCCCAAAGATGCATCTTGCTATAGGCTAACTATGAAATATGATATAACTTTGACACATCCCTAAGTGAGAGGCATCAGAACGACCAAGACAAGCAAATGGTCACAAGACCAGTAAAGAGAAGCAAACAAAGCAAAGCTCAAGGTGGATCTCAAGATCACCACGCATTCCGAGCACAAGCAAGCGGCCACAAGGCCAGTTCACATGCATAGTTATATAAGATAGCGATGGCAGTACACTGTTCATAACCTAGCAAGTGTAGACATGTAGGTATGTAGATTATAGTAGTGTACAACAAAGGCAAAGCTAGATCAAGAAACAAGCAAGTGAGATAGAGTGGGCACAAGCCCAAGAGCAGTGCAGAAACGCTGATGATCACCAGACCCTAGGGCCTTGGTGAAGATATCAGCAGTGTTGGCCTGTGAGGCCGCATAAGCAAGGCAAAGCTGGCCACACTGATGTAGCTCCTGAGCAAGAAATTAACAAAGAGCAATGTGCGTCGTTCTGTGCTCAAGACTCTGCTCCCGACACTAGGCATCATGGCCTTGTTGTCGACGTACAGGACCGGAGGAGAACGAGGCCGCTCACCCAAGTCGGACAGCACGTAGGTCACCCAGCATAGCTCCTGAGCAGCCATGGCCCCCGCGTAGATCTCAGCCTCACAACTGGAACTGGGAATTAGGCTGATGTTTCAAAAAAAAAAAAACCCTTGTACTCTGAAAGCATATTTTCCGAGGAATGGTACTCTAAGTGCTCAGTGTCCACCAATGTTCCACTTGTCAGAATCTACAGGCAGGAATGAATGAACTATCAGGAAGGTGGGTACAAATAGAAACCCTAACATTGGGCTATACCCCATATGGGCTACCCCACTACAGCCTACAGACTATACTACAGCATACATATATATATAGTTTGACACACCCCCATAGGCAAAGTGGGGGAGAACAAGGGGTCACAAGACCAGTCAAAAAATGCAAAGCAAGCTCAGGGTGGATCACAACGTCATCACACACACTGAGCACAAGCAAAGGGCCACAAGGCCAGTCCACATGCAGAGGTATATATGCAACAGGAACAGCACAGTGATCACTACCTAGCAAGAGCAAGCATGCAGGTATATGTATATAGATCACAGTACAAGCAAAGCCTACAGCAAGTGTGGAAACGTAGGTACAAGGCCTAACAAAGTACAGAAGCGCTGATGATCACCAGACGGAAGTGCCTTGGTGAATATATCAGCAGTGTTGGCCCGAGTGGCCACGTGAGCAAGACGAAGCTGACCTCGCTGCTGCAACTCTCAAGCCAGGAAGTAACGCAGAGCGATGTGCTTCGTTCTGTGCTCCAGTCTGTGCTCCTCACAAAAGGCAATGGCCGCCTTGTTGTCAACGTACAGAACTGGAGGAGAACGAGGCCGCTCTCCCAAGTCAGTCAGTAGGTAGGTGAGCCAGCGTAACTCCTGTGCAGCCATGGCTATGGCGTAGATCTCAGCCTCACAACTGGAGCTGAGAACAGAAGACGAGCGCGTAGACCGCCAAGAAACAGAGCCAGAGCAGGGGCTGAATGTGTAACCCTTTGACGACCGCTGCGTAGCCTGGTCGTCAACCCAAGACGCGTCAGAGTGTCCAGTGAGGACAACGTCACCCCGTCCTCCAAGCACGAGCCCCATGCCCGATGTACTGCACAGGTAGCGCAGTACCCTCTTAGCAGCATCCATGTGCACCTTTCGGTGCCTACCAGGAGCCACGTAGCGAGCCAGAAGGCCAAGAGGGTACGCAAGGTCAGGTCGAGTGCAGGTCATCAGGTACATGAGGCAGCCCACTAGCTCTGGGTAAGGACCACTCGGCTCTACGGACTCGTCCGAAGGTGGAGCTGAGAGCGAGTGACCTATAGCCAGAGGAGTGGACTGTGGGGAGGACCAGGTGAAGCCGAAGCGCTGAAGGACCTGCTGCACCATGTATGACTGAGTCAGGGTGATGGTGCGGCGTGCTCTGTCCCGGGTGATCTGCAAGCCAAGGTAGCTGCGCAGCTCACCTAGGTCTGTGCACGTGTGTCTCTTCTGCAGCTCCGACTTCACCAGGGCGAGAGCCTCAGTGTCAGCAGTGGCAAAGACCAAGTCGTCGACGTACACGAGGATGTAGAGCGGCGGCAGCGAAGTGTCGGTGCGCAGAAACAGCGACGGGTCAGCAGTCGAAGGAGCAAACCCAAGAGCCGCAAGTGTCGTCCTCAGTGTGTCGTGCCACTCACGAGGCGCCTGGCGGAGATCGTAGACTGGCCGCCGGAGGCTCCATTGGGTACCAGGAGGGAACGACCCAGTGAAGCCAGGTGGGCGGCGCAGCCAGATCTCCTCGTGCAGGCTGCCCTGTAAGAAGGTTGTGCTGAAGTCAAGAGAGTGAAGCTCGTAGTCACACTGAGCGGCAACGTGCAGCAGCACCCGAAGAGTGGTCATCTTCGGGGTGGGGGAGAAGGTCTGGAAGAAGTCAACTCCCTCTCGCTGACTGAAGCCTCGAGCAACGTAGCGAGCCTTGAAGACAGGCGGAGAACCCGGCGGCCGCTTCACCCTGAAAATCCACATGTCATCGACGATGTTCGCCCCGGGAGGGGGAACCTCATCGACGTAAGTGCCTGTGGACTTCCAGGATGCCATCTCTGCGTCCATGGCTGCCTGCCACTGAGAGGAGTACTCACCCGCGATCGCCTCAGCGTAAGAGCGCGGGGTCGGGATGTCTACAGCATCCGGGTCTCCCTCAGGGGCAAGCAGCATGGCCACGAGATGAGGCGCAGCGGCTGCAAGACACTCAAGGTCCTCGTGCCTGTCCTCAAGGACGTCCGTGCCAAGAGCGCACTCACCCCCGACGGACGGAGGACAGACAGACGCAGACTCAGCAACAAGGCTAGCAGCGTAGTCTAGACGACAGGCAGCAGCAAAGTCAACAAGCTCAGCGACTAAGGCAGACGCAGCAGCAGACTCAAACGACGGGTCAGTGACAACAGTGGCTAGCAGATGCGTGACAGTAGGGTGCTCAGCACGAAACCGGTCAGACTCAGGGTCCGGAACGTCAGGCAAAGAAGACGCAGGAGGAGACGGCAGAGGAACACGCTGTGGAACAGAGGAAGGACGAAGTGCCATAATGTGCGTGCCAGGGACAGGAGGAGGACGCTCATGACTAACACGACCAGTGCGACCAGTGCGACCAGTGCGAACAGGCGAGACAGGACCGGACGCGGGCTCGCGACGCTCAGTAAGACCTCCTGTCTGCTCAGTGTAAGGAGAGGGAGCAGGCAGGGGGGAGCCTGGCTGTAACGGTAGGCCAGTGGAAGACGGCAGGCTAAGAACCTGGCGAAGCACTGTGTCAGGAGGCGGCAGAGACGACGGTGACGGCGGAGAGAAGAACAGTCGCTGCGCAGCAGTGCCACCAGCACCAGTAGCTCCAGTGCCTCCAGCAGCTCCAGACCCTCCAGCTCCAGCTCCTCGAGCGCCAGCACCACCAGCAGCCGCAGAACCTCCAGCGCCAGCACCGCCAGTACCAGCGTCACCAGCAGCAGCACCCCCAGAACCGGCACCTCCAGTCCCAGGGTCTCCAGCAATAGCAGCTCTAGTACCTCCAGTACGAGCACCTCCGGGTCTAGCGGCTCCAGCACCTCCAGCAGACAAAGTACCCGCAGTACTCCCAGCTCCAGTGTCAGCAGCTCCAACAGCACCTCCTGCGGCAGGGTCAGCAGTACCACCAGCTCCAGCGTCCTCAGGCCCAGCGACTCCAGTGTCGCCGGCAACTCTCACACCAGCCCCAGTACCCTCTGAACCGGCACCTCCAACTCCAGGGACGTCAGCAGAAGCGCCTCCAGCGGCAGAGCCCCGAGCTCCAGCAGCGCGACCCTGACGGCGAGCGTACCACTCGTGCAGCTGCTGTGGGGAGAGAGGCGCACGCGGACGAAGGCGGCCACTCCAAGGAGACCGCGCACAAGCAGTCTCAGTACCCTCAGGCGCCGCACCCCCAGACTCAGCACCCCCAGTCTCCTCACGCTCAGGCTCAGCACCCCCAGACTCAGCACCCCTAGACGCAACACCCCCTGGCGTAGTACCTCCAGTCTCCTCACGCTCAGGCTCAGCACCTCTAGGCCCAGCACCCCCAAGCCCCACACGCTCAGGCTCAGCACACCCAGACTCAGAACCCCCAGGCTCAGCACCCCTAGGCTCCGCACGCTCAGGCTCAGCACCCCCAGACGCAGCACCCCCAGGCTCAGCACCCCCAGAGACAGCACCCCGAGCAGGACCACCCCCAGCAGGACCTGAGTCACCAGTGACCTCAACAGGCTCAGGCACAGGAGGGTCTACCTGAGAAACACCTGAAGGAGCAGGACCTGGCGCGGGGAGGGGGTCTACCTGGGGAGGACCTGGAGCGAGAAAGAGCGGAGGGGGGGGGCGAGCGGCAGTGCGGTAGGGAAAGAGACGGTAAAAGGGGACCGACTCGTCGAAGGTGACGTCCTGAGACGCAAAGACACGGCGCGAAGCGGGGTCGTAAAACTGCCAGCCAGGCAAGTCAGGAGGAAAATAAAGGAAGACGCAGGGAATGGCGCGAGCGGAGAGCTTGTCCACGGTGGTATCGCGGACAAAGGCACGAGCACCCCAGACCCGGAAGCGCGACGCATCGCCAACCTCCCCCGTCCACAGCAGTGTGGGCGAGGTCTCCGGCAAGGAGACACGGGGCCAGAGGTTGAGCTGATGCGCGGCGTACCGGACCGCAAACGGCCACAGAAAATGGGGGGCAGCCGCATGGATCATGGAGGTACGAGCGACCTCCATGACTAAGCCAATGCGGCGCTCAGCAACCCCATTCTGCTGCGGAGAGGCCGGAAGCGTGAACGATTGGCAGATGTCGTGCTCCTCACAGAAAGCTCGCAAGAGGTCGGAGGTGAACTCACCACCTCTGTCAGAGTGCAGACGCAGGAAAGGAAAGTCCGACTAGAACCGCTCGCGGAGCTGGAGACGTAAAGTGCGGATCCAGGGGATCAGAACATCAGGGACCTGACCCTTGCTGCGCAAGGGGAAGACCGTGGTGTAACGCGTGTAGTCGTCGACGACCAGCAGGAAGTACCGCTCGCGGCTCTGCCCTTGGACGGGGGCTAGGCCCCACACGTCCAGGTGGAGAGTCTGCAGTGGAGCCTCTGTGGGAGGGAACGAGGAGGAGTGAGGAGCGGCGCGCTGCCGCCCCTCGACGCAAGGAATGCAGGGCGGCGCAGGCGAGGGAGGGAGGGAGGGAGGGCAGAGACCTGGGAAGACCAGAGACCAGAAGGCGAGAGTGCATGCCACGAAGGCGAGGCAGGGAGGGGTGACCAAGGCGGTGGTGCCAAAGGAGAGTCTGGTGCGACAGGCGGCGACACTCACACTGGGTAGCTACCTGAGCGGACGCGTACAGCTGGGGAGACAAAGGGGTGTAGCGCGACGCAGTGGTGAGGGTGTACAGACTGGACCCAGGCGCACGTGTGAACGTAGCCAGGTGGCGGCCAGTCCGAGAGCACGTGCAGATCGCCACATGCTGTCCTCCAGGAGTAAAGGTGTCAACCCAATGATCCTGAAGGACGGCGTTGCTCACCAGGTTCATAGAGAACGAGGGGAGGTGGAGACCAGACAGCTCACCGGACGGGACCGCCGGACACGGAAGCACAGTAGTGGACCGTGCAAGCACTGGGCCCCCAGAGGGGTCAGCCAGTGAGACAGGGACAGGCGCAGGGAGGGGAGTGACTGTGGTACTATCGCGAAAGAAACAACGAGAAGCACCAGAGTCAAGTGTAAAGGTGTGCAAGGCCTCAGCAGGCGCAGTACCAGAGAGAGCAGACTCACTAGCACCTAGAGCAGCAGCCGCTATACCAGGATCAGGGGGCACACACAGGTAACAGTCACCCTCAGTAGTACCAGTCAGAGCCCACATGGCAGTAAGGATAGTGTCATAGTCTAGAGCAAAGATATCCACCTTGTTGCGCAGCAGCTCTAGCCAGGGGGGGAGCTCAGCCTCGTCGCCAAACACTGCACGCCAGCCGTCACTCAGACGGGCGAAGTAGTGAGCCTGTGTGTGTGAGAGCGTGCCGCAAGTCTGACCGGCCCGATCACCTGTGCGAATGACGTACGGGCAGCGGGCAGTACTCCTACACCCCCCACTCTGAGCGTACCACTCATGAAGCTGCTGGCGCGTAAGGGTCTCGCTCGGACGCCGCTGCAGCTGCATCTGGCCACCGCCAGGAACTCCGCACTGACCAGCTCCACCGCGACTGCCACGACGGCCGCCGCCAGCACACCACCTGGCGTACCACTCACGAAGCTGCTGGGGCTCAAGGGTCTCGCGCGGACGCCGCTGCAGCTGCATCTGGCCACCGCCAGACACTCCCCACCGAACAGCTCCACAGCGACTGCTACTACGGCCGCCACCACTCCCACTGCGGCCACCATCACCGTCACCACTCTCACCACTACTACGAAGTGAAGTCATAGCGGGCAAGCAAGGAGGCGCGCGACCAGTAGGGCAGTACGGAGGGAAGGCAGTAGCACGAGCAGCAGCAGCAGCAGTAAGAGCAGCAGAGCGGCTCGGTGAGGCTAGGCTGCAGCACCTCCAGCACTCCTAGCAGCACCTCCACCAGCAGCAGTAGTAGCACGAGCAGGAGGGCGGATTGGGATGGGCAGGGCGGCTCGGGCTGGGTGGCGCGGCTCGGGCTGGGCGGCGCGGGCAGCAGGGCGCGCGCTGTGAAGGGCAACAGGGCGCGACGCGCGGGCCGCAGCAGGGCACGACGCGTGGGGCAGTAGGGCGCGACGTGCGACGCGCGGGCTGCAAGGCGGACGGGCGACGCGACGGGCAGGCAGCAGCCCGCACTAGCGACGCGACGGGCACGGGCAGGGCAGACGGGCGACGCGATGGGCTGCAGGGGCGCACGGCGCGACTGGCAGCCGGGGCGCGCGACGAGGGGCAGGGCAGAGCGTGCGCGGGGCAACGCGAAGCGAAGCAGGGCAGGGCGAGCGCGGGGCAGCGCAACGCGGGGGAGGGCAGAGCGCGCGCGGGGCAGCGCGACGCGGGGCAGGGCAGGGCGTGCGCGGGGCAGCGCAGGGCGTGCGCGGGGTAGCACAGGGCGTGCGCGGAGCAGCACAGGGCGTGCGCGGGGCAGCGCAACGCGGGGCAGCAGCGGGCAGCGCGAGGGCTGCAGGACGGCGCGCGCAGCGCAGCACGTCACAGTCTAGGCAAGGCACAGTCACAGTCACAGTCACAGTCACAGCAGGGCGCGCGCAGGCTGCGCAGCGCAGGTCAAAACGTGGGGTAGCGGTAGGTGGGCCCGAAAAAAAAAAAAAAAAAAAAAAAAAAAAAAAAAAAAAAAAAAAAAAAAAAAAAAAACGGTCTTACGGACCTACTGCTCTGAAACCATGTCAGAATCTAGCAGCAGGAATGAATGAACTATCAGGAAGGTGGGTACAAATAGAAACCCTAACATTGGGCTGTACCCCATATGGGCTACCCCACTACAGCCTACAGACTATACTACAGCATACATATATATATTTATATTTATATATCTAGTTTGACACCACATTGACACTTCAGGGTTCACACCTACAATTCAGAGTTTCACTTGCAATTCACATTACACATCACTTTCACAGCGGGTGGGTAGCATGCTGCACTTTCTCTATCTAGATTATCTAGTGCATGGGCTTGTCAATGTGGAACACCTCTTCCATATCCTCATTGTTCGAGAGGAAGGGGTTAGCCTCCTCCTCTTCCTTATCCATAAGCTCCTAATCCATGCCCACTTCCTCTTCCACATCTGCCTCCTCCTCCCCCTCGTCGTCATCCTCGTTCTGCCCAGTAGCGCCTCCCTCGTCTTCACCCTCCTTAGCTTTCCCCTTCCTGGCCCACTCTTCCACTGCCAACTTCGCGCTCTTCGCAGGGCGCCTCCTCAGAGATTTCCAGACATCTAGGGCTTCCGACCAGTCAATGTCGTAGTTCAAGAGCGAAATCTTCATCAGCTCACCCAGCTGCGCGTCGCAGAGCGTGCCTCAAACCCAAGATTTGATGACGTTCTGTCTGGAGAAGCCCCTTTCGCACTCCACGGCTGACAACGGGAGCACTGCGATCCCCTGCCACAGAAGGATGAGGTTGGGCCATCTCCTGCCAGGTGTATTAACAATATTGCGTTAGCAGGATATCACATGCTATTAGGTTGCCTCTTGGAGACAGCGCTCCCAAGGAAGTTGACAAGGCCTTGCGCGAAGCTCTCCTCCTCGTGGTGCGTCTCCGTGATCACACTCGAGGTTGAGAACTCCCTCTTTGCGGCCTTCAGATCGAATCCCGGTAGTTTGTTTCGAGACAGCTTCCTGCATCCGTGCAGCCAGTCACGGCGCTTCCGCTCCCGTTGAGCCTTGATTTTCGGCCACTTCCTCGCCCGGAACGGCTTTGTAGGCCCCAGCATTTGCAGGTCGTCCAGCCGTTCGTTGAGGTTGTCGACACAATCGCGAGCGAACCTGCGGCACAACTTCACGCACTCGGCGTCGTACTTGTGCCCAAGATTGGGCGTCCTTCCCCGTCCATACCGCGCACCCGCACCTTCTTGCCTCTGCCATACCCGTGAAGATAGAGAAAGTTAACCAGCCAGAACTTTCTCTCGCAACCAAACTGGTGTTCGTTCTCTAGGTACCGGTGAGTAAGATCCGCCGTTGTGCCCTTGACGCTCTTGGAAATCTCCGTCACATCCAGCTGCCACAAGATACCAAACACAAGGTAGTCAGTTAACAATAGTTACAACAACGCTTTACAAAACGAGAGGCCAAACGTGACAACAACTGACTGCTTACATCACATTTCTGGAAACAACGGTTGAGGTCGTTCATGCCTGGAAGGATGTCGGCGAGGAAAAACAGGCAGAACTAGAACTTGAATGACGTGACGATCTTGTACGCCTTGTGGTTGTTCTCATAAAGCAAAACGATGCACGCCCCGAGGACCTTGCAGAGCTAACGCACCACATTGCCTCTTGACAGCCAGCGAGCAGTGTGGATGCCATGCACTTCGAGGTTGGTGCTGTAGATGAATCGCTGCAGGTACTTGAACCGTTGACTCCAGATGCACGATTTCCCGAGCTCAGCCGCCATTGTACGCACCACCTTGTCAATCATATCCAGGTCTAGGTTTGCTGTTGCAGCGTCCTTCACAGCGAGTGCTTCCCTGTGGAAGGCATGTGACATTGGGCACATACAAACAAGTGATTAAAACGTGTGTCATCCCCGAACACTACATGAAATAAGTGTCAGCATCAAATTTTTATTTAAAAACATTACTCTCATCTGTGGGTGATGCAGTGAAGGGAAAACGGATGAGGGACGTGCTCCCGAATCCACGCCACCAAACCATTGGCCTTCCCCAACATGACCAACGCCCCGTCCGTGCTGACTCCCACAATCTTGGACACACCCCGACGGCTGATGAGCGGAGATGATTCTACAGCACCTCGAAGAAGGACACTACCATTACACTTCTCAACAGTTAGCAGTTTGAAAAACTTAGTGACGATCCGACGGTTCTTCATAAATGTAAGGTAAACAATCAACTGTTTCCCTCACGTTCGGTCGGTGCTCTCGTCGCACCTGAGGCCACGGAATGGCGAAGCTTGGATGTGCTCCATCTGCACCCTCGTCAGGTAGGTGCTGATGCTATGAACCATCTGCTGGAAGCCGTACCTGCACAACATGTAACAGTAGTAAAAATCATTACCGAGGAAGCTGTATACAGGTTATGTGTGATAACAAACAAGGCTGAATTTCCTTACTGAGTGAGGTACACCCCGTAAGACTGTCGCGGTATGTCGTGCGTATCCTGCTCCGCCAGATGCCGCATGAGCTTCGGAAACATGCAGATCGACGCGTCGCACTGGCACGAAAACCGCACCGACTGCATGAGTCGAGTCGCGCGTCTGCCCTCGACGTCCGAGTTGATGAAGTTGATAAGTTGCTGCCCGGCGGCGATGCCCGTCCATCTGCCACTAAACCGCCTTCGTGTGAACGTCCATGTGCTCTTGAGCTTCGAACGACTGCGTCTGCAAGTCACGCCCACTATCATTACCTGGCCTGGAGTAGCGCGTATTCTCCTTCCCATATGACATACACACGCTGCAGTTCACATAGGGAAATCAATCCTTGGTTTCACCAAAAACAAGCCACGAAAACATGCCGAACCACTTCATCTCGTAATTGATACTCGATCAAGGTACATTTGCTCTCTCAGAGGGGACTGCCGGACACGGGAGAACATTGGAACTACTTCAACGACCGGGCCAGAGGAGGGGTCGGCCAGAGTGACAGGGACAGGTATGCTGAGTGGTGTGACTGTGGTGCAATCGCGAAAGAAGCAGCGAGACGCGCCTGAGTCGAGCCTAAAAGTGAGCAAGGCCTTTGCAGGAACAACACCTGTACTACCAGACTCACAAGCACCTAGACTAGCAGCCTCTACACCACAAGAGCTAGGCATACCCTCAACACTAGCAGCAGCAACAAACATAGCATGTATGCTAGCAAGGATCTAGTCCCATTTAAGAGCATCTTCTATGTTTCTCTTGAGCAATCCTGACCAGTTAGGCACGTCGGTCTTCTCACCAAACTCCTCGCGAAAAGCGTCCTTGAGGCGGCAGAAGCAGCGAGCCTTACCGTGGCCCGGCCTGCCGCAAAGTACTTTATCAGAATGAGACAACAAAGAGATAAGTGGATGTCATGCATTTCGACGAAACGAGACAGGATACGCCATGCCTTCGGCGACTATGTCAAGGACTTCACGGAGGTGTCCTCGAACTCCTCGTCAAACATCGCACGGAGCTCTTCGTTCCACTCTCGCATGCGTGACTCACGACGCCTTTTCCGGCTCTCTCGGCGCTCGGTTTTACGGCGGACGCGCTCTTCATCCTCCGCCTAAGCCATGGGAAGGATAGTGGAGATCCACACTGCGTACTGCTAAGTGTTGAGTAGGTACTCATGCCAAAGGTGTAAGCCTACACAGAGTATGAGGAGGTGTGCGTGGTGCATGTTTTATGGACGGCAATGTCATGCCCTGGGGATATGGCTAGTACGACCAGGAGCTGTGTGTCGTGCATTCATGGCGGGCCTCAATTTACGCCGCGTGACTGGTGGACGGCTCGTTTCCTGGTCGCGCGGCTTGATTCCAAGGCGCCTGCTCTTGTAAACATGGCGACTGGTGCGTGGTTTCCGTTTGAGTAGCTTGTTGCCTTGTATGTTTTTGCATGGTCAAGTTTGTTTTACAGGATGTGGGGACACAAATGTGGTGTACTTGGGACATTGACGGGGGAGGGTCAAACTTGCCGACCGTCAAAAGAGAGGGACCCAAACTGGGGTCGCGTAAAGTCATGATTGGGAGGGGACAGGTCGTGCGCGACGGTCGCATGAATGTTGAAGGATGACCCGAAGTTCGGACCGCGCGCGCTTCGGGATGCCAGTTTGGGTCAACCGCTAATTCCGCATGACCCGAATAGTTGAATGAACAGTGGCCATGACCCGAACTTAGATACGCCCTTACGACGTATTGCTGTTGGGCTGAGAAAAAGCCCTTAGGATCTTTGCAGGACTGAATTCCTGCTAGGAGTGATGTAATAGCGGAAGCGTTTTTAATAAAGATTGTTGAACCACCTTGCGCTAGTATGTGAGGGCAAAGTAGATTGATTAAAGCAAAGAGATACAAGGTTTTATAAGAGTACAAGGAATACGAAGGGATTTAATCGATAACTGTTTTACTGTTGCTGTTGCGGTTCGATACAATGACGACTCGGGCAACCGCTCAATGTCGAGGTCGGCTGTGTGTCCTTGCTGTCGTACTGTACTTGGTCGAGTCAAAGGTCGCGTGACCTTTGACCTTCGCGTAACCTCCAGCGGTTACCATTTCTTGTCAACCTCCGATGGTTGACTCGCCGTTGCTGCGCTGTTGCTTGCTCCGTTTGTGTTTACTGTTTCGACACGACAGAGGCGCTTAAGTCATTGTTTCCAACACTCCCCTTCGCTTCTGGAGTGTCGCTGCTGGTGACGTGGCTCTGTCCAGTCAGCAGCATGCAGTACTCGAACTTCTGCTTTCCGAGCTTCTTGGTCAAATAGTCAGCTGCCATCTCGGACGTGGGGCAGTATGACAGCTCGAGTCTCCCCTTCTCGATCTCGTCTTTCACGAAGAAATATCGCAGGGCGATATGTTTCGTTCTGTTCGCGAATCTGCTCTTGTTTGCTATACGAATCGCCGACTGATTGTCGCAGAACAGGGTGAAGCTGGGTAATTGAGCGAGCTTTGCTTCTTCCAGCAGTTCGCGAAGGTAGAGTCCTTCTTTGGTGGCTGAGCAGAGTGCGATGTATTCTGCTTCAGCTGAGGAGAGGGCGATTAGTTCCTGCTTGCTTGACTGCCAGGAGATAGGACCGATAGGTTCGAGGCGGTAGATGTAGCCGGTGCGCGAGCGCCTGTTGTCAGAATCTCCTGAGTGGTCGGCGTCGACGTAGCCGATTAGCTTAGGCGTTGTAGTTCCGTTCTTGTAGTAAGTCAGGCCGATCGTCGAGGTGCTGACGAGGTAGTGGAGAGCGCGGTCGAGCTCCGCCATGTGTTCTGCTTCGGGTTTCTTGAGGTAGGTGGCGAGCTGACTTGCGGAGTAGGATAGATCCGGACGGCAGGTGACAGCTGCGAAGAGGAGGCAGCCCAGCTTTCTCTGGTAGTCGCGTATGCCGGCGGGCCTTAGCGGAGCAGACCCTTCCTTGTGATTTCCTGCCGTGTAGCGGTATGGTGTGGAGATGGTAGTCGGCGTGAGTGCGAAGCGTTTACCGATGGTTTCGGCGTATTTCGCGGCGCTGAGATAGATGACATTTTCTTCTTCTTGGATGTTGAGGCCGAGGTATTGCGTGACGGTGGACGAAACCGTGAGCGTAAGGTCTTTCTGTAGCTCCCCTTCGAACCAGGTGGTGACGTCGTTGGTCGAGCCAATGTAAAGTAGGTTGTCTACGTAGACGATCAGCAGGATATAGTCGGCGCCTTTTGTGAGCCGGTACATGCCTTGGTCGTGAGGTAGCTGACGAAATCCGATGCGATTGAGTCGAGTGTGTAGGTACTGCTGCCACAGCCTCGGGGCCTGTTTTATGCGGTACAAGGACTTCAGTAGCTGACAGACGTGATTGGGTTTTCCGTTGGACCCGTGTGGTAGTTCGACGAAGATCTCTGCGTCGACAGGTGCGTAGAGAAATGCGTTGGCGACGTCAATTTGGCGCAGCTTCTTCTTCTTCATGGCGGCGATCGCGAGGAGAATTCGCAGCGAGGTATGTCGGCTGACCGGGGCGAATGTCTCGGTGAAGTCGCGTCCGTGCTCTTGGTCGAAGCCGCGTACGACCCAGCGCGCCTTAAACTTGTCGATGGTGCCGTCTGCCTTAGTCTTCACACGGAAGACCCATTTCCCGGTGAGGATTGTTTTGTTTTGCGCCACGCCGATAGGAACGACCTTCCAGGTGTTGCGTTCCTCCAGTGCTTTCAGCTCCTTGTCCATGGCTTCGCGCCATTTTTCCCTATGCTCCCCCCCCAGAGCCTGCTGAACTGTGGCAGGCTCCTTAGGAATCGCCGTGCCGTGAACCGCGGTGACGAGGCCGAGTATCTGGAGTCCACTCTGTGTGTAGCGGGGAAGTGTTGTATCCTCGGGATAGACTGCTTCATCTCCCGCTTCTGGTGTAGGGTTGAAATTTGGTCCTATGCGTTCTGCTTCGTCGGTGTTGACTTGTGCAGGTGTAACGTAACCGTTGTCGGCGAAGTGGTAGTAGACTTCGGCGTTGACGCTTTCGCGAGGGTTGTCGTCGTCCATCGGGACATCAACGGAGCAGTAGGGGAGAGGTTCGGCTTCTTCCGAGGCTCCTTCCACGTTCTGCTCATCCCAGTCAGCTTCATCTTCTGCCGAAGCGAAGGCTCGGGTCCCAAACCCGAGAGGTCAGGTCTGTTTTCTTCCACGTAGGTAAGGTGGGTTCGGAGGGTGAGGTTCTCGTAGAAGATGACATCACGTGCTGCTACTGTTTCCTTGGTGTGGATGTCGAAGATTTTCCACGCGTTGTAGTGTTTTTCGATGCCCAGGTGTAGTCCCCACTGCGCGAGTTGGGAGAATCGGCCGGCTCGTGCAGATGGGGGTCGGTACTGTACCATGCAGCCGAAAACTCTCAACATTTTTGTGCTGCCCAGTTTTCCTGTCCACAGCAGATGCGGTGATGCGTTGTTCGGGAGCGATGATGACGAGAGCAAGTTGTGCAGCATTACGGCGTGGTCCATTGCTTCGGGCCACTGGTGGTTGGGTAGGTGCATGCCACGTAGTAGCTTGCGCATGGTGGTCTGGAGAGTCCTGTTCATCCTTTCTGCTACACCCTGCTGTTGATGGGCGTAGGGAAGGGAGATGAGCCTCTTGATTCCTCTTTCTGCCAAGTACTGCTTGAACCTTTGTGAGGTGTATTCTCCTCCCCCGTCTGACTGGAAGTTCTTGAGTTTTACGCCTGATTCTCGTTCCGCCACTGGAAGCCAGGCGACGAAGGCCTCGAAGGCCATGTCCTTGCTCGGAAGATTGAGGTGCCAGACGTACCGTGTGGCTGCGTCGATGAACGTGATGGTGTAGTTGTATGTGTTTTGCCTGGGTTCGCGATTGTACAATATGTCACTGTACACTTTCTCGAGTGGTGCGTAAGCTGGTGCACTTGGGTTGTGGTGAGAGGCGAAAGGCTGATGCGGTAAGTCGGCTTCAGGACAGGTGAAGCATGTTCCGCGGACTCGCTGTAGTTCTCTGCCGTCAGTTAGGAGTAGGGAGTCTTTATCGAGCACGCCTGCTCTTATCGTGTTATTTAACACCGTGTTGCTTAGATGTCCCATTCTTGCGTGCCAGGTTCCTTCGGTGGCGCGATGTCCGGGTGAGCGTCGATACAAGTCAGAGTTGGAATAGAAGCTGGTGGTGAAATTGGTACTTTGATGACTTTCTCGTTGAGTCGGATTCAGCTGTTGCGCGGGGGTTGGTGGTGTGTCGTCGATGAAGATCAGTGCCGATGAAGGGCCAGCAGTTGGTGTTAATGTTGTCGCTACGGTTGCCGTTGTCTCTGCTGCTACCGTCGTTGTCTCTGCTGCTGCCGTCGTTGTCTCTGCTGCTGCCGTTGTTGTCTCTGCTGCTGCCGTCGTTGTCTCTGCTGCTGCCGTGTGTTGAATCGTTGCTAATGCTCTCGTTCGTTCTGCTTCAGGTATCGTGTGGGAATGCCAGAAGCCGCTTGGACTGAAGTCGGGATCAAGATCCGGCGGATGTGTCCAAGGAACGAAGTTGACGATGCCGTCGCTGTCGGCGGTGCCAAGATCTGGAACGAAGTCGAGGACGAAGACGTTGTTCTTCAATACTGCTTTCCCGATGTAGAGTCCGCCTTTCCCGTGGTACAGTTTGAATTCTTGAGTGGAGCTGTCTGCCTCGAGGTGGATCCCTTTTGACAAAATAGTAGCTAAGACTAAGAAGCCATAGCTAGGTTTAGGGTACACGAAAGAGAAGTGCAAGCAGTAGAAGAGGAAAGATGATTGAACTAGAAAGAAGCGGAGTACAAATAGCAAGCCCAAAAGGGTTATACTCACTATTGAGTACCCCACTACAGACTAGACAAGCATTATGTTCTGACACACCCCCATAGTCAAGGTGGGGTACAGCCAGCACAACAAGCATTCAGAGCAGTAGATCATAGTGATAAGCAAAGGCTAGAGACTAACACAGAGGGCAAGCGAGGAGGAGGAGAAACTGTGGGGGGCGATCTGCTGCAGGCGACGGGCGAAGCTGCAGACACAACGGGCAACAGGAGCGGCGCGCACAGTGGCTACCGAGCGCACGAGGGCACTGGACTACGGGGGTTATCAGGATCCGCGGCTACGAGGAGCGGCAGGAGCAACAGACCCACAGGCGACTGGCACAGCAGGCTCGCTGGGCTACCGAGAGCACGAGGGCTCCGGACTACAGGCACTGCAGACGACACGACTGCGACCTCCGCTCACCCCCCCCTGTCAGTCCCACACCCCCCTATCACACACCCCTTTGCTGCATCCCTAGCCCCACTCACACGCCACCCCCACTTAAACCCTAAACCCTCGGCTCCCACACATCCACCCCCCTCAGCGGCAGCTGCAGCAGTGGGAGACGAAGGAGGAGGAGGAGCAGGGGACGGAGCACACAACCAGCACCCCCATACGCGCCACCCCCACACGCGCCACCCCCAAACCCTAACAGAGGCAGCAGCGGGGGGAGGGGGGGGCGATCCGTGAGCGATTCGGGGGACGGCGGGCGGCTCCCCAGGGCGCCACGACGGGGCAGCGGGAGGGGGGCGAGTGCGGCTCCCAGGGCGCCTCGACGGGGCAGCGGGGGTCGCGCGCGCGGCTCCCCAGGGTGCCGCGACGGGGCAGCGGGGTCGCGCGCGGCTCCCCAGGGCGCCGCGACGCGGCTGCGGGGTCGCGCGCGGCTCCTTAGGGCGCCGCGACATGGCTGCGGGGTCGCGCGTGGCTCCCCAGGGCGCCGCGACGTGGCTGCGGGGCCGCGCGCGGCTCCCCAGGGCGCCGCGACGGGGCAGCGGGGGTGACGGGCGGGTCTGCTGCAGGCGACGGGGGGGTGGGGGGGGCGCTTCGACGGAGCAGCGAACCGCCGCGCGACCCGAACGCGCGGCGGGAAGAAAAATAAGACGTCGCGCGCCACGGGGCGCGCGACAGACAGGAAAGCAGCGGAAGCACGTGGGGCCCACAGGCCAAGAGCGTAACCGCTCTGATTCCATGACAAAATAGTAGCTAAGACTAAGAAGCCATAGCTAGGTTTAGGGTACACGAAAGAGAAGTGCAAGCAGTAGAAGAGGAAAGATGATTGAACTAGAAAGAAGCGGAGTACAAATAGCAAGCCCAAAAGGGTTATACTCACTATTGAGTACCCCACTACAGACTAGACAAGCATTATGTTCTGACACACCCCCATAGTCAAGGTGGGGTACAGCCAGCACAACAAGCATTCAGAGCAGTAGATCATAGTGATAAGCAAAGGCTAGAGACTAACACAGAGGGCAAGCGAGGAGGAGGAGAAACTGTGGGGGGCGATCTGCTGCAGGCGACGGGCGAAGCTGCAGACACAACGGGCAACAGGAGCGGCGCGCACAGTGGCTACCGAGCGCACGAGGGCACTGGACTACGGGGGTTATCAGGATCCGCGGCTACGAGGAGCGGCAGGAGCAACAGACCCACAGGCGACTGGCACAGCAGGCTCGCTGGGCTACCGAGAGCACGAGGGCTCCGGACTACAGGCACTGCAGACGACACGACTGCGACCTCCGCTCACCCCCCCCTGTCAGTCCCACACCCCCCTACCACACACCCCTTTGCTGCATCCCTAGCCCCACTCACACGCCACCCCCACTTAAACCCTAAACCCTCGGCTCCCACACATCCACCCCCCTCAGCGGCAGCTGCAGCAGTGGGAGACGAAGGAGGAGGAGGAGCAGGGGACGGAGCACACAACCAGCACCCCCATACGCGCCACCCCCACACGCGCCACCCCCAAACCCTAACAGAGGCAGCAGCGGGGGGGAGGGGGGGGCGATCCGTGAGCGATTCGGGGGACGGCGGGCGGCTCCCCAGGGCGCCACGACGGGGCAGCGGGAGGGGGGCGAGCGCGGCTCCCAGGGCGCCTCGACGGGGCAGCGGGGGTCGCGCGCGCGGCTCCCCAGGGCGCCGCGACGGGGCAGCGGGGGGTCGCGCGCGGCTCCCCAGGGCGCCGCGACGCGGCTGCGGGGTCGCGCGCGGCTCCTTAGGGCGCCGCGACATGGCTGCGGGGTCGCGCGTGGCTCCCCAGGGCGCCGCGACGTGGCTGCGGGGCCGCGCGCGGCTCCCCAGGGCGCCGCGACGGGGCAGCGGGGGTGACGGGCGGGTCTGCTGCAGGCGACGGGGGGGTGGGGGGGGCGCTTCGACGGAGCAGCGAACCGCCGCGCGACCCGAACGCGCGGCGGGAAGAAAAATAAGACGTCGCGCGCCACGGGGCGCGCGACAGACAGGAAAGCAGCGGAAGCACGTGGGGCCCACAGGCCAAGAGCGTAACCGCTCTGATTCCATGACAAAATAGTAGCTAAGACTAAGAAGCCATAGCTAGGTTTAGGGTACACGAAAGAGAAGTGCAAGCAGTAGAAGAGGAAAGATGATTGAACTAGAAAGAAGCGGAGTACAAATAGCAAGCCCAAAAGGGTTATACTCACTATTGAGTACCCCACTACAGACTAGACAAGCATTATGTTCTGACACCTTTCACCATTAGTTGACTGACGCTTAGTAAGTTGTAGCCGAGTCCTTCTGCTATTAAAACCTTTGACATTTGCAGTATCACGTTCGTCTCTCGTGACTGAAGTTGAACCACCCCTTGTCGTCGTGTGCGCAGGTTCTGGTTGTTGGCGACGGTGATGACGACTTCGCGTTGAAGTTGGTATTCCCGTTGAACGAAATGGCCTGAAGAGCACATATGTTGTCCGCAGCAACTGTCCAAGAACCAAGTGTCCTTCCCAGAAGGTTCGCTTTGGGCGATGGCTGCGTACGTCGGGTTGGGTTGGATTAACTCACGGCGAGGCGTGCTGTTGTCGAGTTGTTCTTCCGGTGAGTAATGCGGTGGTGACTCGGTGATGCAGGAGTCGGTCAGTCTTGCCATGCAGCTGACGATGTTTCTTGTTCCTTGTGCAGGTTGTCCCGTTGGTGTTGTTGAGGCTTGTACTTGAGTGGTGGGGTTCGCTTGCGTTGAGGTAACTTGACTGCTCGAGGGTCGAAGCTGCCGCTGCGTTGGTGTTGACTGCTGGCGGTTAGGGCAGTGTGTACGCGGATGTCCTGACGTCTTGCAGAGGTGACAAAACGGAGGTACGGGTTGCTATCCTTGGTACTTGTTCTGCCGGTGATTATTGTTGTAGCGCCGCTGAGTGTGAAAAGCAAACTCAGGTACTGACGTCTTTCTTTTGTGCCGTTCTTCTTGCAGGTCCATGTCTTGCTGCTCAGCGTGAATCTCGGCGCAGAGTGCTGCTTCTGATATTTTCCCGTGAGCTCGGAGTATGGCGCGAGTGGAGCGCCACTGAGGACCAAGACCGCCAATGACGACTGTGACGAAGGCGTCTTCTGATATCGACCCTCCGCATCGAAGGAGCTTGTCGCGCAACTCGCGACAGCGACTGATATACGCCATCCCCTTTTCGCCCGGTTTCATTTCCACTACTGTCAATTGCGCCATTAATCGACTTTGATTGACGCTGTCCGTTGCTTGATACAGGTTCTTCAGGTGGTTGTACGCGAGCTCGGCGGAGTTGCCGTATCCCCGGTAAGACCGAATGTTCTGCTGCTGATTCGGAGTGATGTTTCTCAGCAGGATTGTGTATGCCATCATTGACTGATAAGTGTACTGCTGCTTGTCGTACTGCGTGCCGTTTATTGGGTATGGCAGGGACCCGTCGAAGAAGCCAAGAATTTGCGCGCCTTCCATCATTAGCTCGAACTCAAACGACCAGGTAAAAAAGTCTTTCCCGTCGAACGGTCTTGATGTTTGCAGTTTCAAAACGTGCGCGAACTGCGACTGAGCTTGAAGTGCGTCTAAGTTTTTCTCTTGTCCAGGTGAAGGCTGCTGATACGGCACGAAGCTGATGGAGCCGCGCTGGGGCTCGTATGGAGCAAAGGTAGGCTGCTGCTGTTGATTTCCGCGCGCTTACGATGAGCCGTCCAGACTCATGGGTGTCACGTCGTTGTTGTTGTTGCTGTTGTTTGACTGCGCAGGTGCCGATTGCTGGTGTTGCTCGTAGAAGGACATGAAGGAGAAAAATTTCTCCATCATGCTTGGGTCGAAGCCTGCAGGTTGATTCGCAGGAGTTTCAGTAGACCCTGCTGCTGGTCTTGTCGTTGTGCCCTGCTCTGTCTGTAGGCCAGAGGCAGGAGGTGGAGTAGGAGTAGTGCCGGGAGAGCCGTTGGAAGAGTTTCTCTCCTTCTGGGTAGCCATGTCTTCTGATGTTGTAGGTGTTTTGGTAGTGGAATTTGTCCTGACTGCTCTTATACCATGTTGGGCTGAGAAAAAGCCCTTAGGATCTTTGCAGGACTGAATTCCTGCTAGGAGTGATGTAATAGCGGAAGCGTTTTTAATAAAGATTGTTGAACCACCTTGCGCTAGTATGTGAGGGCAAAGTAGATTGATTAAAGCAAAGAGATACAAGGTTTTATAAGAGTACAATGAATACGATAGGATTTAACCGATAATTGTTTTACTGTTGCTGTTGCGGTTCGATACAGTGACGACTCGGGCAACCGCTCAATGTCGAGGTCGGCTGTGTGTCCTTGCTGTCGTACTGTACTTGGTCGAGTCAAAGGTCGCGTGACCTTTGACCTTCGCGTAACCTCCGGCTGTTACCATTTTGTCAACCTCCGATGGTGGACTCGCCGTTGCTGTGCTATTGCTTGCTCCGTTTGTGCTTACTGTTTCGACACGACAGAGGCGCTTAAGTCATTGTTTCCAACAATTGCGACCCACACGGGTTGGGTCGACCAACCTCCGATTTTGAATTTCTCGGAAGGCTGCGTCGCAGGTCTACCCGACCAGGTTGGGTCAACCCGGCCGACCAAACCCAACCCAACCGAGCTGGAGAAGGTTACCCGAGCCTGCGAACTCTGTGGTCCTCACTCGGGTGTCGCCTGTATCTCGCCTAACAAAAAGTGACCCGGTAATATCGCCAAACATTGCCCAGCCAACCTTCCAACCCGCGCAGCAACTACGCTCTCCTTACTTCGAATTTGCAGGGAAGGCGACGGGAAATTCCTTGTTTTCTCGAGTCGCCATTTGGTTGGGTTGCGTCGGGTCGGGTCTAGCCGACCTGGTCGACCCGACCCGACCCAACCCTGTTGGGTCGCAACACGTCGTCATTTTCTGTGGGTTGTACCCCTTATTGTAATCCTGGTTTGCCCGTTCCTTTTGACACATAACAGAGGCCTGTGTGTAGCCGCACCTGCTGTTCTCCAAGGCGAAACCAGTTTCCCGCCAACCACCGCCAAGGCGAGGCTGAGCATCAAGCCAAGGAGATTCGGTTCGGAGACCCGTTGGGGATGATTTTGCTCACCCCTTATTCCCTCGTCTGGAGCATCTAGTCCTTCCATGTGCTGCTGAACCTGAACCTAGCACATTTTGGTTCCTCCTGAAAACTTGTCCTAGACTTAGTCCGACATCCCACCGCACTGCCGTCGTTTAGCAGATCAAACACCTTGCGTGCACGCCGTGGTTTCTAAACTGCACGCCGTTGCTGCATAGTCCGCATGTCAACTTTTAGATCTGTCGTTCACAAAGGTTAGCTGTGCGCGCGGTCAAGAACGAGCCAACAATATCTGTAGAAGGTTCTTGTGCTGACTTTAGTGAAGAACTGCGTCTGTGAGTGCTGCTCCTGTCGGTCTCCTTCCTCAGTATCATTTTTTTTTGGGGGGGTGAAAGTTTGCTATGTAGAAGCAATGTCAAATGTATTGATCAGTTTGCGGAGGAGTGTCATTACCTTAGAGTCCTGGTATCTGCACCAGAGTAGCCTTTTTTTATTATGCGAACCTGCCAATTTTCAGATTGAGAATATTCGTGCGAGAGGAGGTGATGCTGTTTATTTATTATCCTCACGTTTTCATTATCGCACACACTCACGTCGCCACCCTCTTCCCTCCCTCCCTCCCTCCCCACTCTTTCAAAAATGTCCGCACACTAGTCACTACCACTATCCTCCCCTCACTCCCCCGATGTTTTTTTTACCGTTTCTCCTCTATCATGCATGCCCTATATGCTTATAGCTTTTCATCAGATGGACTCAGCTGTACTTATTACTGTTCTTCCATATACGTTGTCGCATTAATGTTCCTCATTATTGTTCCTTTCCGCTGATTTTCGTCCCTTCATGTTCCCACTACAACTCCAGCCGTTACCATAGCCAGCGGACACGGTTGAGAAGCCCACATGGAGGGCGTGAAAAAGTTCACTGGCAGGGAGCTAGAGCAAGCAACCAACAAGTTCCACCGTGAAAACTCTCTCGGTAGAGGCGGCTTCGGTACAGGCTACAAGGGTCAAATCGACGGCCAACCAGTTCTTGTGATGAAGCTCAACCCGGACACTAGCCGGCAGGCAGGCGAGCGTTTTCTCCGCGAAGTGACAGTTCTCACACGCGCCGACCACCGCCACATTGTAAAGCTCATAGGCTACAATGCTGAGGCGCGCTGTATCGTGTACGAGGCACTCCCTGGCGGCAATCTCGAGGACAGGTTGGCGACTGAGGCTGGGCGCAAGTCTCTGAGGCAAAAAGACCGCCTGCGCATTGCAGCTGAGGTGGCGGAGGCGCTAGTGTTTTTGCACCGCCTGGACTACCCCATCCTGCACCAGGACGTGAAGCCCGCTAATGTCATGCTGGACGACGATCTTATCAGCAAGCTTGGGGGAGTGGGTCTGGCGAAGTTTCTACCAGTCAATGACTCATCGATTTGGGGCACTGTGGGATATATTGACCCTCTGCTACTGCGGACAGGCAAGTACGGCCCTCAGTCAGATGTATATGGGCTTGGGTTGGTGGTGCTGCAGCTGTTGACGGGAGAGAAGGTGAACAAGGTGCTGGAATACGCCAAGTTCGGGCTGGAAGGAGTGCTGGAGCACCTTGACAAGGAAGTCACGTGGAACGATAAGATCGTTCGTGATGTTGCTGAGCTGGCGTTGAGGTGCCGTGACAAGGCAAACCGGCCTGACCTGGAGTCGGTGGTGCTGCCAGCACTGCAGATCCTGGCCAAGGACACGGCCCTGGATCTGGATCAAGATGGGGCGCCACCTCCCAGGCAAGCAGCAGGAGGCTCGGGTGCAAGGGGGGGAGGAGGGAGAGGAGGACATGCGGGAGGGAGAGGGGCAGGGCGTGGGGCAGGGGAGGATGCACACAAGGCGACACAGGCAAGCGCAGCGAAGAAGTCATCATCCATGTTCAGCTTTTTCTGGGGCAGTGGTCGCAAGTGATATGGGGTGTACCTCAATGGCGCGCTTGTGTGACTCTCTTCGGAGTAGGTGGATAGCAGATAGGGTAGTTTGGCAGAAGCTGGACTGCTTTGTTGCCAGCAGTAACTGCGTAAACGGAACATTCAATGTGGCAAGCGGAATAAGTGTTTGCTGCTGGGTATGGATCGGTTCGGTGGTTGTTGGCATGTTGGGCGTGGAGCCAGGCACATGCAACAATAAGTTCCTTGGCTCTTCCCCCCCGGAGTCTCTCTCTCTCTCTCTCTCTCTCTCTCTCTCTCTCTCTCTCTCTCCTCTCTCTCTCTCTCTCTCTCATCTCTCTCCTCTCTCTCTCTCTCTCTCTCTCTCTCTCTCTCTCTCTCTCTCTCTCTCTCTCTCTCTCTCTCTCTCTCTCTCTCTCTCTCTCTCTCTCTCTCTCTCTCTCCCCCTCCCTCTCTCTCTCTCTCTCTCTCTCTCTCTCTCCTCTCCCCTCTCCCCCCCCCCCCCCCCCCCCCCCCCCCCCCCCCCCCCCCCCCCCCCCCCCCCCCCCCCCCCCCCCCCCCCCCCCCCCCCCCCCCCCCCCCCCCCTCTCTCTTTCTCTAGCTCGCTCTCTCTTTCTCTCTCGCCCTCACACGCACCCTCATACAGCTTAAACACTTGCTCACTCACTCTCCTCCCTCCATTCCCTCCTTTCTGTGTTTGGTTTTCCGCTGGAGGTTTTGTTGTGAATCAAACCGGCTCTAAGCTGCAAGGGCATGAAACTCTGCACTGAATCCAATCCAACCATCTCATATTCTCCAATAGGAAGGTGTCCTGTTTACACTAGTTACAGGGTGAAGACAGCCCTGGCCTGCCCATATCTGCCCTTATGCCAACATCTATCCATTGTTAGCTTTATCCCACAGTTTGGTAGTATATGTATGCTCAGGTTTTAACTGGTTGGGAGGAAAGCGGGTGGTGACAAAATAGGTGATAAATAGTGAATCTTTACAAGTACTTAACGGTACCATTCTTAGAAAAGGACATTTGGTTTTTTCAGTATGGATGAGTGGTAGCTTCTTTTTTTAATATACTACCGTATCACCCCGGATAAAAGCGCCGTCCTATTAAAAGCGCCGGCGCTTCTATCTGGAGCCATGCGCTTATGGCCGGTCCTCAATTATAAGCGCCCCCCCTAGGAAACCTTTACTTATTACAAGCGCACGTACATTTTTAATATAAAATTATGTACAAAACGATAACGAATTTCATTTTTGCAGCGAGTCAAATCTTATTTTCGCTTCGTTTGACTCGCGAAGACCTAACTGGCTGCGCGTCCAGTCAGGATGTGCTGGCATGCCTGCACAGTGACGCGAATTTGCCTGTGTGCAGGAAGCAGAATCGCTTCCGCGCGATTCTGCTTTGTGACGCTCTATTATTTCGACTCAATTGAAATGGCAACAATGAAAGGTACAGTTTGCTACCCTAAAAGTATAAATTTATATTTGTCATTTCATAAGCACATGCGCTTATGCCCGAAACTCAATTATAAGCGCCCCCCTTAAAATTTTTAATTATATTATAAGCGCATATGCGCTACTATCCGGGGGGATACGGTACGCAATGGATAGATGAATTGTAGTTGGAAATATAAAGTTACAAGAGAAAATTCGTGTGCCCTTCCACCATCTACTTTGGCGGAACGACATGATTGACATCTCGAAAGCAGACAGACTTGTTCGATGATCGCTGTGAGGAGTGACGAATGCAAACCGCCAGGCTCCTGAATAAAAAGCCCCACATACTAGCTGATTGAGAAGGCCACTTCTTAGCAATTGCAGATCGCAACCCCAAACATGGCGGACGGAGACGATAATGCAGCCGGCCAAGCACTTCAGATTGACCGAACGGAAATGCTCAAGGTCATCGAACAGATGATTAGCTACTCGACGGAATGCTCGGCTGACGCTGTATTGTGCTCGCGTGCTTGTCAGGAGATCTGTAATGCACTGAAAGAAGTCCAACCACTTTTTTTGGTTCTCAAGCACACTAACCTCACAGTAGCACAGGGTAACAGCTTGGTGGAATCTCTTTCTGAGATGGCTAGCTCACTGGCGGATGTGACTGTCTGCGTGGATTTGTGTCGCGATAGGCTATGGAAGTTTCACTTGCTTCAGCACTCGGATTCCTTCACTTCACGGCTTCAAGACGCAACGAAGAAAACGGGGGATGCATTATATGAGTTTGCCAGCACAAGGATCAAGGTGACCTGAAAGTTTAGCGTGCAGCCACGGAGGCATGTTCAAAGCGCGACACTAACATGCTTCATGTGAATAACAGATGGAACCGGGGTTTCCGGTTCACTTATTTTCGGACGTTCTCACAGCAGCGTCTAAAGCAGCTACGAAGCTCAAGAGCGTCGACGTGGACCTCGATCCTAATGATGCTCGTTTGAAAGAAATGGTAAATACTGGATGTGAAGAAGTCGTGAGCGGTGCATCTGATCACGCCTTGGACATAATACTTCAAGGAAGGCATGGATATTGGCGAAGTGTGCAAAGCATGAGTCAGCTCTCGCTTAATGATTCAAGTAATGGTCAGCAAACATCTCGTGGTCGTGAAGGAACGTCGTCTGGCAGGTGAGAAAGGTTGTTTTGACACATACTCCCCATCTCGCTTGAGCTAAACATTACATGAACGCAGACCGGCAAACGACGGAGAGATGCGCCTGGAGGCAACAAGAACAATGCTTGAATCCATACGGACAACGCAAGACAACGGTAACATCTTCGCTCCATCCGTTCTCAGCCCTCGCTCATTTGCCGAAGTAGCATCGCCTACTGGAACTGCGGAACCCAGCTCATTGCCAGAAACGTCTGGTAAGTTTTGACTCCCGTTAAAACTTATAAGGAAAAGAAGGGTAAACACTAACAAGCCGTTATTCTCAGACTCTGCCAACAATAATTTTAAGGCTCTGGATGATGCGCCGGCTGAAAAGTCAGGGAAAGACACCGTTAGTTATGGCACACCAGATCGACCTTTTGGCACAAGAAGGTAAGACCTCGTTTATGCTGTTCCGCTAGATTCATGCTGACAAACTCTTAACACAATGATTCTACAGGAGAAGGTCAAGCATGAACGATGAGCCACCTCCTGAGTTTCTATGTCCTATCACATGTGAACTGATGGCGGATCCAGTCATGGTTGTCACGGGACAAACTTATGAGAGGAGCTCCATCAGACAGTGGATAAGTGAGGGCCATCGTACATGCCCTATAACAAGTAAGTATCAAACACATCCCTTACTTTCAGAAATTTTGCCAATGGAAGGACTGTGATCTGACTATGCTGTCGTTCTGCTTATTATGATGCCAGGGATGCCTCTTGGGAACATTGAGCTGGTGCCTAACTACGCACTGCGAAACGCCATTCGAGCTTGGGCACAAAAACGGGGCATTGAGTTGAAGGAGCCTGAGTTCTTTCCGCCACCTCGTATAAGCGGAGCTCAATATAAGACAGCTAATAATGCCTCGGCACCATCACAGATCCCTACCTGGGACAATGCTCTGCCAGACAGGAGGAGCCCTTCCATGCTGGCTGTTACGCAGCTGTTCGTTGGTTCATCTGCTGACAAGGTCAATAATGTTGTGCTGAAGCACTCCTGGTATTAAGTTCTGTAGCTCATTGTTACCACGTTGATTTTACAGGACGCAGCTGTGGCTCAGCTTGCAACAACTGCAAGTGAAGACGGGGAAAATGGGAGGGTTTCAGTTGTACAGGCTGGTGCAATCCCACCCCTCATCATGGTTCTGCTTGAAGGCTCTGATTTTGCAAAGGAAACGGCAGCAAGATGCATCCGCTTCCTTTCCAGGAGCAACAACCCGATCATCACACAAGGTTCCGCAGCAGCTATCCCAGCTTTGGTCCGACTGCTCTCTGTGGTAAGTATGGGCTTGTTTGCACTCATGGCCGCTAGTTTGTGGCACTTAACAACCTCCTTTCTCTGCAGGGGTCTCAAGCTGCAAAGGAGGCCGCATGTGGTGCCCTTGTCAACCTCTCAGCCAAGACGGATGTCAACAAGTTCCAGATTGCAGTTGCTGGAGGAATAACTCCACTAGTTTCTCTTCTTGACTTCAACCAGCAAAATGCCTCAAGGACCTCCTATGAGTGCGCATCAGCAGCACTGTGCAATCTTGCTTTTGACAATGAGAACAGGTTGAAGATTGCTGCAGCCGGTGCCATCCCTTTGCTTGTCCAGGTATGATTCGAAGTTTATGTCATTAGTTTGTACAGATTCCACTGACGCTGTGTTATAACAGGTTGCGGCAAGATCCCCGACCCCAGAAGCTGGAGAATATGCCACTCACGCCCTTGGAAGCTTGGCTTGTGAAATCAATGAAAATGGGGAGAAAATTGTTCAGGTAACTTGATAGTTTCCAGCTTTGACCTTCAGTATGATTGGCTAACGCTGAACTTCTGTGGCGTGGCACAGGCCGGAGCTGTGTCAGTGCTGCTTGCAGCACTTCAGAACGGGTCTCCTTGGAGCAAAGAAGCAGCTGCACGGACACTTCGTAACTTATCATTCTTTGAGAACCTGCGAGAACCATTGCTTACAGCTGGAGCGGTTGATGTTTTGACCCGAGTGACAGAGTCGGGAACAGCCAGGGCAGCAGAGTCTGCCAGAGCAGCATTGAACCACCTGAGTAGAGCGACAAGGTCCACACAACCTACAAGTGGCACACAAGAGATGCGCATAGCGGCTCCTGCAGGAACAAGGGCAGCAGTACCTCCAGTAACCTCTGTTCCAGCCACAACGAACTCGGTCAATGCCACCAGCCGGTTGCAAATTTCAGCACGTCGAGTCGAGGCGAGTCGTCTTTTTGGCAGATCAAATGCTGGAAGAGTGCACCCAGAACCGGAACCTTCTAACGGAGGCACTGGCACATCTGGGCAAGGTGGCAGCAGTTCTAGAGGGACAACTCGGGTACAGACGAGGCCCAGTGCCAGTAGAGACAGTTCTAGGAGGTAAATATTTCTACAGGTCGTCTTGTTCATTCGTACGTGCTGGTGTCCCTATTGCTGCTGCACTCTTTCCTAATTTGTGTGAGAACATTTTATTGAGCTACAGTACTATTTTTTAGACATGCTAGTTCAGTGTGGTTGTGCTTCCTCACTGTATTTGCCTGAACAATTGGAGCAACGCGTTTATGTTAGAAACTAGAGACTGGAATGATTGGATTGAAAGAAGCAAGGGTACAAATAGGAAACCCTAGTTGGGGTTGTACCCTATATTGGCTACCCCACTACAGCCTACCAACATATAGCACATTTATACTTTGACACACCCCCATAGGCAAAGTGGGGGAGAGCAAGGGGTCACAAGACCAGTCAAGCAAAGCAAAGAACAAGCTCAGGGTGGATCACAATGTCACCACACTCTCTGAGCACAAGCAAAGGCCACAAGGCCAGTTCACATGCAGATTTATATAGAAGAACACAAGTAGTACAGTGATCAAAGCCTAGCAAGTGCAAGCATGCAAGGACATATATATAGATCACAGTACAAACAAAGTCAAGAAGTAAGCAAGTGAGAGAACGTGGACACAAGGCCTAACGCAGTACAGTGCCGCTGATGATCACTAGGCGGAAGCGCCTTGGTGAATATATCAGCAGTGTTGGCCTTCGAGTCCACGTACACAAGGCGAAGCTGGCCACGCTGCTGCAGCTCTCGAGCCAGAAAGTAACGGAGAGCAATGTGCTTCGTTCTGTGCTCCAGTCTGTGCTCCTGACACAAGGCAAGAGCTGCCTTGTTGTCGCCGTACAGAACTGGAGGAGAACGAGGCCGCTCACCCAGGTCAGTCAGCAGGTAGGTGAGCCAGCGTAGCTCCTGTGCAGCCATGGCCGTGGCGTAGATCTCAGCCTCACAACTGGAGCTGAGAACCGAAGAAGAGCGAGTGGAACACCAGGAGACAGAACCAGAGCCAAGGCTGAAAGTGTAACCCTGTGACGACCGCTGCGTAGCCAGGTCGTCAACCCAAGAGGCGTCTGAGTGTCCAGTGAGGACAACCGAGCCCTGTCCTCCAAGCACCAGCCCCATGCCTGATGTACTGCACAAGTAGCGCAGCACCCTCTTAGCAGCCTCCCAGTGCTCTCGCCTGTGTCTCCCAGGTGCGACGTAGCGAGCTAGGATGCTAAGAGGGTACGCAAGGTCAGGTCGAGTGCAGGTGATCAGGTACATGAGGCAGCCCACAAGCTCTGGGTACGGGCCACTCGGCTCTACGGACTCGTCCGAAGGTGGAGCTGAGAGCGAGTGGCTGGTAGACAGAGGAGTGGACTGAGGCGAGGAGAACTGGAAGCCGAAGCGCTGAAGGACCTGCTGCACCATGTGTGACAGAGTCAGGGTGATGGTGCGCCGTGCTCTGTCCCGGGTGATCTGCAAGCCAAGGTAACTGCGCAGCTCACCCAGGTCTGTGCACGTGTGTCTCTTCTGCAGCTCCGACTTCACAAGAGCAAGTGCCTCAGTGTTAGCAGTAGCAAAGACCAAGTCGTCGACGTACACGAGGATGTAGAACGGCAGCAGCGACGTGTCTGTGCGCAGGAACAGTGAAGGGTCTGCAGTGGAGGGAGCAAACCCAAGAGCCGCAAGTGTCGTCCTCAGTGTGTCGTGCCACTCACGTGGCGCCTGGCGGAGACCGTAAACTGGCCGTCGGAGGCTCCACTGGGTACCAGGAGGGAAAGACCCAGTGAAGCCAGGAGGGCGGCGCAGCCAGATCTCCTCGTGCAGGCTGCCCTGCAAGAAAGCCGTGCTGAAGTCAAGAGAGTGAAGCTCGTAGTCACGCTGAGCGGCAACGTGCAGCAGCATCCGAAGAGTGGTCATCTTCGGGGTAGGGGAGAAGGTCTGGAAGAAGTCAACTCCCTCTCGCTGACTGAAGCCTCGAGCAACGTAACGAGCCTTGAAGACAGGCGGAGAACCCGGCGGCCGCTTCACCCTGAAAATCCACATGCCATCGACGATGTTCGCCCCAGGAGGGGGAACCTCGTCAACGTAAGTGCCTGTGGACTTCCAGGATGCCATCTCTGCGTCCATGGCAGTCTGCCACTGAGAGGAGTAGGGACCCGCGATCGCCTCAGCGTAAGTGCGCGGGGTAGGGATGTCAAGAGCATCCGGGTCTCCCTCAGGGGCAAGCAGCATGGCCACGAGATGAGGCGCAGCGGCTGCAAGACACTCAAGGTCCTCGTGCCTGTCCTCAAGGACGTCCGTGCCAAGAACACACTCACCCCCGACGGACGGAGGACAGACAGACTCAGACTCAGCAACAAGACTAGAAGCGTAGTCTAGACGACAGGCAGCAGCAAAGTCCACAAGCTCAGCGACCAAGGCAGACGCAACAGCAGACTCAAACGACGGGTCAGTGACAACAGTGGCTAGCAGACGCGTGACAGTAGGGTGCTCAGCACGAAACCGGTCAGACGCAGGGTCCGCAACGTCAGGCAAAGAGGACGCAGGGGGAGACGGAAGAGGAGTACGCTTTGGAGTAGGGGACTGACGCAGGGCGACAAGGTGAGTGCCGGGGACAGCCGGCTGACGCGGACGAGGAACACGACGACCGGTACGACCAGGACGAATAGGCGAGACAGGACGCGACGCAGGCTCACAACGCTCAGTAAGACCCCCTGCCCGCTCAGTGTAAGGAGAAGGAGCAGGCAGCGGTGAGCCAGGCGGTAACGGAAGACCAGTAGACGAAGGGAGACTAAGAACCTGGCGAAGCACAGAGTCAGGCGGTGGCTGAGACGACGGAGACGGTGGAGCAAAGAACAGGCGTGGCTGCGTAGTGCCACCAGCACCAGCAGCTCCAGCACCTCCAACAGCTCCAGAAACCTCAGCACCAGCTCCTCCAGGACCAGCTCCACCAGCAGCAGCACCCCCAGAACCAGCACCCCCAGTCCCAGGGTCTCCAACCGCAGTGTCTCCAGCAGCAGCACCCGCAGGCTCAGCACCTCCAGCCCCAGCAGCTCCAGTACCCCCAGTACGAGCACCTCCGGGACCAGCACCACTCCCAGCTCCAGTGACGGCAGCAGAAGTACCTCCAGTAGCAGAGCCCCTAGCTCCAGAAGCGCGACCCTGACGGCGACCGTACCAGTCGTGTAGCTGCTGAGGGGTGAGAGGCACACGCGGACGAAGGCGGCTACTCCAAGGAGACCGTGCAACAGCAGACTCAGAACCCTCAGCGCCAGCACCCCCAACAGCTCCAGAACCTCCAGTGCCAGCACCCTCAGTAGTTGCCAACACCCTCAGCAGCTCCAGCGCCACCAGCACCAGGACCTCCAGCAGCTCCAGAACCTCCAGCGCTCGCACCCTCAGCAGCCCCAGAACCACCGGCTTTAGCACCACCAGCACCAGGACCTCCAGCAGCTCCAGAACCTCCAGCGCCCGCACCCTCAGCAGCCGCAGAGCCTCCAGCTCCAGCACCACCAGCTCCAGTAGAAACAGCTCCAGGAGCAGAGTCACCAGCTCCAGCGCCTCCCGCAGGAGGGCCCCTAGCTCCAGCAGCGCGACCCTGACGGCTAACGTACCACTCACGCAGCTGCACTGAGGAGAGAGGGAGTCGACGACGAGAGGGCAGCGGCGAGGCACCAGCGGAGCGACTACGGAGACGGCCGCTCCAGGGAGACTGCTCACCAGACGCCTCAGCACCCCCAGGTGCAGCACCCCCAGACTCAGTACCGCCAGACTCAGCACCCCCAGACCCCTCACACGCAGGCTCAGCACCTCCAGGCTCCACACCCTCAAGCTCCGCACCCCCAGGCTCAGTGTCTCCAAGCTCAGAACCCCCAGGCGTCGCACCCCCAGGCTCAGCACCCCCAGAAGTAGCACCCCGAGCAGGACCTGAGTCACCAGTGACCTCGACTGGCACAGGGAAGGGAGGAGGGTCTACCTGAGACACACCTGAAGGAGCAGGACCGGGAGCGGGGAGGGGGTCTACCTGGGGAGCACCTGGAGCGAGGAAGAGCGGCGGGGGGGGGGGGAGAGGGGCAGTGCGGTAGGGGAAGAGACGGTAAAAGGGAACTGACTCGTCGAACGTGACGTCCTGAGACGCAAAGACACGGCGCGAGGTGGGGTGGTAAAACTGCCAACCAGGCGCGTCAGGGACAAAGCCAAGGAAGACACAGGGAACAGCGCGGGCGGAGAGCTTGTCCGCGGAGGTATCGCGGACAAAGGCACGAGCACCCCAGACTCGGAAACGCGACGCATCGCCAACCTTCCCCGTCCACAGCAGGGTGGGCGAGGTCTCCGACAAGGAGACACGGGGCCAGAGGTTTAGCTGATGCGCGGCGTACCGGACCGCAAACAGCCACAGAAAATGGGGGGCAGCCGCATGGATCATGGAGGTACGAGCGACCTCCATGACTAAGCCAATGCGGCGCTCAGCAACCCCATTCTGCTGCGGAGAGGCCAGAAGCGTGAACGACTGGGTGATGCCGTGCTCCGCACAGAAGGCTGCCAAGAGGTCTGAGGAGAACTCACCACCTCTGTCAGAGTGCAGACGCAGGACGGAAAAATCCGTCCCGAACCGCTCGCGGAGGTGGAGACGGGCAGCGCGGATCCAAGGGATCAAAACATCAGGGACGCAGCAAGGGGAAGACCGTGGTGTAACGCGTGTAGTCGTCGACAACCAGCAGGAAGTACCGCTCGTGGCCCTGTCCACGGACGCGGGCTGGGCCCCACACGTCCAGGTGGAGAGTCTGCAGGGGAGCCTCTGTGGGAGGGAACGAGGAGGAGTGAGGAGCGGCGCGCTGCCGCCCCTCGACGCAAGGAATGCAGGGCGGCGCAAGCGAGGGAGGGAGGGCAGGCAAAGACCTGGGAAGACCAGAAACCAGGGAGCGAGAGTGCATGCCACGAAGGCGCTGCACCGAGGGGTGACCAAGGCGGTGGTGCCACAGGAGGGTCTGGTGCGACAAAGCGCGACACTCGCAGGGGGCCGCTAGCTGACCTGACGCAGACGCAGACGCAGCTACCTGAGGGGACTCAGTGGTCAGGGTGTACAGACTCGAGCCAGGCGCACGGGTAAACGTGGCAAGGTGTCGGCCCGTCCGAGCACACGTATAGTGAGTCACTCGCTGACTCGCAGGAGTGAACTGGTGAACCCCCCTATCCTGGAGGTCAGCTCCACTCACCAAGTTCGTGGAGAACGAGGGGAGGTAAAGACCTGACAGCGAGCCAGACGGGGCGGCCAAACACGGCAGAACCGTGGAGTAGTGGGCAAGGACCGGACCCCCGGAGGGGTCCGCCAGGGAGACTGGAACCGGCCGACTAAGCGGCGTGAGCGTGGTGCAGTCGCGAAAGAAGGAGCGGGAAGCTCCTGAGTCAAGGGTGAAGGTGTGCAGGACCGCAGCAGGCGCAGTACCAGAGAGAGCAGACTCACCAGCACCAGGAGCAGCAGCCTCACCAGTACCTAGAGCAGGAGACGTACTAGCACCCAGAGCAGCAGCCTCACCAGCACCTAGAGCAGGAGACGCACGAGCACCTAGAGCAGCAGCCTCACCAGTACCGAGAGCAGCAGGCGCTATATCAGGGTTAGGCGGTACGCACAGGTAACAGGCACGGTCAACACTAGTAGGCAATGCATACATGGCAGTGAGAATAGCATCATAGTCAAGAGCAAAGATATCTACCCCCTGTCCAAGCAGCTCCAGCCAGGTGGGGAGCTCAGCCTCGTCGCCAAACACGGTACGCCAGGCATCGCTCAGACGGGCGAAGCAGCGGGACTGTGTGTGACTAAGCGTCCCGCACGGCTGACCATTCCTAACACCTGTGCGAATGACGTACTGGCAGCGAACTGTACTCAAAGACCCGCGACTCTGAGCGTACCACTCATGGAGCTGCTGGGACGTAAGTGTCTCGCGTGGACGCCGCTGCAGCTGCAGCTGGCCACCGCCAGACGCTCCCAACTAGTATACCATTCACTAAGCTGCTGGGGCGTGAGAGACTCGCGTGAACGTCGCTGGAGCTGCATCTGGCCACCTGCTAATAGCAGTAGTAGTAGCAGCAGCTCGAGTAGGGCAGGCGCGGCAGGCAGGCAGGCAGGCCGGCAGGCAGGCAGGCAGGTAGGCCGGCAGGCAAGCAGGCAGGCAGGCAGGCAGGCCGGCAGGTAGGCAGGCAGGCAGGCCGGCAGGCAGGCAGGCAGGCAGGCAGGCCGGCAGGCAAGCAGGCAGGCAGGCAGGCAGGCCGGCAGGTAGGCAGGCAGGCAGGCAGGCAAGCAGGCAGGCAGGCAGGCAGGCAGGTGCTTGCCAAAGGCTGGAAGGGCAGGCGCTCACCGGGCGACGACGGGGCCGCAACAGTAGCTGCAGAATAGGGCCGCGGCAGCTGCAGGGCGGGGCCGCTTCAGCGGCAGTCGCAGGGTGGGGGCCGCAGCAGCTGCAGGGCGGGGCCGCATCAGCGGCAGGTCGGGGCCGTGGCAGCTGCAGGGCGGGGCCGTATCAGCGGCAGGTCGGGGCCGAGGCAGCTGCAGGGCTGTGCGGGCCGCGCGAGCGGTGCGCGGGGCAGCAGCAGGCCGCGCGCGGGCTGCGCGGGCTCAGTGCGGGCCGCGCAGGCTCAGGGCGGGCTGCGCGGGGCAACGCGCGGGGCTGCGACGGGCCGCGCGCGGGCTGCGCGAGGCAGCAGCGGGCTGTACGCGGCGCGGCGCGGGCTGCGCGGGCTCGGCGCGGGCTGCGCGCGGCAGCAGCGGGCTGCGCGCGGCAGCAGCGGGCTGCGCGCGGCTCGGCGCGGGCTGCGCGGGCTGCGTGCGGCTCGGCGCGGGCTGCGCGGGCTCGGCGCGGGCTGCGCGCGGCAGCGGTAGGCTGCGCGCGGCTCGGCGCGGGCTGTGCGGGCTCGGGGCGGGCTACGTGCGGCTGCAGCGGACTGCGCGCGACGCGGCACGGGCTGCACGGGCTCTTTGCAGGCTGCGCAGGGCGACGCGCGTGCTGGAAGGTGGGACACGCGCGTGACAACAGTAAACAGGAGGCAGGAGGCGTGACTGTCACAGGCTCATTCGTGGGGTAGCGGTAGGTGGGCTCTGAAACCATGTTAGAAACTAGAGACAGGAATGATTGGATTGAAAGAAGCAAGGGTACAAATAGGAAACCCTAGTTGGGGTTGTACCCCATATTGGCTACCCCACTACAGCCTACCAACATATAGCACATTTATACTTTGACAGTTCATACGGCCGGGTGTTTTCTGAAAGAATTGTAATCAATGATTCGTTCATGCTTACAAATAACCTGGACAAGATTGTTGATTACTTCACGTAACAGTCTGACTGATTCGGTACTTCTGTAAATTGGAGGATGGTCTAATACCGTAATCCCCCGCATAGTACACCCTAGGGTGTACTGATAAATACCCCTCTTTAGGGGGGTGTTTAATTATGGGGGGGGTGTAAGCCTCCACCCATGGGTGTTATGATAATGACATTTTTTTTTAACTGAGAAAACACATGTTTTTTGTTCTGAACTCACATTCAATTATCGAATCGAACTGAACGAGACTTTGCACTGCGCGTGGTGTGAGAGCCCTAGCAGGCCTCTCGCACGCGCAAAAAACGGTCGCAGGCAGCCCCCCAGCCTTTGGTGATAGCCTTTCAGAGCGACGCGCCCCTCCCCATAGGGAATTTCGTTAGAAATAGCCTCTCATTTTACGTTGAAATCAGGTGGCGGGTGTACTCAAAATTTCAGAAAAAAAATGGGGGGTGTTATAACTGGTGTATTTATGAGTACACCAACCGTAATTGAACACCCATGGGTGTTCAATTTTGGGGGGTGTACTCTGCGGGGGATTACGGTATTGGGATTGTGACAGAACTCAACATCTCTGGAGGACTGTACCCTTAAAGCCCGAGTCTAGAATGGCGTTTTTTCAACTTTAAGATTCTTGAACTTGACTTCGCCAAATAACATGGTAACCAGGTTGAGAAACCTGTTCCCTCACGACTCTCTGAGAAGTGAGATGGTCGGCCTTGTGGTGATTGGCCAAAAGTTCCACAGCCAAAACAGTGACGAACCTCGCCAGAAAACCCAAGACATGAAATCACTGTTCACGCTTACGGAAACTTGAAAGTTCAAGCTACCTTTCTAGACTCCATAGCTAGCCCACTACCTTGTCATTACCTATCAGTAGTTACGCCCACCTTCTTCTCCGTGCTCAGACTTTAGTACCACGTACAAACGGTCCTTCCCGTCAGATCCGCTCACACCAAATCGGAACTCCATAGCCCACGTCAATTACATAAATCTAGCGAGCGTGATCGCCAAGCACCTACGGCCACAGAAATATCGCGTTCGGCAGCACGCACACCAGGCTGTCTCGAAGTAGTCCACAGCCATCGCGACCGTGTCGAAGTATTCTCACTACCGCAAACACCCCTTTCGTACAAAACACTCTCACGGATTAGCCGTCACTCAAGCAATGAGTTTATGGCGCTCACTCACTCCGGTTGCAAGCTCACGAGCACCCACGACTCTCTTATTCCTATCGCTCACTCAATTTAGTCGTTCACAAATGCACATGTGACACTCACTCCCGTTCCGCACTTAGCCCCGTCGCGCACTGACTCCTGTCGCTCAATAACGATCGTCGCGCACTCACCCCAGTCGCTCACCCACTCCCTTCCCGCACTCCTCCCGTCCCGCCCTCCTCCCGTCCCGCCCTCCACCCGTCCCGCACTACTCCTATCGTCCCACACTCCTCCCGTCTCGCACTCACTCTCGTTCCGTTCTCACCCCCGTTGCGCACTCCCCCGTCGCTCACTCACCCTCCCTGCTCCACTCTCATCCCGCGCTCACTCTAATCCCGCACTCGCTCCCCGTCGCGCTCACTCTAATCCCACTCTCTCTCCCCCGTCGCGCTCACTCTAATCCCGCACTCCCCCCGTCGCGCTCACTCTAATCCTGCTCTCGCTCCCGTCGTTCACTCGCTCCCATCACCCACTTGTCGCAGGCACATGTCACTCACACACGACGCACACGACTCACCCACTCATCTCCTCCTCGCCCCTCTCCCGTCCATCTCCTCTCCTCTCCTTCCTTGCCTCTCTGTCCCCTCCTTCCCTTCCCCCATGTCTGCTCATCTCCACCTGCTCGCTCATTTCCCTCGTCCTCCCTGCTCCCGTCCCATCACATCGCCTTCTGTGTCGCTCACGCGCTGCTCCCCCTCCCGTACGCGCTTCCCCACTTCCCCGCGCTGCTTCCCCACTACCACTTCCTCTCCCCTTGCCATTCCTTCCCTTTTCTACATCCCCACTTGCACCTACTTCCGTTTTCCTCCTTTCGCTCTCTTTCTGTCTCCACCCTTCCGTTTATGCCCGCTTTCCTCCACTCATCTGTACTCATTCCCTCCATTCCTCTGCAACCTTCCCTGACTGCAACCTTCACTCACACATGCCCCCCCCCCACCCCTCTTCTCAGCTTCCCACATGCCCATTTCCTCCACTTTCCCCTGCCCGCCGCCCTTCTCACCTCACTCGTTTTTGGCCTCCCCTCTTCTCTGCGCCCTTATTCCTACATCCCCCCCCCCTTCCATCTATTCGCACCTCCTCCGATCCCCCTTCAAATGTCCTCCCTTCTCTCACTGAACCATCTCCTTCTTTCTCCCCCACTCTTTTCTTTCTTCTCATTGCATCCCTTCTTCCTCTTTGCCTCTCCTCTCCTCCCTCTCTGCCCCTCGTTCTCCTCTTCTCCTCCCTTCCCTATTTGCCCCTCTACCTTGATGTACCCTCCCACTTCACTCCTTTCCCTCTCTTCTGTTTTTCCCCCTTCCCTCCCTTGTCCCCTTGTCCCTTCCCTTCCTTGTCCTCTTGTCCCTTCCCTTGGCCTATCGTCCCTTCCCTTCATTGTCCTTTCATCCCTTCACGTCCCTGTCCTCCACTCCCTTCCCTACATCTCTCTTTCCAACCCACCCCTCTCTTCCTTCTACCCTTTCCTTCTCGCTGCCCAACCTGTGTCCGCTCCCTGGTTTCGCACTCCACTCCAGGGTCTTCTGAAACTACGCCCCTGCCTTGAATGTGCAGCACCACCACTCACCTTCCGCGGGTGTGAACCGGAAGAAAAGTGATATTGGGCATCGGACTGACTTTTTTTTAGTATTACGGTAGAAATAATTGACTTGACACTGTCAAATCTGCTTGGTTTGTGCCCTTTTTTTCATCAATAATGAAACTGTGGAACTGTTTTGTTATGAACACTACTGTCCGTCAATTACCCATGGAAAGGCGTCACTCAAATTAGGAGATAATTCCTACGAATTATCAAATTGGTAATGTATATGTTGAAACCCATTTTGTAACAGCTTTGTCAAGCTCAGTCAATCCCTCGATGCATCTTGCCTTCTGGCACTTTCGAGGCACTTTTGTCTTTTGCACCATCTTCAGGTTTCTTGAACTCGAAAGTACAAGCACCTGTTCACACTTCTTAGTCATCAAATTTCGCTACCCCTGTTCTGCGAATTCTACTCTCTCCACCTTTCATCAACCTAACTTCAACTTCAGTAATTTTGAAACTTTGCCATTCTAGACTCGGGCTTTAAAACCAGGGTCTCAAGTAGTCAATTTGTTTTGCAGTTGATGAATGGACCTTGACTAGGACTGGTTGGCGAGATGTAAAGTTTGATGAGGGGTGTGTCAGAATCTAGCAGGAGAATTAATGAACTATGAAAGGGTTGTGTACAAGTACTAACCCTAATTGGGTTGTACCCCATAGGCAAAGTGGGGGAGTACAAGCAACCACAGAGAAACAAAGAAAGCTCAGGGTGGATCACGAAGTCACCACGCAGTCCCAGCACAAGCAAATGGCCACAAGGCCAGTTCACATGCAGAGTTATATAAAACAGAGCAAACAGTACAGTGATCACAACCTAGCAAGTGTAAGCATGCAGATATATATGTAGATCACAGTACAAGCAAAGTCATGCAGTGAGCAAACGTAGGCACAAGGCCTAAAGCAGTACAGAAACGCTGATGATCACCAGGCGGAAGTGCCTTGGTGAATATATCAGCTGTGTTGGCCCGGGTGGCCACGTAAGCAAGACGAAGCTGACCATGCTGCTGCAACTCTCGAGCAAGGAAGTAACGCAGAGCGATGTGCTTCATTCTGTGCTCCAGTCTGTGCTCCTGACTGGCGATGGCGGCCTTGTTGTCTACGTACAGAACTGGAGGAGAACTAGGCCGCTCTCCCAAGTCGGTCAGCAGGTAGGTGAGCAAGCGTAACTCCTGTGCAGCCATGGCTCCTGCGTAGATCTCAGCCTCACAACTGGAGCTGAGAACAGAAGACGAGCGAGTAGAACGCCACGAAACAGAGCCGGAGCCAAGGCTGAAGGTATAACCCTGTGACGACCGCTGCGTAGCCAGGTCGTCAACCCAAGAGGCGTCTGAGTGTCCAGTGAGGACAACTCGACCCTGTCCTCCAAGCACAAGCCCCATGCCTCATGCACTGCACAAGTAGCGCAGCACCCTCTTAGCAGCCTCCCTGTGCTCTCGCCGGTGTTTCCCGGGCGCAACGTAGCGAGCCAGGATGCTAAGAGGGTACGCAAGGTCAGGTCGAGTGCAGGTCATCAGGTACATGAGGCAGCCCGTTAGCTCTGGATACGGGCCACTCGGCTCTACGGACTCGTCCGAAGGTGGAGCTGAGAGCGAGTGACCTGTAGGCAGAGGAGTGGACTGTGGCGAGGAGAACTGGAAGCCGAAACGCTGAAGGACCTGCTGCACCATGTGTGACTGAGTGAGGATGATGGTGCGCCGTGCTCTGTCCCGGGTGATCTACAAGCCAAGGTAGCTGCGCAGCTCACCCAGGTCAGTGCAGGTGTGTCTCTTCTGCAGCTCCGACTTCACAAGGGCTAGTGCCTCAGTGTCAGCAGTGGCAAAAACCAAGTCGTCGACGTACACGAGGATGTAGAACGGCGACAGCGAAGTGTTGGTGCGCAGAAACAGCGACGGGTCAGCAATCGAAGGAGCAAACCCGAGAGCCGCAAGTGTCGTCCTCAGTGTGTCATGCCACTCACGAGGCGCCTAGCGGAGACCGTAGACTGGCCGCCGGAGGCTCCACTGGGTACCTGCAGGAAACGACCCAGTGAAATCAGATGGGCGATGCAGCCAGATCTCTTCGTGCTGGCTGCCCTGTAAGAAAGCTGTGCTGAAGTCAAGAGAGTGCAGCTCGTAGTCACACTGAGCGGCAACGTGCAGCAGCACTCGAAGAGTGGTCATTTTCGGGGTAGGGGAGAAGGTCTGGAAGAAGTCAACTCCCTGTTGCTGACTGAAGCCTCGTGCAACGTAACGAGCCGCATGGATCATGGAGGTACGAGCGACCTCCATGACTAAGCCAATGCGGCGCTCAGCAACCCCATTCTGCTGCGGAGAGGCCAGAAGCGTGAACGACTGGGTGATGCCGTGCTCCGCACAGAAGGCTGCCAAGAGGTCTGAGGAGAACTCACCACCTCTGTCAGAGTGCAGACGCAGGACGGAAAAATCCGTCCCGAACCGCTCGCGGAGGTGGAGACGGGCAGCGCGGATCCAAGGGATCAAAACATCAGGGACCTCCCCCTTGCTGCGCAAGGGGAAGACCGTGGTGTAACGCGTGTAGTCGTCGACAACCAGCAGGAAGTACCGCTCGTGGCCCTGTCCACGGACGCGGGCTGGGCCCCACACGTCCAGGTGGAGAGTCTGCAGGGGAGCCTCTGTGGGAGGGAACGAGGAGGAGTGAGGAGCGGCGCGCTGCCGCCCCTCGACGCAAGGAATGCAGGGCGGCGCAAGCGAGGGAGGGAGGGCAGGCAAAGACCTGGGAAGACCAGAAACCAGGGAGCGAGAGTGCATGCCACGAAGGCGCTGCACCGAGGGGTGACCAAGGCGGTGGTGCCACAGGAGGGTCTGGTGCGACAAAGCGCGACACTCGCAGGGGGCCGCTAGCTGACCTGACGCAGACGCAGACGCAGCTACCTGAGGGGACTCAGTGGTCAGGGTGTACAGACTCGAGCCAGGCGCACGGGTAAACGTGGCAAGGTGTCGGCCCGTCCGAGCACACGTATAGTGAGTCACTCGCTGACTCGCAGGAGTGAACTGGTGAACCCCCCTATCCTGGAGGTCAGCTCCACTCACCAAGTTCGTGGAGAACGAGGGGAGGTAAAGACCTGACAGCGAGCCAGACGGGGCGGCCAAACACGGCAGAACCGTGGAGTAGTGGGCAAGGACCGGACCCCCGGAGGGGTCCGCCAGGGAGACTGGAACCGGCCGACTAAGCGGCGTGAGCGTGGTGCAGTCGCGAAAGAAGGAGCGGGAAGCTCCTGAGTCAAGGGTGAAGGTGTGCAGGACCGCAGCAGGCGCAGTACCAGAGAGAGCAGACTCACCAGCACCAGGAGCAGCAGCCTCACCAGTACCTAGAGCAGGAGACGTACTAGCACCCAGAGCAGCAGCCTCACCAGCACCTAGAGCAGGAGACGCACGAGCACCTAGAGCAGCAGCCTCACCAGTACCGAGAGCAGCAGGCGCTATATCAGGGTTAGGCGGTACGCACAGGTAACAGGCACGGTCAACACTAGTAGGCAATGCATACATGGCAGTGAGAATAGCATCATAGTCAAGAGCAAAGATATCTACCCCCTGTCCAAGCAGCTCCAGCCAGGTGGGGAGCTCAGCCTCGTCGCCAAACACGGTACGCCAGGCATCGCTCAGACGGGCGAAGCAGCGGGACTGTGTGTGACTAAGCGTCCCGCACGGCTGACCATTCCTAACACCTGTGCGAATGACGTACTGGCAGCGAACTGTACTCAAAGACCCGCGACTCTGAGCGTACCACTCATGGAGCTGCTGGGACGTAAGTGTCTCGCGTGGACGCCGCTGCAGCTGCAGCTGGCCACCGCCAGACGCTCCCAACTAGTATACCATTCACTAAGCTGCTGGGGCGTGAGAGACTCGCGTGAACGTCGCTGGAGCTGCATCTGGCCACCTGCTAATAGCAGTAGTAGTAGCAGCAGCTCGAGTAGGGCAGGCGCGGCAGGCAGGCAGGCAGGCCGGCAGGCAGGCAGGCAGGTAGGCCGGCAGGCAAGCAGGCAGGCAGGCAGGCAGGCCGGCAGGTAGGCAGGCAGGCAGGCCGGCAGGCAGGCAGGCAGGCAGGCAGGCCGGCAGGCAAGCAGGCAGGCAGGCAGGCAGGCCGGCAGGTAGGCAGGCAGGCAGGCAGGCAAGCAGGCAGGCAGGCAGGCAGGCAGGTGCTTGCCAAAGGCTGGAAGGGCAGGCGCTCACCGGGCGACGACGGGGCCGCAACAGTAGCTGCAGAATAGGGCCGCGGCAGCTGCAGGGCGGGGCCGCTTCAGCGGCAGTCGCAGGGTGGGGGCCGCAGCAGCTGCAGGGCGGGGCCGCATCAGCGGCAGGTCGGGGCCGTGGCAGCTGCAGGGCGGGGCCGTATCAGCGGCAGGTCGGGGCCGAGGCAGCTGCAGGGCTGTGCGGGCCGCGTGAGCGGTGCGCGGGGCAGCAGCAGGCCGCGCGCGGGCTGCGCGGGCTCAGTGCGGGCCGCGCAGGCTCAGGGCGGGCTGCGCGGGGCAACGCGCGGGGCTGCGACGGGCCGCGCGCGGGCTGCGCGAGGCAGCAGCGGGCTGTACGCGGCGCGGCGCGGGCTGCGCGGGCTCGGCGCGGGCTGCGCGCGGCAGCAGCGGGCTGCGCGCGGCAGCAGCGGGCTGCGCGCGGCTCGGCGCGGGCTGCGTGGGCTCGGCGCGGGCTGCGCGCGGCTCGGCGCGGGCTGTGCGCGGCAGCGGGCTGCGCGCGGCTGCGGGCTGTGCGGGCTCGGGGCGGGCTACGTGCGGCTGCAGCGGACTGCGCGCGACGCGGCACGGGCTGCACGGGCTCTTTGCAGGCTGCGCAGGGCGACGCGCGTGCTGGAAGGTGGGACACGCGCGTGACAACAGTAAACAGGAGGCAGGAGGCGTGACTGTCACAGGCTCATTCGTGGGGTAGCGGTAGGTGGGCTCTGAAACCATGTTAGAAACTAGAGACAGGAATGATTGGATTGAAAGAAGCAAGGGTACAAATAGGAAACCCTAGTTGGGGTTGTACCCCATATTGGCTACCCCACTACAGCCTACCAACATATAGCACATTTATACTTTGACAGTTCATACGGCCGGGTGTTTTCTGAAAGAATTGTAATCAATGATTCGTTCATGCTTACAAATAACCTGGACAAGATTGTTGATTACTTCACGTAACAGTCTGACTGATTCGGTACTTCTGTAAATTGGAGGATGGTCTAATACCGTAATCCCCCGCATAGTACACCCTAGGGTGTACTGATAAATACCCCTCTTTAGGGGGGTGTTTAATTATGGGGGGGGTGTAAGCCTCCACCCATGGGTGTTATGTAATGACATTTTTTTTTTAACTGAGAAAACACATGTTTTTTGTTCTGAACTCACATTCAATTATCGAATCGAACTGAACGAGACTTTGCACTGCGCGTGGTGTGAGAGCCCTAGCAGGCCTCTCGCACGCGCAAAAAACGGTCGCAGGCAGCCCCCCAGCCTTTGGTGATAGCCTTTCAGAGCGACGCGCCCCTCCCCATAGGGAATTTCGTTAGAAATAGCCTCTCATTTTACGTTGAAATCAGGTGGCGGGTGTACTCAAAATTTCAGAAAAAAAATGGGGGGTGTTATAACTGGTGTATTTATGAGTACACCCACCGTAATTGAACACCCATGGGTGTTCAATTTTGGGGGGTGTACTCTGCGGGGGATTACGGTATTGGGATTGTGACAGAACTCAACATCTCTGGAGGACTGTACCCTTAAAGCCCGAGTCTAGAATGGCGTTTTTTCAACTTTAAGATTCTTGAACTTGACTTCGCCAAATAACATGGTAACCAGGTTGAGAAACCTGTTCCCTCACGACTCTCTGAGAAGTGAGATGGTCGGCCTTGTGGTGATTGGCCAAAAGTTCCACAGCCAAAACAGTGACGAACCTCGCCAGAAAACCCAAGACATGAAATCACTGTTCACGCTTACGGAAACTTGAAAGTTCAAGCTACCTTTCTAGACTCCATAGCTAGCCCACTACCTTGTCATTACCTATCAGTAGTTACGCCCACCTTCTTCTCCGTGCTCAGACTTTAGTACCACGTACAAACGGTCCTTCCCGTCAGATCCGCTCACACCAAATCGGAACTCCATAGCCCACGTCAATTACATAAATCTAGCGAGCGTGATCGCCAAGCACCTACGGCCACAGAAATATCGCGTTCGGCAGCACGCACACCAGGCTGTCTCGAAGTAGTCCACAGCCATCGCGACCGTGTCGAAGTATTCTCACTACCGCAAACACCCCTTTCGTACAAAACACTCTCACGGATTAGCCGTCACTCAAGCAATGAGTTTATGGCGCTCACTCACTCCGGTTGCAAGCTCACGAGCACCCACGACTCTCTTATTCCTATCGCTCACTCAATTTAGTCGTTCACAAATGCACATGTGACACTCACTCCCGTTCCGCACTTAGCCCCGTCGCGCACTGACTCCTGTCGCTCAATAACGATCGTCGCGCACTCACCCCAGTCGCTCACCCACTCCCTTCCCGCACTCCTCCCGTCCCGCCCTCCTCCCGTCCCGCCCTCCACCCGTCCCGCACTACTCCTATCGTCCCACACTCCTCCCGTCTCGCACTCACTCTCGTTCCGTTCTCACCCCCGTTGCGCACTCCCCCGTCGCTCACTCACCCTCCCTGCTCCACTCTCATCCCGCGCTCACTCTAATCCCGCACTCGCTCCCCGTCGCGCTCACTCTAATCCCACTCTCTCTCCCCCGTCGCGCTCACCTCTAATCCCGCACTCCCCCCGTCGCGCTCACTCTAATCCTGCTCTCGCTCCCGTCGTTCACTCGCTCCCATCACCCACTTGTCGCAGGCACATGTCACTCACACACGACGCACACGACTCACCCACTCATCTCCTCCTCGCCCCTCTCCCGTCCATCTCCTCTCCTCTCCTTCCTTGCCTCTCTGTCCCCTCCTTCCCTTCCCCCATGTCTGCTCATCTCCACCTGCTCGCTCATTTCCCTCGTCCTCCCTGCTCCCGTCCCATCACATCGCCTTCTGTGTCGCTCACGCGCTGCTCCCCCTCCCGTACGCGCTTCCCCACTTCCCCGCGCTGCTTCCCCACTACCACTTCCTCTCCCCTTGCCATTCCTTCCCTTTTCTACATCCCCACTTGCACCTACTTCCGTTTTCCTCCTTTCGCTCTCTTTCTGTCTCCACCCTTCCGTTTATGCCCGCTTTCCTCCACTCATCTGTACTCATTCCCTCCATTCCTCTGCAACCTTCCCTGACTGCAACCTTCACTCACACATGCCCCCCCCCCACCCCTCTTCTCAGCTTCCCACATGCCCATTTCCTCCACTTTCCCCTGCCCGCCGCCCTTCTCACCTCACTCGTTTTTGGCCTCCCCTCTTCTCTGCGCCCTTATTCCTACATCCCCCCCCCCTTCCATCTATTCGCACCTCCTCCGATCCCCCCTTCAAATGTCCTCCCTTCTCTCACTGAACCATCTCCTTCTTTCTCCCCCACTCTTTTCTTTCTTCTCATTGCATCCCTTCTTCCTCTTTGCCTCTCCTCTCCTCCCTCTCTGCCCCTCGTTCTCCTCTTCTCCTCCCTTCCCTATTTGCCCCTCTACCTTGATGTACCCTCCCACTTCACTCCTTTCCCTCTCTTCTGTTTTTCCCCCTTCCCTCCCTTGTCCCCTTGTCCCTTCCCTTCCTTGTCCTCTTGTCCCTTCCCTTGGCCTATCGTCCCTTCCCTTCATTGTCCTTTCATCCCTTCACGTCCCTGTCCTCCACTCCCTTCCCTACATCTCTCTTTCCAACCCACCCCTCTCTTCCTTCTACCCTTTCCTTCTCGCTGCCCAACCTGTGTCCGCTCCCTGGTTTCGCACTCCACTCCAGGGTCTTCTGAAACTACGCCCCTGCCTTGAATGTGCAGCACCACCACTCACCTTCCGCGGGTGTGAACCGGAAGAAAAGTGATATTGGGCATCGGACTGACTTTTTTTAGTATTACGGTAGAAATAATTGACTTGACACTGTCAAATCTGCTTGGTTTGTGCCCTTTTTTTCATCAATAATGAAACTGTGGAACTGTTTTGTTATGAACACTACTGTCCGTCAATTACCCATGGAAAGGCGTCACTCAAATTAGGAGATAATTCCTACGAATTATCAAATTGGTAATGTATATGTTGAAACCCATTTTGTAACAGCTTTGTCAAGCTCAGTCAATCCCTCGATGCATCTTGCCTTCTGGCACTTTCGAGGCACTTTTGTCTTTTGCACCATCTTCAGGTTTCTTGAACTCGAAAGTACAAGCACCTGTTCACACTTCTTAGTCATCAAATTTCGCTACCCCTGTTCTGCGAATTCTACTCTCTCCACCTTTCATCAACCTAACTTCAACTTCAGTAATTTTGAAACTTTGCCATTCTAGACTCGGGCTTTAAAACCAGGGTCTCAAGTAGTCAGTTTGTTTTGCAGTTGATGAATGGACCTTGACTAGGACTGGTTGGCGAGATGTAAAGTTTGACGAGGGGTGTGTCAGAATCTAGCAGGAGAATTAATGAACTATGAAAGGGTTGTGTACAAGTACTAACCCTAATTGGGTTGTACCCCATAGGCAAAGTGGGGGAGTACAAGCAACCACAGAGAAACAAAGAAAGCTCAGGGTGGATCACGAAGTCACCACGCAGTCCCAGCACAAGCAAATGGCCACAAGGCCAGTTCACATGCAGAGTTATATAAAACAGAGCAAACAGTACAGTGATCACAACCTAGCAAGTGTAAGCATGCAGATATATATGTAGATCACAGTACAAGCAAAGTCATGCAGTGAGCAAACGTAGGCACAAGGCCTAAAGCAGTACAGAAACGCTGATGATCACCAGGCGGAAGTGCCTTGGTGAATATATCAGCTGTGTTGGCCCGGGTGGCCACGTAAGCAAGACGAAGCTGACCATGCTGCTGCAACTCTCGAGCAAGGAAGTAACGCAGAGCGATGTGCTTCATTCTGTGCTCCAGTCTGTGCTCCTGACTGGCGATGGCGGCCTTGTTGTCTACGTACAGAACTGGAGGAGAACTAGGCCGCTCTCCCAAGTCGGTCAGCAGGTAGGTGAGCAAGCGTAACTCCTGTGCAGCCATGGCTCCTGCGTAGATCTCATCCTCACAACTGGAGCTGAGAACAGAAGACGAGCGAGTAGAACGCCACGAAACAGAGCCGGAGCCAAGGCTGAAGGTATAACCCTGTGACGACCGCTGCGTAGCCAGGTCGTCAACCCAAGAGGCGTCTGAGTGTCCAGTGAGGACAACTCGACCCTGTCCTCCAAGCACAAGCCCCATGCCTGATGTACTGCACAAGTAGCGCAGCACCCTCTTAGCAGCCTCCCTGTGCTCTCGCCGGTGTTTCCCGGGCGCAACGTAGCGAGCCAGGATGCTAAGAGGGTCATCAGGTACATGAGGCAGCCCGTTAGCTCTGGATACGGGCCACTCGGCTCTACGGACTCGTCCGAAGGTGGAGCTGAGAGCGAGTGACCTGTAGGCAGAGGAGTGGACTGTGGCGAGGAGAACTGGAAGCCGAAACGCTGAAGGACCTGCTGCACCATGTGTGACTGAGTGAGGATGATGGTGCGCCGTGCTCTGTCCCGGGTGATCTACAAGCCAAGGTAGCTGCGCAGCTCACCCAGGTCAGTGCAGGTGTGTCTCTTCTGCAGCTCCGACTTCACAAGGGCTAGTGCCTCAGTGTCAGCAGTGGCAAAAACCAAGTCGTCGACGTACACGAGGATGTAGAACGGCGACAGCGAAGTGTTGGTGCGCAGAAACAGCGACGGGTCAGCAATCGAAGGAGCAAACCCGAGAGCCGCAAGTGTCGTCCTCAGTGTGTCGTGCCACTTACGAGGCGCCTAGCGGAGACCGTAGACTGGCCGCCGGAGGCTCCACTGGGTACCTGCAGGAAACGACCCAGTGAAATCAGATGGGCGATGCAGCCAGATCTCTTCGTGCTGGCTGCCCTGTAAGAAAGCTGTGCTGAAGTCAAGAGAGTGCAGCTCGTAGTCACGCTGAGCGGCAACGTGCAGCAGCACTCGAAGAGTGGTCATTTTCGGGGTAGGGGAGAAGGTCTGGAAGAAGTCAACTCCCTGTTGCTGACTGAAGCCTCGTGCAACGTAACGAGCCGCATGGATCATGGAGGTACGAGCGACCTCCATGACTAAGCCAATGCGGCGCTCAGCAACCCCATTCTGCTGCGGAGAGGCCAGAAGCGTGAACGACTGGGTGATGCCGTGCTCCGCACAGAAGGCTGCCAAGAGGTCTGAGGAGAACTCACCACCTCTGTCAGAGTGCAGACGCAGGACGGAAAAATCCGTCCCGAACCGCTCGCGGAGGTGGAGACGGGCAGCGCGGATCCAAGGGATCAAAACATCAGGGACCTCCCCCTTGCTGCGCAAGGGGAAGACCGTGGTGTAACGCGTGTAGTCGTCGACAACCAGCAGGAAGTACCGCTCGTGGCCCTGTCCACGGACGCGGGCTGGGCCCCACACGTCCAGGTGGAGAGTCTGCAGGGGAGCCTCTGTGGGAGGGAACGAGGAGGAGTGAGGAGCGGCGCGCTGCCGCCCCTCGACGCAAGGAATGCAGGGCGGCGCAAGCGAGGGAGGGAGGGCAGGCAAAGACCTGGGAAGACCAGAAACCAGGGAGCGAGAGTGCATGCCACGAAGGCGATGCACCGAGGGGTGACCAAGGCGGTGGTGCCACAGGAGGGTCTGGTGCGACAAAGCGCGACACTCGCAGGGGGCCGCTAGCTGACCTGACGCAGACGCAGACGCAGCTACCTGAGGGGACTCAGTGGTCAGGGTGTACAGACTCGAGCCAGGCGCACGGGTAAACGTGGCAAGGTGTCGGCCCGTCCGAGCACACGTATAGTGAGTCACTCGCTGACTCGCAGGAGTGAACTGGTGAACCCCCCTATCCTGGAGGTCAGCTCCACTCACCAAGTTCGTGGAGAACGAGGGGAGGTAAAGACCTGACAGCGAGCCAGACGGGGCGGCCAAACACGGCAGAACCGTGGAGTAGTGGGCAAGGACCGGACCCCCGGAGGGGTCCGCCAGGGAGACTGGAACCGGCCGACTAAGCGGCGTGAGCGTGGTGCAGTCGCGAAAGAAGGAGCGGGAAGCTCCTGAGTCAAGGGTGAAGGTGTGCAGGACCGCAGCAGGCGCAGTACCAGAGAGAGCAGACTCACCAGCACCAGGAGCAGCAGCCTCACCAGTACCTAGAGCAGGAGACGTACTAGCACCCAGAGCAGCAGCCTCACCAGCACCTAGAGCAGGAGACGCACGAGCACCTAGAGCAGCAGCCTCACCAGTACCGAGAGCAGCAGGCGCTATATCAGGGTTAGGCGGTACGCACAGGTAACAGGCACGGTCAACACTAGTAGGCAATGCATACATGGCAGTGAGAATAGCATCATAGTCAAGAGCAAAGATATCTACCCCCTGTCCAAGCAGCTCCAGCCAGGTGGGGAGCTCAGCCTCGTCGCCAAACACGGTACGCCAGGCATCGCTCAGACGGGCGAAGCAGCGGGACTGTGTGTGACTAAGCGTCCCGCACGGCTGACCATTCCTAACACCTGTGCGAATGACGTACTGGCAGCGAACTGTACTCAAAGACCCGCGACTCTGAGCGTACCACTCATGGAGCTGCTGGGACGTAAGTGTCTCGCGTGGACGCCGCTGCAGCTGCAGCTGGCCACCGCCAGACGCTCCCAACTAGTATACCATTCACTAAGCTGCTGGGGCGTGAGAGACTCGCGTGAACGTCGCTGGAGCTGCATCTGGCCACCTGCTAATAGCAGTAGTAGTAGCAGCAGCTCGAGTAGGGCAGGCGCGGCAGGCAGGCAGGCAGGCCGGCAGGCAGGCAGGCAGGTAGGCCGGCAGGCAAGCAGGCAGGCAGGCAGGCAGGCCGGCAGGTAGGCAGGCAGGCAGGCCGGCAGGCAGGCAGGCAGGCAGGCAGGCCGGCAGGCAAGCAGGCAGGCAGGCAGGCAGGCCGGCAGGTAGGCAGGCAGGCAGGCAGGCAAGCAGGCAGGCAGGCAGGCAGGCAGGTGCTTGCCAAAGGCTGGAAGGGCAGGCGCTCACCGGGCGACGACGGGGCCGCAACAGTAGCTGCAGAATAGGGCCGCGGCAGCTGCAGGGCGGGGCCGCTTCAGCGGCAGTCGCAGGGTGGGGGCCGCAGCAGCTGCAGGGCGGGGCCGCATCAGCGGCAGGTCGGGGCCGTGGCAGCTGCAGGGCGGGGCCGTATCAGCGGCAGGTCGGGGCCGAGGCAGCTGCAGGGCTGTGCGGGCCGCGCGAGCGGTGCACGGGGCAGCAGCAGGCCGCGCGCGGGCTGCGCGGGCTCAGTGCGGGCCGCGCAGGCTCAGGGCGGGCTGCGCGGGGCTGCGACGGGCCGCGCGCGGGCTGCGCGAGGCAGCAGCGGGCTGTACGCGGCGCGGCGCGGGCTGCGCGGGCTCGGCGCGGGCTGCGCGCGGCAGCAGCGGGCTGCGCGCGGCTGCGGGCTGCGCGCAGCTCGGAGCGGGCTGCGCGGGCTGCGTGCGGCTCGGCGCGGGCTGCGCGGGCTCGGCGCGGGTTGTGCGCGGCAGCGGTAGGCTGCGCGCGGCTCGGCGCGGGCTGTGCGGGCTCGGGGCGGGCTACGTGCGGCTGCAGCGGACTGCGCGCGACGCGGCACGGGCTGCACGGGCTATTTGCAGGCTGCGCAGGGCGACGCGCGTGCTGGAAGGTGGGACACGCGCGTGACAACAGTAAACAGGAGGCAGGAGGCGTGACTGTCACGGCTCATTCGTGGGGTAGCGGTAGGTGGGCTCTGAAACCATGTTAGAAACTAGAGACAGGAATGATTGGATTGAAAGAAGCAAGGGTACAAATAGGAAACCCTAGTTGGGGTTGTACCCCATATTGGCTACCCCACTACAGCTTACCAACATATAGCACATTTATACTTTGACAGTTCATACGGCCGGGTGTTTTCTGAAAGAACTGTAATCAATGATTCGTTCATGCTTACAAATAACCTGGACAAGATTGTTGATTACTTCACGTAACAGTCTGACTGATACGGTACTTCTGTAAATTGGAGGATGGTCTAATACCGTAATCCCCCGCATAGTACACCCTAGGGTGTACTGATAAATACCCCTCTTTAGGGGGGTGTTTAATTATGGGGGGGGTGTAAGCCTCCACCCATGGGTGTTATGTAATGACATTTTTTTTTTTAACTGAGAAAACACATGTTTTTTGTTCTGAACTCACATTCAATTATCGAATCGAACTGAACGAGACTTTGCACTGCGCGTGGTGTGAGAGCCCTAGCAGGCCTCTCGCACGCGCAAAAAACGGTCGCAGGCAGCCCCCCAGCCTTTGGTGATAGCCTTTCAGAGCGACGCGCCCCTCCCCATAGGGAATTTCGTTAGAAATAGCCTCTCATTTTACGTTGAAATCAGGTGGCGGGTGTACTCAAAATTTCAGAAAAAAAATGGGGGGTGTTATAACTGGTGTATTTATGAGTACACCCACCGTAATTGAACACCCATGGGTGTTCAATTTTGGGGGGTGTACTCTGCGGGGGATTACGGTATTGGGATTGTGACAGAACTCAACATCTCTGGAGGACTGTACCCTTAAAGCCCGAGTCTAGAATGGCGTTTTTTCAACTTTAAGATTCTTGAACTTGACTTCGCCAAATAACATGGTAACCAGGTTGAGAAACCTGTTCCCTCACGACTCTCTGAGAAGTGAGATGGTCGGCCTTGTGGTGATTGGCCAAAAGTTCCACAGCCAAAACAGTGACGAACCTCGCCAGAAAACCCAAGACATGAAATCACTGTTCACGCTTACGGAAACTTGAAAGTTCAAGCTACCTTTCTAGACTCCATAGCTAGCCCACTACCTTGTCATTACCTATCAGTAGTTACGCCCACCTTCTTCTCCGTGCTCAGACTTTAGTACCACGTACAAACGGTCCTTCCCGTCAGATCCGCTCACACCAAATCGGAACTCCATAGCCCACGTCAATTACATAAATCTAGCGAGCGTGATCGCCAAGCACCTACGGCCACAGAAATATCGCGTTCGGCAGCACGCACACCAGGCTGTCTCGAAGTAGTCCACAGCCATCGCGACCGTGTCGAAGTATTCTCACTACCGCAAACACCCCTTTCGTACAAAACACTCTCACGGATTAGCCGTCACTCAAGCAATGAGTTTATGGCGCTCACTCACTCCGGTTGCAAGCTCACGAGCACCCACGACTCTCTTATTCCTATCGCTCACTCAATTTAGTCGTTCACAAATGCACATGTGACACTCACTCCCGTTCCGCACTTAGCCCCGTCGCGCACTGACTCCTGTCGCTCAATAACGATCGTCGCGCACTCACCCCAGTCGCTCACCCACTCCCTTCCCGCACTCCTCCCGTCCCGCCCTCCTCCCGTCCCGCCCTCCACCCGTCCCGCACTACTCCTATCGTCCCACACTCCTCCCGTCTCGCACTCACTCTCGTTCCGTTCTCACCCCCGTTGCGCACTCCCCCGTCGCTCACTCACCCTCCCTGCTCCACTCTCATCCCGCGCTCACTCTAATCCCGCACTCGCTCCCCGTCGCGCTCACTCTAATCCCACTCTCTCTCCCCCGTCGCGCTCACTCTAATCCCGCACTCCCCCCGTCGCGCTCACTCTAATCCTGCTCTCGCTCCCGTCGTTCACTCGCTCCCATCACCCACTTGTCGCAGGCACATGTCACTCACACACGACGCACACGACTCACCCACTCATCTCCTCCTCGCCCCTCTCCCGTCCATCTCCTCTCCTCTCCTTCCTTGCCTCTCTGTCCCCTCCTTCCCTTCCCCCATGTCTGCTCATCTCCACCTGCTCGCTCATTTCCCTCGTCCTCCCTGCTCCCGTCCCATCACATCGCCTTCTGTGTCGCTCACGCGCTGCTCCCCCTCCCGTACGCGCTTCCCCACTTCCCCGCGCTGCTTCCCCACTACCACTTCCTCTCCCCTTGCCATTCCTTCCCTTTTCTACATCCCCACTTGCACCTACTTCCGTTTTCCTCCTTTCGCTCTCTTTCTGTCTCCACCCTTCCGTTTATGCCCGCTTTCCTCCACTCATCTGTACTCATTCCCTCCATTCCTCTGCAACCTTCCCTGACTGCAACCTTCACTCACACATGCCCCCCCCCCACCCCTCTTCTCAGCTTCCCACATGCCCATTTCCTCCACTTTCCCCTGCCCGCCGCCCTTCTCACCTCACTCGTTTTTGGCCTCCCCTCTTCTCTGCGCCCTTATTCCTACATCCCCCCCCCCTTCCATCTATTCGCACCTCCTCCGATCCCCCCTTCAAATGTCCTCCCTTCTCTCACTGAACCATCTCCTTCTTTCTCCCCCACTCTTTTCTTTCTTCTCATTGCATCCCTTCTTCCTCTTTGCCTCTCCTCTCCTCCCTCTCTGCCCCTCGTTCTCCTCTTCTCCTCCCTTCCCTATTTGCCCCTCTACCTTGATGTACCCTCCCACTTCACTCCTTTCCCTCTCTTCTGTTTTTCCCCCTTCCCTCCCTTGTCCCCTTGTCCCTTCCCTTCCTTGTCCTCTTGTCCCTTCCCTTGGCCTATCGTCCCTTCCCTTCATTGTCCTTTCATCCCTTCACGTCCCTGTCCTCCACTCCCTTCCCTACATCTCTCTTTCCAACCCACCCCTCTCTTCCTTCTACCCTTTCCTTCTCGCTGCCCAACCTGTGTCCGCTCCCTGGTTTCGCACTCCACTCCAGGGTCTTCTGAAACTACGCCCCTGCCTTGAATGTGCAGCACCACCACTCACCTTCCGCGGGTGTGAACCGGAAGAAAAGTGATATTGGGCATCGGACTGACTTTTTTTTAGTATTACGGTAGAAATAATTGACTTGACACTGTCAAATCTGCTTGGTTTGTGCCCTTTTTTTCATCAATAATGAAACTGTGGAACTGTTTTGTTATGAACACTACTGTCCGTCAATTACCCATGGAAAGGCGTCACTCAAATTAGGAGATAATTCCTACGAATTATCAAATTGGTAATGTATATGTTGAAACCCATTTTGTAACAGCTTTGTCAAGCTCAGTCAATCCCTCGATGCATCTTGCCTTCTGGCACTTTCGAGGCACTTTTGTCTTTTGCACCATCTTCAGGTTTCTTGAACTCGAAAGTACAAGCACCTGTTCACACTTCTTAGTCATCAAATTTCGCTACCCCTGTTCTGCGAATTCTACTCTCTCCACCTTTCATCAACCTAACTTCAACTTCAGTAATTTTGAAACTTTGCCATTCTAGACTCGGGCTTTAAAACCAGGGTCTCAAGTAGTCAATTTGTTTTGCAGTTGATGAATGGACCTTGACTAGGACTGGTTGGCGAGATGTAAAGTTTGATGAGGGGTGTGTCAGAATCTAGCAGGAGAATTAATGAACTATGAAAGGGTTGTGTACAAGTACTAACCCTAATTGGGTTGTACCCCATAGGCAAAGTGGGGGAGTACAAGCAACCACAGAGAAACAAAGAAAGCTCAGGGTGGATCACGAAGTCACCACGCAGTCCCAGCACAAGCAAATGGCCACAAGGCCAGTTCACATGCAGAGTTATATAAAACAGAGCAAACAGTACAGTGATCACAACCTAGCAAGTGTAAGCATGCAGATATATATGTAGATCACAGTACAAGCAAAGTCATGCAGTGAGAAAACGTAGGCACAAGGCCTAAAGCAGTACAGAAACGCTGATGATCACCAGGTGGAAGTGCCTTGGTGAATATATCAGCTGTGTTGGCCCGGGTGGCCACGTAAGCAAGACGAAGCTGACCATGCTGCTGCAACTCTCGAGCAAGGAAGTAACGCAGAGCGATGTGCTTCATTCTGTGCTCCAGTCTGTGCTCCTGACTGGCGATGGCGGCCTTGTTGTCTACGTACAGAACTGGAGGAGAACTAGGCCGCTCTCCCAAGTCGGTCAGCAGGTAGGTGAGCAAGCGTAACTCCTGTGCAGCCATGGCTCCTGCGTAGATCTCAGCCTCACAACTGGAGCTGAGAACAGAAGACGAGCGAGTAGAACGCCACGAAACAGAGCCGGAGCCAAGGCTGAAGGTATAACCCTGTGACGACCGCTGCGTAGCCAGGTCGTCAACCCAAGAGGCGTCTGAGTGTCCAATGAGGACAACTCGACCCTGTCCTCCAAGCACAAGCCCCATGCCTGATGTATTGCACAAGTAGCGCAGCACCCTCTTAGCAGCCTCCCTGTGCTCTCGCCGGTGTTTCCCGGGCGCAACGTAGCGAGCCAGGATGCTAAGAGGGTACGCAAGGTCAGGTCGAGTGCAGGTCATCAGGTACATGAGGCAGCCCGTTAGCTCTGGATACGGGCCACTCGGCTCTACGGACTCGTCCGAAGGTGGAGCTGAGAGCGAGTGACCTGTAGGCAGAGGAGTGGACTGTGGCGAGGAGAACTGGAAGCCGAAACGCTGAAGGACCTGCTGCACCATGTGTGACTGAGTGAGGATGATGGTGCGCCGTGCTCTGTCCCGGGTGATCTACAAGCCAAGGTAGCTGCGCAGCTCACCCAGGTCAGTGCAGGTGTGTCTCTTCTGCAGCTCCGACTTCACAAGGGCTAGTGCCTCAGTGTCAGCAGTGGCAAAAACCAAGTCGTCGACGTACACGAGGATGTAGAACGGCGACAGCGAAGTGTCGGTGCGCAGAAACAGCGACGAGTCAGCAGTCGAAGGAGCAAACCCGAGAGCCGCAAGTGTCGTCCTCAGTGTGTCGTGCCACTTACGAGGCGCCTAGCGGAGACCGTAGACTGGCCGCCGGAGGCTCCACTGGGTACCTGCAGGAAACGACCCAGTGAAATCAGATGGGCGACGCAGCCAGATCTCTTCGTGCCGGCTGCCCTGTAAGAAAGCTGTGCTGAAGTCAAGAGAGTGCAGCTCGTAGTCACGCTGAGCGGCAACGTGCAGCAGCACTCGAAGAGTGGTCATCTTTGGGGTAGGGGAGAAGGTCTGGAAGAAGTCAACTCCCTGTTGCTGACTGAAGCCTCGTGCAACGTAACGAGCCTTGAAGACAGGCGGAGAACCCGGCGGCCGCTTCACCCTGAAAATCCACATGCCATCGACTATGTTCGCCCCAGGAGGGGGAACTGCATCGACGTAAGTGCCTGTGGACTTCCAGGATGCCATCTTTGTTTCCATGGCTGTCTGCCACTGAGAGGAGCAGGGACCCGAAATCGCCTCTACGTAAGAGCGCGGGGTCGGGATGTCCAGTGCATCCGGGTCTCCCTCAGGTGCAAGCAGCCAGGCCACGAGATGAGGTACAGCAGCCGCAAGACACTCAAAGTCCTCCTGCCTGTCCTCAAAGACGTCCGTGCCAAGAGCACACTCACCCCCGATGGACGGAGGACAAACAAACGCAGACTCAGCAACGAGACTAGTGGCGTAGTTTAGACGACACACAACAGCAAAGTCCACAAGCTCAACAACTAAGGCAGACGCAGCAGTAGACTCAAACGACGGGTCAGTGAAGATTGTGGCCAGGAGACGCGTGAAAATGGGGCCGGCAGCACGAACCAAGTCAGACGCAAGGTCCGGGACGTCAGGAAGAGATGACGCAGGAGGAGACGGCAGCGGGACACGCTGCAGAACGGAGGAAGGACGAAGTGCCATAGTGTGCGTGCCGGGGACAGGAGGAGGACGCGGACGAGGAACACGACGAGCTCGGTGAACAGTGCGAACAGGGGAGGCAGGACGAGACGCAGGCTCACGACGCTCTGTAAGGGAGACTGGTTTCTCAGTGTAACGGGGAGGGGCAGGCAGTGGTGAGTCTGGAGGAAGGGCAGTGGACGAAGGAAGACTAATTACCTGACGGAGTACCGACTCGGGCGGTAGTGAGGACAGCTGTGGCGGCGGCAAGAAAAACGGGCGCTGCTGCACAGGGCCCCCAGTTCCAGCACCTCCAGCTCCTGTGCCTCCAGCTCCAGTGCTTCCAGCGCCAGCGCCCACAGCTCCAGCGCCTGCAGCTCCTGTGCCTCCAGCTCCAGCACCTCCAGCGCCAGTGCCTCCAGCGCCAGCGCCTCCAGCTCCAGGGCCTCCAGCTCCAGCGCCTCCAGCTCCAGTGCCTCCAGCTCCAGCGCCTCCAGCTCTTGCGTCTCCAGCTCCAGCGCCTCCAGCTCCAGTGCCTCCAGCTCCAGCGCCTCCAGCGGCAGTGTCTCCAGCTCCAGCAGCGCGACTCCGAAGGCGGGTGCGCCGAGCAAACCACTCGCGCAGCTGCTGTGGGGAGAGAGGCTCCACAGTGCCTCCAGCACCCGTACCTCCAGGACGAGCCACCCCAGTACCTCCAGTACCTCCAGCTCCAGTACCTCTAGCGTCAGCGCCTCCAGCTCCAGGGCCTCCAGCTCCAGCGCCTCCAGCTCCAGTGCCCACAGCGCCAGCACCTCCAGCGGCAGTGCCTCCAGCGCTAGCGCCTCCAGCTCCAGCACCTCCAGCTCCAGCACCTCCAGCTCCAGCGCCTCCAGCTCCAGTGCCTCCAGCTCCAGCGCCTCCAGCGCCAGTGCCTCCAGCTCCAGTGCCTCCAGCTCCAGTGCCTCCAGCTCCAGCACCTCCAGCTCCAGCGCCTCCAGCTCCAGCGCCTCCAGCTCCAGTGCCTCCAGCGCCAGTGCCTCCAGCTCCAGCAGCGCCACTCCGAAGGTGGATGCGCCGAGCAAACCACTCGCGCAGCTGCTGTGGTGAGAGAGGCTCTCGCTGGCCAGACCGCTGCGGTGAGGCACCCGTAGGACCACCAGCAGACGCAGCACCACCAGGCTCAGCACCCCCAGACTCAGCACCCCCAGGCTCAGCACCCCCAGACGCAGCACCCCGAGCAGCTCTAGCGTCTCCAGCCGGAGCGCCTCCAGCTCCAGCGCCTCCAGCTACAGGGCCGTGAGCCCCAGTGCCTCCAGCTCCAGTGCCTCCAGCTCCAAGGTCTCTAGCTCCAGCGCCTCCAGCTCCAGTGCCACTCCGTAGGCGGGTGCGCCGAGCAAACAACTCACGCTGCTGCTGTGGTGAGAGAGGCTCCCGTCGGGTAGACGCAGTACCACTAGGCTCAGCACCCCCAGGCTCCGCACCCGCAGGCTCAGCACCCCGAGCAGCACCACCCCCAGCAGCACCAGAGTCACCAGTGACCTCGACAGGCTCAGCCAAGGGAAGTGGGTCTACCTGAGAGACACCTGAAGGAGCAGGACCCTGAGGGGGGAGGGGGTCTACCGGAGGGGGACGTGGCGCGAGGAAGAGCGGCGGGGGGGGGGGGAGAGGGGCAGTGCGGTAGGGGAAGAGACGGTAGAAGGGAACCGACTCGTCAAACGTGACGTCCTGAGAGGACAGAACACGGCGCGAGGTGGGGTGGTAAAACTGCCAGCCATGCGCGTCAGGGGGGAAGCCAAGGAAGACGCAGGGAATGGCACGGGAGGAGAGCTTGTTCGCGGAGGTATCGCGGACAAAGGCACGAGCGCCCCAGACCCGGAACACCGACGCATCGCCAACCTCCCCCGTCCAACGCAGTGTAGCAAGCCAATGTGGCGCTCAACAATCCCATTCTGCTGTGGGGAGGCCGGAAGCGTGAATGACTGGAGGATGCCCTCCCCACGACAAAATTTCCGCAAGAGGTCGGAGGAGAACTCACCACCTCTGTTAGAGTGCAGACGCAGGACAGGAAGGTCCGTGCGGAACCGCTCGCGGAGCTGGAGACGGACAGCGCGGATCCAAGGGATCAAAACATCAGGGACCTCCCCCTTGCTGCGCAAGGGGAAGACCGTGGTGTAACACGTGTAGTCGTCAAGAACCAGCAGAAAGTATAGCTCGCGGCCCTATCCCTGGACGCGGCCTGGGCCCCACACGTCCATGTGGAGAGTCTGCAGGGGAGCCTCTATCGGGGGAAACGAGGAGGAGTGAGGAGCGGCGCTCTGCCGCCCCTCGACGCAAGGAAGGCAGGGCGGGGCAGGCGAGCGCGGGAGGGGGGGCAGAGACCTGGGAAGGCCAGAGACAAGGAGGCGGGAGTGCATGCCACGAAGGCGTGGCAGGGAGGGGTGACCAAGGCGGTGGTGCCAGAGGAGAGTCTGGTGCGAGAGGAGGCGACACGAACAAGGGGCAGATAGTTGACCTGACGCAGACACCTGACCAGACGCAGCGACCTTAGTAGGCTCAGTAGTCAGTGTAAACAGGCTCGACCCAGGTCGACGGGTGAATGTGGCCAGGTGACGGCCCGTCCGTGCACACGTGCAGATCGCCACACGCTGTCCTCCAGGGGTAAAGGTATCAACCCAAGCATCCTGAAGGACGGCGTTACTCACCAAGTTTGTCGAGAACGAGGGGAGGTGAAGACCTGTCAGTGAGCCAGACGGAACCGCCGGACACGGGAGAACAGTGGAGGAACGTGCAAGAACTGGGCCCCCGGAGGGGTCAGCCAAAGATACTGCAACAGGTGCAGGGAGTGGTGTGACTGTGGTACTGTCGCGAAAGAAGCAGCGAGAAGCACCTGAGTCAAGCGTGAAGGTGTGCAAGGCCTCAGCAGGCGCAGTACTAGAGAGAGCAGACTCACTAGCACCTAGAGCAGCAGCCTCTATACCAGGGTCGGGCGGCACACACAGGTAACAGTCACCCTCAGTACCAACAGTCAAAGCATACATGGCAGTAAGGATAGCGTCATAGTCTAGAGCAAATATATCCACATTGTTCCGAAGCAGCTCTAGCCAGCGGGGGAGCTCAGCCTCGTCGCCAAACTCTGCGCGCCAGGCGTCGTTCAGACAAGAAAAGCGACGGGACTGTGTGTGGCCAACTGTCCCGCAAGTCTGACCAGCCCGATCACCTGTGCGAATGACGTATAGGCAGCGAGTATTACTGCGAGACGCCCCACGCTAAGCGCACCACTCACGAAGCTGCTGGGACGTAAGGGTCTCGCGCGGACGCCGCTGCAGCTGCATCTGGCCACTGCCAGAAACTCCCCACTGAACAGCTCCACCGCGACTGCCACTACGGCCGCCGCCACCACTCCCACTGCTGCCACCACCGCCGCCACCACTCCCACCGCTACCACGAAGAGAAGTCATAGCGGGCAAAGCAAGGAGGCGTGCGACCAGCAGGGCAGCACGCAGGGAAGGCAGGGCGGCGAACAGGCACTAGGGTTAGTGCGTAGGGTTGGGCGGGGCGGCGCACGGTCAGGGAAGGGCGGCGCGCGGCCAGAGCAGGGTGGCGTGCTGCAAGTAGGGCGGCGCGCGGGCAGGGGATGGCGCGCGTGCAGGCAAGGGGCAGCGCGCGGGCTGCCAGGGGCGGTGCGTGGGCTGCAAGGGCGGCGCGCGGGCAAGAAAGGGCAGTGTGCGGGCTGCAAGGGGCGGCGTGCGGGCTGCCAGGGGCGGTGTGTGGGCTGCAAGGGCGGCGCGCGGGCAGGAAAGCGCAGCGCGCGGGCTGCAAGGGCGGCGCGCGGGCTGCAAGGGCGGCGCGCGGGCTGGGCGTGCGCGGGGCGGCGCGACGCAGGGCAGGGCCAGGCGCGCGCGGGCGGCGTGACGCAGGGCAGGGCGTGCGCGGGGCGGCGCAACGCAGGGCATGGCAGTGCGTGCGCTGGGCAGCGCAGCGCAGGGCAGGGCAAGGTAGCGCGGCAGCCAGCAGGGCGGCGCGCGGGCAGGGGAGCGTGACTAGTGGGGCAGCGCGACGGACAGGGTAGGGCGCTACGAGCAGGGTAACGCGCTACGGGCAGGGAACTGTACGGTGGGCCCTAAAAAAAACGGTCCTGGAACAGGACCTGCTCTGAAACCATGTCAAAATCTAGCAGGAGAATGAATGAACTATGCAAGTGTTGGGTACAAGCACTAACCCTAATTGGGTTTTACCCCATACAGGCTATCCCACTACAGCCTACACAATACAATGTTCTGACAGGGTGTAGCGAGGGGGGCGAAGGAAACACAAATCGCAGGGTGCATCCAAACCTTCTAGGCTCGGATTTTGGATCGGTGCCGAAGCAAAATCACCAGCAAAGTGTATGAGCTTCTCGAAAGTCTCAAGTACTCAGCATTCTGTTTTGCAATTGAATCAAGGTGTCGCACACTGAATTGCCAGATCTACCAATGAACTTCGCCTACTCGAACAGGGTGACTGAGCATCAAATGTGTTGCAGTTGAAGGCAGATTCTCTTGCATGAGACCCTGGTTTTAATATACAATATCAATGCCCTCCTTCCTGACTTCCCATAGCCATAACAGAAGACACATACGGCATCAGTAACATACATATGAACGTACCCTACACTTTTCTGTGGGTTACAAACTACTGGAGAATGGAGAAAGGAACTACAGGTCTCCAATCTGTCCTAGAAACAGCACTACACACTAGAAAGCCAGAGTCAAATGCATTTCCATCTTGTTAAAAACCACTGCTTAGAAAAGGTGGAGCGAGCGTTTCTTGGCATCCTGCTTCCACTTGGGCTGCTTGTAAAAGGCCTCCTTATCACATCCAAACACTTGGAGAAAGTCCGCATCCGACAGGTAAGCCTGCCACGCCAAGCCAAACATGGTTAGAGTAAGATGAGGGGATTGTGAGTGGCAGGGTGATAAAGAGCCATGTCACTTGCTGCCAACAATCATACAAGCGCATGGACATCTGTGGCAGTCTCACGGAACACCTCCACCGCTCATCACACCTGCTCATTTGCACATCACCCCTGCTCATTGCGCTCCTGTGCATCACACACCTCTCGCTTCTTGGTGTCAATGCCAGGAGCAGGGTCCGTGCTGTTGACTGTGAGCCTCTCCAGAGCGTATTGGGCGCCCTCCACGGCTGCTTCAGCGTCTCCCGCATTCGATGGCTCAGCTCCCTCAGGGACGGGGGTGGGCACCGGGGAGGAGGGCGTGACAGTGACAGCAGCGGGACTGGCAGCGGGCTGTGGTTGAGGTGTGGAGGATGGCGAGCCAGCCGTGGCAGCAGGCGATTGCACCTTGGGGACGGAGTATGCTGCTCCTCCTCCGCCTGTTGAAATGAGTTTGGGATTCACACAATCATGCAATCGAAAATGCATCTGGCCCCAAGCTGGTGATTACCTTGGGCCTACTATGCATATGCGATCAAGTGTTTTGGGCATGTCGTCGAGGAAAAAAACAACAAAGGAGGTGCGATGGGGTGAGAATGACCCCACAATGACACATCGACATGACCAATTCAGCATACCAAGCAGAGACATTTCGTTCCACCATTAAGCATGGGGCGGCACTCACTCTTCCTTTTCTCCGCGGTTAGAGTCCCCGAGAGGGCAGCGATAGCAGCAGCGCGCTGGGAGGCAGCAGACATGGGTGCCGCAGCCTCGGCAGCAGGAGCAGGCTCGGGCGTAGCCACGGGAGCAGGTGCGGCGGCAGCAGGAGCAGCAGCGGCAGGTTCAGGCTTGGTGGGTACCCCCTTGATGGCGCCCTTGAGGGCCGCCATTGCTGCTGCCATCTGAGAGGAAGCTGACTCCTTGGCAGCCGGTGGAGGAGTAGCAGCAGCAGGCTCTGCCGGCGAGGCTGCTGCGGCAGGCTCAGCAGCTGCTGGTGCCGCAGCGGCACCGCCAGCAGCAGCGCCTGGAGCAGCGCCTGCAGCAGCAGCAGCAGCAGCAGCAGCGGGGTGGGATGATGCTAGGCCAAGTGTTGCCAACTTGCGCTTGGCCGCCTGAAAGAAATTCATTAGGGTGAGGAGAAGGGAGAGATTGGTGGAGAAAGAGAGGGATTGGATGCGCAGAACAGGGGCACATGCAGTGAAGTATGCGGGACATCAATCGGCATGGCAATATGAGAGCTTTCAACATACGGTATGCAGCTGGCAGCAGATAGCCTTATACGCACGAGCATCCCATTGAACTCAGCACAGTTGTCATACCGATCAAAAGTGACCAAACAGTCCACATCCAGCCAGGAGAGCAGAGAGTGGCATCAATGGTGGGCTCATCTGCATGTCATGCCATGCAGCAAACATCCCTAGCACCGCCACATGCCAATACGCCATCCCACCACCCCCGTCACCACACAAAAATGTGCCATGTTCATGCCCCCATGCCCCCATGCCCCCATGCCAGCTGCACTCACGTCGGACAGCTCCACCTCGCGGCCCTGCAGGTGCGCCAGCTTGCGCTCGTGCGGGTCCACAAAGGCCTGGATGGGTAGCAGGGGCAGTCGCAGGCAGCAGAGGGCAGCAGAGGGCAGCAGAGGGCAGCAGTGGAAAGAAGGGGGCATCAGCGGGGTGGAATAGTGGTTTAGAGGGGGGAAGCGGCATGTGAATGGAATGGAATGGTACATGAGGTTGGAATGAGGGGGCGCATGGCGTTGTGCATCAACAGGTCCTCCGAAGCACGGGCAGACATTCAATCAGCACACGCCAGGCAGGCATACCCCGGTGTGGTGGGCTCCCCATGCAAGTGGTGAGTGAGCATGGCCATAGCACAGCCCAAACCAAGGTCAAGCGACAAGAGGCATGTGTGCATGAGCGTGAGGGGGACGCAGAGTCATGTATCCAGTCGTCTAGTGTACACGCATCCCATCCCGTTCCTGCCCATCCCATCCCATCCCATCCCATCCCATCCCATCCCATCCCATCCCATCCCATCCCATCCCATCCCATCCCATCCCATCCCATCCCATCCCATCCCATCCCATCCCATCCCATCCCATCCCATCCCATCGCATCCCATCCCATCTCATCCCATCCCATCCCATCCCATCGCATGTAGCAGGCGGCACGCACAGCGGTCTTGGTGGGGTCCCAGTGGAAGTGTGTGGTGAACATGGGCGGCTCAAAGCCCTCCACTACACGAATGATCGTCACCTCCTTCGACCGCCCCTCGCTGCCCGCCACTGCCTCCACGTACCGCTGCCAGAGAGGGGGAGGGAGAGAGGGCGGGGGGGGCAGGGGGAAAGTGCCACGGGGACAGGGGGGGAGTGCAACGGGGACAGGGGGGGAGTGCCACGGGGACAGGGGGGGAGTGCAACGGGGACAGGGGGGGAGTGCCACGGGGACAGGGGGGGAGTGCCACGGGGACAGGGGGGGAGTGCCACGGGGACAGGGGGGGAGTGCCACGGGGACAGGGGGGGAGTGCCACGGGGACAGGGGGGGAGTGCCACGGGGACAGGGGGGGAGTGCCACGGGGACAGGGGGGGAGTGCCACGGGGACAGGGGGGGAGTGCCACGGGGACAGGGGGGGAGTGCCACGGGGACAAGGGGGGAGTGGCAGAAGGCAGGGAATGAGTGCAGGAGGGAGAGGAGCGGGGAGAGTTGCGTGAAAGAGTTTTGGTGAGGGGGATGCTAATTGAGAGCTGAGATCAAAGGAGGCATCATGAGCACAAGACACCTGGAGTGACCACATCAGCACGAGCGCGGTCATGGGCCCTTTTGTAGAGCCCACAGCACAGCACAGCACAGCACCGCACAGCACAGCACAGCACAGCACAGCACATTCCAACAGCCTCAGCACACCGCACAGCTCGCCCACGCACCTGCGCGTACTCAAAGGCGTCCTTCTTGTCCTTGTCGGGCAGGTTGACGCCCACCCACACAAACACCTCGCTGTGCGTGTCCAGCAGCATCACGTCCTCGCTGATCAAATCCTCCTGCTCGTAGTTGGGTACCTCCACCACCTGCCCTCTCCACATGGCATGGCAAGACGGGAGGGGAGGGGAGGGGAGGGGAGGGAGGATAGAAGGCTTATCACATGTATGCGATTTAAGGTCGGAGATGGGGGCGCAGGGACATGAGAAGGGGACTTGCAGGGAGACTCAAAGCTCACGTAGCGAAAGGGCAGCTCACCATCCACTGAAAAAGGGGAGCTTACCTTGGCAGCAGCTGTAGCCGCGACGTGACAAGAAGGGTTGATGCCATGTTGCAATGGCACATGGCACACACACGACACATGGAATACACATTGGACATGGTACATAGGACACACACGCACGTGGCACATTGCACATTCACACACACCAACGTACACACATGGAAGGGGGAAGGGTTTGGGTGGGTGGGAAACAAAGATGCATGCGGAATTTGGAAGGTGAATTAAATGAACGCCAGGAAGAGTGAAGGAAACGACAATAGAGGCGCCTCAAAATTTGGAAGGTGTATCAGATGAAGGCCAAGAAGAGAAGAGAGGAGGAAGGAGAGGAGGGAGGAGAGGAAAGAAGAGAGGAGGGAATAGGAAGGAGGCAACAAGGGATGAGTGAAGTAAGGAGAGAAGCCGGGGATGGGAAAGGAGAAGGGAGGAGAGAGGAAGGAGATGGGAGGGGTGCACGGGTGGAGGGGTGCACGGGTGGAGGTGAGCGGCGGGGAGGGCAAGCGGTTGGAGAGGATGGAGTCTTCCAAACGACCTTTGGAGAATTCTGACAAGCGGCTTCAGTTGCCACTCTCAGTCGTCTTCCCCATCTTCCATGTCGCCCACTCTCCCTCCATGCATACCCCTCTCCCTCCATGCATACCCCTCTCCCTCCATGCATACCCCTCTCCCTCCATGCATACCCCTCTCCCTCCATGCATACCCCTCTCCCTCCATGCATACCCCTCTCCCTCCATGCATACCCCTCTCCATCCATGCATACCCCTCTGTCAAGCATTACACTCTCAACCCCAAAACCAGCACCAGCTCCCAACCGTGCAGGTTTCCCACCCGTCCCTTTCTTCCCACGCCAGACTAGCCTGCGGCGCCTCGATATAGTACACACACCACCTCGCTGTAATCACGCACGCAGACTGCCTCGCTATAGTCACCTGCAGTGCCGGTGTAGTGGAAGAGGCGCGCGTCCCGCTGCGCCTCGCGCTGCTCGCGCTGGGCGGGGTAGTCCCCCTTGGCGCCCAGGTGCCCCCAGAACACCGACGTCTCCTTGCCCTCCGCCAGCTGCTTCAGCGCTACCCCGGGCTGTTGGGGGAAAGCAGGCAAGGGAGGGGAGGGAGGATGAAGGGCGCCGGGCAGGCATAGGCTGGAGAGAGCCACACCCTTGGCGCCCAGGTGCCCCCACCACACTGATGCCCCCTTGCCCTCTGCTACCTGCTTCAGTGCTGCCCCGGGCTGTGGCAGGGGGAAGGCGGAAAAGGGGAGGGAGGATGAAGGGCGGCGGGCAGGCAGAGGGTGGAAAAGGCGACAGCATGAGAGCCCAGGTGCCCCACAACACCGACGTCTCCTTGCCCCAGGCTGATCGGGGCAGGGCGAAGGGAGGGTATGGGGGGAGGAGGGATGAACAAGGGCGGCAGGAAGGCTGGGGCAGGAAAGAATGATCCGACGGGAGTGGGTGCCTTGTTGGATTTGCCACCCCTGTGCTGCATGGCCACCCACCGCACATCACCATGGCCACCCACCGCACATCACCATCGACACCCACCGCACATCACCATGGACACCCACCGCACATCACCATGGACACCCACCGCACATCACCATGGACGCCCACCGCACATCACCATGGACACCCACCGCACATCACCATGGACACCCACCACACATCACCATGGACACCCACCGCACATCACCATGGACACCCACCGCACATCACCATGGACACCCACCGCACATCACCATGGACACCCACCGCACATCACCATGGGCACCCACCGCACATCACCATGGACACCCACCGCACATCACCATGGACACCCACCGCACATCACCATGGACACCCACCGCACATCACCATGGACACCCACCGCACATCACCATTGACACCCACCGCACATCACCATGGACACCCACCGCACATCACCATGGACACCCACCGCACATCACCATTGACACCCACCGCACATCACCATTGACACCCACCGCACATCACCATGGACACCCACCGCACATCACCATGGACACCCACCGCACATCACCATTGACACCCACCGCACATCACCATGCTTTCACGAATCCCGCGTGGCATTGGAGTATTCGGCAGACGCAGGTGGGAAGGTGGTGCAGTGCAGGCTCCAAGTGAATTCCCCAGGGACAAGCAGACTCTCAAAGGTACAGCCACTTGCACGATGGTCACTCCTTCACACGCATGGCAGCTGCTTCCCAAGCACGGCGGTAGGCACGGCGGTAGGCACGGCGTTGGGCATGGCGTTGGGCATGGCGGTAGGCATGGCGGCAGGCATGGGTGGGTGTACCTTGAAGATTTCAGCAGCGGTGGTGGCGGCGGCCTTGTCGGCGTCGGTGCTGTTCTTGCCCACCCACAGGAATGGGTTGGCGGGTGTCTGCAGCAGCATGCACTCCGATGAGTTTAGCGACCGCGGCACCTGCCGTGGTGTGGTGTGGTGTGGTGTGGTGTGGTGTGGTATGGTGTGGTGTGGCGTGGTGTGAGTGCGGAGAATCATAGAAACGCACATGCAGCAGACACAAGTGAGCACACATGCAGCAGACACAAGTGAGCACACATGCAGCAGACACAAGTGAGCACACATGCAGCAGACACAAGTGAGCACACATGCAGCAGACACAAGTGAGCACACATGCAGCAGACACAAGTGAGCACACATGCAGCAGACACAAGTGAGCACACATGCAGCAGACACAAGTGAGCACACATGCAGCAGACACAAGTGAGCACACATGCATGGTCATTCGTGCATGCACACACACACACGCACACACGCACACACACACACACACGCGCACACACACACACACACACACACACACGCACACACACATGCACAAACAATGCACATGGGGGCACACACGCATGCTCATGCCACTTAGTTGGAATCGCGAATTCAATCCAATTCCCACACAAACAAACCCTCCGGAAAATCTGGTTTGCAACAGTACCCAAACCAAACAAGAAACGAGACGGACCATAAGCGTTGTCCAAGCATACCAAGCAAATACATTCCACACAGACGTGGTGTGGTGGGCAGTAAAGAGGCAAGTGCCTGCGCCAGAGCAGGCTGGAGCAGCCATGTGGAGCTTGGTGAGGCTGCTTGGGAGGCCTGCTTGGCCGCGTGCAGTGGTCTCACCGTGTCCATTTGAACGGCCAGGATGAGCCCGTTGTCGCGCGCCCGCACTCGGAAGAGAGCGATGCCCGCCGCGTCATACGCCTCTGATGCCTTGCCCTGCCAAGCGGGGAGGGGGGGGGGGAGAGGTGAGACCATCCCAGTGATGGGGAGAGAGGAATGAGGGTGTGGGGAGAGAGGAGCGATAAGGGGGGTGGGGGAGAGGGTGGAGAAGGGGAGAGGAAACGAGGATGGGGCAAGGAAAAGGTGAAGCGATCAGCCATGACATGGGGCAGTGAGGGACAGACGTGGTGAGAGGAAAGCAGGATGAGAGAGGAGGGGATGAAGGGGAGATGGGGGAGGGCAGTTAGTTCATGTGATATTAACAAGGCAACACTCAGCAACAACGAAATGAGGACACGGGTAAATGAGCGAGGCCACATGCCGACACACCACAAGCCGACACACCACAAGCCGACACACCACAAGCCGACACACCACAAGCCGACAAACTGCAAGCCAACACACAGAGAGCACGGAGAGGTATTGAGGCAGAAAGGAAGGGAAGCGCACCTTGAGGAAGAGCAGATGGTTCTTGAAGAGCGAGAGGAATTGCTCTGGCTCCCTGCCCTGCACCACCCGCACCTGAGAGACAGCGAGGGTGGGGAAGAAAGCAGGGCATAGAGTGGGGAGTAGGGAGGGGCATAAGGCGAGAGAGAGGAAAAGAAAAAGAGAGAGAGGAGACGGTTACACAAGCAATTGCTGGTGCGGAGGCCGCCGTGCTGCATGGATGATTTTACTGTGAGGGCAGTGTGACAGGGCAGTGTGACAGTGCAGTGTGACAGGGCAGTGTGACAGGGCAGTGTGACAGGGCAGTGTGACAGGGCAGTGTGACAGTTGACAGACACCGCCTCACTGCAGCATCCCGAAAGTGGCATGGCAGCACACACACCCCCATGGCAGCACACACCGACACGCCAAACGGGTGCAGGCAGCATGAGCAAGCGGGGCGGGCAGCATGAGCAAGCGGGGGGCAGCATGAGGGAGCGGGGCGGGCAGCATGAGGGAGCGGGGCATGAATGGGCGCTCACCAGAGTGACGTTGCCCCTCAGCCCATCCATTGTTCGCACTGCCAGCGCCGTGGCTGCCGTACGGTCCGCCTGAACGGGCGTGGGGGGAAAGAGTGGAGGAGAGCAAGGGTGGGGAAGGTTGAGGGAGGAGCGGGAGGAGAAGAGTGAGGGGGGGGGAGAGTGAGAAGGTGGCAGAGGGAAGAGATGCGATTGGGGCGACAGAGGGCGTGAAAGCAAAGCACTGGGGGTAATGGGTGTGCTGACTATTGATTGACAGCTGGTCTCGCTGTGTGGTAGAACGAGTGAGACACGGGCAAATGCTCGTGCGGGCATGCGCAGGCAGGGCGCAGCAGGCACAGCGCAAGGGCCGATGTGGGAGAAGGAATGCAGTGCACCAAGGGCAAGGGCCGATGTGGGAGAAGGAATGCAGTGCACCAAGGGCAAGGGCCGATGTGGGAGAAGGAATGCAGTGCACCAAGGGCAAGGGCCGATGTGGGAGAAGGAATGCAGTGCACCAAGGGCAAGGGCCGATGTGGGAGAAGGAATGCAGTGCACCAAGGGCAAGGGCCGATGTGGGAGAAGGAATGCAGTGCACCAAGGGCAAGGGCTGATGTGGGAGAAGGAATGCAGTGCACCAAGGGCAAGGGCCGATGTGGGAGAAAGAATGCAGTGCACCAAGGGCAAGGGCCGATGTGGGAGAAGGAATGCAGTGCACCAAGGGCAAGGGCCGATGTGGGAGAAGGAATGCAGTGCACCAAGGGCAAGGGCCGATGTGGGAGAAGGAATGCAGTGCACCAAGGGCAAGGGCCGATGTGGGAGAAGGAATGCAGTGCACCAAGGGCAAGGGCCGATGTGGGAGAAGGAATGCAGTGCACCAAGGGCAAGGGCCGATGTGGGAGAAGGAATGCAGTGCACCAAGGGCAAGGGCCGATGTGGGAGAAGGAATGCAGTGCACCAAGGGCAAGGGCCGATGTGGGAGAAGGAATGCAGTGCACCAAGGGCAAGGGCCGGGCCCTGGCCACACGTCTTATCTTCATCCTCCCCTCCCCAGAAAGAAGGACGTTGAGAGGCGAGCGTAGCAGGGGGCAGGGGGCAGGGGGCTCACAGCGGAGGTGTCTTTGCCGAGCCAGAGGAAGAGCAGGTACTCGTGTTTGCGGTCGCGGATGGACGTGTGCTGCACCAGGTAGCTCTCCCCCGCGTGGAACTTGCCCACCTCCTCCGCCGCCACCGCTGCCTTGGTGCTCCCCGCCACCCGCCACGCCTGTTGGTGCAGGCGAGGAGGCACGGCGGAGAGGAGGAGAAGAGGCGCAAGGAGGGGAGGAGCAGGGGAGGGGAGGACGCGGAGGAGGGGAGGCGGGCGGAAGGGAGACGGGAACGAGGGGAGGGTGTGAGGTGGGGAGAAAGGAAGGCGGGGAGGAGTAGAGGAGGAGAGGTGGGAAAGAGGGAAGGAGAAGAAAGGAGGTGATGGAGGAGAGGAGGGAAGAGGGGCGCAAGGTAAAAGTTGGGAAAGGGAGGAGGGGAGGAGGTGGGGAAAGGGGGGATGCGATTAGGAGAATAGCGGAGGAGGGAGGGGAGACAGTGCGAGAGGATGAAGTAAGGGAGGAAGAGTATGATTGGAATGACAGATGGGAGATGGGAGTGGAAATGGAGGGATGTGGAAGGGGAGGAGAGAATGGGGGGACGGGTGGAAGACCAGCAGTTCAACGTGAGCAGCAACGGGAGAAGCAGCGATGGCGTGTGCAGCATGCAACACCGGGCATCCACCCCCCCATCCCGTCCCATCCCCACCCCTCTCGCCCCCCATGCGCTAAACCCGAACCCCCTCTCTCTCCCTCTCTCTCCCTCTCTCTCCCTCTCTCTCCCTCTCTCTCCCTCTCTCTCCCTCTCTCTCCCTCTCTCTCCCTCTCTCTCCCTCTCTCTCCCTCTCTCTCCCTCTCCCCCCCACCTTGAGGTCGCCCGGCACCTCGGCCAGCGGCGGGTGCTCGTCGCTGCCGCCTGCTGCACCCTTGGGGGCTGCCTTGTCCACCACGCCACTCTGCTTCAGCATTGCTGCAAGGAGCGGGGGAGCGGGCGGAGGGAGGGCAGGAGGGAGGTGATTCAGGGGGGAGGAGGAAGGATGGTACGGGCACCCACCGTTCCCGTAGTGCATTGACCACCACCCCGCCCGCCCATCATTTCACAGAGAAGTCAGCCACGCCACCCTGCCCAGCCTTGAGCCCATCTACCCACCAATCCCCCCACCTCCCCAACCCACTCTCCCCTGCTGGTCCAGTCCACCTAACCATCCCCCTCTCCCCTCGCCCTGCCTGCATCTGATTCTGCTCCTGCACGCACTCTCTCCCTTCACACAGGCCCCCCTTTCCAAAAGCATGCCCCGTTGACCCTCAACCCAAAGCCCTACCTTTGAGCTTATTGCCACCCTCCCCGCCGCCCAGCACGGGCACGACGGGCCAGTCGGAGAAGCAGGCTTTGAAGGCGGGCAGCTCGAAGCGCTCGGGCATGCGCACCACTCGCACCGAGGGGGGCTTCTTGCCCACCACCAGCTGCGTCTGATAGCCGCCGCCATGGCCAGGGTGGAGGGAGGGGGTGGGCGAGGGAAAGGGGGAAGGGGAAGGGGGAAGGGGCACGAGGAGTGGCATGAGGGGAGGAAAGGAAGGGGAATGAGGAATTAGGAAAAGAGAAGTGGGGGGAGAGGGGCGGGGAGAAGGGAGGTGGGAGAGACGGGGGTTTGACGAGCAGCAGTGGGAGGTTGGGTTCGGTTCCAAGAATAATGCGCGGTGGGCTTCAGCAGGGAGGGTGGGGGATGACTTGCTGATTTCGCAACACACACGCACTGTCACCTGTCCTTGCCCTTCTATACTCCACCCTCCCCTTCTCTCCCCATCCCCCCACTGTCCCACGACCTCCCCCTCGATCCCACGCCCTCCCTCTGTTCCCCGTCCTCCCCTCTTAGCCGCCCCCCTTCCTCCTCCTCCCTCCCCCTCCCAACCCCTCTTATCCCTCCCTCCCGTTTCTCCCCTTTCCGCTTGTCAGGGCCGCGCAGGGCAGGGCGGGGACGGGGCGCACCTCAGCGGCGATGCAGGCGGCGCGGCGCTCGTCGAGGGAGGAGATGCGGCCGAACCAGACGAAGACGGTGGGGCCCATGTCCACGAGGTAGCACTTGTTACCCTCCAGCTGCAGCTTCTTCAGCGCCCCCGCCCCCACCTCCTGCAGCCCGTCCCCCGACACCCTGCGCGTGCAGAGGGGGAGGGGGAGGGGAGTGGGCGGGGAAGGAGGGGAGGAGTGTGGGAAAGAACAGGTGAGGTGTGGCATGGCAAGGGGACAGGGCGGGGATTGGCAAGAAGAAGAGGGGGCGAGTGGTGGAATGGATGGGTTGGGCTGGGGGAACGGGAAGCAGTGAAGAGTTTAGAGTGATTAAAAAGGCTGAGGATTCCAATCTGGATACCACCGTTATGGCATGCAAGGGGCGTGCATGCAAGGGGCGTGCATGCAAGGGGCGTGCATGCAAGGGGCGTGCATGCAAGGGGCGTGCATGCAAGGGCATGCATGAATGCAGGATCCCAAGGGAGCAGGGTGAAGAGCACATCGTACAACGCACAGTGCAGCAGCGCATGGACGAGTGGGGCGATGGCGAGCGCAAGTGGCGCCAGTGGCGCGAGCAGCAGTGCGCTGCATGAGTGCTGGCACGCCCACTCGAGCAGTCGAGCCGAGCCAGGGGGGCTCTACCCGGTGGCGGAGGGAAAGTGGCGGGTGGTGGGGCGGGGGGAGGGGGGGCGGGCACTGAACAGTGGCGGGGAATGGGAGAAGCGAGGAGGGGGAGGAGGGGGACTGACCAGTAGAGCGTGGGCGGCGTGGGCTTGACCTCCACGTCGTCCTCCCCTTGGCTCTTCTTCGCGATGGGCGCGAAGCCCCCAAACATGTCCCAAAACTCGTTCGACTCCGGGTCGTCCAGCTTGCCGTCGTCTGGTCGAGGGGGAGGGGGGGAAGAGGGAGCGAAGCGGGAGCGAGGAGGGAGCGGGGGAGGGGAGAGAGGAGGGGTAGGGCGGGAAAGAGGCGGCGGAAGTGGAAGAGAAGTGAGGGGGAGGAGAGCGGGGGAGAGGCGGGTTGGAGTGGAGGCGGGGGGAAGGGGAGATCAGGGGAGATGAGGGGAGGGGGTAGGTGGGATGTGGAGAGGAGGAGGTGAGTGGACAGAGATGAGGGGAGGGGATGAAGGAGTCGGGCAGCGGAGGGGAGAAGTGCCAAGGTAGGGTAGAGGAGGGGAGAGGAGACGAAAGGAGAAGGGCTGATGAGAGACGACAGGTTGGATGCGAGAGGACGGGTGAGGGACCACGGGGACGATGGAAAGAAGGACTCGATAGAGAAGGGTAGTATCCAGTGCACTCTTATGACCCGTCCAGTGCACTCTTATGACCCGTCCAGTGCACTCTTATGACCCGTCCAGTGCACTCTTATGACCCGTCCAGTGCACTCTTATGACCCGTCCAGTGCACTCTTATGACCCGTCCAGTGCACTCTTATGACCCGTCCAGTGCACTCTTATGACCCGTCCAGTGCACTCTTATGACCCGTCCAGTGCACTCTTATGACCCGTCCAGTGCACTCTTATGACCCGTCCAGTGCACTCTTATGACCCGTCCAGTGCACTCTTATGACCCGTCCAGTGCACTCTTATGACCCGTCCAGTGCACTCTTATGACCCGTCCAGTGCACTCTTATGACCCGTCCAGTGCACTCTTATGACCCGTCCAGTGCACTCTTATGACCCGTCCAGTGCACTCTTATGACCCGTCCAGTGCACTCTTATGACCCGTCCAGTGCACTCTTATGACCCGTCCAGTGCACTCTTATGACCCGTCCAGTGCACTCTTATGACCCGTCCAGTGCACTCTTATGACCCGTCCAGTGCACTCTTATGACCCGTCCAGTGCACTCTTATGACCCGTCCAGTGCACTCTTATGACCCGTCCAGTGCACTCTTATGACCCGTCCAGTGCACTCTTATGACCCGTCCAGTGCACTCTTATGACCCGTCCAGTGCACTCTTATGACCCGTCCAGTGCACTCTTATGACCCGTCCAGTGCACTCTTATGACCCGTCCAGTGCACTCTTATGACCCGTCCAGTGCACTCTTATGACCCGTCCAGTGCACTCTTATGACCCGTCCAGTGCACTCTTATGTCCCGTCCAGTGCACTCTTATGACCCGTCCAGTGCACTCTTATGACCCGTCCAGTGCACTCTTATGACCCGTCCAGTGCACTCTTACGACCCGTCCAGTGCACTCTTACGACCCGTCCAGTGCACTCTTACGACCCGTCCAGTGCACTCTTATGACCCGTCCAGTGCACTCTTACGACCCGTCCAGTGCACTCTTACGACCCGTCCAGTGCACTCTTACGACCCGTCCAGTGCACTCTTACGACCCGTCCAGTGCACTCTTACGACCCGTCCAGTGCACTCTTATGACCCGTCCAGTGCACTCTTATGACCCGTCCAGTGCACTCTTATGACCCGTCCAGTGCACTCTTATGACCCGTCCAGTGCACTCTTATGACCCGTCCAGTGCACTCTTATGACCCGTCCAGTGCACTCTTATGACCCGTCCAGTGCACTCTTATGACCCGTCCAGTGCACTCTTATGACCCGTCCAGTGCACTCTTATGACCCGTCCAGTGCACTCTTATGACCCGTCCAGTGCACTCTTATGACCCGTCCAGTGCACTCTTACGACCCGTCCAGTGCACTCTTACGACCCGTCCAGTGCACTCTTACGACCCGTCCAGTGCACTCTTACGACCCGTCCAGTGCACTCTTACGACCCGTCCAGTGCACTCTTACGACCCGTCCAGTGCACTCTTACGACCCGTCCAGTGCACTCTTATGACCCGTCCAGTGCACTCTTATGACCCGTCCAGTGCACTCTTATGACCCGTCCAGTGCACTCTTATGACCCGTCCAGTGCACTCTTATGACCCGTCCAGTGCACTCTTATGACCCGTCCAGTGCACTCTTATGACCCGTCCAGTGCACTCTTATGACCCGTCCAGTGCACTCTTATGACCCGTCCAGTGCACTCTTATGACCCGTCCAGTGCACTCTTATGACCCGTCCAGTGCACTCTTATGACCCGTCCAGTGCACTCTTATGACCCGTCCAGTGCACTCTTATGACCCGTCCAGTGCACTCTTACGACCCGTCCAGTGCACTCTTACGACCCGTCCAGTGCACTCTTACGACCCGTCCAGTGCACTCTTACGACCCGTCCAGTGCACTCTTACGACCCGTCCAGTGCACTCTTATGACCCGTCCAGTGCACTCTTATGACCCGTCCAGTGCACTCTTATGACCCGTCCAGTGCACTCTTATGACCCGTCCAGTGCACTCTTATGACCCGTCCAGTGCACTCTTATGACCCGTCCAGTGCACTCTTATGACCCGTCCAGTGCACTCTTATGACCCGTCCAGTGCACTCTTATGACCCGTCCAGTGCACTCTTATGACCCGTCCAGTGCACTCTTATGACCCGTCCAGTGCACTCTTATGACCCGTCCAGTGCACTCTTATGACCCGTCCAGTGCACTCTTATGACCCGTCCAGTGCACTCTTATGACCCGTCCAGTGCACTCTTATGACCCGTCCAGTGCACTCTTATGACCCGTCCAGTGCACTCTTATGACCCGTCCAGTGCACTCTTATGACCCGTCCAGTGCACTCTTACGACCCGTCCAGTGCACTCTTACGACCCGTCCAGTGCACTCTTACGACCCGTCCAGTGCACTCTTATGACCCGTCCAGTGCACTCTTATGACCCGTCCAGTGCACTCTTATGACCCGTCCAGTGCACTCTTATGACCCGTCCAGTGCACTCTTATGACCCGTCCAGTGCACTCTTATGACCCGTCCAGTGCACTCTTATGACCCGTCCAGTGCACTCTTATGACCCGTCCAGTGCACTCTTACGACCCGTCCAGTGCACTCTTATGACCCGTCCAGTGCACTCTTATGACCCGTCCAGTGCACTCTTACGACCCGTCCAGTGCACTCTTATGACCCGTCCAGTGCACTCTTATGACCCGTCCAGTGCACTCTTATGACCCGTCCAGTGCACTCTTATGACCCGTCCAGTGCACTCTTATGACCCGTCCAGTGCACTCTTATGACCCGTCCAGTGCACTCTTATGACCCGTCCAGTGCACTCTTATGACCCGTCCAGTGCACTCTTATGACCCGTCCAGTGCACTCTTATGACCCGTCCAGTGCACTCTTATGACCCGTCCAGTGCACTCTTATGACCCGTCCAGTGCACTCTTATGACCCGTCCCACACTGTTGCAGTTTCGCTTGTCATTTCTGATTCAGCTCGGTCCATCATAATTTATTCCGGATAGATGTGACACACTAGGCTGCACTGCAGTGCACAATCCAGTTCAGCTTGTCCGTCTAGTTTCCAGCCGAGGGCCACGCCCCGACGGCCCGCACCTGCGGGCGTGGCGTGAGGGCGTGGCGTGAGGGCGTGGCGTGAGGGCAGGGCGTGAGCACTGACCGATGATGGCAATGGGGGCCTTGCCGCCGTACTGCGTGTCCTTTAGCAGCTGCATGACCTCCATGCCCTTGACGCGCTCCTGCTTGCTGGCGTTGGCGCCGTTGAACTGAAAGAGCTTGCTGCGCGTGTCCAGCACGAAGATCTCCGAGTGCGACAGCGACGCCCGCGCCAACGGTACCTGCACGGCGCACGCAGTGTGGCCAGCGGCAAGGGGTCAGGGGCGCGGGACGAGGGGCGACGGGCGACGGGCGACGGGCGACGGGCGACGGGCGACGGGCGACGGGCGACGGGCGACGGGCGACGGGCGACGGGCGAGGGGCGAGGGGCGAGGGGCGAGGGGCGAGGGGCGAGGGATGAAAGGAGGGAACGACGAGAGCTTGTGGAGGGAAGGGAAAGTGGAATGCATGCTCGCATGGGCGAACGAATGCCCCACTGCCTCCTGTCCCTTATCCCTCTCCACTCTCCACCTGTTTCTTCCGTACGGAGTGAAGGCGCCCATTCTCTCGCCTTCTTACAGGCCGCTCTTTTCGTGTCTGCCCCTGCCACACCTCGCACCTATGCTACTGCTGAGTCTCCTCGTCTGCACCATCACCGCCAGAGACGGAAATCTAGGTGCGACGTACGCGCAGCACGAGCCTGAATGATTCGCGCGCTCCCTCCACGAGTGGCTTCCAGCCCTCCGCCGAGCCCTCGACCGAGACCAGCCGCAGCGATCCGCATGCGAGCTTCCCAACGCGGGTGCACTACCTCCGCGTTCATCCCTCATGCGAACCACACCCCACCTGTCTGACGTGGATAAAGCCGCACCTGTCTGACGTGGATGAATCGGCGGCCCTTGACTTGCAGCAGGCGCGGCTGAGACGCCTCAGGGTCGGGTTTGCCCCAGGAGCCGGGCGTGGCGATGATGCAGGGGCGGAAGTAGGACAGCAGCAGGTCCGACTCGTGGCCCTGCGTCTCGCGGTACTGCGCCGCCTTGCCGCCCAGCGCCGCGTCCAGATCCACCGTCTTTATCGCCGCCATCGCCGCGTCGTCCTGCGGAGGGATTGGCGCACGGGAGAGAGCGGAAGGGGTGGGGGAGGTGGGGGGAGGGAAGGGAAGTGTGGGGGAAGAGGGGAGGGGGAGGATGGTTTCAAGGCGACCAGTGACGCGCCCAGCTCCACCGCCTTTATCGGCGGCCTCGCCGCATCGCCCTCGGGAGGGGGGGAGTGTAAGCGGACGTGAAAATGCGAGCCGCAGGAACGCGGGACGACGAGAGTGGCAAGGCAAGGCAGTTGAGGGCGATACGGGGTATCTGGTTGCTCGAAGGGCTCCATTCGTGGAGGTGCTCGGATGTAGGGCTCTCTGTAGGGCTCTCTCTCTCGGATTCGCGAAGGTTTTGCGAAGATTTGGAAAACCGTTACAGTTTGCGTGAAGATTATTATGTTGTGGAGGAAGCAGGCTATCATTACGGTAAACAGCATATGCACGACATCGCGAGTAGAAAATGATGCCCAAGACACGATGGGAGACGGGCCGAGCAAACTACGGTGCTGTTGAGCGCAAGAAACTACTCGCTGTCAAAACCGCGTCATTTGTGGATGAAAATAGAACGCTATCGAGCGACGAAAAGGAAGAGAGCGGATTCGAGATCAATAGAGCCGCCAGCGCGAAGCAGCTCACCTGAGTCGTCGACTTTCCCAGCCAATAGTGAATGGCGTACGTGACCGCGCCGCCGTGCTTAGATCCAGATGTCTGTGCAATGGGAGACGGAAAGCATTCAGATGCGTCGAACGTGATAACGAGTCGACACGGAAGAGCCGCATCGCAAGCAATGTTGACAGCTGGAGGAAAATGCACACGAATCAGTCACGTCCCATGTTCTCTCGCTCGTCGTCGATTCACATAGTTTTCCAGACCCGTGTTCTGTGGCTGTCTGTGCCGTTCCTTGATTACGTTGGTGTTACTGTCTTGAGATTTGTCTAATATCATCGAATCTGTCGCGCAGATCGTCCCACCTTGGGCACGATATACTTGTGAGACGTGTTAAAACTCGCCTCTCCTTGAGCACGATATACTTGTGAGGCGTGTTAAGACTCGCCTCACCTTGAGCACGATATAGGCGTCCTTGGTGAAGAACTTGCCATGGTCGGCCTTGGGAACCGCCACCACTTGACCCGCATCCAGACGCCACACGTCCAGCCCTCTGCGCGGCCAGGCGAACACCAGGCAACGGTGAGCAATGCTTGCTATGGATGCCATATATCGCTTCTCTCTTGTTTCTTTCCAGAAAAGCTGTACTGCAATTCAAAGCAATGACATTGTGGTGCAGTTACGAATTTTAGGTGAAGGAAGCTTACGGTTTGTTGCTGAGCCCCTGGAACGCGGGGTCAAGGTCTTTGACGGAGATCGACATGGCAGCTGTTGGCAGGGCGCACGTATCTCAGTGCCAGGCAGGAGACAAATGGTAAGTCACTCGCGGCAGGTAGGACACTCTTGGGCTAGGCCTCTACCACCTTTCCTAGCCTACCAGCCACACGTGATTTTTATGAAATGCTTGATGTAAATGTCTGGAAAACCATCAAGATGAGGATGGCAACGGGGGAGGGGGAGTGTAGATTGGGACCAGTGGGAGCAAGGCACTGCAGAGCACGGTACATTAGACGGGGGAAAATGATATGGGGATTGATCATATTGGGGCCTCGGATTAGCAGAAAGATGGCCAACTTGGGGCCTCGTGATTCGCGAGCCTACGATGAAGGCCCGAAGCAACCCACAAGCCTAGGCAGCTAGGCCGAGCTCGCCAGGTCACCACCTGCTGGCTTGGGTTTGACGGATTTCGCTAGCACCCTGGTTGACGGGAGCAGCGATCGTCAGCCCATTCACAATGGGCAGTACGGATACTTCAGCAAAATAACCTAGAAATAAACATTTTAGCCCAAAAATGTTATCGCAGTGGTAAAAATAATAAAACTCAATCGTATGGCGTAAAATTGGGGAGGCATCAACCCTAAACACATGCGACAAGGTGTTTAGGGTTGATGCCTCCCTGACCGGATGCATGCCCGTCTGGGGTTTATTTTTTTTGCCAGCTTGTCCGTTCAGAAATCCGTCACCTTGTGTGGTAAGGTCTGACGGAGCGCGTGGGTAAGGCCCGTAACTGGTTAGTGACAGGTCCGGACCAGGTTCGACACATCGCGATACACGAGGCCCCAAGTTTGCTCTATTTTTAGAGCTTTGGGGCCCCAATCTGATCATTTCCCAAATGATATGGTTGTTGGTTTGGGAGAGGGGAGACGATTGGCGTTTGTGTGTTGCTTGCTTGCGCCACACCAACACGATCTTCTGTGCTCGCTGCCCGTCCACGAACCAGCCAACCAGACGCACGAGAAGCGCAAGTTAGGGGACAATGTGGGGCTGCCCGCTTGAAAGCACCAAACCACCCTTGATGACCAACCAGGGCAAGAAGTTCTCCAGCTTGATGCACGGCGCGCTGCGGAGGAAAAGAGCGGAGTTTGGGCGGGATATCCTGGGTGCTCTCTGACACGGCGGATTGGGGGGTTGGAACTCCCGGAAGGCTCTCCAATTGAAAGTGGAATGCCACGAATCAGAAGCTCCAAGTAATCCAACCAGCTGTTACAAAGTGGATTATTATAGATGTAAGTGTTATGAATTGTTCAAGAGAGTGCCTAGGATAAAGAATATTGAAGTTGTGACAATTTTGGAGTGATGATACTGTTGAAATTAATTTGCAGGATCTTTAGTGGACAGGATAAGTCTTGCCAATACTACTAAGACAGCTGAAATTTCAAAGTAACCTTGTTACAGAAAAAAGGGTAAAAGTTAACAAGATGATAAACTGAATAGTACAAATAACTTATATAGCTTGTCCAAGCTAGCCATGTACTCGGATGGGTACAGTCCCTTTTATTATTGTTTTGCAGGCATCACGACAGTTGTAGTGATTATTGCGATCCTTTAACGGTTACTGCGTTGCATTGCATAACATTCGATTACAGTCATTGATTTTCCCGACTGTTGACCTTCGTTGCGTGCTCTGTACGAGCTAATGCGACACTATTACAGGCGCATGTTCGTTATCAACTGATGCGCTAAGGTGAAGTTGTTAAATTATAATAGACTTTGTTGTTTGTAGGCTGTAGTGGGGTAGCTTATATGGGGTGCAACTTTCTAGGGTTAGTACTTGTACCCACATTCTTATCAGTGCATTCATTCTTGCCTAGTAATATCGACATGGTTTCAGAGCAGTAGGTCCGTATGACCGGCTTTTTTTTTCGGGCCCACCAACTACCGCGCTGCCCCACGACCTTCCCTGCCCTGTACCACCCGCATGCGCCGCCCCTGCAGCCCGTGCGTCGCTTTTCCTGCAGCCCGCGCGCTGCCCCTTGCTGCCCCGCGCGTCGCCTTAGCCGCCCGCGCGCAGCCCCTTGCAGCCCCGCGCTCCGCCCCAGCAGCCCGCGCGCTGCCCCGCCTGCCCCTCGCGGCCCCTTAGCAGCCCCGCGCGCTGCCCCACCTGCCCCTCGCGGCCCCTTAGCAGCCCTGCGCGCCGCCCCAGCAGCCTGCGCGCTGCCCCGCCTGCCCCTCGCGGCCGTACTCGACCGGTCTGCTCCTCGCCGATGAAACGCCGACGCAGCTTGTCGATGTAGAATTACTGAAGAAGCCATAGCTTACGCGCATGCCGGTCGCGCACGATTTCCAGCCCGAGATACTTCTCGACCGGGCTGATTTCGCGCAGCTCAAAGGCGGCCTCCAGCAGCTCCTTCAGCTCCTTCAGCTTCGCAATGCTGCTGCTTGCGGCGAGCAGGTCGTGGACGAAGATGGGCACCCAACACATCGCTCCGCCATCGCCGGCCTTGAAGTAGAGTGCCTCGTCGACGTGGCTTTTATTTCAGTCAGCGCCTTGTACCATAGCAGCGGCGACTGTTCCAGACCGTAGAGGCTCTTCAGCAGCTTGCAGATGCGACCAGTGCTGTCGTTGTAGTAGTCGGGCTGGTACATGTAGAGGACATGATCCAGCTTGCTCTGCAGAAATGCGTTCTTCATGTCGAGCTGCATCAGATGTAGGTCGAGGACTGCTACGATGCTGAGGAAGATCCGCAGAGTTACGCAGCTGCTCACCGGAGCGTACGTCCCATCGTAGTCTGCGTCGTAGACCTACGTGAAACCCTTCACGACCAAGCGCGCCTTCTCGCGGGCGACCGTGTCGTCGACGTGGTACTTCGTCGTGAGCACCCAGCGGTTCTTCATGATGTTGAGACTGCGCTGACGCTCAACCTGTTCCCACGTCCCGATGGAGATGAGGCTCTTGATTTCCTCGTCCATGGCGGCCTTCACCGCCTTGCCCTTCCAGCTCGCCAATGCCTCCTTCACCGTCATGTTGGCGATGTCTCAGCAATGCTCTGGGTCGGTGTGCACGTCGGGGTCGAGCTCGGGCAGATCGACGTCGTCCTCTGCGTCGTCGAGCAGGGTACTGTAGGCTGTCGGCGGCAGACAAGCGTGGTAGCTCAGCCTCTCAGGCGCCTTGCCAATGTTGGAGCGGGAAGACCGTCGCGGTTTCTCCTCTTCGACCGGGACCTCCACCACATCGCTGTCCTCGGACTGCTCCCTTGTTGACAGCTCCCCTTCACCACTGCCGGCCGCACTGACGACATCAACAACGTCGTCGCTCGACGAGTCGTCGTCGAACTGCTCCCCTAGAATCGACTTCTCTGCCGATGGCTCCCCTGAAGGTGGCGCCTCTGCCGACAACTTCTCTGCAGCTGGCGCCTCTGCCGACGGCTTCTCTTTAGTCGCCTTCGTCGCCGACGGCTCCCCTATCGTCTGCAGCTGCCCGTCGCAGACCTTCTCTGTGTCACGTCGGCCATCGGCGATGCAACCGGTCCGCACCAATGCTCCCCTCATCGACGGTGGCCGACGGGAATCCCTTCAGAGGAAGGTCGACGACGGGCGGTGAAGTGGAGGGCGACGAAGTCGCCAACGGGGGCACAATAGGAAGAGAAATTGGGACTTCCTCTACGTCCTCACCATCATGCTCGTCGACGTCGGCAAGTAGAGGAGGCATATCTGAGAAGGAATCCGGCGACGGGGCAGATGGCGTCCTTATTGATGCTGGCTCGTACTTTGCCTTCCACAACTCCATCGATAGGGTCTCGTAGAAGATCGCTTCGACCGTCGTGACGACTTAGTTGTCCATCAACTCGAGCACCTCCCAGCCCTTGCTCTCCGGCGACACGCCCAGGTGGAGACCCCAACGAGCTTTCGGCGCCAGCTTCCTGCCGCGCTGCTGCTCGGGGACCATGAACTGCACCATGCAGCCCCACACCCGCGCCAGAGTCAACTCTGGCTTCTTCTCGAACAGCAGCTCATGCGGCGTTGTCCCCGAAGGCAGAGAAGCCCATTCGAGGCAGTACTAACCTAAACAGAATCCTAAACAAGAAAATAAATAAACTACTTTTCACTACTAACTACTCTAGTCTACCTGTATGTCACAACTTCCAGCTACAGCTGCAGCTGCACTACCTAAAGCATTTCTACTTATCTGCTGATATTCGACACTAGAAATCTAGTGCAAAATCCTCCACTTGGCACCCCATCGTACAAATTTCATGGAAAGTGTCAAACTGAGGAATTGATGATGCATTCATGTTGGTTGGGGTACAAGTAGCTAACCCTAACTTTTGTACTCCCTAAGACAAACCTCACTATAGGCTACCACATTTGACACACCCCCATAGCCTAGGTGAGGGGTGTCTAGCAGAATCAAAAGAGTACGGTCACAAGACCAGTCCAAGAAACAAAGCTCAGGGTGGATCACAACGTCACCACACTCTCTGAGCACAAGCACCAGTGGCCACAAGGCCAGTCCAAGATATAACAAAGATATATAAAAAGTGTAAAAGCAAAGTAAACAGTGCACTCAAGTCTAAGCAAGACGAGAACCAGTGTCAACAAGGCCTAACTGCACACAGCACCTCTGGTGGTCACAAGGCGCAAGCGCCTTGGTGAAGATGTCTGCAGTGTTGGCCTCGGACTCCACAAACTCGAAGCGAGCCTGTCCACGTCTCTGCAACTCTCGCAGAAGAAAGTACCTGACGTGAATGTGCTTCACTCTGCTCTCCAGTCGCGGCTCTCGACAAAGGAGAATCGACGCCTTGTTGTCAGTGAACAAGGTCGGTGCAGAGCTCAGCCGCTCACCAAGGTCGGCGAGCAAGAAGGTCAACCAACGCAGCTCCTGTGCCGCCATGGCACCAGCGTAGATCTCAGCCTCAGCTGTAGAGGTCGAGACCGAAGAGGAGCGCGTGGACCGCCAGGAAACAGCTCCAGAACCCAGGCTGAAACAGTACCCCTGAGTAGACCTGTGAGTCTCAGTGTCGTCAGCGTAAGAAGAGTCACAGTGACCAGTAAGGACGACAGACTGGTGTCCTCCAAGAACTAGCCCCACGCCTGATGTCGTCGCTAGGTACTTCGCCACCCTCACAGCTGCTGTCCAGTGAACAGGGCGGTGTCTCCCTGGCGCAACAAAGCGCGCCAGGACACTGAGAGGGAAGGCGAGGTCCGGGCGAGTACAAGTTATCAGGTACATGAGGCAACCCACAAGCTCTGCGTAGGGACCACTAGGCTCAAACGGCTCGTCAGGAAAGGGTCCAGTGAGTCTGTGGTCAACAGCAAGAGGTGTGCGCTGTACTGTAAAGTGCTGAAGCCCGAACCGCTGAAGGACCTGCTGCACCATGTGTGACTGTGAAAGTGTAATGGTGCGAGCAGCTCTGTCCCTGGTGATCTGCAGGCCAAGGTAGTGGCGCAGCTCACCAAGGTCAGTGCAGGTGTGTCTCTTCTGCAGTTCAGACTTCACGTGTACCAAAGCAACCCTGTCAGCAGTGGCGAAAACGAGGTCGTCAACGTAGACCAGAACAAAGAAAGGTGTGGAGCCACGACGAACGAACAGCGACGGGTCAGCAGAAGAAGGCTGGAACCCAAGGTCAGAGAGGGTAGAACGCAGAGTGTCGTGCCACTCACGAGGGGCCTGGCGAAGACCGTAGACAGGTCGCCTCAGCCTCCACTGGGTCCCAGGAGGGAAGGTGCCAGTGAAGGCAGAGGGACGACACAGCCAGACCTCCTCGTGTAGGCTGCCCTGAAGGAAAGCAGTGGAGAAGTCGAGAGAGTGTAACTCGTAGTCTCTCTGTGCTGCTACGTGCAGTAACACCCGAAGAGTAGTCATCTTCGGGGTGGGCGCGAAGGTCTGAAAGAAGTCAACTCCCTCGCGCTGACTGAAACCTCTAGCCACGTAGCGCGCCTTGAAGACCGGAGGAGATCCCGGTGGCCGCTTCACCCTGTAGATCCACATGCCGTCGACTACGTTCGCCCCAAGGGGGGGAACCTCATCGACGTAGGTGCCTGTGGATCTGTAGGAGGCCATCTCTGCGTCCATGGCAGCTCTCCACTGAGAGGCCCAAGGCCCTGACACTGCCTCAGCGTAAGTGCGAGGAGTCGGAATGTCAAGGGCGTCGGGGTCACCCTCAGGGGCGAGGAGCATGGCACAGAGATGAGGGGAAGCAGCTGCTAGGAACTCTAGCTCAAACTGCCTGTCCTCTAGGGCGTCACAGCCAAGGGCAGACACACCCCCGACGGCCAGAGGACTGGAAGGAGGAGCAGCCACAAGACCGGTGGCGAAGTCAAGGCGGCGGGTAGAGGCAAAGTCAGTGACTGCGGCAGTAAGAGCGGACACAGAGGACAGAGAGGCACGAGGGTGAGTAACAAGAGAGGCGAGAACACGAGAGAGAACAGGACGGTACGTGCGGTAGTAGTCAGTGACAGGAGTAGGAAGCGACGCAGTGAGGGCAGACTCAGGAGGAGACGGAAGCACAGACGGAGACGGTCGAGGTGGACGAGAACAAAGTAAGGCAGTACGAAGGTCAGTGAAGGGAACAGGAGACGAGGGACGAGCACGAGGGGAGCGACGAGAGGCCCAAGTCTGAGAAGGAGGAGGGGACAACGAAGATAGAGAACGAGGGAAAACAGCGGGAGAGGGGTCAGGAGGAGGAAGCGGAGGACCAGAGACGGGAGGAGAGGGGGAGGAGGAAGGAGAGCGAGAGGGGAGACCAAGGGTCCGAAGACCCGAGACAGGAGGAGGAGACGGCTGCTGCTGCTGCTGCTGCTGCTGCTGCTGCTGCTGCTGCTGGGGCTGCTGCGGCTGCTGCGGCTGCTGCTGCTCCAGCGGCTGCTGCTCCAGCGGCTGCTGCTCCTGCTGCTGCTCCTGCTGCTGTCGCTCCTGCTCCTCGAGCCGCTGCAACTCTCGCTCCTCTCTCTCCAACTCCAGCTGCTCCTCACGAGCACGGCGAACACGAGCCTGGAACCTGGTCGGGTAGGGGTGGGGGGAAGGAGTAGTGTCCGGGGCAGCGGTAGCCCCAGAGTCCACCTCCGAAGCACCAGGCACACCACCCCCAGAGGCAGCACCAACACCAGCTCCAGACCCAGGCTCACCAGAAACCGAAGGGGGGTCACCCTCACCCCCAGACGCAGCACCCCCAGACTCCGCACGACCAGCACCAGCTCCCGGAAGACAAGAGTCCTCTGCAACCCGCGGCTCAGCTCCAACTCCAGCACCCCCAGAACCAGAAACCGGTACAGGGACAGTCTCAGTACCAACCTCTCTAGAGCGAGCACCTGCAGGACGCGGCGAGGAAGACTGTGGGGAGGGAGGCTGTACCGGAGGGGCTACCGAAGGGGGAGGGGTAGCCTGGGACACACCGGACGGGGCTGGACCAGGGGGGGGAGGCTGTACCGGGGGAGCAGGCGGGGGAGCGGCGGTCAGGAAGAGAGGGGGGGGAGGGACCGGGAGACCTCGACTGGGGTACCTGACGTAGTAGGGGGTGGACTCCTCGAAACGGACGTCACGGGAGTCAAAGAACCGGTGAGAGGGAGGGTAATAAAAGGTGAAGTCAGAGGAGTCCTCAGGGAAACCAAGGAAGACACAAGGAACGGCGCGAGGCGAGAGCTTGTCCGCGGAGGTGTCGCGGACAAGAGCCAAGCACCCCCAGACACGAAACCTCGACGCAACACCAGGGGACCCGGTCCAAAGACTGGTCGGTGAAGCCTCTGGCCGAGAGACGCGTGGCCAGAGGTTCAGCTGGTGCGCGGCGTACCTGACCGCGTAGGGCCACAGAAAATGGGGGGCACGGGCGTGAGTCAGGGAGGTGCGGGCGATCTCCATGACCAAGCCTATGCGGCGCTCAGCAACCCCATTCTGCTGTGGGGACTCTGGAAGCGTCCAGGACTGACGAATGCCCTGCTCGCGACAGAATCCAGCGAGAATGCCGGAGCGAAACTCACCCCCGCGGTCGGAGTGGAGACAGCTGACACGACGACCACGAGTGTCCTGCGTGGTAAGCAACCACCTGATCAGCGTAGAAGTCACCTCAGACTTCTTCGCCAGGGGGAACACTGTGGTGTAGCAGGAGTAGTCGTCAACGACCACCAAAAAGAAACGCTCACGCTCAGGGCCCCGACGAGGGGCGGGGCCCCATACGTCCAAGTGGAGCGTTTCAAAAGGCTCGGTGGCCAGACGAAGGGAGGAGGAGTGAGGGGTGGCGCGCAGCCGACCCTCGACGCAGGGACCGCACGGCGGCGCAAGCGAAGGCGGCAGCGACGGCAAGACACGCGGGAGGCCTAAGACAAGACGCTGACGAGACATAGCGCGCAGACGAGGAAGGGACGGGTGCCCCATCCGGTGGTGCCACAGGACGGTGGGGTGGGCAAGGGACCGGCAGGAGCAAGACGCAGCGACTGGACCAGACGCAGGAACCTGACTCAACACAGCTACCTGGGGGGAAGGAGCAACCTGGTGAGACGCGGGGACTCGAGCGGAGGGCGGTACAGGGGCCGGGGGCAGTAGGAGCGGCTGCTGCTGCTGCTGTTGCTGCGGCTGCTGCTGCGCCAGCGGGCCAGTGTGAAGAGTGTAGAGACCGGAGCCCGGCTCAGCAGTAAAGGTGGCCAGCGGCTGGTAAGAGTCTCCGTCAACACACACCGCAGTCTCTCCGCTAAACCACACACCCACGTGCTGACTCACGAGGGGTCGCACGCCCACCAAGTTCCGGGAGAACGAGGGGACGTGAAACCCAGTGAGAGACCCGGAGGGAGCAGCAGGACACGGCAAGGTGGTAGTGTGACGCGCTGTGACCGGTCCCGAGGTGGGATCAGCCAACGCCACGGAGACAGGTGCAGGAAGTGGTGTAAGTGTCGTGCTGTCACGAAAGAAGCAGTGCGAGGCTCCAGAGTTCAGCGTAAACGACAGCGAAGTGTCCTCCGAGGTAGGCGCTGGACTAGAGTCTACACAAGAACCTACACTAGCAACAGGCAACTGAGCAAGGCTAGCACCTAAGCTAACAACACCAGAGTAAACAGAGTCAGAAACACTAGAGTCAACAACAGCATACATAGCATGAGGAGTTCCAATCAGATCTACCAACTGCTCAGCAGACATGCCCCACAGAGCGGAGCCGTAACGCTGAACAAGAGGAAGCCAGTCAGGGGCAGGACCGCCAACCCCGTAGACCAAACGAACCGTGTCAGTGAGCTGAGCAAAACACTGACCAGGGGGGTGAAAGCGGCCACAAGGGTGGCCTCGGCGAGGACCTGTCAGAACCTGATAGGTGCAGGGAGGGTAAGCAGCACCGCGCTGGGGCTGACGCAGCCCCGACCCCGGAGCCAGCTGCGGCCGCTGCTGCTGCTGAGGCTGCTGGGAGGAGAGGGGCTGCTGCTGCTGCTGACGGTGGGCCTGGTACCACGCCGCTGCTCCACCCACCGGGGCCGGCAGTACGGGAGGCGACTGACGAACTCGGGCGTCGCCACCACCAGCAGGCGCAGTAGAGTCACCTGTCGCTGCACGAGACGTCTCTCCAGGTCCTGCACTCCCACCACCGCCAGTCGCAACGCCACCTCCACTACCTCCGCCTCCACCACCACCACCACCAGAACCGCCCTTCTTGCCACCCCTACCGCGGGACCGCGACGCAGTCGTAACAGCAGCTGCAGTCGCGTCAGTAGCGGCAGTGGCGAGAGAGGCAGTAAAGGTGGGTAACTGCGGGACTGTGCACCCGTGGAAGAGTGGGGGGGGCACAGCACCAGAGGCAGCGGCTACCGAGCGAAGGTTGCTCTCGACGTCCTTGAGCGCAGACTCAAGGACCTCGACGGTGAGCTCACTAGGGTGCTTCAGCAGAAGCGCGTCGCGAACGGAGGCAAGGCGGTCAGGGAGGCTAGTGGCGATGAAATAGATAGTAATCGCCATAGGGGGAGGAAGCAGTGCAAGCTGTGCCTCAGTGCAAGCAGCGCGGTAACTAGCGTCGAGCGAGCGGAGGTGAGCGATCAAGTCAGCAGAGCGCTCAAAAGACGCAAGGTCAGGGAACAGGAACGGGAGGAAAAGGCGGCCAAGAGAGACAGTAGCGGGAGTAGAGTAGCGGGCCTTAATCGCAGTGAGGTACTCAGCAGCGGTGCGAACCTGAGTGAAGTGAACCTCCTCAGACTCAGGGAGGAGGCTACTGAGCGCGATGCAGGCCGTAGCGTCACGCGACGTGCAAGCCATCTGGTCAGCTCGCTGGGTGGTAAAGTGAGCTCTAGCGGCGTCGTCAGGGGCAGGTCCTAAAGGCGTAGGGTCGGGGGGCGCAGGGAGGGCACCAGCAGCGTGCGCCCAGAGGGTCTCGCCTGCCTGGACCTGACTCTCTAACAGACGGCGAGCGCGAAGAAGCCAGACGGAAAAGTCAAGAGGTCTACCGTCAGCGTCGAAACGAAGAACACGCTGAGTCGCCATAGCGAAAACAAACGGACGAAGCGGCGGGCAACGGGAGCGGACGCAGCGGTGGAAAACGAACGTGGGGCACGGGCCAGGGCGACGGGCTAGGGCGCGGGCTAGGGCGACGCGCTAGGGCGCGGTCTGGGGCGCGGGCTAGGGCGACGGTCTAGGGCGCGAGCTGGGTCGTGGGCCTGGGCAACGGGCAAGGGCGCGGGCCTGGGCGACAGGCTAGGGCACGGGCTTAGGCGACGGGCAGGGGCGCGGGCCTGGGCGACGGGCTAGGGCGCGGGCCTGGGCGACGGGCTAGGGCGCGAGCCAGGGCGACGGGCTAGGGCGCGAGCCAGGGCGACGGGCTTGGGCGACGGGCTAGGACGCGGGCGTGGGCTGTTGACCGCTATTTGGGATAGATAGGCTCTAAACACACCTTTAATTCACACTAGGTACTCCCCACGGGGTCACCTCCAAGGGTCCTTGGGTGCCTGGCAGAGCCAGCCCCTATCCAAGGGTCCGTGTTTGTAGAGGGAATTCCCTAAGTGCAAAAACAGTCGTGTGTACTAGAGCGTTCCCAACATTCGTTGCGCAGCGTTGACGACGAAACGGGCTCGTGTGCAGAATAACTCTTCACGTCAATACGTTGATAGAGCACGTTAACTCGTGAGAGAGATTCAGAAAATATTTCCACTAGAAAGGATTGTCACAAACAAGCACAAGCAAGCATTTTATATTTCGTCTAACACACAAGCAGAGGGAAATAGCAAAGCAGTTGTCAAACTGAATTTCGGATCTTCGCCATGCTGTACTCGAAAACGGTTGCTCAACTTGTTGGGCTATTGTCTTCTTTCTCCTCTTGTAAAAACCTGTACTCAAATTTCACTTAGGACAATTTCCCCTGCTGACTCCTCGCATGAGCACTCATAACTTCCATGTGCCTCCAATGTGACTCATATGAGTTCCATGCGAGTTTACGGTTATAAAACGGATTCAACCGTTGGACGACGCGAGTAACCGAATTGTACCTGTGGCGAAATCATTCCGCAATACAGAGTGACTTTCGTGCGCAATTTCTTGTTCCACGAGTCAACTCCGAAAACAGTTTTTCAACTGTAATTTCCGAGCACCCTTCGGAATCTTGTAGCACCCCTCGAGACACATGCGCATCCCTCATGTGCACAATCATGCACGACCAGACAAACTGGTCGTGCTGTACAGCGCAAAAACGTGCGCTGTACTGCGCGTGGACCTGGCGATCATTCGCTCACATGAGCCACGAATGAAACATTCGAAACAAACGGGACTTTCATGGGAAGCTCATTTCAGCCTCATTAGAGCTTCATGAGAGCTTTCATTTGAGCGCATCATGTGAGCCTCATTTGAGCACTTCATGAGAACAGTGAAAATACAAGTGCAAATGCACTAACACAAAATGCAGTTACGGATTAAAACGAAACACACAAAATGCAAAAACAAATGCACACTGAACACACACAAAAATGTGCACACACAAAATGCAAAATGAAATGCACATCTTCCACGTCACAAATTACCTTCAACCAAACACCCCATTTTTATTTGGGAAAATATGTCAATGGTAACTTACATGGGGCTCCGTAACGCGTACGATAACGATTTCATCGCGTTTGGTAACCCGCTTAACGCGTTTGGTAACTTGCTTAACACGTTTGGTAACTTGCTTAACACGTTTGGTAACTATACACTAGCAGCCCATCACGCGAATGGTAACTTCGATGAAATCAACTCTGACATGACCCTGATTTGACGGTTTCCCGCTCGCGCCAAACCAATCCACGAGCTGTGATGCACCCACGTCCTCCTGAACCACGTACGCCACTCAACCGAACCAGAACCAAGCGTATTGTACACCGCGTGCACACTAAGATCAACCCAACCTGCAAAGCTACAAGCTTCCCGTGGCCCACCAGATTGCTCCCCGTCATCCTGCTCTAGCCCTATCACACTCCACACTAACTTACTAGTAAGGACTTCTTAGCAGACTTATTACCCCCCATCAAATTCAAGGAAGCTCGAGTTACAGCTGATCCGTATCAGAGGTGCGTCTCTGTCCCTTTCTCTTCCCTATATGCTGAACCTACTCGAATCTATCCATTCTTCGAAATTCTGAATGCTCGCCGCTGGGCGCATAGCGCCTGTCTCGCAGCCAGCGCTATGCGCCCAGCGGAATGCTCGCCGCTGGGCGCGTAGCGCGCATCTCGCGGCCAGCGCTATGCGCCCAGCGGAATGCTCGCCGCTGGGCGCGTAGCGCGCATCTCGCGGCCAGCGCTATGCGCCCAGCGGAATGCTCGCCGCTGGGCGCGTACCGCGCATCTCGCGGCCAGCGCTATGCGCCCAGCGGAATGCTCACCGCTGGGCGCATTGCGCCTCTCTCGCAACCAGCTATGCGCCAAGCTATGCGCATTCCGCTGGGCGCATTGCGCCTCTCTCGCGGCCAGCAATGCGCTCAGCGGATTGCGCATTCCGCTGGGCGCATTGCGCCTCTCTCGCGGCCAGCAATGCGCTCAGCGGATTGTGCATCTGCTGGGCGCATTGCGCCTCTCTCGCGGCCAGCAATGCGCTCAGCGGATTGCGCATTCCGCTGGGCGCATTGCGCCTCTCTCGCGGCCAGCAATGCGCTCAGCGGATTGCGCATTCCGCTGGGCGCATTGCGCCTCTCTCGCGGCCAGCAATGCGCTCAGCGGATTGCGCATTCCGCTGGGCGCATTGCGCCTCTCTCGCGGCCAGCAATGCGCTCAGCGGATTGCGCATTCCGCTGGGCGCATTCGCCTCTCTTGCGGCCAGCAATGCGCTCAGCGGATTGCTCACTGCTGGGCGCATTGCGCCTCTCTCGCGGCCAGCAATGCGCTCAGCAAATTGCTCACCGCTGGGCGCATTGCGCCTCTCCCTCCAGCGCTATTCGCCCTGCGGAATCCTGACTCCTGGGCGCATAGCTGCTCTCTCGCGGCCAGCGCTATGCGCTCAGCGGTGAGCCCACCCTTTCCTTGCTTTTACTCAACCCCGCCACTCTCTCTCTCTCTCTCTCTCTCTCTCTCTCTCTCTCTCTCTCTCTCTCTCTCTCTCTCTCTCTCCTCTCTCTCTCTCTCTCTCCTCTCTCTCTCCCCCCTCTCCCTCCCCACCGGTACTAGGGCAGGTGTTTGCAGGCTTCTTCGCCCCACAGCCATTCCGCTTTGAGCCATACGACCACCTCACCAACATCGTCAAGGTTCGCTCACTCCCTCACTCCACTTTACTTGAACTGCCCTGCCCTTGATGACTTCCAGAAACATGTGACTGCTCCCCCGTGGGGGCTCACCGCTCACCAACCTCATCCAGGGTTGGGGACTCACTCACTGCACTTCAACTTCCCTGCCTTAGGCGTCTCTCACGCGGCCTGCGATGCGCCCAGCGCAGAATGAGAGACCGCAGGCCGAGTATTTTCCCCTCTCATCCCCGATCATGCAATCTCTTGCCTCATGTCAGGTCAGGCTTTGCACGTGCATGTTTCAGAATAGAACGGGCATGTTTCAGATCATGCACATGCAAATATCAGTAGGGTTTGGCACGGGATGAGCTCGGGGATTGCAATTCACTAGGATGGCTGGCAAAAACCACCTCCCCCCAAACCCCAAACCCCAAGGCTCCGTGGGGATGAACAGGCCTGGCCAAACCGGGCCAGGCCTAACATGCCAGGCCTGGCTGAACATGGCAAGCACCCGGCCAGACCGCTGAGTGAGGGGGAAAGAGTGGGGGATGATGGAGGAAGCACGCTTGTATTCAGCCCCTCACATTCCCTCTTGTTATTTCTCTCGCCCTACTCTTCCCTCTCATCCTCTCTCGTCCACTATCCAGCCCTCGATTTCCAGGGTTAGTCATTCCCTATAATGACTTGTTATTCCATCGGGTTTTGTCCCCTCCCCTATCTTCCTCTCTCATCCCCTCTCATTCTGATCCCATGTCCTACCATTCATCCCCATTTTTGTCCTCTCATGCAAGCCCCTCCGTATTCATACCCTCCCATCCCCGTTTATGTCCTCCCATTGCTTCACCCTTTAAATCTACTTCCTAATCTCTTCTTGTTATTCCTCTCTTTCTATCTTCTGCCAGATCGAGATTTACCACCCCCCCTTATCCAGCCATCTTAAAAAGTTTTTTCTCTCTCATCACCTGTAGCATATCCGTCCCTCTAGTCTTCTCTCATTCTCTCTCATACGCTACTAGTACCCCACATGCCTGATCATCGCCAAGCATACCCTTTAACACCCTCTCCTGCTCCCGTGATTGAATCTGCCCTCAAATTTCACTCATCCACTCAAACTCTCGATATCCCATCTCAGGTTGTGCCCATCCCTATCCGACCCGTCCTCATCCCCCCACATACTCATGTACATCCCCTCTTATGTTGTTTCCTGCTATGACCAACAGCTTATCATATTATCCCCTTTCATAATCCCTTTCATCCACTCCTATGGCATCTCCAGCAATACCATTCCCTGTCTTACTCCATTAGGGCATCACATTCTCCCACACATCGCGACGCACAATCCCACGTATGCCCTCATCTGCTATACCCTCCCCTGCTATACCCTCCCCCATCCTGACAGGGTACCCCAGATCATTCTCTTTCATACGCGATCATTACCCCACACCACATTCTATGCCATCTCCAATCCCTCCCTCCACTCCTCGTTCCTGCTCTCTTATGCCCTCCACTGCTACACCGTCACCTATCACACTCTCTCACTCTGTTGCATTCTGTTTCGCATCCCTTCTTCTGTCAAACTTTGCGGATAAAAATTCACGTCCCTTCACCCCATCTCAAATCCCTAACCCTACCCCCTCTTCCCCTCCTTTTCTCTCCTATCTCCTGTAATTCCCTCTTTATGGATCCCACATGCACAACGTCCCCTCCTATCCCCCCTCAATCTCTGTGCTTATGCTTTAATATTCCGTCCGATGCTCAGCCATTATCTACCTTGCATTCTTTTCCCATTCCGCACAATCCCTCTTAACCTCTCCTATTGTAGGTCTCCCTCCCATGCCATGCCATGGCATGGCTTGCATTGCTATACGACGTGGTGCCATGATCCTCCATCATATAGTATAATAGGTTACCACTGTGACATGCCATGCCATGCTATGCCATGCCACAGCACACCACACCACACCACACCACACCACTCTAAAGAACACATGATCACCTAATTCCCACATCACATTTCGTTCCACCGACCTACCCTTTGTGAACCTGCCCTCCAGGCTCGACGACCGAGTGAGGCTCGGGTGGAAGCTGACAGCGATAGAGAAGCGGCCAGGTGGCAGCGGCTTCCTGCTGTCCTACAACACTCCCGAGGGCGCAAAGCAGCTCCCTGCACGCTCCCTGCTGCTCACCGTGCCCTCATACGTTGCTGCTGACCTCCTCAAGCCCTACTCGGTGAGCATTCCCCCTGCTCTCTTGCAAACGTGCCTTGGGTTTTGAGACGTCTCAAAAAGCGACAGCACTACAGCCCACCCATGAGAGGCGACCGCCTGGTGGGGGGCGAACTGAATGCACTGCACTGATTCCCCTCTATCCCTCTCATTTCCTTGCCTGCCATTCCTCCGCCCCTCCTCACCCCTCCCACAGGCAGCAGCAGCAGCCGCCCTCTCAGCCTTCTACTACCCACCCGTGGCAGCAGTGACAATCTCGTACCCCAAAGAGGCCATTCGAGAGGACAGGCTCGTGGGCGGCGAGCTCAAGGGCTTTGGGCAGCTGCACCCGCGCACCCAGGGGGATTGTCACTTTGGGTAAGTAGGATGTTTGGGGAGGAGTGGGATGAAGGAGCCTAGGGAGAACCGGACACGAGGTGGGCGGGGAAGTGAAGGGAGCTCAAGGGCTTTGGGCAGTTGCACCCGCGCACCCAGGGGATCGTCACTCTGGGTGAGGCATAGGTTGCCAGGCAAGCTTGAGGTTGGTTGAGGGATGGTTCACAGAGATGGTTGAGGGGATGGGCGGGAGGGATGGGCGGGAGGGATGGTTGAGAGCGAGATGGAGCCTAGGCGATATCGGCAGACCGCATCTAGTATACTACTCTGTTCCACGATCTATCTCACTTTTTCCCTGTCTGGGCTCCATGCTCCTTGCTGTGACCATGCCCATTCTTCTTAAGTCCAGCCACCCTCTGATACATGCTCCTCCCTCCTCTGTCCCAACTGTGCTTCATACTACTGTCTGTGCCTGCCCTCCCTCCCCTGTTCTATTTCCTGTCTCCCGACCGAGCCTCATCCTCCTTGCTCTCTCCCACTGCCGTATGACCTCCCTCACCTCCCTCTCACACCCCTTGACCCCCCACCAGGCACCATCTACAGCTTGGTGCTCTTTCCCAACCAGGCTCCGGACGGCCGTGTGCTGCTGCTGTGCTACATTGGGGGGGCGTGCAACACTGCCCTCACTTGTCAGCTTATTTGACCTCATAGCCCTACTCTCACCTACTCTCATTATCGTTCTGAGTTTGAGACCTCTACTGTGGGAATTATGTCTCGCATCCTGCGTTCGAGGTGCGACCTCATTCCTGAAGATCAGTTTGTGTTATATCATTTGCTATGACAAAGCAAGTGTGATTAACACTTGCACCAATACTCCTATCCTCCTATTTTCTGGTCCCCAGGGTCCTTCAACACCGTATGGATGATGCAGTCAACATCTACCTAGGGAAGGTCTACACTACTGCAAGCGTGGCGAGGGAGGATGTGTTGTTGTTCTGTCAGCAGCATATGATTGTGCCGCGCTTTCTTTATTGCCGCCCAAACCTGATTGTGTTGCAGTGTAACACAGTGCACCGCCTTCCGACTGTGTCGTTGCACAGTGAGGATGGGCTGTGCTCATTTCGTATTGTCATAAGGGGAGTTGGTAGCGGCAGCCTCGAGGTAACGGTGGCAAGATTAGAGCATGACGTTTGGTGTACCGACAGCCGTGCAATTGTCTGAGTAGAGGTTGTTATGAGATTGCGCTGTTGTGCAATGAGATATCATGAAAAGCAAGATGACTTGGAGGGGTAGGACAGGTTGGCACATTTGCAGGGGCACAGTGTAGAACGAGAGATGCTGTCTAAGCTAATGGCGTGTTGCAATTCAAATCATTGTTACGGTAGCTCCAGTTTACCCAAACATCACAGGAAAATTACAGATGTCTTCGCGACAAGCTTCTGTATGCGGGTGTTATGGAGTTCGAGAGATCCCGATGCATGGCAAACATGAACATAACACTTTCTCACATCTTGTTGTATAAATGCCCACCAACCATGACTTTACACAATGACACACTAGGCAAGCTGGGCTGGGCCATGTTGTTGTATGCCCACTAGATGCTCACCTATTGTTGTCATGCTTGTCACACTAAGCTTGACTTTTGGAATGTTCATAACATTTAAAAACAACACCATCTTGTCCTACTACTGTGGACAAACACTGGTGGCCATCGCCCTTTTCCGCATATGGTACTTCTCAGGCTTTTGCCCATTCTGTCACCCTCTCGTCCTATCCCCAGCTTCTCACGTTGATCCGTGATTGAAGTGCAGGCCGCCTGGTGCGCTATATCCGGGATGAGACACCTTGTGTTCTGGGCTCTTGCTTGCTACCGGCAAGTTTATGTGCTGTATGCTCTGTTTTTTTCCGTGAAATAGAATATCCAGCGTAGCATGTTACGAACGAAACCAGCCTATCTGATTTACAGGGTGGAGTGTGAGTTTAGTCATATTCACCAATGGACAAGTAAAGTCTCGCACACAATTTTAAGAACCTAGCAAGTGTATACTTGACTAATTGTGCTGATGGTTATATAAATATGTAAACCTATATGAGGAGGGTCTGTGGGGCGCACTTTTAACGTACCTATGCCACACCCACGCTTTGGTCACAAAACAATCCTTCTATTTAGTAAAATACATAAAGCATACGTAGTACTGCTGATTATTGCCATCACCGTTCTCAGCTCCACCCTGTTCTGTTGACCAAGTACCAACTCCAGTCACCAACCCGTCCACCCGACTCTGCTGTGGCAGACCTACATGGCTCCAGCGGTGAGCGAAACCTCCTGCGTTCTCCTGCATTGGCATCCCATACAATCCCCACCGCTGATCGATACCACTGTTACTAAATTGCCTTTGTAACAACCCTCCCATTCCCTGCTGCCCTCCCATTCCCTGCTCCCCGCACCTTCCGTGCTGCCCACCCCTTCCCTGAGGCCCTCCCATTCCCTGTGGCCCTCCTAATGTCTGTGGCTCTCTCATTCTCTGCCGCCCAACCATTCCCTGCTGCCCGCCCTGTCCCTGCTGCCCTCCCATCCCCTGCTGCCCGGCCAAACCCTGCTGCCCGCCCCTTCCCTGTGGCCCTTCCCTTCCCTGTGGCCCTCCCCTTCCCTGTGGCCCTCCCCTTCCCTGTGGCCCTCCCCTTCCCTGTGGCCCGCCCCTTCCTTGTGGCCCTCCCATTCCCTGTGGCCCTCCCATTCCCTGTGGCCCTCCCATTCCCTGTGGCCCCCCCATTCCCTCCTGCCAACCCATTCCCTGTGGCCCTTCTATTCCCTGCTGCCAACCCATTCCCAGTGGTCCCCTCAGTCCCTGCTGCACGCCCATTCCATGCTGGTGGCCCATTACCTGCTGCCCACCCATTCCTTGTGGCCCACCCAATGTCTGCGGCCCGCCCATTCCCGGCTGCCCACCCATACCCTGCTGCCCTACCATTCCCAACCCTAGCATCCCTCCCAACCCCTGCTGCCCTCCCGTGTCCTGCTGCCCTTCCGTTTCCTGCTGCCCTCCTGTTCCTTGCTGCGGAGGCGTTCCATGCTGCCCTTGCATTCCCGGCTGCCCTTCCAACCCTTGAAGCCCTCCCGTTTCCTGCTGCCCATCCCTCCCTTGCTGCCCTCCCCTTCCTTGCCTCCCTCCTCTCCCTTGCTGCCCTCCCCTTCCTTGCCTCCCTCCTCTCCCTTGCTGCCCTCCCCTTCCTTGCCTCCCACTTCTCCCTTGCTGCCCTCCCCTTCTTTGCCGCCCTCCCCTCTCAGTACCTTCCAAACAATCAGCGCCTCCACCTTCTTCTGTGGAAGACACCACCCCGGACGTGCCTCTACCTCTCCCTCCACCCCTTCCCTGTTGACTTCTACCTCGACCACGCCCTTCCTCCGAATGCCCCACATGCACATCGTCATCGCCTACGTGCCCCACCACTTCCCTCTGTATATTGAGACTTTGCAACCTCCGTAATCGCCCCCGAACCACGTCGTCCGCACTTCTCAGGCCACCCCCCCTCGGAGTTCCCTCACCTGCACTACTACCTTGCGCACCGCCCAAGTGCAATGCTTCGGAACCGGCCCCCAACTCATCCGTCGCTGTTTCGGGAGGGAGATCCCCGGCAGGTACAGGCACCCTCCCAAATATTTCCGTCAACACAGAATCTGCCGGTGTGCTCCCATTCTCCTCTCCATCCCCCTCATCTTCCCCGCTGCCCGACTCCTCGTCCGGTTCGCTCTCATCGTCACTCTCACCAGTGGTATGGATACAACGAATACCTCTCCGATGACTTCGGTTACATGCGCTACATGGGGTTACATGTACCGCGCCGTCCGCTGTGGTCATCATCTGCACAGCCAATTGCCCTGCTGGGGTTTGTAATGCCTCCCACAACACCCGGTTCGCAGCCCGGACCTCACATGTCCTAGAGTTATGCCCCATCTCACCACACTTGCCACACTTGCGCAGTTTGATAGGGTCGACCTCTCCTGTCGAGCGAATCCTGTTCTTTTTTGGCCGGCCCGCCCTTTTGGAGTAGATTGGCGGTAGAGTAATGCCATCCGGGATCACTGACGTGGGGTCGAGGGTCCGAATCGGGGTCTTGTACACCTGCTGCAGCGCCGAAACCGTGTGGCTGTTGTGTATCACAGCGTGGGCCTTGTGCCCTGCATCCTTGAACACAGCAAAAATGTGGACGCACGGCAGCCCATACTCCCTGTTGTTGGGGTATTGGGGTATAGGTGTCGTGGAATAGGGTGGTTGGTTATTGAAATGATTGGTCAAAGAAGCACATACATATAGTCATGCGCACAAGCCGTATACGTAAACAAACAGTCCCATATGTGGCATACAGTCCCTCCCATCCATGGCTACCACTTTTTCCCTTGTTGTCCCCTCTTATGTTGTCTTGCCCCTTTCGCATGCTGCCCTACATTTGCTTGCTGATCCAGCCCGTATTGTTTGGCACAATATCCCTCCCTCTATCGATCTGACCCCCTCCTTCCCTGCCTCCCTTTCCATTGTTGCCCTCCTATGCCCTTCCTTGCTGCCCCCCATAACCCTGCTGCCCCCCATAACCCTGCTGCCCCCCATAACCCTGCTGCCCCCCATAACCCTGCTGCCCCCCATAACCCTGCTGCCCCCCATAACCCTGCTGCCCCCCATAACCCTGCTGCCCCCCATAACCCTGCTGCCCCCCATAACCCTGCTGCCCCCCATAACCCTGCTGCCCCCCATAACCCTGCTGCCCCCCATAACCCTGCTGCCCCCCATAACCCTGCTGCCCCCCATAACCCTGCTACCCCCCATAACCCTACTGCCCCCCATAACCCTGCTGCCCCCCATAACCCTGCTGCCCCCCATAACCCTGCTGCCCCCCATAACCCTGCTGCCCCCCATAACCCTGCTGCCCCCCATAACCCTGCTGCCCCCCATAACCCTGCTGCCCCCCATAACCCTGCTGCCCCCCATAACCCTGCTGCCCCCCATAACCCTGCTGCCCCCCATAACCCTGCTGCCCCCCATAACCCTGCTGCCCCCCATAACCCTGCTGCCCCCCATAACCCTGCTGCCCCCCATAACCCTGCTGCCCCCCATAACCCTGCTGCCCCCCATAACCCTGCTGCCCCCCATAACCCTGCTGCCCCCCATAACCCTGCTGCCCCCCATAACCCTGCTGCCCCCCATAACCCTGCTGCCCCCCATAACCCTGCTGCCCCCCATAACCCTGCTGCCCCCCATAACCCTGCTGCCCCCCATAACCCTGCTGCCCCCCATAACCCTGCTGCCCCCCATAACCCTGCTGCCCCCCATAACCCTGCTGCCCCCCATAACCCTGCTGCCCCCCATAACCCTGCTGCCCCCCATAACCCTGCTGCCCCCCATAACCCTGCTGCCCCCCATAACCCTGCTGCCCCCCATAACCCTGCTGCCCCCCATAACCCTGCTGCCCCCCATAACCCTGCTGCCCCCCATAACCCTGCTGCCCCCCATAACCCTGCTGCCCCCCATAACCCTGCTGCCCCCCATAACCCTGCTGCCCCCCATAACCCTGCTGCCCCCCATAACCCTGCTGCCCCCCATAACCCTGCTGCCCCCCATAACCCTGCTGCCCCCCATAACCCTGCTGCCCCCCATAACCCTGCTGCCCCCCATAACCCTGCTGCCCCCCATAACCCTGCTGCCCCCATCTCCCTTGATGCCCTGCAAGCTCCCCCTCCCCCCGCCCCCATGCTGTCTTCACATTCCCTGGTGCTCCCCAAACCTTGTTGCCCCCATTCCCTTGCTCCCTGCCCTACTTATTGCACCCCTTGCCCTTGCAGGGCTCCCATGTCTTACCTGGTGTAACCACACGTGCAGCAGGTTGCTGAAGGAGTGTTGGGGTTAGTAGTCACGACTCTCGATTCCACCTCTCCTCGGCTCACAACGAACCGGTTCTCGCCGGACCCTTCAGCATCGTATCTCTTCCCTTCGTCGCAGTTTGCCTTGATAATTGGTCGTGTCCTTGGCGGGAAGACCGCATCAGTGAGTTGTGAGTACTCGTGGCGCCTCTTTTCAATACTCTTTGAGAGCTTGGCCGTCAAGAGGTGCAACACTTGAGGGGGACTTTTGTCACGCAGCCCTGAGAGTGATGCGTGGTGTGACTCAACGGGGTTGGAGGTCATACAGCCAAAACGCGGAGCACCAAAGTGCGCCGAGGCCCACTTCTTATGCAAATCGTTGTCAACAATCGTGACGGTTACGCAGCAGAGAATGGGAGGGCCCCAAAATCAGAGTAGGGTGCGAGACAAGCGTGAGGGAGTGGAAAGGGAGAGAGTGAGTCGGGAGGTTTTTGGAAAAAGACAACGAGGCATTCGTGAGGGTTACACCACCGAGAGAGAGGGAGGGTACCCGGAAACTAGTTGCAGTAGAGCGACTCCACCAGGTTCCTGTTGAAGTTGGGGTTCCTCCGCCGCACGTGGCTCAGAATGCACATGAACAGCACCGCCAGGCGCTGCGCGCTGTGATTCGGAGGGTATGGGCTGCAAAGAGAGAATCAGATGAGGGGACGGGTTGAGGGAGTGAAAGGGGTTCAGGAGATGGAAGGGGACGGGGAGCAGCGGAGGGGGTTGAGTGCGGTTGAGATGGAGGATGGGGAGGACGGCGAGAAGAGGAAGCGGAGCGAGGAGAGCAAGAGGGTGGGGCTGGTGGGGGGCCTTAGTGGCCGATAAAGGTTCAGGTTTGATGGGTTGAAGGGGGTCTGGTCTGGTGGTGGATGTTGGTAGGCATAATGATGAAGCAGTGGAGGATGAGGAGGAGGGAGATGGTGAGCATAGCGAGCATAGTGACGATCATAGTGAGCAGCGGGAGAATGAGGAGTGGTCAGGTTCGGACAGAGGCTCGCTTGAAGGTTCGGGGGGTCGCAGGCTTGGCAGTGACCGTGGTTCGGCGGGAGTTTTGGCTCCAGAGCTTACACCCCAGGGGAGCTGGAGGGGTGATGACGTCACCCCCCTGGGCAGTTTCAGGGGTGATGATGCGTTAACTCCCTTGGACAGCTGGGGGGGCGAAGGGGAACTTACCCCGGTTTGGAGGGGTAAAGGGGAGATTACCCCGCAGGGAAGCGGGGACTGGGGAGAAGAGGCAGAGAGTGAAAGGGAGAGGGAGAGGGAGGAAGAGGGGGAGGGGGTTTTGACACCTGTGCTAACCCCTCAGGGCAGTTGGAGGGGGGACATGTCAGGGAGCGAGAGATGGGAAGGGTCTGAAATTGAGTTGCATCAGAGGGAGGGGGATTTTACACCTGACCTATCACCCCAAGGGAGCTGGAAAGACGAGGGGGAGAGGGAAGGGGTTTTGACGCCTGAGTTGTCGCCTCACGGGAGTTGGAGGGGAGAGTTTTCCAGGAGTGGGAGGAGGGAAGGGTGGGACGGGCTGGAGGGGGAGAGGGAGGGTAGGTACGAGGATGAGAGGGGGAGGGATGGAGGGAAGTGAGAGGGGGAGTGAGGGGTCTAGGGGTGAAGAAGAGGAGAGGGAGAGGGAGTGGGAGAGTTTGAGGGACGGGGAAGAAGAGGGGAGTGTGAGAGATGAGGATGAGGAGATGGAGAGAGGGAAGAGTGAGGGGGAACGTGAGGGAGAGAGTGAGGAGGAGGAGAGGGAGAGACAATGGGCCAAGATGCATGCTGGTAGTGAGGAAGGGAGTGAGGATGGAAGATGACGGGAGGATGGAGAGCGAAGATGAAGAAGTGGAGGAATTGAGAGGTGACGGGGGCGAGGGAGTGAACGGAGAAGGGTTAGGGAAGACGAAGAGGAGGAGCAGGAGGAGGAGGAGGAGGAGGAGGAGCAGTAGCAGGAGAAGGGATAACATAAGGAGGAATGTTTGAGTGAGGGCGAGTTGAGGGAAGAGGCAACGGGGGACGAGGATGGGGACAGGTCAAGGGCTCAAAGGGACAGTCGTGATATTGGAGGTGGGCGTATGAGTGAGAGCGATGGGAGTGAAAGCGATGACGATGTTGCTGTTGCTGCGGCCGCCCCTTCTGTGGCCGCCCTTTCCGCTGGCATTGTTGGGGTGGGGCTGACAGTGGGAGCTTCTGTAAGATAGGGTGGAGAGGGAGTGTATCCGATGCAAGGCGATGCGTCCATGCTCTTATTGAGTCTGCTTTTGACGAGAATGAGCTTGGGGAGAAGGGGGAGCAGGAGGAGAGGGAGGAAGAGAGGGAGGAGCAGGAGGAGGAAGGAGGTAAGATGGGGAGCTTGAGGCGAGAGAGTGGGATGAGGGGCGTGAGGAGGATGAGGAGGTTGGTGGGAAGGAGTCTGGTAGTGAGCGGGATCGGGAGGAGGAGAGAGAGGAGGAGGAAAGGGAGGAGGAGAGGGGAGCAGAGGCAGTTGGTGGTGGTTCTATGATGGGGGAAAGCGAGGGAGAGGAGAGCAATAGGGAAGCCAGTGAGGGTGAGAGGGAAAAGAGAGAGGAGGAAGCGGACAAGAAAGAGGGTATTGAGAGGGAGGGGAGTGAGCGGGAGGAGTGTGAGGGGGATAGTGACGGGGAGATGAGGAAGGAGAGGCGACACCGATACCATCAGAACACGATGGCGGAAGATGAGGAGGAGGAGGGGGAGGAGGCGGATGAGGGTTACAGAGAAAGGAATTACAAGGAGGAGCGTTATACGGAGCATGGGGAGGATAGAGATGAGTACGAGAATAATGGAGAGGAAGAAGAGGGCACGTTTGCGGAGGCAGGCTGGAGGAAGGCAAGTTGGAGGAGGATAACAAGCGGAGTGGAGAAGGGCTGTTTGAGAATGGGGCGAGGGGTGAAGAGGAGAGTGAGGGGGAGAGTGAGGGGGAGGGCGAGGAGGAGGAGGATAGGAGGAGAGTGAGGGTGATGAGATGGATGTTGGTGAAGGGGTGGAGAGGCAAGGCTATGGAGGCATGGAGAGGGGGGAGGAGGAGGAGGAGGTGGACGAGAGAGGGGAGAGGGACTATGGGGAGGGGAGAGGTTATAGGTTGGTGGATGAAGAGAGTGAGGGAGAGTGAAGGAGGAATGGATGAGAGAGTGGACGATAGGGATGGGTATGAGGAAGGGGAAAAACCGAGTGTGGGAAAGATACAGGCGGAAGAGGAGGTTGGGGTTCAGAAGAGGGAGAAGAGGGCAGGGGGGCAGGGAGAAGAGGGCAGGGGGGCAGGGAGAAGAGGGCAGGGGGGCAGGGAGAAGAGGGCAGGGGGGCAGACAGTGATGAGGACAAGGACGAGGAGGTTGCGACTGGACAGGCTATTGTGGGGGAGGTCGTATCTGTGCAACGGGAGGACGGTGAGCAATCCGCTGAGCGCATTGCAGGCCGCGTGAGAGACGCCTAAGGCAGGGAAGTTGAAGTGCAGTGAGTGAGTCCCCAACCCTGGATGAGGTTGGTGAGCGGTGAGCCCCCACGGGGGAGCAGTCACATGTTTCTGGAAGTCATCAAGGGCAGGGCAGTTCAAGTAAAGTGGAGTGAGGGAGTGAGCGAACCTTGACGATGTTGGTGAGGTGGTCGTATGGCTCAAAGCGGAATGGCTGTGGGGCGAAGAAGCCTGCAAACACCTGCCCTAGAACCGGTGGGGAGGGAGAGGGGGGAGAGAGAGAGAGAGAGAGAGAGAGTGGCGGGGTTGAGTAAAAGCAAGGAAAGGGTGGGCTCACCGCTGAGCGCATAGCGCTGGCCGCGAGAGAGCAGCTATGCGCCCAGGAGTCAGGATTCCGCAGGGCGAATAGCGCTGGAGGGAGAGGCGCAATGCGCCCAGCGGTGAGCAATTTGCTGAGAGCATTGCTGGCCGCGAGAGAGGCGCAATGCGCCCAGCGGAATGCGCAATCCGCTGAGCGCATTGCTGGCCGCGAGAGAGGCGCAATGCGCCCAGCGGAATGCGCATAGCTTGGCGCATAGCTGGTTGCGAGAGAGGCGCAATGCGCCCAGCGGTGAGCATTCCGCTGGGCGCATAGCGCTGGCCGCGAGATGCGCGGTACGCGCCCAGCGGCGAGCATTCCGCTGGGCGCATAGCGCTGGCCGCGAGATGCGCGCTACGCGCCCAGCGGCGAGCATTCCGCTGGGCGCATAGCGCTGGCCGCGAGATGCGCGCTACGCGCCCAGCGGCGAGCATTCCGCTGGGCGCATAGGCCGCGAGATGCGCGCTACGCGCCCAGCGGCGAGCATTCCGCTGGGCGCATAGCGCTGGCCGCGAGATGCGCGCTACGCGCCCAGCGGCGAGCATTCCGCTGGGCGCATAGCGCTGGCTGCGAGACAGGCGCTATGCGCCCAGCGGCGAGCATTCAGAATTTCGAAGAATGGATAGATTCGAGTAGGTTCAGCATATAGGGAAGAGAAAGGGACAGAGACGCACCTCTGATACGGATCAGCTGTAACTCGAGCTTCCGTGAATTTGATGGGGGGTAATAAGTCTGCTAAGAAGTCCTTACTAGTAAGTTAGTGTGGAGTGTGATAGGGCTAGAGCAGGATGACGGGGAGCAATCTGGTGGGCCACGGGAAGCTTGTAGCTTTGCAGGTTGGGTTGATCTTAGTGTGCACGCGGTGTACAATACGCTTGGTTCTGGTTCGGTTGAGTGGCGTACGTGGTTCAGGAGGACGTGGGTGCATCACAGCTCGTGGATTGGTTTGGCGCGAGCGGGAAACCGTCAAATCAGGGTCATGTCAGAGTTGATTTCATCGAAGTTACCATTCGCGTGATGGGCTGCTAGTGTATAGTTACCAAACGTGTTAAGCTAGTTACCAAACGCGTTAAGCAAGTTACCAAACACGTTAAGCGGGTTACCAAACACGATGAAATCGTTATCGTACGCGTTACAGTGCCCCATGTAAGTTACCATTGACATATTTTCCCTTCTTATTTCACTGTCGTCGAATAGGCGGTAGGTTGACGTGCAAATTAAATATTTGCACCCAACAAGGGCGACGGGCTAGGGCGCGGGCCTGGGCGACGGGCTAGGGCGCGAGCCAGGGCGACGGGCTAGGGCGCGGGCCTGGGCGACGGGCAGCGGGGGGGAGGCGCTGTTCGACGGGCAGCGGGGGGGAGCACGGGTCGACGGGCAGCGGGGGGAAGCGCGGGTCGACGGGCAGCGGGGGGAAGCGCGGTGCTACGGGCAGCGGGGGGGGGGGGGGGGGGGAAAGCGCGGTTCGACGGGCAGCAGGGGGGGGGGGGGGGAAGCGCGGTTCGACGGGCAGCGGGGGGAAGCGCGGGTCGACGGGCAGCGGGGGGAAGCGCAGCGCAACGGGCAGCGGTACGCTAGATCGAGCTACACTGGATCGGGCTACGCTAGATCAGGAGGCAGAACGAGCGGGTAACGAACGAAAGGGACTAGATCGGGCCGGCACTAGGCTCGGGCAAGACGGGCGAAACGAGTGAGACAGGCTTGGAAGAAACGAACGAGGACGGGAGGAGCGGGATCCCACAGGATCCGAACCTAGGTGATACCATGTCAAACTGAGGAATTGATGATGCATTCATGTTGGTTGGGGTACAAGTAGCTAACCCTAACTTTTGTACTCCCTAAGACAAACCTCACTATAGGCTACCACATTTGACAGAAAGGGGGGTAAGGGTGGGGGGGGGGGGGCGTGGGGGGGGGGGGGGGGGGGGGGGGGGGAAGAATTGGGGGGGAGGGGGTTCTCGGAACCGAAAGTAGAACTTAGATTCAGGGGACGGCCTAGATTAAGCACTTAACGCGTCCGGGAAGGGCCAAACGATGCCCTTAACTGGCACGAGTGCAGTCGAATCAAACCCTTAAAATGGCCGAGCTGCGCCAAACCTAACCCGGAATGTTCAGGGCACTAAGGGCAAATGCCCTTGAATCGACAGCCCTGGTTGACAGCTGTGAAAGAGACGGATATTGTACATCATGGGCTTGGTTGTCTTGGAGCTGGCGACAAACTTTTGGCAACGCAAAACGAGGCACTGAAACTTTATATAAATACTGTGTATGGGAATATGCGCACAAGGGCGAATTGCAAGACCTGGGCACAACGAATATGTACAAACAAAACCTGGGCACTTGGCAAAAAAGAATCACACACACGCGCTAGATTTGGAAGCTAGTGTCACATGAAAATGTCAGAAAATTGTGCTGTGTAGGCTGTAGTGGGGTAGCCAATATGGGGTACAACCCAATTAGGGTTAGTACTTGTACCAACTTTCTCATCAATGCATTCATTCCTGCTGCTAGATTCTGACATGGTTTCAGAGCAGGTCCTGTTCCAGGGTGAATTTTTTTTTTAGGGCCCACCGTACAGTTCCCTGCCCGTAGCGCGTTACCCTGCTCGTAGCGCCCTACCCTGCCCGTCGCGCTGCCCCACCAGTTGCGCTTCCCTGCCCGCGTGCCACCCTGCTGGCTGCTGCGATGCCTTTCCCGTTGCGCTGCCTCGCACACGCTCTGCCCTGCCCTGCGTTGCGCCGCCCCGCCCATGCCCGGCTCCGCGTCGCGCTGCCCGCGAACGCCCTGCCCTGCGTCGCGCCGCCCGTGCGCCCCTGCTGCCTGTCGCGTCGCCCGTGCGGGCTGCCCCAGCCCGTCGCGTCGCAAGTCCGCCCTGCCCTGCCCGTCGCGTCGCCCGTGCGGGCTGCCCCAGCCCGCCGCGTCGCCCGTACGCCCTGCCCCTGCCTATCGCGTCGCCCGTGCGGGCTGCCCCAGCCCGCCGCGTTGCCCGTCCGCCCTGCCCTGCCCGTCGCATCGCCCGTGCGGGCTGCCCCAGCTCGCCGCGTTGCCCGTACGCCCTGCCCTGCCCGTCGCGTTGCCCGTACAGGCTGCCCCAGCCCGCTACGTCGCCCGTACGCTCTGCCCCTGCCCGTCGCGTCGCCCTATTGGCCACGAGCCGCCCTGTGCAGCCCGCGCACTCCCCTTTTCTGCCCGCGCGCCGCCCTGGCAGCCTGCGCGCTGCCCTTGCAGCCCGCACGTCGCCCTTCCAGCCCGCGCACTGCCTCTTGCCTACTCGCACGCCCTCCCCAGCCCGAGCGCCGCCCTACTTGCAGCGCGCCGCCCGACTCTGGCCGCGCGCCGCACTTCCCTGACCGTGCGCCACCCCGCCCTACCCTACGCATTGCCCTAGTGCCTGCTCGTTGCTCTGCCTTCCCTGAGTGCTGCCGTGCTGGTCGCACGCCTCCTTGCTTTGCCCGCTATGACTTCTCTTCGTGGTAGCGGTGGGAGTGGTGGCGGCGGTGGTGGCAGCAGTGGGAGTGGTGGCGGCGGCCGTAGTGGCGGTCGTGGTGGGGCTGTTCAGTGGGGAGTTTCTGGCGGTGGCCAGATGCAGCTGCGGCGACTTCCGCGCGTGACCCTTACGTCCCAATAGCTTCGTGAGTGCGTCTCGGAGTACTGCTCACTGCCCATACATCATTCGCACAGGTGCTCGGGCAGGTCAGACTTGCGGGACACCTGGCCACACACAGTCCCATTGCTTCGCCTGTCTGAGTGACTCCTGGAGCGCAGTGTTTGGCAACGAGGCTTAGCTCCCCCAGTGGCTAGAGCTACTTCGGGACAAAGCGGATATATTTGCTCTAGACAATGACGCTATCCTTACTGCAATGTATGTTTTGACTGCTGGTACTGAGGGTGATTGTTCCTCGTGTGTGTCGCTCGACCTTGGTATAGAGGCTCCTGCTCTAGGTGCTAGTGAGTCTGCTCTCTCTGGTACTGCGCCTGCTGAGGCCTTGCACACCTTCACGCTTGACTCAAGTGCTTCCCGCTGCTTCTTTCGCGACAGTACCACAGTCACACCACTCCCAAGACGAGTTGTAGTCTTACAAGCTGACCCCTCTGGGGGACCAGTTCTTGCACGTTCATCCACTGTTCTCCTATGTCCGCCGGTTCCGTCCAGCTCACTGTCAGGTCTCCACCTCCCCTCGTTCTTGACAAACTTTGTGAGTAACGCGGTCCTTCAGGATGCAGGGGTTGATACCTTTACCCCTGGAGGCCAGCGTGCGGCAATCTACACGTGCTCCCGGACTGGCCGTCACCTGGCCACGTTCACCCGTCGGCCTGGGTCGAGTCTGTACACACTGACTACTGCGCCTCCTCAGGTCGCTGTGTTTGCTCAGGTGCCCGCGTCAGGTCATGAAGCCGCCTTGTGCTTGTGTCACGTCACGTCAGGTGTCATCACTGCCTTGGTCACCCCTCCCTGCCACGCCTCCATGGCATGCACTCCCGCCTCCTTGTCTCTGGTCTTCCCAGGTCTCTACCTGCCCTCCCACCCTCACCTGCCCCGCCCTGCATTCCTTGCATCGAGGGGCGGCAGCGCGCCGCTCCTCACTCCTCCTCGTTTCCCCCGACGACTGCTCCCCTGCAGACTCTCCACATGGACGTGTGGGGCCCAGCCCACGTCAGTGGACAAGGCCCCAACTACTTTCTACTGGTTGTTGATGACTACTCGTGTTACACCACGGTCTTCCCCTTGCACAGCAAGGGGGAGGTCCCTGATGTCTTGATCCCTTGGATCCACGCTATTCGTCTCCAGCTCTGCGAGCAGTTCCGCACGGATCTTCTTGTCCTGCGTCTGCACTCTGACAGAGGTGGTGAGTTCTCCTCCGACCTCTTGCAGGACTTTTGTCAGGGGGAGGGCATCCTCCAGTCGTTCACGCTTCCGGCCTCCCCGCAGCAAAATGGGATTACAGAGCGCAGCATTGGCTGAGTCATGGAGGTGGCTCGTACCTCCATGATCCATGCGGCTGCTCCCCATTTTCTGTGGTCGTTTGCGGTCTGGTACGCTGCGCATCAGCTCAACCTCTGGCCCCGTGTCTCCTTGCCGGAGACCTCGCCTACACTGCTTTGGACGGGGAAGGTTAGCGATGCGTCGGTGTTCCGGGTCTGGGGCTCTCGTGCCTTTGTCCGCGATACCTCCGCGGACAAGCTCTCCTCCCGCACCATTCCCTGTGTCTTCCTTGGCTTCCCTCCTGACGCGCCTAGCTGGCAGTTTTACCACCCCACCTCGCGCCGTGTCCTGCCCTCTCAGGACGTCACGTTTGACGAGTCGGTTCCCTTTTACTGTCTCTTCCCCTACCGCTCTGCCCCTCTCCCCCCTCCGCCGCTCTTCCTCGCTCCAGGTCCCCCTCCGGTAGACCCCCTCCCCCCTCAGGGTCTTGCTCCTTCAGGTGTCTCTCAGGTAGACCCACTTCCCTTAGCTGAGCCTGTCGAGGTCACTGGTGACTCTGGTGCTGCTGGGGGTGGTGCTGCTCGGGGTGCTGCGTCTGGGGGTGCTGCGCCTGAGCGTGCGGAGCCTGGGGGTGCTGAGCCTGAGCGTGTGGAGCCTGGGGGTGCTGAGCCTGAGCGTGCGGAGCCTGGGGGTGCTGAGCTTGGAGGTGCGTGCAGAGCGTGAGGGTGCTGCGCTTGGGGGTGCTGCGTCTGGGGGTACTGAGCCTGGGGGTACGGAGCCTGGGGGTGCTGTGTCTGCTGGAAGTCCTCCGAGTACCTCGCAACAGCGGTCAAGCCACCGAGAGCCTCTCTCGCCCCAGCAGCTGCGCGAGTGGTTTGCTCGGCGCACCCGCCTTCGGAGTCGCGCTGCTGGAGCTGGAGGCACAGGAGCTGCAGGCACTGGTGCTGGAGATACTGGAGAGGGAGACACTGGAGCAGGGGGCACTGGTGCTGGAGGCGCTGGAGCTGAAGGTCTTTGAGCTGGAGGCGCTGGAGCTGGAGGCGCTGGAGCTGGAAGCCCTCGAGTTGGAGGCGCTGACGCTGGATGTACTGGAGCTGGAGGTACTGGTGGTATTGGGGTTGCTAGTCCTGGTGGCACTGGTGCTGGAGGCACTGTTGAGCCTCTCTCCCCACAGAAGTTGCGCGAGTGATTTGCTCGGCGCACCAGCCTTCAGAGTCGCGCTGCTGCAACTGGCGGTGCTGGGACTGGAGGCGCTGGCGTTGGAGGCACTGGAGCTGGAGGTACTGGAGCTGGAGGCGCTGGCGCTGGAGGCACTGGAGCTGGAGGCACTAGAGCTGGAGGCACTGGAGCTGGAGGCGCTGGAGCTGGAGGTGCTGGCGCTGGAGGCACTGGGACTAGAGACGCTGGCACTGGAGGCGCTAGAGCTGGTGGTGCTGGAGCTGGAGCTGGTGGCTCTGGAGCTGGAGGTACTGGCGTTGGAGGAACTGGAGCTGGAGATGCTGGAGCTGGTGGCGCTGGAGCTGGAGGTGCTGGTGTTGGAGACCTTGGAGCTGGAGGTATTGGTATTATGGGCACAGTGCAGAAGCGCCCATTTTTCTTGCTGCCGCCGGAGCTGTCCAACCTACCGCCTGAATCGGTGCTCCGTCAGGTTCTTAGTCTTCCTTCGTCCACTGCCCTTCCTCCGGACTCACCGCCCCTGCATGCCCCGACTCGTTAAACTACGCAGCCAGCCTCCCTTACAGAGCGTCGTGAGCCTACGTCTCGTCCTGCCTCCCCAGTTCACACTGTTCGTCCTGCTCGTCGTGTCCCTCGTCGGCGTCCTCCTCCTATGCCAGGTACTCACACTATGGCACTTCGTCCTTCCTCTGTTCCGCAGCGTGTCCCCCTGCCGTCTCCTCCTGCGTCCTCTCTTCCTGACGTTCCGGACCCTGAGTCTGACTTGGTTCGTGCTGCCAGCCCCACTGTTTCGCGTCTCCTTGCCACAGTCGCCAGTGACCCGTCGTTTGAGTCTTCTGCTGCGTCTGCCTTAGTTGCTGAGCTTGTGGACTTTGCTGCTGTGTGTCGTCTTGACTACGCTGCTAGTCTTGTTGTTGATTCTGAGACTGTATGTGCTCTGTCCGTCGGGGGTGAGTGTGCTCTTGGCACAGACGTCCTTGAGGACAGGCAAGAGGACTTTGAGTGTCTTGCGGCTGTTGTACCTCATCTCGTGGCCTGGCTGCTTGCACCTGAGGGAGATCCACATGCACTTAACATCCCGACCCCCCGCTCTTACGCAAAGGCTATTTTGGGTCCTTACTTCTCTTAGTGGCAGACAGCCATGGACGCAGAGATGGCATCCTGGAAGTCCACAGGCACTTACGTCGACGCAGTTCCCCCTCCTGGGGCGAACATAGTCGATGGCATGTGGATTTTCAGGGTGAATCGGCCGCCGGGTTCTCCGCCTATCTTCAAGGCTCGTTACGTTGCTAGAGGCTTCAGTCAGCAACAGGGAGTTGACTACTTCCTGACCTCCTCCCCTACCCTGAAGATGACCACTCTTCGGGTGCTACTGCATGTTGACGCTCAGCCTACACGAGGAGATCTGGCTGCGCCGCCCACCTGGCTTCGCTGGGTCGTTTCTTGCAGGTACCTAGTGGAGCCTCCGACGGCCAGTCTACGGTCTCCGCCAGGCGCCTCGTGAGTGGCACAACACACTGAGGACGACACTTGCGGCTCTCGGGTTTGCTCCTTCGACTGCTGACCCGTCGCTGTTTCTGCGCACAGACACTTTGCTACCGTCGTTCGACATCCTCGTATACATCGAGGACTTGGTTTTTGCCACTGCTGACACTGAGGCACTGGCCCTTGTGAAGTCGGAGCTGCAGAAGAGACACACGTGCACAAACCTGGGTGAGCTGCGCAGCTACCTTGGCTTGCATATCACCCGGGACAGAGCACGCCGCACCATTACCCTGACTCAGTCACACATGGTGCAGCAGGTCCTTCAGCGCTTTGGCTTCCAGTTCTCCTCACCACAGTCCACTCCTCTGCCTACCGGTCACTCGCTTTGTATCAGCTACACCTTCGGACGAGTCCGTAGAGCCGAGTGGCCCGTATCCAAAGCTTGTGGGCTGCCTCATGTACCTGATGACCTGCACTCGACCTGACCTTGCGTACCCTCTTAGCATCATGGCTCGCTACGTTGCGCCTGGGAGACACCGGCGAGAGCACTGGGAGGTTGCTAAGAGGGTGCTGCGCTACTTGTGCAGTACATCAGGCATGGGGCTAGTGCTTGGAGGACGGGGTGACGTTGTCCTCACTGGACACTTAGACGCCTCTTGGGTTGACGACCTGGCTACGCAGCGGTCGTCTCAGGGTTACACCTTCAGCCTTGGTTCCGGCACTCTTTCTTGGCGGTCTACCTGCTCTTCTTCTGTTCTCAACTCTAGTTGTGAGGCTGAGATCTACGCAGGAGCCATGGCTGCACAAGAGTTACGCTGGCTCACCTACCTGCTGACTGACTTGGGAGAGCGGCCTAGTTCTCCTCCAATTCTCTACTTAGACAGCAAGGCTGCTATTGCCTTGTGTCAGGAGCACAGACAGGAGCACAGAACGAAGCACATCGCTCTACGCTACTTCCTGGCTCGAGAGTTGCAGCAGCATGGCCAGCTTCGTCTTGCTTACGTGGCCACCCGGGCCAAAACAGCTAATATCTTCACCAAGGCACTTCCGCCTGGTGATCATCAGCGTTTCTGTACTGCTTTAGGCCTTATGCCTATTTTTCACATTTGCTCACTGCGTGACCTTGCTTGTACTGTGATCTATATATATACCTGCATGCTTTCACTTGCTAGGTTGTGACCATCCACATCACACACTATACACAGAATAAGCATCTAATAGGTTATAGTTAGGTTCAAACAACCTGTACACCAAGGGCCAGGCTACTGTAAAAATGGTGTACAATAACCCCCGAAGTAACTTACACATTCAGAATAACGTTGCTCCTCGACCACCCACCCACACACACCACAATGCAACCAAAACATGCGGTGACGTACACGTGCCCACGTGTACTACCATTACAATCGTACCAGCCACGTAAGCGTACACTACCAACACTTGCCGAAGCTACCACAACCGCCCGATTCCGCTATCCATGACCACATCACCACCGTCCACATGGAAACTCCTCTTCAACTCGCCCCAAAAGTTACAGTGTCGCGAAAGACCGATGTTACTAGGATTAGAGACTACACTTTACATCCTGCCCATCCATACCTTGCGCACAGAATACCGTGCACCACTGCGAACTTGCCACGTGCATCCCTCTCCACGACTCAATGCAGAAGACCCACGCGCCATCGCATCACCCTGGTGTCCCAAATGTCGTCATCAGCCACATTCGTACTTTGTGTAATGACATCGCGCTCACACTTCGCTTGCGTCGCCCATCCATTGGCAACCATGCGTGCAGTTCACCCAACACAACAGCACCAACTCATAGCATGCTACGTAGCGGCCAAATTGGCCAACTTGCCCACCGTCGCATGTGCGTGCGTCTGCATACAACTTACATTGGAGTCCAATGTGTCGCGCCGACACGATTCGACCGCTCAGGATTGCTGCCCTGCAACTGCAAGCACAGACGCACACGTGCCGCGTTGTGACTACATCGCCTCGCGCGTAACATCAACGCCACGACCACTCATCCAGTATCGTACGCTTCGCGACAACAGGAGAACCTTCCATGGTGTACAGAAACGAACCATCCGTAGAATGACACGCGTCAACGACACGCCATTCACGCACGCATCTTTTTTCTTATACGCCAACTGCGTTCTTACACTTGCACCATAATTCCACCTCACATATTGACTAGTCAAGATTGCGCGCCAATCACATCCGCCCAAATGTAGCTTTCTTGATGGGCGGATAATCAAACATCGTGCGTCTCATATACAATCCGACCATCGCGGCGCCACAAGCGCCGCAAATAACGCGTGCATCGCAGGTTTGTGCTAATTGGGTGATTCCCATTCTCTCGTCCATCCGCGATTCTAAAAAGAAAACCATCACCAAAACACGTCCATTAATCCCACACAACAATAGCATCCAACATTTTTTTCCACACACGTCTACCCCAATTCACAAACCGCACACTTATCCGGTATTCCGTCCACCTAAAAAGCCCATACACCAAGCAAAGGAAACAAAAGCGCAAACAAAAACTCACTACAGCCTCTCGAACCCCCACATCCCCCCCAACTCCCCACTCCCCTCCATGCTGCTCTACACGCCCCCGACTGACACCGACTGCACATCATTCCCGCCACCGTCTCCGCCGCTGGCGCCAGCATTAGGCTTCATGTTCTCGAGACCATAGGCAGAAAGGCGGAGGCCATGGCGTCCCTATATCCCCTCCTCCTTCTCTTCGTCGTACTCGGGATTGAAGTGACAGATCGCCCGTGAAACGGAGCCCTTCACAAGCACCTTGAGCCCATTCACAACGTGGCCGTTCCCCCCGGCCATCCGCTGCTCCCAATACTTGATGCTGTCGGACACCTGGATGAAAACAGACACAACAAACGCTTATTAATATTTCAATTATCTTCAAACTACCCACCCAAGATCTATGATGTCACTCACCACGTGCTCTAGCCACGCAAGGTGGTACACCTGTTAGGGTGTTTTGCCACATCCCTAGTGTCTACCGACCTATACGCCTGACCTAGGTACGGTAACGCTTTGCTAGAAGTGGTGGGAAACCGTCTACCGAATGTGGAAAACGACGACCTAAAATGGGACACCGTCAGCTAGGACGGTGGGGTTGAAAGTTGGGGAATTTTTGTAGGAAAGTGCGAGGAAGGTGGGATACGGAATGGTAGCGGAGTGCGGTTCGGGAAATGTCGAGAAGACATTTTCCGAATACCTGGAGTGGTCCACTGCATACCTAAATACTCGACCGCATACCGAACCGCATTCGGTGCGGATGCGACAAATGGGTTTCGGTGGCGGTGACGGTCACCAAATTCGGTTTCAATGTTGACCACCGAATTCCGGTTTCAATGTTGACCACCGAAATTCGGTTCCGCATGCGGCTCGAGGCGAAGCGCGGATATCACATCGCGCAAACCGCATCCCATATTTCGGAGTGCTTAAAGGCCACACCCCGAATTACACAACGAAGTCAACGAAAAAATTGTAGGTTCGGAAAACCCCAGAAGGAGGTTCGGTGGGAAAATCGAGAACCAATCGCGTCAAAAACACACTCAAAACTTTCGACCAATCACGTGAAAGTGGTGACAGTTTTGGGGCCGACTCGGTAATTCTGGATGTGTCCTTTAAATTGTATTCTTTGTTGAATCAGCCACCATCACTTCGCTATCTTGTACTTCTCTGTTATTGAGTAAACTGCATACCAACTGTTTGGAAACTGCATACCAAGTAACTTTGAGTATGCGGTAATCACTCCAGTATTCAGTATTCAGACACAAGCGATCTCCAACGCTAGCCGGAGGCTTTACCAAATCTTAGAGCTGGTATCAGAGCTTGGTTATCATCGTGTCAAGCCTCATTATAAGAGTGTTGGAGGCGTTGTAAGGGTGACCATTCACCAACATGGGGGATGGAGAAGGAGAGACCAGTCGGGGTCTTCAGTGAACCCCGGGAGTGCGCAGGTGCAGAGTCTACTAGATGCCCTTGCTAAGGGGCAAATCGTGGCCAAACCGACAATTGGCCTAAGTGAAGCTCAACGCTTCAATGGAGAGAACTACGGCACATGGCGGCTGAAGTTCATGAGGCGCACCCGGGAAGTGGACCTATGGCAGCTCTACAACCCAACAGCAGTGACGGAAGAAGATGGACCTGCACCGACAACAGCACAAGAGAAAAAAATGTTTCAGAAAAGAAGCCAACAAGCCTTCTTTCAACTCTGCCACTCGGTCTCGGATGCAATCGCAACACGACTCGACCCATTTTCTGAAGACTACAACGCAGCGGAGAAGGCGTGGACATACATGGAAAGAGTCTACCTCGGGAAAAGCGAAACGAAAATGACAGCAGCTGGCCATGGAACCCTCCGAGACGGTGGTGGACTACGTGGGCCGTGCTAAAGGCTACAACGACGACTTGACAGCCATGGGAGTGCCTGAATCAGAGAAGCGGATGATGAGCTACATCATTGGTGGATTACCGAAAACATGGGCATCGGAGAAGAGGATGCTGGCCTGCAGACGCCCATCGGACATGACGGAACTGGTGGAGACTCTTCAAGTCTTGGCGCTTGTCCGTGCGGAGGAAGAACGAAGGGATGCGATGGCGGACAATTTCAGCAGCGAAAAACCGGCCATACTACGCAACAGGGGTGGCAAAAGCAGTTGGAGCTTACTACCACTGTGGAAAGAAGGGGCACAAGGCTACAAACTGCTATTCCAACTCAAAAAGCAAAAAATTCAAAGGGAAGGCTGCAGGATCAAGCGGAGAAGGACAACGACCGAGAGGCGGATTTGCTGGAAACTGCAATCATTGAGGAAAGTTTGGTCACAAAGCGATTGACTGCTTCAACAACCCGAACGACAAGAATTTCAAGGGAGGCAGCAACCGCACAAGAATCACGCACCCGCGAAGATCAACGCTACCGAAGTGGAAACTGGCGACGATGACGCAATCCTCGGGGGAGCCCACAAGGCCAACGTTGCGCGAGCATCAGGAGCATGCCTGCTGGCAAAAGGCCTCAAAGGGAAGGAATGGTACATGGATAGCGGATGTACTCAACACATGACCAATCGGAAGGAGTGGCTGCAGAACTTCACAGCATCATCGATCCCATATGTGCTGTTGGGAGATGAAGGGAAACTTCCTGTGAAAGGAGAAGGAGACTTGGTGCTGGAAAGCGCATACGGCGAAGTGAAACCGGACAATGTGTTGCTGGTGGACAGACTCACGCTGAACCTCATAAGTCAAACTCAGTTGGATAGCAGCGGATGCAAGACCTTCAGTGACAAGGGCTGCATCTGGGTCTTCGGTTCCGGCTGGAAAGTGATAGCGGAAGGAGCTCGCAAACAAGGGCTGTACGAGATGAAGCTGCAAGAAAAACAGAGTGGAGAAACAGTCACATACCTGTCTGAACGGGAAGCAAGCAAAGTAGCACAGGATGAGCTCCGCATCAAGCTGGGAAAGGTGTCGATCAAGGGGTTGCGACAGCAGGCGCTTCCTATGGCTGCAACGGTGAGCACCGTGAACATCAATCTACTGCATCAAAGGATGGCGCACGCTGGTCACACTCGACTCAAGGAGCTGCTCAAGAAGAACATGGCAACGGGAGTGAAGGTTGCGGAAAACGAAGAGGGCAATCTGATGTGCAGCACATGTGTGGAAGCGAAGGCAACTAAGGCGCCGTACCCCAAGCATGGAGCTCGTGAGCCATTGTTGGCTGTTGTGGCAGCTGACGTGTGTGGGCCGATGCAAGTGGCTTCACGACATGGCAGCAAGTACTTTGTCACCTTCACCGACCTTGGCACATGACACGCGTGGGTGACCGAGATACATAACAAGACCGAAGTCTTCACAAGTTTCCTCGACTGGAAGGCGGAAGCGGAAAGGCAAAGCGGCAAGAAATTGAAGGTGTTGCGTACGGACAACGGGGGAGAATTCGTCAATGCCGAGTTTAACACCTACCTGAAGTCAAAGGGCATACGGAGGCAGCTCATGGTTCCGCATACCCCCCAACACAATAGCATTGCGGAACGGGTGAACCGATCACTGCTGGAGAGCGTAAGGGGCCTGCTTGCGGACAGCAACCTGCCCCTTCACTACTGGGGTGATGCGCTTGGTATGGCGTGTTGGCTGAAAAACCGTCTACCAACAAAGGGACTTGCGGCGGATGTCACCCCTCATGAGGCATTCTACAAAAGGAAGCCGAACCTGGAGTTTCTACGTGTTTGGGGCTGCATGGTGCAATATAGAGAACCGGCGAGACCCAATCACAAGCTTCTTCCAAGGACCAAGTGGGGGATCCACTTGGGAATCTGCCCGGATAGCAAAGGGTGGGTGGTACGAGATGTGGAGACCGGGAAGGTTACGGCGACCAGAGACGTCACCTTCTACAAGCGCGACACCTACTTAGCATGGAAGACAAAGAAAACAGGGGATGTTCTTCAAAATACGGCAGCAGCAACATCTCATGTTGAGGAGATGCTTGATGGAAGTGCTAAGGAAGGGATAGGGGCAGCAAATGACAACGTGGAAAACGACGACTATGAGGAGCATTCTACACCAGGATATGATTGGGTGTGGGAGACCCAGGAGCTGCCCTCGTCTTCGACGGCCATGGAAGAGAGCGAAAAAAAAAAAAAAAAAAAAAAAAAAAAGACCAGGAAGACGAGGAGGATGGTGACAACTCGGTCAATGAAGCTGGTGAAGAAACATCACAAAAATCTGATGGGGAGGAGAGCAGGGACGAATCTGCAAGCACGGTCCCATGGCGCATCATCGACACCGGCGATAATACTGCAACGAAAACGGTTGGATTAAAAACTGCATACCACTGCAGACACCTCTGCGGAAAACTGCATACCACTCCCCTAAGTGTATGCAGAAACCACTGCAGCATGAAGAGATGGGCAAAGGGAAACGAGTTAAGAAGCCAAATCCCAAGTACGCACAAATGCTCCTGACTTGCTGCAAGGACATCCACACCCACCTCCTCCTCACTACCACGGCAACGGCGTTACTGTCTTAGAAGCAGGTGGAAAGCTACAATCTGCCCACCGAGCCACAAACCATCGAAGAAGCGTTGTCCGGACCGAACAAGGAGCAAAGGAGGGCGGCCATACAAGAGGAGCTTGATACCTTGGCGGTAAGGGGGACATGGGAGTTAGTAAACATGCCTGAAGACAGGAAACCGGTTGGTATGCGCTGGATCTTTAAGATAAAGACTGGAGATATGGGGCAACTGGAACGCTTCAAAGCAAGACTCGTAGTTAAAGGTTACACACAGGTGGAAGGAGAGGACTTCAACCAAATCTACGCACCCGTGAGCAAGTAAACAACGACGAGGACTATCCTCAAGGTGGTGACGGCACGCGGCTACTTCATGGTGCAGCTGGACATAAAAAATGCCTTTCTCTATGGCATCTTGAAGGAGACAATCTACATGAATCAGTCACTAGGGTGCGAGGACGGCACGGACTGAAAGTGCAAACTCATAAAGGCACTTTATGGGCTGAAACAAAGCCCATGGGAATGGTACCAAGTTATGGATGCGCAGCTGAAAAAAGGGGAGTTTGTCAAAAGCCAATGCGACCATGCATTCTACTGGAAGGGAGAAGGGGAGAACAAGGTGTTCCTACCCCTCTACGTGGATGACATCTTAGTGGCCGGAGCAAAGGAGGAGAAGGTGGAAGAGGTGTGCAATCACCTTGCAGCCGTATTCCAAGTGAAGAAGATTCCAAAGACCACTCTCTTCCTTGAAATGAACATAGAGAGGGATAAAGAGGAGAAGAAGTTGCTGCTTTACCAAAAGAAGTATTGTCAGCGGCTAAGGGAGAGGTTTGGAGGCCAATGCAAGGACAAATCAGTGGCGACACCTCTCAGCAGCCTCGCGGACAAGGAGGTGGATGTGGAAGCTGAAATCGAAGCATGGGGCAGCCAGGAGAGAGCGCTGAAAGTCTACCAGTCCATGGTGGGCTCCGTCATGTACCCGATGTCATGCACACGGGTTGATGTGGCCTACGCTGCGAGCTTTCTTGGACAGAAGGTGTTGCAGCCCGAGGGACGCAAATGGAAGGAAATGGAACGGACTATCACCTACCTCTTACAACAAGATGATGAGGGCCTGCTATTTGAGGGAGGAGAGGAGAGTCTAGAGCTTGTGGGATACGCTGACGCCTCACATGCTTTGGACAAGAAGACCGGGAGGGGAGCCTATGGCTATGTATACCTACTTGGTGGAACGGCGATCATGTGGCAAGCCAAGAAGCTCACCGACGTCGCTCTGTCCAGTGCCGAAGCTGAATACATGGCGCTGTTTTATGCATGCCAAGAGGGCGTATGGCTGAGGCGCCTACTTCGGGAGATGAAGGTTAACATGGAAGGGCCTACCACAATCAAAACGGATAGCAAATCGACAATCTATCTCGCAAGAAACGACAATTGGCATGGCCGCACCAAACACATGAATGTGAAATACCACTGAGTGCGGGAGCAGCTTCAGGAAAGCGCATTCACCTTCGTGCACGTGCGGGCAGAGGACCAGCCAGCTGATTTCCTAACCAAGGTGCTGCCAAAAGCCAACTTCGAACATTGCAAGTACCTCGTGGGGATGCGCACCTTCAAGGACTTGCAGGGGAGCATGAGAAAGTAGCAACTGGCAAACCACAGGGAAGATTATTAGGGTGGTTCGCCACTGCCCTAGTGTCTACCGACCTATGCGTCTGACCTAGGTGCGGTAACACTATGCTAGAAGTGGTGGGAAACTGGCTACCGAATGTGGAAAACGACGACCTAAAATGGGGCACCATCAGCTAGAACGGTCGGGTTGAAAGTTGGGGAATTTTTGTAGGAAAGTGCGAGGAAGGTGGGATACGGAATGGTAGTGGAGTGCGGTTCGGGAAATGTTGAGAAGACATTTTCCGAATACCTGGAGTGGTCCACCGCATACCTAAATACTCGACCGCATACCGAACCGCATTCGGTGCGGATGCGACAAATAGGTTTCGGTGGCGGTGACGGTTACCGAATTCGGTTTCAATGTTGACCACCGAATTCTGGTTTCAATGTTGACCACCGAAATTCGGTTCCGCATGCAGCTCGAGGCGAAGCGCGGATATCGCATCGCGCAAACCGCATCCCATATTTCGGAGTGCTTAAATTGTGTTCTTTTTTGAATCAGCCATCATCACTTCGCTATCGTGTACTTATCTGTTATTGAGTAAACTGCATCCCAACTGTTTGGAAACTGCATACCCAGTGACTTTGAATATTTGGTAATCACTCCAGTATTTAGTATTCAGACACAAGCGATCTCCAACGCTAGCCGGAGGCTTTACCAAATCTTAGAATACCTTCAAAGAGAGCGGCAGTGCAGCCTTCTTCGGAATGAAGGATGCCTTTGCGCACGCCGCAAACACGGCAGACGCATATGGGGTACAACCGAAAGTTAGGGTTAGTACCTGTACCCACATTTCATTCAATGCACTCATTCCTGCTTGGTATTCTGACATGGTTTCATAGCAGTAGGTCCGTAGGACCGTTTTTTTTCGGGCTCACCCTACTTAGCTGATCGCGGTTACCGCGTTACCCCACTACCCTGCGTCGCACTGCCCCGCGCACGCCCTGCCCTACCCCGCGTCGCGCTGCCCCGCGCACGCCCTACCCTGCTGCCATGCGCAACGTGCCCTACGGTAGTCAGCGCGTCGCGCCCTTCTGCCCCGCGCGTCGCGCCCTGCTGCAGCCCGCGCGTCGCGCCCTGCTACCCCATTCGCCGCGCCCTGCTGCCCTGCACGTCGCGCCCTACTGCCCCGCACGTCGCTCCCTGCTGCAGCCCAGGCGTCGCGCCCTGCTGCCCCGTGCGTCGCGCCCTGCTGCCCTGCGCAACGCGTCCTACGGCAGCCCGCACGTCGCGCCCTGCTGCCCCGCGCGTTGCACCCTACTGCCCTGCGCGTCGCACCCTACTGCCCTGCGCGTCGCACCCTACAGCAGCCCGCACGTTGCGCTCTGCTGCCCCGCGCGTCGCGCTTTATTGCAGCCCGCGCGTCGCGCCTTGCTGCCCCACGCATCGTGCTCTGCTGCAGCCCGCGCGTCACGCCCTATTGCAGCCCGCCCATCGCGCCCTGCTGCCCTGCACGGCGCGCACCCTGCTGCCCGCGCCGCCCAGGCCGAGCCGCACCGCCCAGCCCGAGCCGCGCCACCCAGCCCGAGCCGCCCTGCCCTACCCGATCCGCCCTGTTGCTCGTGCTACTGCTGCTGCTGGTGGAGGTGCTGCTAGGAGTGCTGGAGATGCTGCAGCCTAGCCTCACCGAGCCGCTCTGCTGCTCTTACTGATGCCGCTGCTGCTCGTGCTACTGCCTTCACTCCGTATTGCTCTGGAGGTCGCGCTCCTCCTAGCTTGCCCGCTATGACATCACTTCGTAGTAGCGGAGGGAGTGGTGACGACAGTGGTAGCCGCAGTGAGAGTGGTGGCGGCCGTAGGAGCAATCACTATGGAGCTGTTCGGTGCAGAGTTTCTGGCGGTGGCCAGATGCAGCTACTGCGGCGTTCGACCCTTACGCCCCAGCAGCTTCGTGAGTGGTTTTACCAGCGTGGGGGGTCTCCGCGTACTGCTCGCTGCCCGTACGTCATTCGCACAGGTCGTCGGGCTGGTCAGACCTGTGGGACACCTGGTCACGCACAGTCCCGCTGCTTCTCCTATTTGAGTGACGCCTGGCACGCAGAGTTTGGCGACGAGGCTGAGCTCCCCCACTGGATTGAGCTGCTTAGGTCGGGCGTTGATGTCTTTGCTTTAGACTATGACGCCATCCTTACTGCCATGTATGCTTTGCCTAGTGGTGCTAGGGTTGACTGTTACCTGTGTGTGCAGCACGACCCCGGTATAGAGGCTGCTGATCTAAGTGCTAGTGAGGCTGCTACATTAGGCGCTAGAGAGTTTGCTCTCTTAGGTACTGCGCCTGTTGAGGCCTTGCACACCTTCACGCTTGACTCAAGTGCTTCCCGCTGTTTCTTTCGCGATAGTACAACCCTCACACCACTCCCTGCACCTGTTGCAGTGTCTCTGGCTGACCCCTCAGGGGGCCCAGTCCTTGCACGGTCCACCACTGTGCTTCCGTGCCCGCCGGTTCGTCTGCTTCACTGTCAGATCTTCACCTCCCCTCGTTCTCTACGAACTTGGTGAGCAACGCAGTTCTCCAGGACCAGTGGGTTGACACCTTTACCCCTGGAGGACAGCGTGTGGCGATCTGTACGTGCTCCAGGACTGGCCGTCACCTGGACACGTCCACCCTTCAGCCAGGGTCGAGTCTTTACACACTGACGACTGTGTCTCCTCAGGTAGCTGCTGTCGGTCAGGTGTCTGCGTCAGGTCTGGTAGCCTCCCCTTGTGAGGATCGCTCCCTGTCGCACCAAACTCTTCTCTGGCACCACAACCTGGGTCACCCCTCCTTGCAGCGTCTGCGTGGCATGCACCGTCGCCTCCTAGTGTCTGGTCTTTCAAGGTCTCTGCATCCCCTTCCTACCTCGCCTGCCCTACCCTGCCTTCCTTGTGTCGAAGGGCGGCAGCGCGCCGCTCCTCACTCCTCCTCGTTTCCCCCGACAGAGGCTCCCCTGCAGACCCTCCACCTGGACGTGTGGGGCCCAGCCCGCGTTTGTGGACAGGGCGGTGAGCGGTACTTTCTGCTGGTTGTCGACGACTACTCGCGTTACACCACGGTCTTCCCCTTGCGCACCAAGGGTGAAGTCCCTGCTGTCCTGATCCCTTGGATCCGAGCAGTTCGTCTCCAGCTCCGCTAGAGGTTCCGTACGGACCTTCCTGTCCTGCGTCTGCACTCTGACAAAGGTGGTGAGTTCACCTCCGACCTCTTGCGGGCCTTCTGTCAGGGGGAGGGCATCGAGCAGTCGTTCACGCTTCCGGGCTCACCGCAGCAAAATGGGGTTGCTGAGCGCCGCATTGGTTTGGTCATGGAGATCGCTCGTACCTCCTTGGTCCATGCGGCGGCTCCCCATTTTCTGTGGTCGTTTGCGGTTCGGTACGCCGCGCATCAGCTCAACCTCTGGCCCCGTGTCTCCTTGCCAGACACCTCGCCCACACTGCGTTGGACGGGAGAGGTTGGTGATGCGTCGCGTTTTCGGGTCTGGGGTGCTCGTGCCTTTGTCTGCGATACCACCGCGGACAAGCTCTCCTCCCGCACCATTCCCTGTGTCTTCCTTGGCTTTGTCCCTGACGCGCCTGGCTGGCAGTTTTACCACCCCACCTCGCGCCGTATCTTCCCCTCTCGGGACGTCACCTTTGACGAGTCGGTTTCTTTCTACCGTCTCTTCCCCTACCGCACTGCCCCTCTCCCTCCTCTGCCGCTTTTCCTCGCTCCAGGTCCCCCTCCGGTAGACCCCCTCCCCCCTCAGGGTCCTGCTCCTTCAGGTGTGTCTTAGGTAGACCCACTCCCCTTGGCTGAGCCTTTGGAGGTCACTTCCGACACCTCTTGCCCAACTGAGGGGGGTGACGTTGCTGCTGACGCCCCGGCGGCCTACCGCCGCACACCACGCTTGGAGACCCCTCCGGGTTTTCCGCCGCGACCGTCTTCGCCGCCTCTGCAGCCGGTTACTGTTGACTCTGGTGCTGCTGGGGGTGGTGCTACTCGGGGTGCTGCGTCTGGGGGTGCTGAGCCTGTGCGTGAGGTGCTGGGGGGTGTTGAGCGTGGGGGTGCTGAGCCTACGAGTGCGGAGCCTGAGGGTGCTGAGCTGGAGGGAGCCTACGAGTGCGGAGCCTGAGGGTGCTGAGTCAGCTAGCGTTCCTCCAAGTCTCGTTTCCCGGGAGGGACCTCTCTCACCACAGCAGCTACGAGAGTGGCTTGCGTGGCGTACCCGCCTGAGGAGTCGTGTTGCTGGAGCTGGAGGTCCTGCTGCTGGAGGTACGGCTGCTCGAGGTGCTGCGGTTGGAGCTGCTGGTGCTGCTCGTCGTGGAGGCGCTGGGAGTGCTGGTGTTTCTGGTTCTGGAGGTGCTCGTACTGGAGGTACTGGAGCTGCCAGGACTGGTGGTGCTATTGGAGCTGGAGGCCGTGGAGCTACTAGCGCTAGAGGTGCTGGTGGTGCTGGTGGTTCTGGAGGAGCTGGAGCTATTAGTCGTGGAGGTGCTCGTCCTGGAGGTGCTTGTCTTGGAGGTACTGGAGCTGCCGGAGCTGGTGGAGCTGTCGGAGTTGGTGGTGCTGCCAGTGCTGGTGGTGCTGGCGCTGCTGGTCCTGGGGGTGCTCGTATTGGCGGTACTGGAGGTGCTCTCTCACCTCAGCAGCTGCGCGAGTGGTACGCTCAGCGCTACCGCCTTCGGAGTGGCGCTGCTGGAGCTGGAGGCCCTGGAGCTGGAGGCCCTAGAGCTGTCGACACTGGAGTTGGTGACCCCGGAGCTGGAGGTGCCGGTTCTGGGGGTGCTGCTGCCGGAGGTACTGGGGCTGGAGGCCCTGGAGGAAGTGCTGTCGACCCTAGAGTTGGAGGCCCCGGAGCTGGAGGTGCCGGTTCTGGGGGTGCTACTGCTGGAGGTACTGGGGTTGGAGGCCCTGGAGCTGGTGCTGTCGCCCCTGGAGTTGGAGGCCCCGGCGCTGGGAGCGCTGGTGTTTCTGGTTCTGGAGGTGCTCGTACCGGAGGTACTGGAGCTGCCGGGACTGGTGGTGCTGCTGGTGCTGGTGGTGCTAGTTCTGGGGGTACTGCTACTGGTGGTGTTAGTGATCGAGGCACTGGAGCTGTAGACAGTCGTGCTGGAGGTGCTGGCTCTGGAGGTACTGGCGCAGGGGATTCCGAGTCTACTGGTGCTAAGCCTAGGGGTACTGAGTCTGCTGGAGGTCCTCCTAGTGCCGCGTCGCAGTGGTCACCTCTCTCGCCGCAGCAGCTGCGCGAGTGGCTTGCTTCGCGCACCCGCCTTCGGAGTCGCGCTACTCGAGCTGGAGACGCTGCTGCTGGAAGTGCTGGAGTTGGAGGCGCTGGAGCCGGTGTTGTCGACCCTGTAGTTGGAGACCCTGGAGCTGGAGGTGCAAATTCTGGGGGTGCTCCTGATGGAGGTACTGGGGCTAGAGACCCTGGGGCTGGAGGTGCCGGTTCTGGGGGTGCTGCTGCTAGAGGTACTGGGGTTGGAGACCCTCAAGCTGGAGGTGCCGGTTCTGGGGGTGCTGCTGCTGGTGGTGCTGGAGCTGGTGGTGCTGGCGTTGGAGGCCCTTGCGCTGAAGGTTCCGGAGCTGCTGTAGGCGCTGGAGCTACTAGTGCTGGTGGCACTGCTCAGCCGCAGTTGTTCTTTGCTCCGCCGTCACCGTCGTCTCTACCACCGCCCGACTCCGTGCTTCGCCAGGTTCTTAGCCTCCCGTCTTCTACTGGCCTCCCGTTACAGCCAGGCTCCCTACTGTCTGCTCCTCCTCCTTACACTGAGTAGACAGACTTGCTTACAGAGCGTTGTGAGCCTGCGTCTCGTCCTGCCTCGCCTGCTCGCACTAGTCGCACTAGTCGTCGTGTTCCTCGTGAGCGTCCGCCTCCTGTCCCTGGCACGCACACTATGGCACTTCGTCCTTCCTCTGTTCCACAGCGTGTTCCCCTGCCGTCTCCTCCTGAGTCCTCTCTTCCGCACGTTCCGGACCCTGAGTCTGACCTGGTTCGTGCTGCTCACCCTACTGTCACGCGTCTGTTAGCCACTATTGTCACTGACCCTTCGTTTGAGTCCGCTGCTGCGTCTGCTTTGGTCGCTGAGCTTGTTGACTTTGCTGCTGCTTGTCGTCTCGACTACGCCGCTAGTCTTGTTGCTGAGTCTGAGTATGTCTGTCCTCCGTCCGTCTGGGGTGAGTGTGCTCTTGGCACAGACGTCCTTGAGGACAGACAGGAGGATTTAGATTGTCTTGCCGTTGCTGCACCTCATCTCGTGGCCATGCTGCTTGCTCCTGAGGGAGACCCGGATGCACTGGACATGCCGACCGCGCGCTCTTACGCAGAGGCGAATACGGGTCCCTACTCCTCTCAGTGGCAGACAGCCATGGACGCAGAGATGGCATCCTGGAAGTCCACTGGCACTTACGTTGATGAGGATCCCCCTCCTAAGGCGAACATCGTTGATGGCATGTGAATTTTCAGGGTGAAGCGGCCGCCGGGTTCTCCGCCTGTCTTCAAGGCTCGTTACGTTGCACGAGGCTTCAGTCAGCGACAGGGAGTTGACTTCTTCCAGACCTTCTCCCCTACCCCGAAGATGACCACTCTTCGGGTGCTGCTGCACGTTGCTGCTCAGCGTGACTACGAGCTTCACCTTTTGGACTTCAGCATAGCTTTCTTACAGGGCAGTCTACACGAGGAGATCTGGTTGCGCCGCCCACCTGGCTTCACTAGGTCGTTCCCTCCTGGTACCCAGTGGAGCCTAAGCCGGCCAGTCTGCGGTCTCCGTCAGGCGCCTCGTGAGTGGCACGACACACTGAGGACGACACTTGCGGCTCTTGGATTTGCCCCTTCCACTGCTGACCCGTCGCTGTTTCTACGCACTGACACTTTGCTGTCGCCGATCTACATCCTCGTGTACGTCGACAACTTGGTCTTTGCCACTGCTGACACTGAGGCTCTCGCCCTTGTGAAGTCGGAGCTGTAGAAGAGACACACGTGCACAGACCTGGGTGAGCTGCGCAGCTACCTTGGCTTGCAGATCATCCGGGACAGAGCACGTCGCACCATCACACTGACTCAGTCACACATGGTGCAGGAGGTCCTTTAGCGCTTCGGCTTCACCTGGTCCTTGCCAAAGTTCACTTAGTACTTATGGCTTCCGGTCACTCGCTCTCAGCTCTGCCTTCAGATGAGTCCGTAGAGCCGAGTGGCCCGTATCCAGAGCTTGTGGGCTGCCTCATGTACCTGATGACCTGCACTCGACCTGACCTTGCGTACCCCCTTAGCATCCTGGCTCGCTACGTTGCGCCTAGGAGACACCGGCGAGAGCAGTTGGAGCCTACTAAGAGGGTGTTGCGCTACTTGTGCAGTACATCAGGCATGGGGTTTGTGGTTGGAGGACGGGGTGAGGTTGTCCTCACTGGACACTCGGACGCGTCTTGGGTTGACGACCTGGCTACGTAGCGGTCGTCACAGGGTTACATTTTCGGCCTTGGCTGTGGCTCTGTTTCTTGGCGGTCTACCCGCTCGTCTTCTGTTCTCAGCTCCAGTTGTGAGGCTGAGGTCTACGCCACAGCCATGGCTGCCCTAAAGGTAAGGCATGCGTTAGAGATGCATCAACCCTAAATACCTAGAGCAAGGTGTTTAGGGTTGATGCCTCCCTAACGCATGCCAGGCCCAAATGGGTTTTATTTTTGCCCGCGGGCAGCGCAGTACAGAACTTAACTAATTTTTCGTTGAAGTTTGTGATAACAATAAAACAGATCGCGGTTCACGCGATCGAAGGCATGCCACGTGGCGATAATAAAATGATTCCGCTGGAAAAACTCTTAAGGGTTGCGCTTGGTGCGGGGGCGACTATGGAGTGGTTTGCGGCGATGAAATATGCCGAACCGGCTGACGCGTGGCCCTTGGGATGTCCTCGCTAAAGTGCGAGGACGATGAGGAATTGTAATTCCTTACAAAAAGGTTGAGGTTGTGAAAAACGCAATGCACAGATTTTATCTCATGAATGGCCACATCACTCGTAGCTTCTACACATACGGTACCGTAAGCAGGCCCCTAGATTCGTTTTGAGGTAGTCTGACGCCTCAGAGTACACCCCTCTTCCTAGTCTGGCTGTCAGAGTTACCTATTTTTTTTAGTCTGAAAATTCAGACAAGCACAACTTTTTTTGTCTGAACTGTCAGAGTTACTTCAAATTTTAAGATGTTCATGCAGTTTCGTAAAAGCATAGTAATAATAGCAGTGAAGCTGATTACAGCCTACCAAACGCATCAGGCAACGTGCTCGCGCATCGCCACTGCTCATGTCGGCGGCGTTCCGGTGTTTTTGTCACGTGCAGCTCATGGTTGTTTCTGCTGATCTCATTTCGTTTTGTCGTGTGTGTAATTACCGTTCTGTACCCATTTTCGCGCCTGTGTGCCAATTTTGTCAATTTTGGACTTGCGTTTCTAGCGATGCGATCGTTCACCCGATCTGTATCAGGTGGGCCAAGTGCCACGCAGCTGAGCTGGCAGCAGGCAGATATTATTGCTTGGCGTGGCGTGTTAGGGCGTGTTACATTTTTTAGCCGTCCGGACGACTATATGGTTATGAAACTCAGTTAACATCGGCAGTGAGTTCGTCAGGGTCTAAACGACGTCGCTTGCTTCGTATTGCTTACATACGACGTCGCATTGGTCGCAACGCGACTGCACGACGTCGCAATCGTTGCGCGCGTCCGGACGACCGTGCGGACTTTCTGTGATTTCAAAAAATGTAGCACGCCCTAACCATCAGGTCGTGCAACACGAAACTTTCACTACGAATCACGACCTTCGCAATTTCACAGCAGTGCGTGCTGCAGATGTTTTTACAGAGAATCAGCATTAAAGTCTCCTTTTATTTACAATACATTAGCGATAACTTACACGTGAGAAGATTTTGTCTTAAAAATCCTGTAATCACGCAACCATTTCCTCAGCGTAACTGAAAGATAGTCTCGACGAACGAGTGTATTCGGATGTCCCAGCTGTTGAAGTGTGCGTTGCTCACGTCCTGGCACTCCACTGCCATCTCGGAAGTGGGCATATTGAAAGGAAACTTCCACGAAACTTTGCTCCGATAAGCGCGCAGATTGTACCCCCGATACAAGTCTGAGGCTCAGCCTGCACTTATAAAATTAGGCTGAAATTTCAGACAACTCATAAAAAAGAACTCTGAAAAATCAAACAAGGTACATAAAAAAATTCTTAGACTTCAGACTAGGTACAAAAAAAAAGTCTGAACGGACTCTGAATCAGACTTTAAAGTCTGATATCTAGGGCACTGACGTAATATATTCCTTCTGAATGGTGTCTCCACATCCCATCAACGCTTCACGAGTCAAGCATCTTGGTCCAATCAAAAGGCTTCCAACTCTCTATAAACTTTGCAACGCTCTGCTGCACCTCCTGCGGGCGCGACCCCACCCCTCCCCGCCCCCCTCTGGCGCGCGCGCGGCCACCGAACCTCTCAGGGTCCATCTCCATCATGCCGGCGATCACATCACGGCCGAAGGAGGCCTTGAAGGAGCTCTCGTCGTCAATCACATGGCAGTACCCGCCCTGCCAGGGAGGGAGAGGCGTGGGATGAGCAGCGAGGTGCAGCAGGTGGGTTGAAGGGGGCCTTGCCGTGGCTGCTGGCCTTGCCTGCTGGTGCTCCTAATTCGACCACCCGCCTATTTGCCATGTGCCATGTGCCATGTGCTGTGTGCCACGTGCTGTGTGCCATGTGCTATCTGCTGCAAAACAAGGGGATTGTGCGCAGCTCTGTGCCATGCGCAATGCACCATCTGCCATCTGCACGTGTCATGTGCTAGCCGCATGTCCCATGCCCCACGTGCCAGTGCCATGCACAAACAATGGATACAGCAACATTAATGCAGCAACACATGGGCACACAGCATGGTGATAAGGGGAGCGGACCTGCAGGCCGAACTCGACGTGGAAGTAGGGGAAGTTGGGCGGGATGGCGCCGCGCAGCCCGCCTCTGATGGCACGCGTGTCGATGATGCGCTTGCTGTGCTGCTCGCTCCACTCGCTCTCCGCCTCGTCCAACGCCTGCCACACCCAGTATGCACAAAGGGGAGACGTGGGGAAATGAAAACAGAAGGGGGGAGGACGGGGGCAGGGAGGGGAGGAGGAGACGGGAGGGAACGAAAGAGGCATTAGCCAGTGGGAGGGCAGCTTGAGTTGTGGTGACACGGTACGTTGAGGAGGGTTGCATGCGAGCCACGAGGCAGCACTTGTGTTCCCATTCCATTCCAACGCCTCACACAGTGTGGCCCGCCATTCCATGGCAAACAAGTGTGCTGCACTGCAGCAGGGACGTGAGCCCAGCAGCAGCAGGCATGTGTGTCCCACCCACCACCAAGGCCTCACCCTCCATTTCACTCTCGCAGCATGACTGTGTGCCACCTCACCTCCACCTCACCTCTACCTCATTCCACCTCACGCCATGAAACCCCATTTCCTGAACTCACTTTCCAGTCTGCAGACTTTCAATCTCAAACCATCTGCCAGTTTCAGGCGCATCAGTGTTGGTGTTGTGGAGAGGGAGCACATGTCACTGTCACTGCCACTGCCACTGTCACTGCCACTGCCACTGCCACTGGCACTGCCACTGCCACTGCCACTGTCACTGTCACTGCCACTGCCACTGCCACTGCCACTGCCACTGCCACTGCCACTGCCACTGCCACTGCCACTGCCACTGCCACTGCCACTGCCACTGCCACTGCCACTGCCACTGCCACTGCCACTGCCACTGCCACTGTGCATGCATGCCATGCACCGCGGCCCACCTTTTTGAAGTAGAGAGGAGCCTGGGCCATGACAGCAGCGGGCACGGGGATGGCCTCCACGTAGCAGTGCCTGCGCTGCCGCCCCGCGCCCCCCCCCACCCCCACGGCTGTCTCGAGGAAGATCAACCCCGCGCCCTCGTCCACCGCCATGGCCATGGCCATGCGCGTGAGGCACTTCTTGAAGTTGCGCACCTCATCCCACACCGCCTCCTCCACCACCCGCATGCTGCCCTCGTGCTGCCACCACCGGGGGGGAAAGGCAAGGGGCGGAGGGGGTGAGTGTGGGGCACGAGCATGCACGGGCATTGTAGCAGGGGTTTTGAGTGTGAGGGTCGCCTTGTGGGGCCACTGCACGGTGTGATTTACCTCAGAGGGCACGATGAGCACATGGTTGGGCAGCAGAGAGCCGCTGGGCGGCAGCATGAGGTAGCTGTGGGTGGCAACAGACACCACGAGGTGGCGAGGGCGGGCGGGGCTGTCGATGCACTGCTGGCAGCGCTGCTGCACCGCCGCCTGGCGCCTGAACTCGCCCACCTGCCCCGCCTTCTCCCTCTGCTGCTGTGACGCCCTGTTAGGAGGTGCAGGCAGTGCCGGTGCGCGGTGGCCACAAGGGAGAGCCAAGCTGAGTGGAAGGTGAGGGTAGCATGGGGCGAGAAGCATGGGGCGAGAAGCATGGGGCGAGAAGCATGGGGCGAGAAGCATGGGGCGAGAAGCATGGGGCAAGCACCACACACACGAAGCAGAGCCACCAACCAAACACTTCCATTCGCCCATGCAGGTCAGCCCACCTGGCCTTCTTCCGCCCCCCTGCACCCCCCCCAGCCTGCAGCCCGTCATCCCAGTCGTATTCATCATCCACCTCCACCGGCCCCTTGTACCGCCCGCCCGCCCGCCCAATGCCCGCCGCCACGCGCCGATCCCAGCTGCTCAGGTCGTCCGCGCCGCCCGCCCGCTCCGCCGCCACCAGCTGGCGCAGTGACACCCCGTCATCATCCGCGAAGTACCTGCGGGACGGGCAGGGAGGGTCCCGGTGAGAGGGGATATTCAAGCGAGGGGGGACGAAAGCAAGAGAAGGAAAGGCAGACGGGGTCGAGATTGGCTGCTGCTCTGCCTGCCATTCCCTGCCCTTTACCATCCGTTCCTCCCCTGGGCTCTCCCACCCCATTTCCATCCCCTCTGTGCACCACACCTGCCCCACGCTCTACCTTGCGCGCAGCAACCAAGCCTGTGCGAGGGCCAGCACAAGGAGGGTGGGGCTACAGCAGTAAGAGGGGCCAAGAAAGCCGGTCAGTGTGCATGTAAGTATGGCAATGACGAGGAGGAGCCAAATCAAGGCCAACAGGGGAAGGGACACCGTCTCAAGCATTTCCCACTACAAGAAGCCGCTAAACCCCCCCCCCCCCCCCCCCCCCCCCCCCTCCATTGCCATCATCCCCCATCACCTCACCCCATCCCCCTCAACCTTGCCCCCATTCCCCCTCACCTCGCCCGCTGCCCCGTGCCCCCCTCCACATCGTATCGCTCCACACGCTTCGCCTGCCGCCCCGCCTGCACCTCGTCCCGCCCCTCCCGTGCCGCCATGACAGCTGGCAGGTACCGCCCCCTGCCATCCACCAGCGGCAGCTGCACCACCTCCCTCCGCCCCTCCTCCTCCCCCGCCTCCCCCTCTCCGTCCCCCTGCCCTCCCCCAGGGCCCAGGGCTCCAGTGTGGATGTGGCGGGTGCAGCCAGCAGCGCGGGCGGTGGTGCTGGTGGAGGAGGGGGCTGGGACTTGGCTGCTGCTGCACGCTGTGAGATGCACGGACGATGGTGATGGTGATGGTGATGGTGATGGTGATGGTGATGGTGAAAAGGAAACATAGTCTAGTTGAGGAACTGGTCGATCAGGACCAAGCATCGTCAGTGCATCAGAGAAGCTTCAGACACACCACACGAAACATCAGACAAACTTTTTTGCCAAACACGTATAGATGCATCGATGCATCCATGAATCCAAACATCCATCCACCCTTGCACTGCACCCCACAGGTAGCGCTAGCTCCTGCACCTGTTACAGCGCACTCCCTCCGCCACATTCCACTACCACATTCCCTTACCATCCTCCACTCGCCCCACCCCACCTGCGCCCATCCCACCTGCGCCCATCCCACCTGCCAGCAGTCGGCTTCCTCAGCCTTGCCCATCAGCTTCAGCCGCATGGCCTTTGCTGCCATCTGATTGGCTGTCAGTCCGCCCGCCAGTATCTCCTGCACGCGCGCATCGCCCACATCCACAGCAGCCGCACCAACACGCTCACTGCCGCCCTCCATGCCCTCCCCTCCCCCTCCCCATGATCTCCCCACCTCCTCTCCCGCACCCGTCTTTCCACCGTCGTCACTCGCCCTTCCCTCACCGCCCTCCCTCCTCTCACCCCTCTCCCCATCACCTGCAGCTGCTCCCTCTGCCCTGCCTCCAGCCCCACCACTGCCTGCTGCATCCTCGCCCCTCTCCCCTGCTGCGCTTCTCTTCCCACTGTCTGCACCCCTCGCCTCCTCCCCAGCCCCCACCCGTTTCTCCAACTCTCCTCCGCCCGCGCCGTGCCCCGCCACGTCAGCACGAGCCAGCTGCAGCGCCAGGAAGCCGCCGTCATCAGCGAAGGCATTGACGCTGCGAGCCGCCTCCTCCAGCACGCCATCCGCCCACCCGCCCCGCCTGCCCACGCCCATGCCAGGCCTCCACGCCCCCACCCCCTTCCACGCCTGCTTCCCACCCTCGCCCCCTTCGCCCTTGCCTCCTTCCCCCTCCCTCGCTTTGTCCTCCGCTCTCCCCCTCGCCCCCTGTGGGCCCCCCTCTCCTTGCCGCCGCCACGACAGTGACTCCTGCTGCGGCACCCTCATGCCCGCCCTCGCCCCCGCTGACACGCCCTCCAGGTAACCCCTCCTGCCGCCCCTCATCCGCCTCTCCTCCTCGTCCTCCTCCTCACTGCCATCATCCCGCCCACCCTTCCTGCCACGCGCCTCTCCCTCTCTCTCGCACTCCCCCTCCTGCCTCCACCCTCCCCTGCCTCCACTTCCCTTGTCCCTTGTGCCTCCCTCCCTGTCTCTGCCTCCTTCCTTGCCTCTCCTATTCTTCCCCTCCCCAAATCTCCCCCCACCCCCCCCTCATCTCCAATCCTCCACCCTGCACCACCCCTGCTCCGTTTCCCCTCCCTTTCACCTTCTCCCCTCCCATCTTGCGCCCCTTCCACCTCGTCCCCTCTATCCACCCCAGCGCCCCTCTCCCTATCACGGCCAGCATGCTTGTGGGCGAAGGCAGGGGCAGCGCGGGCGGAGGAGAGGCGGGCAGTGAGGGAGGAGAGGGAGCCCCACCGGTCCGACACCACCTGGAGGGGAGGGAGGGGGGAGGGATTGGGGATACAAGAAGCGATGAAGCAAGAATGGCAAGCATGGGCCCAAGCAGGGTCTATCAAGTGACTCGTCACGCACCACACACACCGCACAAGTAAGAGGCACGTCTCTGTCACCCAGCCTGTATTCGTATCGTTGAATCCCCTCGCTAGCACAACCATCCCTCACTCAATACCCCTGTCCCGTTGTTATCTGCACACCCCCCACTCACTCCCTCCCTCCCTCTATTTTCCCTCCCACCCCTCCCTCCCTCGCTTCCCCTCACCTCGCTCAGCTGCTTCCCCTCACCTCGCTCAGCTGCTTCCCCTCGCGCTCCGCCTGCTCCTTGGCGCGCCGCAGAGCCTTCAGCCGCCAGCTGGCGCCGCCATCGCCCACACCAGGCGGCGGTGCTGGGCGGGCAGAACCCGGCCGTTGGGCGGCAGGATGGGCGGCAGGGTCGGCGGCTGGGTGGGCGGCAGCGGAGTCAGGGAAGCCATCCCCGGTCTTGAAGTAGGGGTTAAGTTCCCGTGCACTGCTTCCCAGCACCACCTGCTCATGCTCCGCATGAGGCAGAGGCATGGGGCATGGGGCATGGGGCATGGGGCATGGGGCATGGGGCACGGGGCACGGGGGCATTCAATGATGGGGGACATGCGTGCTGGAACGTGCAGACATCAGGAGGGGCATACCAGAGAGGAATGAGGGGTGGCAGAGCAACACTGAACGCAATGGGAGGCAAAGGGAGGAAACAGGGCTGTATGTGAGGAGTGTAGAGGCGACAGTGATACTAGGCTCTGAGGCACGGCACCCACCCACCCATGTGCAACAGCCCTCCCGTCCCCCTCACCTCTTTCCTGCCGTCCTCCTCCTCCTTTTCCTCCGCCCTCATTTCCCCAAACGGCCGATCTGGCGCGCGCAGCATCCACTCCAGCCCCGCTGCCTCGCGCGCCTGCTGCCCGCCCTGCGCCGCTCCCTCTGACCGCGCACCCAACCCTGCACCCGAGCCTCCTGAGCCTGCACCTGAGCCTGCGCCCCGGGGTGGCGATGGAATCACGGGAGGGTCGGAGAGGAATGGGGTGGATACGTTGAGAGAGAGCTGGGTGCATGCGCTGTTCCCAGGAGGAAAGGGGAGCAGCGAGGGGACAAGGCCATACGAAGCGCCGCGCCACTCACACGACTTTGCCCCACTCGCGGCTCACCTGCCACTCGCGGCTCACCTGCCACTCGCGGCTCACCTGCCGTCACACCAGCTCGTATCTCGTCGCCCTCCTCATGCGACCCCTCCGAGTCATCTGAGCCGTCCGATACGTCCTCAATCCATTTGCCGCGCCTCTTCCTCCTCTCCTCCCGCTTCCTCGCTCTCCTCGCAGCCTGCCCATCCTCGCTCTCTGATTCGCTCTCCCCCGCCTCGCTCTCACTCCCGCGCCGCCCTTTCTTCTTCCCTTTCTTCCCGCCCCTCTCCCGCTTCCTCTTCTTCCGCCGTCTCTCGCGCTCGCTGTCGCTCGAGTCGTCCGACCCCTTCCTGGGCTTCACCTTACTCCCTCGGCTATCCTTCCTCTTCTCGCCACCGCTCTCAACCCTAACGAACTTCACGGCGCTGAGCATGCTGGGTGAGAAGACGGGGTGCGATGCGCGGGACGCAAGAGGGCATCTGCGAGATGCAGGGCAACAGAGGTCATGCACTCGCCACGTCGCTGACGAGGATAGAACAAAGAAGATTACTCCACAATGAAGGCAGGTGAGGTGATGGAGGCGGAGTGGGGCGTGAAGAGAGGTGCAGAGAGGGGCAGGAGGATATGCACAGATATGAACAGAGTGGAGAGCGCATGTAGGAACACGCAGGAAGGGAAAGGAGGAGAGGGGAGTTTGCTGGACGGGTAGGTCAGATCAACTGGGGCGGTGTGAGAAGGGCAGGAAGGGCAACTAGCGATGAAACCAGCGGGAAGGGGAGATTGAGAGGCGGGAAGTGGAGAACGGTAGGAGGGAAGGGGAGAACGGGAGGCGGGCAGGGGGGTACGGGCGGCGGGAAGGGGAGATTGGGAGGCGGGAAGGGGAGGTGAGGGGAAGGGGAGACGGGGACGCGGGAAGGGGAGTAGGGTAGGCGGGACCAGGAGGCCGGTTCGGTTCCACGTCGCGATCTCACCTGCGGCTGCCTCGGCTCGTGCGGAAACCGTGACGGGGTAGCTAGGCCGTGCCAGCAGGCGACAACTGTGATCTTGCGAGAGCACGCTGCTCGGCAGTTTGAGGCGCGGCAAGCGTATTCACAGTGGCATGCGGGCGCAGCGTGGTGCGGCGAAGCGACGCCGCGATGGGCAACGAGGCGAGGCTGCGACCGGCGAGGCAGCTCGGCGCGGCGAGGCCACTAGTACTGGCGCGGCGAGACCGCGACCCGGGGCTTGCGGGGGCCTTCGGCGGCGAGGCGATGCCTCGAGGGAAGGAGTGGCCCGGCCTCAATGTTCGGCGATGACGCAGCAATGGGTCGAGGGTTTGGCGGGGTAGCGTGTGACCTAGATCTAAGCGCTGCGCTATGGTCGCTTCGCACTACTCGGGAGTAGCTACTTGGGCGAGTGGGCTACCCGGGAGAATGTATCGGAGTCCGTCGCTTAGGTCGTGCAGGTTGTACTTGGGTTACCACCTTGTACCATTTCTGGCACTCGCACTGCCAATTTGCTCGTTGGGAATGAAATACTTCGATAGTGAAATCCTCGCTCACTGAATCACATGTGATAAGAATCCTAATCCTAATCCTCATTCTGATCGATACACAAGATGCCCAACCCCTGCACGCGAATTTGCCCTGCCCGCGATGGAAACTCTGCACCCTTTTAAAACCCTTTTTGCTAATTGCGAATTGACGAAAGCTTAGCGAAATGCAAGAAACACCTAAGAGCCCTCTTTACAAGGCAACCTTGGGTTAGTCATACGGGCATCGTGTGTAACAAGGAATCGTCAGCTTCGTTTCTGCAAATCGCCACGTCATGGCTTGCTGCTGGACGTGATCCTCGCCAACAGGGAAAATGTCCCTCACACAGCATTGACCTATCGTGAATTATCCTACACCCTAATGCTCACTCAACCGCCCATTCTGAACACGCCCACTGCCACTCCATACGCCCAGTGGTCGATATTCACAGCCAACGGCCCGCGCGTTACTAGCCCACGACAAAACTAAGATATTCTTGACCTCGAATAAGTTATTCGAGTTTCCCAGACAAGACACGCCAGGCTACCCAGATACAGTCCCATTCTCCCCGTAGCGAGCGCATGCTCGAAAGAGGAGCACAGAGAAAGATGGGGAACGGGACTGAAATGGGCATCAGGTGTACCATAGTGATATTGAGAGAGACGACGTAGACTTGGTCAGCTCAGCCAGGAACTGTGAAAGACTCCCAGCCAACTGGCGCTCGGGAATTAATCTTAGCGGTAATACTCTTTGAGCTCGATTGCACGCGGGTCAAGTCACGTGTCCAAATTGTAACAAATGTATCCTGTTTTTGCCTTTATGGTAACCGACATGCCAAACTGGTCAACATTGTGGCCTGAATGGTAATGAACAGTGCATTCCGAACTCCAAACTGGTAACTGATCATTCCAACCGCGATGTACACCGTACGTACCCTGTATGACTCGGCAAAACTGAAACTGAGAAGGATATATGCTTTGCATTGTAACATTTATGTCTCAATTTCACGCCTATAACTTGAACATGTGTAAAGGAAAGTAAAACAATAAATGCTATTTACATGTTGGTGTCAAATTGTCTAACTAGGAATTACAAAATTAAAATGAATTGTGAATACATTGTCTACACAAGTGCAGTGCTAGTCTTTTGTAAATATAAACTACATATGTGGAAATTGAAACTGTACCGTATGTAGTATCGTATTTGACCAACGTCATGAAATTCGGCGTGGTAGGATACATGCCATTACGTGCAGTGTAGGGTACTAATGTTGTCCATGGTAAGAAAAACATCTTATAAATCGCAACCAAGTACTTGTGCACCATGCAAAGTACTTAAAATGCACCAGTTTTGGAACCCCCTTAAGTCACTACAACAACCCCAAATTGCTTAGATTACCCCTTGTTGTTGTTCACGATGAATATCTAAGCTTTAGCTCAACAGTGAGGCTGCTCATGTTCTTCAACCTGTTCTTCTAAGAATTCAGTTCCACCTTGTCCACTTGCAACACCTATCGCAGAATCACCACTGTCCGCAGATTGTGTCGTGTGGATTTGCGCTCCATTGCGGATTCATGCGTGACTGCATGGGCACAGTCCATGGGTATTGCCAGTACAACCCTCTCGAGGTGTGCCAACCCCTCTATACATGCTGTTAGAATCTAGCAGCACAAATGAATGAACTATGCAGCATGCAGGAGTACAAGTAGTAAACCCTAATTAGGTTGTACCCCATGTGGGTACCCCACTACAGCCTACACAATATAGTTTGACACACCCCCATAGGCAAAGTGGGGAAGAGCAAGGGGTCACAAGACCAGTCTAGAGAAGCAAAGCAAGCTCAGGGTGGATCACAATGTCACCACACTCTCTGAGCACAAGCAAAGGGCCACAAGGCCAGTTCACATGCAGAAGTATATATGCAACAAGAACAGCACAGTGATCTCTACCTAGCAAGAGCAAGCATGCAGGTATATATATATAGATCACAGTACAAGCAGAGTCTACAGCAAGTGTGGAAACGTAGGCACAAGGCCTAACAGGGTACAAAAGTGTTAATGATCCCCAGACGAAAGCGCCTTGGTGAATATATCAGCAGTGTTGGCCCGGGTGGCCACGTGAGTGAGGCGAAGCTGACCCCGCTGCCGCAACTCTCGAGCCAGGAAGTAACGCAGAGCGATGTGCTTCGTTCTGTGCTCCAGTCTGTGCTCCTCGCACAAGGCAATGGCGGCCTTGTTGTCGATGTACAACAATGGAGGAGAACGAGGCCGCTCTCCCAGGTCAGTCAGCAGGTAAGTGAGCCAGCGTAACTCCTGTGCAGCCATGGCTGTGGCGTAGATCTCAGCCTCGCAACTGGAGCTGAGAATAGAAGACGAGCGAGTAGAACGCCAAGAAACAGAACCAGAGCCAAGGCTGAAAGTGTAACCCTGTGACGACCGCTGTGTAGCCTGGTCGTCAACCCAAGAAGCGTCCGAGTGCCCAGTGAGAACCACGTCTCTCCGCCCTCCAAGCACGAGCCCCATGCCCGATGTACTGCACAAGTAGCGCAGTACCCTCTTCGCAACATCCCAGTGCACCTTTCGGTGTCGACCAGGAGCCACGTAGCGGGCCAGAAGGCCAAGAGGGTACGCAAGGTCAGGACGAGTGCAGGTCATCAGGTACATGAGGCACCCCACTAACTCTGGGTAAGGACCACTTGGCTCTACGGACTCGTCCGAAGGTGGAGCTGAGAGCGAGTGACCTGTAGCCAGAGGAGTGGACTGTGGCGAGGACCAGGTGAAGCCGAAGTGCTGAAGGACCTGCTGCACCATGTGTGACTAAGTCAGGGTGATGGTGCGGCGTGCTCTGTCCCGGGTGATCTGCAAGCCAAGATAGCTGCGCAGCTCACCCAGGTCTGTGCACGTGTGTCTCTTCTGCAGCTCCGACTTTACCAGGGCGAGAGCCTTGTTAAACTGTATTATGCTTGTAGGCTGTAGTGGGGTAGCCAATATGGGGTACAACCCCAACTAGGGTTTCATATTTGTACCCAAACTTCTGCTAGTTCAAAGATTCTTGCCTAGTTCTTCTGACATGGTATTCAGAGCAGGAGGTCCCTAGGACCTACCGACCGTTTTTTAAGGGCCCACCACCGCTCGCATGCGGTTACCACGCTACCCCGTGCCCTAGCCTCGTAGCGCCCTCGTGCGCCCTCGTTAGCGCCCTCGCGCGCACCCTCGTTAGCGCCCTCGCGCGCCCCTTCGTTAGCGCCCTCGCGCGCCCCTTCGTTAGCGCCCTCGCGCGCCCCTTGCTAGCGCCCTCGCGCGCCCCTCACTAGCGCCCTCGCGCGCCCCTCGCCGAGCCGCCCGCTCGCAGCCCGCTCGCCCGCTCGCTGCCCGCTTCGCGGCCCGCTCGCTACGCAGCCCGCCCGCCCGCTCGCTGCCCGCTTCGCGGCCCGCCCGCTTCGCAGCCCGCTCGCTCGCTGCCCGCTTCGCGGCCCGCCCGCTTCGCAGCCCGCTCGCTCGCTGCCCGCTTCGCGGCCCGCCCACTTCGCAGCCCGCCCGCCCGCTCGCTGCCCGCTTCGCGGCCCGCCCGCCTCGCAGCCCGCTCGCCCCGCTGCCCGCTTCGCGGCCCGCCCACTTCGCAGCCCGCCCGCCCGCTAGCTGCCCACTTCGCGGCCCGCCCGCATCGCAGCCCGCTCGCCCCGCTGCCCGCTTCGCAGCCCGCCCGCCCGCCCGCTGCCCGCTTCGCGGCCCGCCCGCCTCGCAGCGTCGCCCGCCCGCCGTGCTGCCCGCTTGCAGCGCCGCCTGCCCGCCGCGCTGCCCGCTTCCCGGCCCGTCCGCCGCGCTGCCCGCTCGCAGCGTCGCCCTCCCGTCGCGCTGACCGCTTGCAGCGCCGCCTGCCCGTAGCGCCAGCCTCGCCCGCTGCTCTCTATCCGTGCACAGTCGCCTTCCCCTGCTGCGGCAGCTTGCGTTACTCTGTCACACTGTCGCTATGGCTTCCATCCGCGTACTGTCGTTCGATGCTGAGGGCCGCCCTGTGCGGTTCACCGCTTGGCTAGATGACCTGCAGCTGTTTCTCCTGAGCGATAGCAAGGAGCATGTGTCGCTCTATGATTACGCGTCTGGTGCTGCGCCTGCCCCTCCTGCCACAGCTGAGCTTAGTGTTCGTTCCCACTGGCAGACTCGTGACGCAGCTGCTCGCCTAGCCATTCGCAGTCACCTGCCGTTAGCTGAGCTAGAGCATTTTGGCGACTGCAAATCCGCTAAGGCCCTGTACGACGCTGTCGTCGCTCGCTACTCCTCGCCTGCCACAGCCGAGCTTAGCCGCCTCATGCTGCCGTACCTGTTCCCCGATCTGTCCACCTTTACTACAGTCGCCGATCTTATCACCCACCTTCGCACTAGTGATGCTCGCCTGCGTGCCGCCCTTCCCACCGAGTTCTGCGCTAAGAACCCCCCTCCACTGTACTGGACACTCCACTTCATAGTCACCCGTCTCCCTGACACCCTCCGCTCAGTTCGAGACCACTTCCTTGCTCGCTGTCCCACTGAGCTCACAGTCACCCTCCTAGAGGAGCACCTGCTCGCGGCCGAAAAGAGCATTGTAGCTGTCGGTGCTGCTCGTGGCGCTCCTCGCACCCCCATCTTTGAGGGGTGTTCTCCCTCTCCCCTCGCTCCCTCCTACGCTGCTGCTGCTGCTGTTGACTTCCTTGGTGCTGAGTCTGTTGGCGCTGCTTCTACTCCTGGTGGGAGGCGCCGCACCGGCAAGGGCAAGGGGGGCAAAAGTGGTGGTGGTGGCGCTGGGGGGGGAGGAGGTGGGGGAGGTGGGGGGGGAGGCGGTGCTGGAGGGAGCGGTGGCGGGAGCGCTGGTGGGAGTGGGGTCGGTGGTGGAGACGGGGGCGGCGGAGGAAGCAGTGGCAGTAGTGGCGGCGGCGGCGGTGGCGGCGGTGGCGGTGGTGGCGGTGGTGGCGGTGGCGGTCGGAGCGGTGGTAGTGGTGGCGGCGGAGGTCGGAGTGGAGGCACTGGCTCGGGCCAGAGCTCCCAGCAGCAGCAGCGTCCCCAGACGACCCAGCAGCTTCGTGAGTGGCTTGCTCAGCGTGGGACGTCGGGGGCCAGTGCCCGCTGTTCTTATGTCATTCGCACAGGTGACCGCAAGGGACAGACGTGTGGGAGGTTCCACACCCCGTACCGCTGCTTCTCCCGCCTTGACGACGCTTGGCGTGAGGAGATGGGTGCGGATGTTGAGCGCCCCCGCTGGGCTGAGCTCATGAGGGCTGGTGTTGATGTCTTTGCTCTTGACTATGATGCTATTATTGCTGCCATGTATGCATTGACTGTTAGTGCCGAGGGAGACTGTTACCTGTGTGTGCCGCCTGACCCAGGTATAGAGCCAGCTGCCCTGGGTACTAGTGAGTCTGCTCTCTCTGGTATGGTGCCCCCTGTACTTGCTCCCCCCAGTGCTGTCCCGGCTGGTTTCGAGTCTGCTCTCTCAGGTACAGCACTCACACAGACTCCTCTCTCAGGTACCGCACCGGCTGAGGCCTGTCACACCTTCACCCTTGACTCAGGTGCTTCCCGTTGCTTCTTTCGTGACAGTACTGAGCTCACACCGCTTCCTGCACCGGTCCCAGTCTCCTTGGCTGACCCCTCTGGGGGCCCAGTCCTTGCCCAGTCCACCACTGTCCTCCCTTGTCCGGCGGTTCCGTCTGGCTCGTTGTCGGGTTTCCACCTCCCCTCGTTCTCGACGAACCTGGTGAGCAACGCTGTCCTCCAGGATCAGTGGGTTGATACCTTTACCCCTGGCGGACAGCGTGTGGCGATCTGCACGTGCTCCAGGACCGGCCGTCACCTGGCTACGTTCACCCGTCGGCCGGGGTCGAGTCTCTACACACTGACCACTGCGTCTCCCCAGGTAGCTGCTGTCGGTCAGGTGTCTGCGTCAGGTCTGGTGGCCCACGCCTGTGAGTGTCGTTCCCTGTCGCACCAGACTCTTCTCTGGCACCACCGCCTGGGTCACCCCTCCTTGCCACGCCTTCGTGGCATGCACCGTCGCCTCCTTGTGTCCGGTCTTCCCAGGTCCCTTCCTCCCCTCCCTGCCTCGCCTGCGCCGCCTTGCCTTCCTTGCGTCGAGGGGCGGCAGCGCGCCGCTCCTCACTCCTCCTCGTTCCCCCCGACAATGGCTCCTCTGGAGACCCTCCACCTGGACGTGTGGGGCCCAGCCCGCGTTCGTGGTCAGGGCGGTGAGCGGTACTTTTTGCTGGTTGTCGACGACTACTCGCGTTACACCACGGTCTTCCCCTTGCGCACCAAGGGTGAGGTCCCTGCTGTTCTGATCCCTTGGATCCGCACGGTTCGTCTCCAGCTCCGCCGCCGTTTCCGGACGGATCTTCCTGTCCTGCGTCTGCACTCTGACAGAGGTGGTGAGTTTTCCTCCGATCTCTTGAGGACCTTCTGTCAGGCGGAGGGCATCGAGCAGACCTTCACGCTTCCGGACTCCCCACAGCAGAATGGGGTTGCTGAGCGTCGCATTGGCCTGGTCATGGAGGTCGCTCGTACCTCCTTGGTCCACGCGGCGGCTCCCCATTTTCTGTGGCCATTTGCGGTCCGGTACGCCGCGCATCAGCTCAACCTCTGGCCCCGTGTCTCCTTGCCGGAGACCTCGCCCACACTGCGTTGGACGGGGGAGGTTGGCGATGCGTCGCGCTTCCGGGTGTGGGGTGCTCGTGCCCTTGTCCGCGATACGTCTGCGGACAAGCTCTCCTCCCGCACGCTTCCCTGTGTCTTCCTTGGCTTTGTCCCTGACGCGCCTGGCTGGCAGTTTTACCACCCCACCTCGCGCCGGGTCTTCGCCTCTCAGGATGTCACCTTTGACGAGTCGGTCCCCTTTTACCGTCTCTTCCCCTACCGCACTGCCCCCCTCCCTCCCCCGCCGCTTTTCCTTGCTCCTGGTCCCCCTCCGGTAGACCCCCTTCCCCCTCAGGGTCCTGCTCCTTCAGGTGTCTCTCAGGTAGACCCTCCTCCCGTCGCTGAGCCTGTCGAGGTCACAGGTGACTCAGGTGCTGCTGCGGGTGGTGCTGCTGGGAGTGCTGAGCCTGGGGGTGCTGAGCCTGGGGGTGCTGGGCCTGGGGGTGCTGGGGCTGCAGGTGCTGGGACTGCGGGTGCTGGAGCTGAGGGTACTGTGCCTGAGAGTTTGCCGCCTGGGGGTGCTGAGCCTGGGGGTGCTGCGACTGGGGGTGCTGAGCCTGCGGGTACTGAGCCTGCGGGTACTGAGCCTGGGGGTGCTGCTACTGAGCCTACGGAGCCTCGGGTTACTGTGTCTGGGGGTGCTCCGGTTCGGGGTGCTGAGCAGTCTCTCACACCGCAGCAGCTTCGTGACTGGTACGTCCGACGCTTTCGCCGTCCTAGTGGCTCGGCTGGAGTTGGGGGTGCTGGAGTTGCTCGTCCTGGGGGTGCTCGTACTGGGGGTACTGGAGCTGCCGGGACTGGCTGTTCTGGGAGCACTGCGACTGGAGCTGCTGGAGCTGGGGACTCTGGCGTTGGCGGTGCTAGCGGAGTTGGAGCTCCCGACTCTGGGGGTGGCGCTGCTGCTGGTGCTGCGGACCCACCTGGTGGAGCTGCTGCTGGTGCTGAGGAGTCGGACGGTGGAGCTGCTGCTGGAGCTGGGGACCCGGCCGGTGGAGCTGCTGCTGGTGCTGTGGACCCGGACGCTGGAGCTCCTACTGGTGCTGAGGACCCGGCCGCTGGAGTCCCTTCTGCTTCTGGAGACGCTGCGCGGCCGCGACCGTACTTCGTACCGCTCCTTCAGCAGGTTCTTGGGCAGGCTCCTCCTCCTTGTCCTCCTCCCTCCATAGAGTGTCCTCCGCCTGTCCAGCCGCAGTCACAGTTACCGCCTGCCTCGCCTCTCCCTGCTCCCTCTCCTTATACTGGTCCCACAGGAGGTCTTACAGAGCGTCGTGAGCCTGAGTCTCGTCCTGCGTCGCCTGTTCGTCCTGCTCGCACTGCTAGTCGTGTCCGTCGTGAGCGTCCTCCTCCTGTCCCAGGCTTTCACTACATGACTCTGCGTCCCTCTACTGCTCCTCGGCGTGTCCCTCTACCGTCTCCTCCTGCGTCCTCTTTGCCTGCCGTTCCGGACCCTGAGTCTGACCGGTATCGCGCTGAGCACCCTACAGTCACGCGTCTCCTTGCTACTGTTGTCACTGACCCCACCTTTGAGTCCTCGGCTGCGTCTGCTCTGGTCGCTGAGTTGGTTGACTTTGCTGCTGCCTGTCGTCTAGACTACGCTGCTAGCCTTGTCGCTGAGTCTGAGTCTGCGTCTGTCTGTCCTCCGTCCGTCGGGGGTGAGTGTGCTCTTGGCACGGACGTCCTTGAGGACAGGCAGGAGGACTTTGACTCACTTGCGGCTGCTGTACCTCATCTCGTGGCCTGGTTGCTTGCCCCTGAGGGAGACCCGGATGCACTAGACATCCCCACTCCGCGCACTTACGCAGAGGCGATCTCGGGTCCCTACTCCTCTCAGTGGCAGACAGCCATGGACGCAGAGATGGCATCCTGGAAGTCCACAGGCACCTACGTCGACGAGGTTCCCCCTCCTGGGGCGAACATCGTCGATGGCATGTGGATTTTCAGGGTGAAGCGGCCGCCAGGTTCTCCGCCTGTCTTCAAGGCTCGTTACGTTGCTAGAGGCTTCAGTCAGCGTCAGGGGGTCGACTTCTTCCAGACCTTCTCCCCCACCCCGAAGATGACCACTCTTCGGGTTCTGCTGCACGTTGCTGCTCAGCGTGACTACGAGCTTCACTCTCTTGACTTCAGCACAGCGTTCCTGCAGGGCAGCCTGCACGAGGAGATCTGGCTGCGCCGCCCACCTGGCTTTACTGGGTCGTTTCCCCCTGGTACCCAGTGGAGTCTCCGCCGGCCAGTCTACGGTCTCCGCCAGGCGCCACGTGAGTGGCACGACACACTGAGGACTACTCTTGCGGCTCTTGGGTTCGCGCCGTCTACTGCTGACCCGTCGCTGTTTCTGCGCACAGACACGTCGCTGCCGCCGTTCTACATCCTCGTGTACGTCGACGACTTGGTCTTTGCTACTGCTGACACTGAGGCACTCGCTCGTGTGAAGTCGGAGCTGCAGAAGAGACACACCTGCACTGACCTGGGTGAACTGCGTAGCTACCTTGGCTTGCAGATCACCCGGGACAGAGCTCGCCGCACCATCACCTTGACTCAGTCACACATGGTGCAGCAGGTCCTTCAGCGCTTCGGCTTCCAGTTCTCCTCACCACAGGCCACACCTCTGGCTACCAGCCACTCGCTCTCAGCTCCACCTTCGGACGAGTCCGTAGAGCCGAGTGGCCCGTACCCAGAGCTTGTAGGCTGCCTCATGTACCTGATGACTTGCACGCGACCTGACCTCGCGTACCCTCTTAGCATCCTTGCTCGTTACGTTGCGCCTGGGAGACACAGGCGAGAGCACTGGGAGGCTGCTAAGAGGGTGCTGCGTTACCTGTGCAGTACATCAGGCATGGGGCTGGTACTTGGAGGACGCGACAGAGTTGTCCTCACTGGTCACTCGGACGCCTCTTGGGTGGACGACCTGGCTACTCAGCGGTCGTCACAGGGTTACACCTTCAGCCTTGGCTCTGGTTCTGTCTCGTGGCGGTCCACCCGCTCTTCCTCTGTTCTCGGCTCTAGTTGTGAGGCTGAGATCTACGCCACAGCCATGGCTGCACAGGAGTTACGCTTGCTCACCTACCTGCTGACTGACTTGGGAGAGCGGCCTAGTTCTCCTCCAGTTCTGTACGGTGACAACAAGGCGGCTCTTGCCTTGTGTCAGGAGCACAGACTGGAGCACAGGACGAAGCACATTGCTCTTCGCTACTTTCTTGCTCGAGAGCTTCAGCAGCGCGGTCAGCTTCGGCTTGTGTACGTGGACTCGAAGGCCAACACTGCTGATATCTTCACCAAGGCGCTCCCGCCTAGTGATCATCAGCGGCACTGTACTTCTTTAGGCCTTGTGTCCACGTTTCCTCACTTGCTCACTGCTTGACATTCTTTGTACTGTACTTTATATATATCTTGTTGCTTGCTTGTGGCCTTTACTTGTGCTCGGAGTGTGGTGACGTTGTGATCCACCCTGGGCTTTGCTTTGCTTTGCTGGACTGGTCTTGTGACCCTTTGTTCTCCCCCACTTTGCCTATGGGGGTGTGTTAAACTGTATTATGCTTGTAGGCTGTAGTGGGGTAGCCAATATGGGGTACAACCCCAACTAGGGTTTCATATTTGTACCCAAACTTCTGCTAGTTCAATCATTCTTGCCTAGTTCTTCTGACAAGCCTCAGTGTCAGCAGTGGCAAAGACCAAGTCGTCGATGTACACGAGGATGTAGAACGGCGGCAGCAAAGTGTCGGTGCGCAGAAACAGCGACGGGTCAGCAGTCGAAGGTGCAAACCCAAGAGCCGCAAGTGTCGTCCTCAGTGTGTCGTGCCACTTACGAGGCGCCTGGCGGAGACCGTAGACTGGCCGCCGGAGGCTCCACTGGGTACCAGGCGGGAACGACCCAGTGAAGCCAGGTGGGCGGCGCAGCGAGATCTCCTCGTGCAGGCTGCCTTGTAAGAAGGCTGTGCTGAAGTCCAGTGAGTGAAGCTTGTCAGGAAGAATAGGAGCGTGGCCTAGGCTTAGTAGCCTAGGCCACAGTAGGAGGTAGTAGGTTGTGCCCTAGGACTAGGGTTTGTGGTATACGAAGGAGAATTGGAGAAGTGAGAATGGGAATGATGATTTGAACTAGCAAGCAGCAGGATACATATAGGAAACCCTAAGGGGTTGTACTCACTATTGAGCACCCCACTGCAGGCTAGACAAATAACATAATCTGACACACCCCCATAGCCAAAGTGGGGTGTAATCAGCACACGTGAGAAGTCACAGCAATAGTTCTAGTGGCAGTCACAGGAGGCCAGTGAGGAGGAGGAGGAACTGTGGAGGGAGAGAAGAGAGGAGGCGACGACTGAAGTTGCAGACACACGGGCACCAGGAGCACCAGGTTGCAACCTCCTCCAACTGTCTCACTCCCCCCTACACTCACCCCCAGTGTCACCACTCGCTTCTCGCCCACATCACCCCCTTAGCGCCACTCCCTCGTCTCCCACACATCCACCCCCCCGCAGCGGCAGCTGCAGCAGTGGGAGACGGAGGAGAAGGTAGGGGCGACGCACAAGGAGCACCCCCACACCCGCCACCCCCACACCCTCCTGTCCAGGGGACGCAGGGGGGGGGGGGGGGGAGAGGGCCGGGGCGGGAGAGCGCACGAGGGCGCAGGCAACCGCGCGTGCAGAGCAACAGCGCGGAGCAGGTAGGGTAGAGCGCACGAGGGCGCGGGCAACCGCGCGTGCAGAGCAACAGCGCGGAGCAGGTAGGGTAGAGCGCACGAGGGCGCGGGCAACCGCGCGTGCAGAGCAACAGCGCGGAGCAGGTAGGGTAGAGCGCACGAGGGCGCGGGCAACCGCGCGTGCAGAGCAACAGCGCGGAGCAGGTAGGGTAGGGCGCACGAGGGCGCGGGCAACCGCGCGTGCAGAGCAACAGCGCGGAGCAGGTAGGGTAGGGCGCACGAGGGCGCGGGCAACCGCGCGTGCAGAGCAACAGCGCGGAGCAGGTAGGGTAGGGCGCACGAGGGCGCGGGCAACCGCGCGTGCAGAGCAACAGCGCGGAGCAGGTAGGGTAGAGCGCACGAGGGCGCGGGCAACCGCGCGTGCAGAGCAACAGCGCGGAGCAGGTAGGGTAGAGCGCACGAGGGCGCGGGCAACCGCGCGTGCAGAGCAACAGCGCGGAGCAGGTAGGGTAGGGCGCACGAGGGCGCGAGTGAGACTGAGCGCGACTGCACAGGGTCCAGGAGCGGCGTCGCGGGCAGCTGCATGGTCGGCTGCTGCTGGTGCGGTTGCTCCAGGGGCGACGACTGAGGTTCTAGGGGCGGCTGCACCAGGGGCGGCTGCTCCACGGGCGGCGTCGCGGGTACAGGGGCGGCTGCACCAGGGGCGGCTGCTCCAGGGGCGGCGGCGCAGGTCCAGGGGCGGCTGCACCAGGGGCGGCTGCTCCCTGGGCGACGGCGCAGGTCCAGAGGCGGCGGCACCAGGGGCGGCTGCTCCAGGGGCGGGGTCGCGGGTCCAGGGGCGGCTGCACCAGGGGCGGCGGCTCCAGGGGCGGGGTGGCGAGTCCAGGGGCGGCTGCACCAGGGGTGGCCGCTCCAGGAGCGATGGCGCTGGCGCAGGGGCGGCTCGCGCGCTGTTGCAGGGGCGGCGTCGCGAGCTGCTGCAGGGGCGGTGTCGCGAGCGACGGGCGACGGGGGGAGAGCAGCAGGCGGGCCCCCGGAAGGCGCCGCGACGACCAGTGACGGCGCCCAGGGGGCGTCGCGTCGTGTAGGGGCGACGCCGCGCGGGTCCCGCAGAGGTGTCGCGACGAGCAGGGCGACGCCGCGCGGGTCCCGCAGGGGCGTCGCGACGAGTAGGAGCGGCACCCAGGGGGGGGCGCCGCGACGAGCAGGGGCGGGCCCCCTGAAGGCGCCGCGCCATGCGACGGCAGGGAGCAGCACGCAGGCCCCCCGGAGGGCGCCTCGACGGACGGGATAACCGCCGCGCGCCCCGAGCGCGCGGCGGGTAGAATAAGCCGCCACACGCTCGAAGCGCGTGGCGGGAAGAAAAATCCAGTGCCGCGCACCACGGAGCGCGCGGCGAACAGTAGGGCAGCGGAAGCAGTTGGTGGGCCCGTTGAGCTAGGCAGCAGGATCTTGCCCGCTCTAGATACCATGTCAGGAAGAATAGGAGCGTGGCCTAGGCTTAGTAGCCTAGGCCACAGTAGGAGGTAGTAGGTTGTGCCCTAGGACTAGGGTTTGTGGTATACGAAGGAGAATTGGAGAAGTGAGAATGGGAATGATGATTTGAACTAGCAAGCAGCAGGATACATATAGGAAACCCTAAGGGGTTGTACTCACTATTGAGCACCCCACTGCAGGCTAGACAAATAACATAATCTGACAAAGCTCGTAGTCACGCTGAGCGGCAATGTGCAGCAGCACCCGAAGTGTGGTCATCTTCGAGGTGGGGGAGAAGGTCTGGAAGAAGTCGACTCCCTCTCGCTGGCTGAAGCCTCGAGCAACGTAACGAGCCTTGAAGACAGGCGGAGAACCTGGCGGCCGCTTCACCCTGAAAATCTACATGCCATCGACGATGTTCGCCCCAGGAGGGGGAACCTCATCGACGTAAGTGCCTGTGGACTTCCAAGATGCCATCTCTGCATCCATGGCTGCCTGCCACTGAGAGGAGTAGGGGCCCGCGATCGCCTCAGCGTAAGAGCGCGGGGTCGGGATGTCTATAGCATCCGGGTCTCCCTCAGGGGCAAGCAGCATGGCCACGAGATGAGGCGCAGCGGCCGCAAGACACTCAAGGTCCTCCTGCCTGTCCTCAAGGACGTCCGTGCCAAGAGCACACTCACCCCCGACGGACGGAGGACAGACAGACTCAGACTCAGCAACTAGACTGGCAGCGTAGTCTAGACGACAGGCAGCAGCAAAGTCGACAAGCTCAGCGACCAAGGCAGACGCAGCAGCGGACTCAAACGACGGGTCAGTGACAACAGTGGCTAACAGACGCGTGACTGTAGGGTGCTCAGTACGAAACTGGTCAGACTCAGGGTCCGCAACGTCAGGCAGAGAGGACGCAGGAGGAGACGGCAAAGGAACAGACTGCGGAGCAGAGAAAGGACGACGGACGACGAGGTGCGCGCCTGGGACAGCCGGCGACCGCGGACGAGCAACAAGACGACCGGTACGACCAGAATGAACAGGCGAGACAGGACGCGACGCAGGCTCACGACGCTCAGTAAGACCTCCTGGCTGCTCAGTGTAAGGAGAAGGAGCAGGCAGCGGTGAGCCAGGTTGTAACGAAAGACCAGTAGAAGACGGGAGGCTGAGAACCTGACGAAGTACAGTGTCAGGCGGTGGCTGAGACGACGGAGACGGTGGAGCGAAGAACAGTCGCGGGGGTGCAGTGCCACCAGCACCAGCAGCTCCAGTACCTCCAGCAGCTCCAGAACTCCCAGCGCCAGCACCTCCAGGACCAGCTCCACCAGCAGCAGCACCCCCAGACCCAGGGTCTCCAGCCTCAGTGTCTCCAGCAGTAGCACCCGCAGGCTCAGCACCTCCAGCCCCAGCAGCTCCAGTACCTCCAGTACGAGCACCTCCGGGACCAGCAACTCCAGCACCTCCAGTAGACAAAGGACCAGTACCACTCCCAGCTCCAGCAACGTCAGCAGCAGCACCTCCAGCGGCAGAACCCCGTGCTCCAGAAGCGCGACCCTGACGGCGACCGTACCAGTCGTGGAGCTGCTGTGACGTGAGAGGCACATTCGGACGATGGCGGCTACTCCAAGGAGACCGCACAACAGCAGACTCAGAACCCTCAGCGCCAGCACCCGCAGCAGCTCCAGAACCTCCAGCGCCAGCACCCGTAGCAGCTCCAGAACCTCCAGCGCCAGCACCCTCAGCAGCTCCAGAACCTCCAGCTCCAGCGCCACCAGCGCCAGCACCTCCAGCAACTCCATTACCTCCAGCAGAAACAACTCCAGTAGCAGAGTCACAAGCTCCAGCGCCTCCAGCAGCAGGGCCCCTAGCTCCAGCAGCGCGACCCTGACGGCCAACGTACCACTCACGCAGCTGCTGTGGGGAGAGAGGGAGTAGACGACGAGAGTGCAGCGGCGAGACACCAGCGGAGCGACTACGGAGACGGCCGCTCCAGGGAGGTTGCTCACCAGACGCCTCAGCGCCCCCAGGTGCAGCACCCCTAGACTCAGTACCCCCAAGCTCAGCACCCCCAGACTCCTCACACTCAGGCTCAGCACCTCCAGGCTCCGCACCCTCAGGCTCCGCACCCCCAGGCTCAGCACCCCCAGGCTCCGCACCCCCAGGCTCAGCACCCCCAGGCTCAGCACCTCCAGAAGTAGCACCCCGAGCAGGACCACCCTCAGTAGGACCTGAGTCACCAGTGACCTCAACCGGCGCAGTCAAGGGAGGAGGGTCAACCTGAGACACACCTGAAGGAGCAGGACCGGGAGCGGGGAGGGGGTCTACCTGGGGAGCACCTGGAGCGAGGAAGAGCGGCGGGGGGGGGGGAGAGGGGTAGTGCGGTAGGGGAAGAGACGGTAAAAGGGAACCGACTCGTCGAACGTGACGTCCTGAGAGGGGAAGACACGGCGCGAGGTGGGGTGGTAAAACTGCCAACCAGGCGCGTCAGGGACAAAGCCAAGGAAGACATAGGGAACAGCGCGGGCGGAGAGCTTGTCCGCGGTGGTATCGCGGACAAAGGCACGAGCACCCCAGACCCGGAAACGCGACGCATCACCAACCTTCCCCGTCCACAGCAGTGTGGGCGAGGTCTCCGGCAAGGAGACACGGGGCTAGAGGTTGAGCTGATGCGCAGCGTACCTGACCGCAAACGGCCACAGAAAATGGCAGGCAGCCGCATGGATCATGGAGGTACGAGCGACCTCCATAACCAAGCCAATGCGGCGCTCAGCAACCCCATTCTGCTGCGGAGAGGCTGGAAGCGTGAACGTCTGGCGGATGCCGTGCTCCGCACAGAAGGCTGCCAAGAGGTCTGAGGAGAACTCACCACCTTTGTCAGAGTGCAGACGCAGGACGGGAAACTCCGTCCCGAACCGCTCGCGGAGCTGGAGACGGGCAGCGCGGATCCAAGGGATCAAAACATCAGGGACCTCCCCCTTGCGCTGCAAGGGGAAGACCGTGGTGTAATGCGTGTAGTCGTCGACGACCAGCAGGAAGTACCGCTCGTGGCCCTGTCCACGGACGCGGGCTGGGCCCCACACGTCCAGGTGGAGAGTCTGCAGGGGAGCCTCTGTGGGAGGGAACGAGGAGGAGTGAGGAGCGGCGCGCTGCCGCCCCTCGACACAGGGAAGACAGGGAGGAGCAGGCGAGGGTGGGAGGGGAGGGAGAACCCTGGGAAGACCAGAGACAAGGACACGGCGGTGCATGCTACGAAGGCGCTGCACCGAGGGGTGACCAAGGCGGTGGTGCCAAAGGAGGGTCTGGTGCGACAAAGCGCGACACGAGCAGGGGGCCGCTAGCTGACCTGACGCAGACGCAGACGCAGCTACATGAGGGGACTCAGTGGTCAGTGTGTACAGACTCGAGCCAGGCGCACGGGTAAACGTGGCCAGGTGTCGGCCCGTTGGAGCACACGTACAGTGAGTCACTCGCTGACTCGCAGGAGTGAACTGGTCAACCCCGCCATCCTGGAGGTCAGCTCCACTCACCAAGTTCGTAGAGAACGAGGGGAGGTAGAGACCTGACAGCGAGCCAGACGGGGCGGCCGGACACGGCAGAACCGTGGAGTAGTGGGCAAGGACTAGACCCCCAGAGGGGTCCGCCAGGGAGACTGCAACTGGCCGACTAAGCGGCGTGAGTGTGGTGCAGTCGCGAAAGAAGGAGTGGGAAGCTCCTGAGTCAAGGGTGAAGGTGTGCAAGACCGCAGCAGGCGCAGTACCAGAGAGAGCAGACTCACCAACACCTGAAGCAGCAGCCTCACCAGCACCTAGAGCAGGAGACGCACTAGCACCCAGAGCAGCAGCCTCACCAGCACCTAGAGCAGAAGACGCATGGCATTGAGAATAGCATCATATCAAGAGCAAAGATATCTACCCTCTGCCTAAGCAGCTCCAGCCAGGTGGGGAGCTCAGCCTCGTCGCCAAACTCGGTACGCCAGGCGTCGCTCAGACGGGCGAAGCAGCGGGACTGTGTGTGACCAAGCGTCCCGCAAGTCTGACCAGCCCGATCACCTGTGCGAATGACGTACGGGCAGCGAACGGTACTCCACGACCCTCTGCTCTGAGCGTACCACTCGTGAAGCTGCTGGGACGTAAGTGTCTCGCGTGGACGCCGCTGCAGCTGGCCACTGCCAGACGCTCCCAACTGACCAGCTCCAGGGCGACAGCTACGACGGCTACCGCCACAACCCCAACTAGCGTACCACTCACGAAGCTGCTGGGGCGTGAGAGACTCGCGTGAACGTCGCTGGAGCTGCATCTGGCCACCGCCAGTAGCAGCAGTAGCAGTAGTAGCAGCAGCAGCAGCAGCAGCTGCTGCAGCAGCAGCAGCAGCAGCAGCAGTAGTAGCAGCACGGGCAGGGCATGCGCGGTAGGCAGGAAGGCAGGCAGGCAGGTGCTTACCAGTGGCGGGAAGGGCAAGCCCACGACGGCGGCGACGGCGGGGCCGCGACAGCTGCGGCAGAGCAGGGTTGCGTCGGCGGTAGGGCAGGTCCGTGACAGTTGCTGCAGGGCGGGGCCGTGGCTGCTGCAGGGCAGGGCCGCGACGGCGGCAGAAGGCTCCGTGGCAGCTGCTGCAGGGCGTAACCGCGACTGCGGCAGGAGGCTCCGCGGCAGCTGCTGTAGGGGCGACGGCAACAGTCAGGCAGGGGCAGCCGCGGCGCGCAGGGACGGTAGCCGCGGCGCGCAGGTCTGCAGCGCGACGCGCGGGCAGCGGACGCGACGCGCGGGGCTGCAGCGCGACGCGCGGGCCGCGGATGCAACGCGCGGGGCTGCAGCGCGCTACGCGAGCTGCGGGCGCGGCGCGCGAAGCCGCAGCGGGCTGCGCGGGGACGGCAGCCGCGGCGCGCAGGGCTGATGCGCGGCGCGCGGGCAGCGGACGTGACACGCGGGGCTGCAGAGCGACGCGCGGGCAGCGGGCACGACGCGCGGGGCGGCTAGCGGGCCTGACGGGCCTGCAGGGGCGGCGCGCGGGCCTTACGAGGCTGCAGGGGCGGCGCGCAGGCCTTACGGACCTGCAGGGGCGGCGCGCTGGCCTAGGGCAGGAGGAGGCAGCGCTAGGGCTGCAGGACGGCGAGCGCAACGCAGCACGTCACAAGGCAAGGCAAGGCAGGCAACACGTTGGGTAGCGTGGTAACCGCAACGGTAGGTGGGCCCGAAAAAAACGGTCCTACGGACCTACTGCTCTGATACTATGCTAGAATCTAGCAGCACGAATGAATGAACTATGCAGCATGCAGGAGTACAAGTAGTAAACCCTAATTGGGTTGTACCCCATGTGGGCTACCCCACTACAGCCTACACAATATAGTTTGACACATGCCACCCACATTATAAGATGTGGCAATCCCTGGCTCCAGCATAGGGACTGTAACTCCCTGCCAATGCATACCCATCTGCTGCAGCCACACGCGCTGCTGAACCGCCTGCTGTTGGTCTGCCTGCTGCGCCATGCCCTGCTGCGCCATGCCCTGATGCGCCATGCCCTGCTGCGCCATGCCCTGCTGCGCCATGCCCTGCTGCGTCATGCCCTGATGCGCCATGCCCTGCTGCGCCATGCCCTGATGCGCCATGCCCTGCTGCGCCATGCCCTGCTGCGCCATGCCCTGCTGCGCCATGCCCTGCTGCGCCATGCCCTGCTGCGCCATGCCCTGCTGCACCATGCCCTGCTGCACCATGCCCTGCTGCACCATGCCCTGCTGCACCATGCCCTGCTGCACCATGCCCTGCTGCACCATGCCCTGCTGCGCCATGCCCTGGTGCCTCCCTGCCTGTAGCTGCCCTGCCTGCTGCCCTGCCTGCTGCCCTGTCTGCTGCCCTGCCTGCTGCCCTGCCTGCTGCCCTGCCTGCTGCTCTGCCTGCTGGCCTGCCTGCTGCCCTGCCGGCTGCCCTGTCTGCTGCCCTGTCCGCTGCCCTGCCCGCTGACCTGCCTGATGCCCTGTCTGCTGCTGCCCCGCCTGCTGCCCCTGCCGCTGCCCACCTATCTGTTGCTGCCGTCTCTGCTGTTGCCGTATTCACATTCCCCTGTTGAGTACCCTGTTGCTGTACGAGTACCCTGTTGCTGTACGCCCTGTTGGTGATCAGCTGATGTAGACGCTAGGCCCGCTGATGCAGCTGCCTCCTCCCTGTGCTGATGCTGATGCTGATGCTGCTGCTGCTGCTGCTGCTGCCCCGCCTGCTGCCCCTGCTGCTGCCCCTGCTGCTGCTGCTCCTGCTGCTGCTGCTGCTGCTGCTGCTGCTGCTGCTGCTGCTGCTGCTGCTGCTGCTGCTGCTGCTGCTGCTGCTGCTGCTGCTGCTGCTGCTGCTGCTGCTGCTGCTGCTGCTGCTGCTGCCGCCCCTGCCCATGCCCTTGCCCCTGCCCCTGCCCCTGTCCTGCTCGCTGCTGCCCCTGCCCCTGCCCATGCCCATGCCCCTGCCCCTGCCCCTGCCCCTGTCCTGCTTGCTGCTGCCCATGCCCCTGCCCATGCCCCTGCCCCTGCCCCTGCCCCTGTCCTGCCCCTGCCCCTGCCCCTGCCCCTGCCCCTGTCCTGCTCGCTGCTGCCCATGCCCCTGCCCCTGCCCCTGCCCCTGCCCCTGCCCCTGTCCTGCTTGCTGCTGCCCATGCCCCTGCCCATGCCCATGCCCCTGCCCCTGCCCCTGTCCTGCTTGCTGCTGCCCATGCCCCTGCCCATGCCCATGCCCCTGCCCCTGCCCCTGTCCTGCTTGCTGCTGCCCATGCCCCTGCCCATGCCCCTGTCCTGCTTGCTGTTGCCCATGCCCCTGCCCATGCCCCTGCCCATGCTGCTGTTGCTGCCCCTGCCCTAGCCCCTGCCCCTGCAGCTGCTGTTGTTCCTGCGGCTGCTGGGCATGCTGCTGCCTTCCCCTTCGCTGCTGCCTCTGCCCCCTTCGCTGCTGCTGCTGCTGCCCCCCTTGCTGTTGCCTTCCCCTTTGCTGCTGTGGCTGCCGCCTCTGTGCTCCCCCCTCCTCCTGCCAGTCGCTTCCTTCAGAATCTGATGTGAAGGAATACTCCGTATCATCATCGCTCGCAAATCCTTGTTCTACTCTCCCACTGTCACCCTCTTCCACATCTCCACTCCGTCATGCTCAAGCTTCCATCGTTCGTACAGCTGAACAATGAATCCCTTCACGATGCAGCTCCCCACATGCGCTGCACTTTGACACGTCTACCTCACCCATCGCAATTGTTCATGTTTGCATCTCAACATGAGCTTGTGGTGCTTGCCTCGCTTCCCATGCTGCTCGTTGTGCCGCGCGCAACTCACATGTGCGCACATTATGACCTTTCTCACCACACTTCCCACACTTTCGCATCTTATCACCATCCACCTCACCCGAACTTCTGAGACGTGTTGTACGTGGACGCCTTGGCCTCTTAGGGTACGAAGGTGGCTTGGTGATCTTATCTCGAAATACCTTGGTAGGGTCGAGCGACACAACAGGTGCACTGTATACATTTTTAAGAGCCTCCACTTTGTAGTAGCGGTCCACTACTTAATGAGCCTTCTCCGGTGTGGACCTGTAGACAGCATAAAGGTGTACACATGGGAGGTCGTACTCCCTACATAAAGGCGGGTTGTAAAAGAGGACACACAGTAGAAGAGCAGATCAATTAAGAACGTTTCCACGGGTTACTTTTACATAACATATGCTTCAACAAATGTCCAATCACTCACGCATGACTTACACTGGATACCCGTAGCTGCATGTGCTGGCCGTGTAGGGGTGACTGGTGTAGGGCGTGATGCGCCGTGTCTCCCGTCCAGTCGTGCGGGTCACCTTGAATGTCTGCTCCACCACCCGTTCTCCAAACTTCTCTACCACCGTCTCTCCCGTCTGCTCAGTCGTATACGACATTCCAAACTTGGCATTTTCACGAATAATATTCACAATTTTATGTGGCAGCTGATCGTTAGCCATGGTCTCAAATGCCTCATGCCGCTTGAATGTTGATACCCCCTTCCTCCCAACCACTGTTAACAGAACCTGAGCCAGACTCTTTCTCCTCAAGTCATTCAACATGACATGACTGGACTCTATAGGGTTCGAGCTGTAGCAACCATAACGAGCAGCCCCAAATCTGGTGGTGGCCCATTTTCTAGACGGGTCATCTTTTGTCAAGTAGGCAACCCCCCCGGGACATTCTTTCTCAATCTTCAATAGATATTGTGCAAACACCCCTACAGTCAAGGCACTAGCTGCATTCTCAATCTTGCCATCAAGCTCTGACCGGAACTTGGAATAAAAGTTTCGAACTATGTGAGTGACACAAAAGGATTCTCTTGCGTTTGGAAAAACCTCACGCATCGCAGCTGCCCATCCTCTTCCCCGATCATGCATGATAATAAAACCTTCAGTGTTAACTTCAGGCACGACCTCCAATAAGAGCTGGAAAATGAAACTGCATGCTTCCTTCGTCTCACCCTCAACCCATGCAATCCCAAGATGCACAAGCTTGTGCTTCGCAATCAAGAGCACACAGGTTAAGTGTTTGTCCACCCCACCTTGTCTTGTTATGACAGCCATCCGCAAACATTATTGGGAAACAGTTCAACAATGCAGTGCGAACTCTAGGGAACACTCACCCGTCACGGAAAAACTTGTCCCCATCCTTCACCATAGACACTCGCGACGTTGGGTTAAGCTCCATAAACATAGACAATAGCATCTCAAAATACTCAAATCCATCATCCCCCGACAAAAAATCTTCCTTTTCCAGCTGAAGAAGTGGACAACGCGTAATGTTGTATGAACATGAGACGCCATAAACCTCCTTCACCTTATCTCTCAAACCACTAGGACTCATCGTGCCATGCGCGACAAACTTACGAGCGATATCCTTGACCTCTTCCACATTTATCCGAGCAGGACATATAACACACATATCGACATGCTCTAAATGAAGCTCCCTGATCTCAATCTTCCCTTCTTTAGGCCCTCGCGCATAAATACGGAATGGACAAAACCCGTCCCGAGCAGGCACACCCTCAGCGGGCCACGCAACCCCCTCCACAGACCAGCAGTGCACATCGACACAATCAGCTGCGTTATAGTGAAAGTGAGGTTCGAACCTTTCCTGATGAGCATACTTGCGGATATGCCTACACGACTCAACGACGTTCACAAACATGTGCCCCATGGACAAGTTGATCACACTCTCGTTCTGCACCGACACACTGTAGAGAAAATACGGCATATTATTAATAGGCGTGGAACAATTACATAGTGTCTCCCTGATGCAACAAAGCGAGCAAAGATGCTGAGAGGGAAGGCGAGGTCCGGGCGAGTACAAGTCATCAGGTACATGAGGCAACCCACCAGCTCTGCGTAGGGACCACTAGGCTCAAACGGCTCATCAGGAAAGAGTCTAGTGAGTCTATGGTCAATAGCAAGTGGTGTGCGCTGTACTATGGAGTGTTGAAGCTCGAACCGATGAAAGACCTGCTGCACCATGTGTGACTGTGAGAGTGTAATGGTGCGAGCGGCTCTGTCCCTGGTGATCTGCAGGCCAAGGTAGTGGCGCAGCTCACCAAGGTCAGTGCACGTGTGTCTCTTCTACAGTTCGGACTTCACGTCTTCCAAGGCAACCCTGTCAGCAGTGGCAAAAACCAGGTCGTCGACGTAGACCAGAACAAAGAACGGTGTGGAGCCACGACGAACGAACAGCGACGGGTCGGCAGAAGACGGCTGGAAACCAAGGTCAGACAGGGTAGAACGAAGGGTGTCGTGCCACTCACGAGGAGCCTGACGGAGACCGTAGACCAGTCGCCTCAGCCTCCACTGGGTCCTAGGAGGGAAAGTGCCAGTGAAGGCAGAGGGACGACACAACTAGACCTCCTCGTGCAGGCTACCCTGAAAGAAAGCAGCGGAGAAGTCGAGAGAGTGTAACTCGTAGTCTCTCTGTGCTGCTACGTGCAGTAACACCCGAAGAGTGGTCATCTTTGGGGTAGGCGCGAAGGTCTGAAAGAAGTCAACTCCCTCGCGCTGACTGAAACCTCTAGCCACGTAACGCGCCTTGAAGACCGGACATCCCGGTGGCTGCTTCACCCTGCAGATCCACATGCCATCGACTACGTTCGCCCAAGGGGGGGAGAACCTCATCGATGTAGGTGCCTGTGGATCTGTAGGAGGCCATCTCTGCATCCATGGCAGCTCTCCACTAAGAGGCCCAAGGCCCTGACACTGCCTCAGCGTAAGTGCGAGGAGTCGGTATGTCAAGGGCGTCGGGGTCTCCCTTAGGGGCGAGCAGCATGGCACAGAGATGAGGGGAAGCGGCGGCCAGGAACTCTAGCTCAAACTGCATGTCCTCTAGGGCGTCACAGCCAAGGGCTGACCCACCCCTGACGGCCAGAGGACTGGTAGGAGGAGCAGCCACAAGACTGGTGGCGTAGTCAAGGCGGCGAGTAGAGGCAAACTCAGTGACTGCGGCAGTAAGAGCGGAGACAGAGGACAAAGAGGCACGAGGGTGGGTAACAAGAGAGGCAAGAACACGAGAGAGAACAGGACGGTACGTGCAGTAGTAGTCAGTAACAGGAGTAGAGAGGGAAGCAGTGAGGGCCGACTCAGGGGGAGAAGGAAGCACAGACGGAGACGAACGAGGCGGACTAGGAAACCGCAGGACTGAACGAAGGTCAGTGAGAGGGACAGGGGACGAGGGACGAGCACGAGGAGAGCGACGAGAGGGCCAAGCGTGCGAAGGAGGAGACAACGGAGGCGGAGAATAGGTGAGAACGGCTGGGGAGTGGTCAGGAAGAGGAAGCATGGGACCGTAGGCACGAGGAGAGGGGGAGGAGGAAGGAGAGGGAGAGGGGAGACCGAGGGCCCAAAGACCAGAGACAGGAAGAGGAGGTGGCGGCTGCTGCTGCTCCTGCTGCGAGTGCGACCCCTGCTCCTCCAGCTTCTACCCTGCCTGACCTTGGTTTCCAGCCGTCTTCTGCCGACCCGTCGCTGTTCGTTCGTCGTGGCTCCACACCGTTCTTTGTTCTGGTCTACGTCGACGACCTGGTTTTCGCCACTGCTGACAGGGTTGCCTTGGCAGACGTGAAGTCCGAACTGCAGAAGAGACACACGTGCACTGACCTTGGTGAGCTGCGCCGCTACCTTGGCCTGCGGATCACTAGGGACAAAGGCGCTCGCACCATTACACTCTCACAGTCACACATGGTGCAGCAGGTCTTTCAGCGGTTCGAGCTTCAACACTCCACAGTACAGCGCACACCTCTTGCTATTGACCACAGACTCACTGGACCCTTTCCTGACGAGCCGTTTGAGCCTAGTGGTCCCTACGCAGAGCTTGTGGGTTGCCTCATGTACCTGATGACTTGTACTCGCCCGGACCTCGCCTTCCCTCTTAGCATCCTTGCTCGCTTTGTTGCACCAGGGAGACACCGTCCTGTTCACTGGACAGCAGCTGTGAGGGTGGCGAAGTACCTAGCGACGACATCAGGCGTGGGGCTGGTTCTTGGAGGGCAGCAGTCTGTCGTACTTACTGGTCACTGTGACTCTTCTTACGCTGACGACGCTGAGACTCACAGGTCATCTTACGCTGGGTTTTGGAGCTATTTCGTGGAGGTCCACGCGTTCCTCCTCGGTCTCGACCTCTACCGCTGAGGCTAAGATTTGCGCTGGTGCCATGGCGGCACAGGAGTTGCGTTGGTTGACCTTCTTGCTCGCCGACCTTGGTGAGCGGCCGAGCTCTGCACCGACCTTGTTCACTGACAACAAGGCGTCGATTCTCCTCTGTCGAGAGCCGCGACTGGAGAGCAGAGTGAAGCACATCAACGTTAGATACTTTCTTATGCGAGAGTTGCAGAAACGTGGACAAGGTCGCTTCGAGTTTGTGGAGTCCAAGGCCAACACTGCAGACATCTTCACCAAGGCGCTTCAGCCTTGTGACCACCAGAGGTGTTGTGTGCAGTTAGGCCTTGTTGACACTGGTTTTCGTCGTGTGTAGACTTGAGTTCTCTGCTTGCTTTGCTTGTACACTTTAACTTTTATCTTTGTGAACTCTTGGACTGGCCTTGTGGCCTCTTTTGATTGTGCTCAGAGTGTGTGGTGACGTTGTGATCCACCCTGAGCTTTGTTTCTTTGTGACTGGTCTTGTGACCGTACGCTTTTGGTTTTGCTTGACACCCTTCACTTAGACAATGGGGGTGTGTCAAATGTTGTAGTCTTAGTGATGTGTGTCATAAGAGGTACAACTCTTAGGGTTAGGTTTATGTACCCCAACCAACATTGTCAATGCAACACTTTCATTACTGACATGTAGTGTCAAGTTTAACCTGCTTTTTATTATGGAATCTGTTACCGTATGGCCCCGGATATAAGCGCCGTCCGATTAAAGGCGCCGGCGCTTCTATCTGGAGCATGGCGCTTATAGAGGATCCTCGATTAGAAGCGCACCCCTTTTCAGGTCTGAACTTATTATAAGCGCATGTGCAAAGTCTGTTATCTACTTATCATTCTAATTTCACAGAACATTACATTTTTTAAACAATTCTTAACAAGAGTTGTTTCACCCTATCAATTTCAAGGTTCATACACAACAGCCTACTCAGGTTGAACCAGCTACTCAAGTCCGACTACAGCCTAGCTACCTACTCCTCCTCGTCAGACTCGGGCTCCTGGCAGTTGTTGCCAAAGAAGCCGTCAGCGATGATGTCGTCATCGACATCGACTTCACGAGTCAGCTGGCTTCGCCTGTGCGCCATGGCAAGCGAGTCCTCGCTGCCGTCAAGAGCGTTGCTGATGCCACAGGTGAGGAAGGCGCGCTTGATGAGGTCCGCGGGCACTGCCTTCCATGCCCGCGAGATCCACTTCACTACCACCGCAGGAGGCGGCTTCTTGAGGTTCCCTGCACCAACAGGCAGAGACACATCACTCTCGTCAGTTTTAATAAACGGTTCACGAGAGCATGTCAAGGAACGACTGTAGTTCTTCTATGTAAGCTTACCTGCTGCTGTCAGTCGCTCTTGGCCTTCGTCTTCAAACCACTTCTGGTACTGCTGGCGGACGGAGGCCTTGAACGACTTGTTGATAGAGACGTCCAGCGGCTGAATCTCCGCCGTACAGCCTGCCGGGATCACCGCCGGCACGATGTTGAGCTCGGCGAACTTGTCCTTGACCCCTTGGGTGAGGTGACCGCGGTAGGAGTCGAGGACCACCATCGCGCTCCTCGCCTGCCTGCCGAATCGAGGCCTAAGAAACGGTTGGACGCACTCCTCCAGCCATCGGATGACGCCTTCGGCGTCCATCCACCCGTTCTCGTGGCAGGCGACGACGACATCTGCACAATGATACACGGGCAGGGTGGTTAGCGACGATTTAGTAAAGCAACGAATCAACCCATTTAAAGTGCAATTTCTTACCGGGCGGGAAATCTCCCTTCGGCACTGTCTTGCGCTTGAAAAAAACCCACGGTTTGAGTTTCTCCCCATCCGCAGTGCACGCCAGCATCACGGTGACGCGCTCCTTCTGGTATCCCGCACTCCGGATGGGCACCGACCGCACGCCTGTCTGTTCCACGGTGGTGGTGGCGGGCATCTCCAGCCACAGCGGCGTCTGGTCGGCGTTGATGATCCACGTAGTCTCGATGCCGCGCTCACGCCGCCTATCACGCACGTACTGCCAAAACTTGCGGCACATCTCCGCGACATCTGTAAAAAAACGAGGCAAATAAAGAAGATGCGTCAGTATACATGAACTGGAACGACCCACAGGCTTGATACACGGTTAAGACTTACGGGCTGCAGTTTTCTGGGCGACGCGCGTCTTCATGCGGACGCTCAGATTCCACCGCTTCCGAAACCGTTCCGACCACCGCTGGCTGCCCTTCCACTTCACAAGCGGGTAGAGCAGCTTCATGAACTCGTGCGACCACTCCTGCAGACGGCCGACGGAGACTGCTGTTCCCTTGCGGCGCCACTCCAGTAGCTTTTCGTACACCTTCAGCTCCATCGGGCGGTACCATGAAGACCTCCCGCGGCCGTGCATGCGCTTCCGTGCGGCGTGCACCTCCTTGAGGAAATCGGCGGCGCGCTTCCACTCCGTGAGACACTTCCGGTGGATGCCGCTTTCTCGAGACAAGGAGCGCACCGACACCCCCACATCCAGCCGCGCGACCCACTGCAGTTTTTCTTGCGCAGTATAAGCTTGACGCTTATGCTGGTTGACTTTGTTCCTGGGAGAGGGGGGGCGGGCATCACGATTCTCAGCAGAAGGGTGAGGTCGCTTGCGGTTAACAGGAGGGAAAGTCGGAATCGGGAGTTTCTCAGGGAGCCCATCGCGAGACCAGTATTCGACGCCGTCGTCGTCGGCGGCGCCTGGTTCACCCTCGGGAAACACATCGGCCGCGGTGCCAGCCTCGGTTTCGGCCTCCGTGCCATCCTCGGCACCGTTGTCGCCCTCGGCACGACCTTCTTCCGCGGCGTCAGCCACATCGTCGTCGGCGCCGACGGCAGATTCGTCCCACGTGCATTCTTCGGGCGCGCCCCATCTTGGTGCAGGTGCCGGAGCCCGTACATACACGTCTGGACCCTTGTTATTGTCCGGTTCAGACAGGTACTCGTCGAAGGCGGACGGGAGCAAGAGCGTAAGCACGGGATGATTCCCAGGCGGTTGTGGGAACGCCTGATACGGAGGAGCAGGAGGAGCGGGAGGAGCGGGAGGAGCAGGTGGCGCAGGAGGAGCAGGAGGCTGTGGTGGCGATGGTGGTTCTGGTGGGATACGTGTGTACCATCCGTCAGCGTCAACTGTGTAAGCGGGCCTAGGTTTTTTCTTGAAAAGGAAATGAGTGCCTGTGAATTCCGCCATGGCTTCCGCAGCCAGGCGGGCGTGAACAAGAAAGTGAATGGGAAACGCAAAGCATGAATGAAGAAATGAACGATTGAAGAGGACCCCTTCAGGAAAGCGCCTCGTTTTCCTCATCAATGAAAGACGAAAATCACCCTGCCTGAACCCGCAGAGGAGGGTTAATGGTACCAGACGTGTTGTGCTGGCAGGGCATATTCCACACCCTTCGAGAGGGTTCGGATGAGTTGTCCTGCCTGGCCGCGCATGACAACCCGATTGGGCCGCACGACAGCTTTTGTGTCAGCGCTGGCAGGTGCGCTGCACTGGGACGTGAAGTGTGCGGTGGGGAATCGAATCGCGGCGAATAGCGCGAGGATTCCATGCATGACCCCACGTGAACGGCACATCGTTGTGTTCGCCTTATTGCAAGCTTCATTTTGGTACCCTTACAAACAAATTTCATTTTTGCCATTATAAAGGCGCCGGCGCTTATGGCCGTTACTCGATTATAAGCGCACCCAAATAAAATCAAGATTTTATTATAAGCGCATCTGCGCTACTATCCGGGGTATGACGGTAGTAAAGTTGCAGTTGAGGTGGGGAGCTGGCTGGTTGTTGTTAGTGCTTACCAGGATAGGGTGGTTTGTGTAGGTTGCTGCACCTGTACCGTATGTCAGGACTTCCAAGGGTAGATAGGAGGGCTTTGTAAATGCCCATCAGGAGTCCACTAGGGTTCCTCTGCACTATGTATGCCCTGGTTTGCTATGGTTTCGACAAAGTATTCTCAGTGCAATAGCTATAACAAGCTGCCATGTGAGGCACAACAAACTTGGGAGGTGGAAGCCTTGGTTGTTAGCGATTCTGAAACTACACTACTGTGACAATCTGGAATTGGCGCAGCAAGACACTGCCTCTCTACTGTAAATAATCCGTTGTTTCCTAGACCTACTGTTGCTCAACTTCTACACGCTGAGTCTAGTGCCCCTCAGCCGTTCCCCTTGGTCACACCTGTGCTCTCAGCAAAAGACCCCTTGCCTTTCTCCACCTTCCCTTTTGCTGTTGCTTCGCTCGTGCCCTTTTTGCCACTACCGATACTCGCCTTGCCATCCTTACCTCCCCCCTTCGGCTTGCTCCTGTCCGTCTTTGCCCCCTCCTCCTGCTCTCCTTTGCTTGACTTTCCCTTTTTGTTTTCGCCACTGCTGCTCTTGCTGCTATCGCCATTGCTCTTAATGCCTTTGCTGCTGCTCTTGCTACTGCTCGTGGCGCTGTTGCTCGTTTTGCCTCCCACACCCTTACCTCCCACACCCTTACCTCCCTTCCCTCCCTTCACGTCATTGCTCTCTACTGCCCCCTTGCCCGTCTTGGTGCCATTCCCCTTGCTCCCCCCTGAAGCCCCTGTTGTCGGACCCGCGCCCTTGCCAGGCTTCTTTGGGCTGCTGCTCCCACCACTCGCTTTTCCTGACTTGCCACTGCTGCTGCTCCCGCCTGTGCCTTTTCCTGTCACCTCCTCCTTACCATTCACACCTTTCTTGCCACTGCCGGCCTTCACTTCCTCACTGCCGCTGCCAGCCCCGGCACTGGATTGCGTCTTATTGTGCTGCCCTTGGCTCTTATGGTGCCCCACTCCAGGCGGATGGTGCCCCGGCCTTCTCCCACCCTCAACCCCCTTGGCACCGTCAGTAGCAGCAGCAGCACCATCAGCGGCGCTCTTCCCCGTCCCCGTCTTCACCTTCGCGTACTTCTTCGGCTTGCTTCCACCCGCCTCTCCCTCACTACCCCCTGCTCTGTCCCCCCCATCAGCCTCACCATCCGCCCCATCGCTGTCTGGCTCCACCTGCACGGCGCCGTCCTGCTGGGGCAGCGGCAGGGGGCGGGGCAGGGGGGCGTCCTTGTAGTAGCGCACAGGGCACTGCTGCTTCAGATGGCACGCCGACTCCTCCTGGTCCGACGCATCAGGGCAGAGCGGCTGGCGCTCATCATTGCACACGTCACAGTAGTTCCACAGGCAGTACTTGCCGCCTGGACACGGCACGCGTCCTGTGGCGGCACAGTCGTACCCCGTGCACGTCGCCTCGTCCTCGTCGCTGCCGTCGTGGCACTCCTTCACGCCACTGCACCACGCGTCCTCTGACACGCACTGCAGCCCGTCCGCACACTTCCTCCACCCCTCGGGGCACTTGTACGCTGCACACATGGCTGGATCCTCATCAGCGCTGACTCCTTCCTCGTCAGCAGCCACGCCCTCCAGCATCATGACAGCAGCTCCGCCTTGCATCACCCCTCCCACACCAGCCGTGGTGTCATCAGTACCAGCAGCAGCTGTGGGAGTGGTGGTGCGAGGCATGACAGCAGGCTTCAGTGCAGGGACGGCATCAGAGGCAGCGACAGGGTCAGAGTCAGGAGCGGTGTCGAGGGCGGTGGGCATGCGGCAGTCGGGGAAGCCGTTGCAGAGCGTGCCGGGCACGCAGAGCAGCGAGCCGGGGCACTTGATGAGGCCGGGCGCGCACTCGTGGTCCGCACAGAAGCCACGGTCCTCGTCGCTGCCGCCCGGGCAGTGCGGCGTGCCGTCACACAGTAGCGAGGCCGGAACACACGCGGGCGCTGAGCCGTCCACTGTTGGACACACCACCTGGTCGCGTTGAGGGGACGGGGGAAATGGGTGATGTATGGGGAACGAAACGTGTGAATGGACAGCAGATGCTACTGGCATGTTTCAGTTGCTTGATCACATGGTACCCCACATGTCACCATCCTTCGTCCGAAACCAAGGATCTCACCCTGTCAGTATCGGAGCAGTTGTAGCTGCTACAGAAGAGCGCGCCCTCGTCGCTGCCATCACTGCAGTCCTTCCTGCCATCGCACAGCAGCCCCTCGTACGTGCACTGCTGCCCACCAGGGCACTGCGTCTGAATTCGGAGAGAGCAAGGGGGGTAGGGAGTGAGTCTGAAGTCAAAGTGCTGCAACATTTAACCCTCACAGAGTGCTGGCACCAGGGATTAAAACACGAGCAGAGTAGCGAGGGGAACAGCGGGCAGATCAGCGGGCGGGGCAGCAGCGAGAGCAGGTTACCCGGTAGGAGTTGGAGCAGTTGAACTTGGAGCAGAACTGCGGGAGCTCGTCGCTGCCATCACGGCAGTCGGGCATGCCGTCGCACAGCTGGTACTCCCACACGCACCCGCCCTTCAGCGGACACGCCACCTGAGCGGGTCACACGGGGAGGGGGCAGGTGAAGTACGCGGGGTTAGCGGGCTGCAGACCGGTGAGTTGTGTGGTGCACGCACGCTGACTTGCAAGTGTGGCGTGGACAGGTGCATGAGCAGGAGAAGCAGGACCAGGGCAGCGCGTGTGAGGCGTGGTGCGGCGCACAGCGTGCGGCTTACCCGGCCAGTGGCGGAGCAGTCGAAGGAATCGTTGCAGGTGGCGGCGGCCTCGTCGCTGCCGTCAGTGCAGTCGGCGCGGCCGTTGCACATGGCGTCGGGGAAGATACACCCCACGCCGGACGGACACGTGCTCTGGTGGGCGAGAGGGCGAGGTGAGAGGGCGAGGTGAGAGGGCGAGGTGAGAGGGCGACGTGAGAGGGCGACGTGAGAGGGCGACGTGAGAGGGCGACGTGAGAGGGCGACGTGAGAGGGCGACGTGAGAGGGCGACGTGAGAGGGCGACGTGAGAGGGCGACGTGAGAGGGCTGCGAAAGTTGACTTGGCTTGAATCGCACAGACTTAATTATCCGGCATGAATGCAGTTGACTCGCGTTGAAACACTTTGCCAGCATGAATGCACTTGATTCGCGTTGACCCACCTTGCCAGCGTCGCTGCAGTTGAAGGTTTTGCAGAAAGCCTCGTCCTCGTCGCTGCCGTCGCTGCAGTCGCTCACTCCGTCGCACGCCTGTCCGAGGAACATGCACCCCGTGCCGGACGGGCACTGTTGCTGTTGGGGGCAGACGGGGAGCAGGGGAGACAGTGTTTGGTTGGCAGACCCAGGAACGCGCAGAGAGGGGTGCGGTCGGAGGCAAGGGGTGGCAATGCTTGATGAGGGCATGGAAAGGAAGGATGACGGGGAAGAATGGGGAGGGTGGGGGGCGAGAGAGGGGAGGGCGAAGTAGCACGGCAGCGTGAGGTGGAAGGAGGCGAGGAGGTACGCGGAATCGATACCAATCCGTTCACGCCCCCCTTGGCGCAACTCTCCGCCACACCAGCAGCACTCACCCGGCCGTCAGAGCTGCACTGGTACTGCGAGCAGAAGGCGGGGTGCTCGTCCGTGGCGTTGGGGCACGACGGCTTGCCGTCGCACAGCAGGTACCCCCGCCACGCACTGCGCCGCCCCCAATGGGCACCGCTCCTGCCGCGCGGGAGACGGGGGGAGAGGGCGCAGGGAGGCCGCGGTGAGGGAAGTCGGCAGTGTAACCGTGGGAATGGCAGGGAACGAGCGGGTGAAGAGGGGTAGGGTGTGAATGGAGGGCGAGTGACAGTGATGATGACACGGAATGAACTTTGAATCGACAAGCTGCACTCGCCTACCATGGCCATACTAGCGAATCGTTGCCTACCATGCCAATAGAGGAGCAGTCGAAGGCAGCGCACGCCTTGGGGTCCTCGTCCGAGCCGTCGCGGCAATCCTTGTTGCCGTCGCAGCGCGCCGAGTCCAGCACGCACTGCTGCTCGTCCGCGCATTTGGACGACCCCGCGGGGCACTGCGGGCACGCGCGCAGGGCAGTGGGGTGAGGGAAAGGGGGAGCAGGCGGGGCTTAATGACGTGTGTTCGGAGAGGCGACCGGGACCGTGCTCCCGTTGGCTGACTCGCACCTCATGTGTCGGATGTAGCTCGTCCGGGAGGCGAAGCGCGGCGTGTGGGACGTGATTGGAAAATAGTGTAACTCGCCGCAGTGGGAAACTGACATGTGCGGAACGCGTGGCAAGTGTGCGTGATAGCTCTAGCGCGGGCTCGTGAGGAAAAGAGTTGAGACGCACGCTGTGTCGTCGCGGGAGGGTTGTGGCAGGGGCGAGTGGGAGAGTGGGATACGTAGTAGCTGGGCGCAGGTGGTACCTGGTAGTCCGCGCACGGCGCGCCGAAGTCGGAGCCGTCTTTGCAAGAGGGGCCGGCGGAGGAGAAGCAGAAGGAGAAGAGCGGCACGCAGAGAGTGCCGTTGTCGCACGCCGCGCACGCCGGCGCATCCTGGCGACGACGAGGAGGGGGGCGATGGAAGGGGGAAAAACAGCGGCATCGGGAACGGTGGGGTTTGTACTGAGGGGACTGCGACGTATACGCACACGGAGAGTGCACGCAAGCCCGGCTTGACATGAAGCGAAAGGGAGGGGGTTAACGAGAACCTGCCAGAGGTGAATCGTCAGGCGGGAGTGATGGCGAATGTCTATGCGGCATGCAGCGTTGCAGCTCGTGCAGTAGAGGGCTAACCTTAGTCGGGCGACGAGCAACGGGGCTGCTGCCGGACACCGTTGCAACACACGCAACGGCCAGCAAGACGCAGAGAACGCGTATCATCGCGGGACCCCTCATATTTCGAATTAGAACGTCAGTGGAAGGATCTGTGACGGCCTCAGTCCCTGCTGTATACGAACAAATGGAAATGCAACAGGTTGAACGGGGAAAAGGCGGGTCTGGAAGAAAACTGCCACAAGAGGACCTCGTACGGTAGAGCTTTGTGTAGTCTGGTCCGACCAGCAGCTGCTTTATCTTTCTTCAATCCTAACTCAATGTAGCCTGTTGCCTCGATTGCCGCGTGAGCTATGACGCCAGCAAGCATTTCTGTGTGTCAGATTTGCAGTGGAGGCGATACTTTTAGCAGTCACTTCCCTCGGTGATCGCTGCTCCCCCCAATGACCCATTTGGTTGGAGGGCCCATCCCTCCACCTGCCTGCGATCAATTCGTGGAGATATTGAGCAAAATCATTATATTCCAAAAATGTTCTTTATGATATTGACGAGTCGTTCTCGGTCAAATTCGACTGCACCTGCTCGAAAATAATGCGCCCTCCGCTCGAAATTGTTGAATGTTTTGTTCAGAATAGAGGCATTCAACCAGCAATTGCATATCACTAGCAAGGCTAGAGATTAAAAGGGGAGGCTATTTACATATATTTGAAATAGACACATTAGAATATGGTTTCATCAATAGGTTTAACAATGAGAAAAACTATAAAAATCCGTAACTAATGTAAAATACTTATTAAAAATATATCATGTATTATCCTTATCTGAGACTGTATCTATATGAGTATATATTTAAAACCCAACCCCTGAATTACAGAAAGCCCTTTACAAACTAGGCCCAGTTTGTGTCTCGCCCCTACAAGGTTCACGCAGAAAGGGTTTCGGAAGTTTTCCGAACCTCCAACTGCCTGCCTTTCCGAGCCAGTTTTTCCCGCGTTGACTCTGTTGAGCAATTCGGGTGTTGCCTTTTAATCTATACAATTGCTGATCATCTATACAACTAACAATATTATTAGCTGTTTCAAAGTTAAAAGGGGTAATAGTAAAAACTTAACCCTTGTTAATAGAATAATACTTACAAAACATATATCATGGAACCGTATTTAATATGGAATTGATAAAATAGCTCTAAATATACTATTGTATTTTATGAAAATTGCTTGTTTACAAAATAATTGATGAACGAATGTCCCATGTTAGTTATTGCAGTATGATTATAAAATAAGATCATAATAAAAGAATCGAATATAATTATATTTAAACAAATACTAAATATATCAAAATTTGCTAAATTGTAGATAACTTTTTTGTCATATAAGAAATATATCTATCTGATTATATCATGGCTTTAACAGTTGGAAGGGTCTAAATCGATTTTGGCATCATTTTTTTCCCGTAATTTGTTTATGTTAAATTCGACTTTAATGTTTCATATCTGCTAAAACACCAAGGTTCATGCCAGCATTGTTCTCTTTATGTAGGTGTTAACCCGCAATATCTGTATGCAAAGTAGTATACCGTACCCTTACTTACCGTACCCTTATCTGGTGAACAAAACAGGTAGGAACTGTAGATTAGATGCAAGACTTTCAGCAATCGAGAGATCCACCGATTTGAGCCGAAGCAGTACGATGTTTTATATATGGGAAACTAATCTGTTCTTTTATGTATTTTTCGTTTTTCTCGTCTCAAATTCAAATGCCGTCAGGCGCTCAGAGATCCGATCATCCGACGGCCATGAAGCACACCGCCATTTCTCTTAGCATAGCTGGGCAGCGTAAGGCCCTGCCGACAGGGCGAGTGGTCACTTCGCGGCTCGCTAAATGTTCGCGTCGCACGCAACTGCGGTTGGGTAGCGTGTTCGCAAAAAGCTTGCCAGGTCTACTCACTGCACCAACGGCTCCTATTCGATATGGAGCTGGTGTTTGTTGAAAGTTGTAGAAATGTGTAGAACTGTCAATATATAAGAAGTGATTACGGATGCAAATTAAACACTAAAAATCAGGCCTATTTATCTGAGTGTTTATTACCCTGTTACGCAAAACATCATGGTATTTTTTTAGGGATAGCACTGATGTCTCTGGGTTTTCTAGTTAGGTATATCTTGGCCTATCAAGGTTTTTGTTTTAGCAACACTTATGAGCCATGCTTGTTTGTGTCAGGAAAAACCCCATTTCCTTGGGGTTAACTGTTTCGCGTGCAGCCCTTACTTTCGGAGGTGCACGTTCGGCTGCTTTGCTCGACTCCTGTCAAATTATAAATACGTTTGTTAGACTTTAGTGGGATACACTATATCCAGTACCGGTACATATGTTAGGGTTTGTACTTGTACCCCAACATTTCTAGTGCACTTCATTCCCATTTCGTACGTTTTTAACATGGCATCCGAAACTAGGTTAGGTCCAATCGCCGTACCTACTGCCATACCTATGTCAAATGTTATATCTGCTACAGTTTGTTTAGGCTGTAGTGGGGTAGTTACTATGGGGTACAGTAAGTTTAGGGTTTTGTACTTGTACCCAACCCTTTCCTAGTCCAATCACCCTTGTTGATTCTGACATGGTATTATGAGCCTAGGTTAGGAACCTAGGACCGATTAGTCCTTTGGGCCCACCTCTCCGCTAGAAGCGCCCTCGAGCGCCCTATCGCCTTAGCGCCCTCGTGCGCCTCTCTGCTAGTGCGCCCTCGCGCGCCTCGCTCTCTCACGCTGCCCGTGCGCAGCCCGCTAGCCCCGCGTGCGGCCCGTTTTTTCTAGCGCACGTAGCCCGCTAGCCGCCCGCGCGCGGCCCGAATCGCGCGCGCGTCGAACGTTAGCCGCCTGCACGGCCAGCGCCGCCCACGAGCAGCCCGCTAGCCGCCCGTCGACCGGCCCTACTGGCCGTCCAGCGCGCCGCAGCCCTGCCCGTAGGCCGCCGCGTCGCTTTTGTAGGCCGCCACCCGCGCGCGACTGCAGCCCACGCACAACCGCGGCCCGTACGCAATAGCCGCCTACGCGCAGGCCCACCGTCACGCCGCCCTGACTGAGCCGCGCCGCCCTACTGTGCCCCACCTGCAGCACCTGTTGTTCCTGTTACTGCTACTGCTACTACTGCTACTGCTGCTACTGTTCCTGCTACTGCTACTGCCACTATGGCCAGTCCTATAGTTCTCACTTTTGACGCTGAGGGCCGTCCGATTAAGTTTGACGTTTGGCTCGATGACCTGCACCTGTTCCTCCAGATCACTGCCAAGGACGATGTTTCCCTTTTTGACCACACGTCCGGCGTCGCTCCCGCACCTGCTGCTACTGCTGACAGCACTGCCCGCTCACAGTGGCAGACCCGTGACGCTCATGCTCGCCTAGCCGTTCGCAGCCACCTGCCGTTAGATGAGCGCGAGCACTTTGGCCAGCATAAGACCGCTAAGGACCTGTACGATGCTGTAGTTGCACGCTACTCCTCCCCTGCTACTGCTGCGATAGGCCGTCTCTCACTGCCCTATCTCTTCCCCGATCTGTCTGTCTTTGCCACTGTAGCTGACCTCATCACCCACCTCCGTACTAGTGATCTTCGCTACCGTGCCGCGCTTCCCCCCGATTTCCTAGCCAAGAACCCTCCCCCGATGTACCTCACACTCTACCACCTAGTCACTCGCCTTCCTGATTCTCTTCGCACTGTCAGGGACCACTTTCTCGCCCTCTCCCCCACCGACCTCACTGTCGACCTGCTTGAGAAGGAACTCCTAGTAGGTTAGAAGAGCATTGTAGTTGTAGGTGCCTCTCGTGGCGACCCTCGCACTCCCTTCTTTGAGGGGTGTTCCCTCCCATGTCCCTCTCCTCCCCTCCATTGCATCTGCTGCTGCTGTCGACTACCTCGGTGCTGAGGGGGTCGGGGCTGCGTCTGCTCCTAGTGGGAGGCGCAAGGGCGGTAGGGGCAAGGGGGGCAGGGGTGGCGGAGGTGGTGGCGGGGGCGGCGGTGGTGGAGGGGGTGGAGGGGGCGGGGGTGGCGGCAGTGGTGGGAGTGGTGCTGGCGGTGGAGGGGTCAGTGGCGGAGCCGGGGGTGGTGGCGGCGGCGGTGGTGGGGGTGGCGAGGGTGGTGGTGGCAGTGGTGGCGGCGGTGGAGCTGGTGGCGGGCGCGGTGAAGCGGTGCAGCGTGGGGGGTACGGCGGTGGCCAGAGGCAGCAGCAGCAGCGTCCCGGCGAGACCCCGTCGCCCCAGCAGCTCTGTGAGTGGTACTCTCAGCGTGGGGGGTCTGGGGGTGGAGGTACCTGCCCGTACGTCATCCGCACAGGTGACCGCGCTGGCCAGACCTGTCGGAGGTTCCATATGGCACAGCGCTGCTTCTTTCGTCTCGACGACGCCTAGCGCGAGCAGTTCCCTGACGCCTCTGAGCTGCCCCACTGGGCTGATCTGCTTAAAAAGAACATTGATATCTTTTCTCTTGATTTTGATGCTATCCTTGTTGCTATGTATGCATTGACTATTAGTGTTGAGGGTGACTGTTACCTGAGTGTACCACCCGACCCGGGTATTGGGACCAGTGAGGCTGCCGCTCTAGGTGCTAGTGCGTCTGCTGCCGTATGTCCTGGTGAGGCTGCTGCTCTAGGTGCTAGTGAGTCTGCTGCTCCAGGTGCTCGTGCGTCTGCGCCTGCTGGTACTGCGTCTACTGAGGCACTGGACACCTTCACACTGGACTCGGGTGCTTCCCGCTGTTTCTTTCGTGACCGCACTGTCCTTGAGCCGCTAGCTCGGCCTGTTGCTGTCTCCCTCGCTGACCCCTCTGGGGGCCCGGTCCTTGCGACCTCCTCCACTGTCCTCCCTTGTCCTGCGGCCCCGTCTGGCACTCTGTCGGGTCTTTACCTCCCCTCGTTCTCTACGAACTTGGTGGCGGGCTCTGCTTTCCAAGACGGGGGTGTTCACCAGTACACCCCTGCCTATGAGCGTGTGACCCACTGTACGTGTGCTCGGACGGGTCGCCACCTGGCTACCTTCACTCGGCAGCCGGGGTCGGACCTGTACACACTGACCACTGAGTCCCCTCAGGTAGCTGCGTCTGCGTCTGCGTCAGGTCAGCTGTCGGCCCCCTGCGAGTGTCGCACCCTGTCGCACCAAACCGTCCTCTGGCACCACCGCCTTGGTCACCCCTCAGTGCAGCGCCTTCGTGGCATGCACTCCCGGTACCTTGTCTCTGGTCTTCCCAGGGTTCTCCCTCCCCTCCCACCCTCGCCTGCTCCTCCCTGTCTTCCCTGTGTCGAGGGGCGGCAGCGCGCCACTCCTCACTCCTCCTCGTTCCCTCCCACAGAGGCTCCACTGCAGACTCTCCACCTGGACGTGTGGGGCCCGGCCCGCGTCCGTGGACAGGGCCACGAGCGGTACTTCCTGCTGGTCGTCGACGACTACACGCGCTACACCACGGTCTTCCCCTTGCGCACCAAGGGTGAGGTCCCTGATGTTTTGATCCCTTGGATCCGCGCTGCTCCGCAAGCGGTTCCAGTCGGACTTTCCCGTCCTGCGTCTGCACTCTGACAGGGGTGGTGAGCACGGCATCCGCCAGATGTTCACGCTTCCGGCCTCTCCACAGCAGAATGGGGTTGCTGAGCGCCGCATTGGCTTAGTCATGGAGGTCGCTCGTACCTCCATGATCCATGCGGCTACCCCCCATTTTCTGTGGCCGTTTGCAGTTCAGTACGCTGCGCATCAGCTCAACCTCTGGCCTCGTGTCTCTGCTCCGGACACCTCGCCCACACTGCGTTGGACGGGGGAGGTTGGCGATGTGTCGGTGTTCCGGGTCTGGGGATGTCGAGCCTTTGTCCGCGATACGTCCGCGGACAAGCTCTCCTCCCGTGCCGTTCCCTGTGTCTTCCTTGGCTTTGTCCCTGACGCGCCTGGCTGGCAGTTTTACCACCCCACCTCGCGCTGTGTCTTCCCCTCTCAGGACGTCACTTTTGACGAGTCGGTACCCTTTTACCGTCTCTTCCCCTACCGCACTACCCCGCTCCCCCCCCCGCCGCTCTTCCTCACCCCAGGTGTCCCTTCAGCAGACCCCCTCCCTCCCCAGGGTCCTGCTCCCTTAGGTGTTTCCCAGGTAGACCCGGTCGAGCCTGTCGAGGTAGCTGTCGACTCTGGTCCTGCAAGGGGTACTGAGACTGGGGGTGCTGAGCCTGGGGGTGCTGAGACTGGGGGTGCTGAGCCTGGGGGTGCTGAGACTGGGGGTGTCGAGACTGGGGGTGCTGAGTCTGGAGGTTCTGGAGCTGCTGAGGGTGCTGGCGCTGGAGGTTCTGGAGCCGCTGAGGGTGTTGGCGCTGGAGGTTCTGGAGCTGCTACAGGAGCTGGCGCTGGAGGTTCTGGAGCTGCTGCGGGTGCTGGCGCTGAGGGTTCTGAGTCTGCTGTTGCACGGTCTCCTTGGAGTAGCCACTTTCGTCCGCGTGTGCCTCTCACGTCACAGCAGCTCCACGACTGGTACGGTCGCCGTCAGGGTCGCGCTTCTGGAGCTCGGAGTTCTGCCGCTGGAGGTGCTGCTGCTGACGTTGCTGGAGCTGGGAGTGGTACTGGTCCTTTGTCTACTGGAGGTGCTGGAGTTGCAGGTCCGGAGGTGCTCGTACTGGAGGTACTGGAGCTGCTGGGGCTGGAGGTGCTGAGCCTGCGGGTGCTACTGCTGGAGACACTGCGGCTGGAGACCCTGGGTCTGGGGGTGCTGCTGCTGGAGACACTGCGGCTGGAGACCCTGGGACTGGAGGTGCCGGTTCTGGGGGTGCTGCTGCTGGTGGAGCTGGTCCTGGAGCTGCTGGTGCTGGTGCCACTGCTCCGCCGCGACTGTTCTTCGCTCCGCCGTCTCTGTCGTCTCTGCCGCCGCCTGACACTGTACTTCGTTAGGTTCTTAGCCTCCCGTCTTCTACTGGTCTTTCGTTACAGCCTGGCTCACCGCTGCCTGCTCCTTCCCCTTACACTGAGCAGGCAGGAGGTCTTGCTGAGCGTCGTGAGCCTGCGTCGCGTCCTGTCTCGCCTGTTCGTTCTGGTCGTACCAGTCGTTATGTTCCTCGTCCGCGTTCGCCTGCTGTCCCCAGCGCGCGCCTCGTCGTCCGTCGTCCTTGTTCTGCTCCGCAGACTGTTTCTCTGCCGTCTCCTCCTGCGTCCTCTCTGCCTGACGTTGCGGACCCTGAGTCTGACCGGTTTCGTGCTGAGCACCCTACTGTCACGCGTCTGTTAGCCACTGTTGTCACTGACCCGTCGTTTGAGTCTGCTGCTGCGTCTGCCTTGGTCGCTGAGCTTGTCGACTTTGCTGCTGCCTGTCGTCTAGACTACGCTGCCAGTCTAGTTGCTGAGTCTGAGTCTGTGTGTCCTCCGTCCGTCGGGGGTGGGTGTGCTCTTGGCACGGACGTCCTTGAGGACAGGCAGGAGGAGTTTGAGTGCTTTGCCGCTGCTGTACCTCATCTCGTGTCCATGCTGCTTGCACCTGAGGGAGACCCGGATGCACCAGACATCCCGACCCCGCGCTCTTACGCTGAGGCGATCGCGGGTGAGTACTCCTCTCAGTGGCAGGCAGCCATGGACGCAAAGATGGCATCCTGGAAGTCCACAGGCACTTACGTCGACGAGGTTCCCCCTCCTGGGGCGAACATCGTCAGTGGCATGTGGATTTTCAGGGTGAAGCGGCCGCCGGGTTCTCCGCCTGTCTTCAAGGCTCGTTACGTTGCTCGAGGCTTCAGTCAGCGAGAGGGAGTAGACTTCTTCCAGACCTTCTCCCCCACCCCAAAGATGACCACTCTTCGGGTGCTACTGCACGTTGCCGCTCAGCGTGACTACGAGCTTCACTCTCTTGACTTTAGCACAGCTTTCTTGCAGAGCAGCCTGCACGAGGAGATCTGGCTGCGCCGCCCTCCTGGCTTCACTGGGTCGTTTCCTTCTGGTACCCAGTGGAGCCTCCGGCGGCCGGTCTACGGTCTCCGCCAGGCGCCACGTGAGTGGCACGACACACTGAGGACTACACTTGCAGACCCGTCACTGTTTCTGCGCACCGACACTTCGCTGCCGCCGTTCTACATCCTCGTGTACGTCGACTACTTGGTCTTTGCCACTGCTGACAGTGAGGCTCTCGCCCTGGTGAAGTCGGAGCTGCAGAAGAGACACACGTCCACATACCTGGGTGAACTGCGCAGCTACCTTGGCTTGCAGATCACCCGGGACAGAGCACGCCGCACCATCACACTGACTCAGTCACACATGGTGCAGCAGGTCCTTCAGCGCTTCGGCTTCACCTGGTCCTCAGCACAGCCGACTCCTCTGGCTACAGGTCACTCGCTCTCAGCTCCACCTTCGGACGAGTCCGTAGAGCCTAGTGGTCCTTACCCAGAGCTAGTTGGCTGCCTCATGTACCTGATGACTTGCACTCGTCCTGACCTTGCGTACCCTCTTAGCCTTCTGGCTCGCTACGTGGCTCCTGGTCAGCACCGAAAGGTGCACTAGGATGCTGCGAAGAGGGTACTACGCTACTTGTGCAGTACATCAGGCATGGGGCTTGTGCTTGGAGGGAGGAGCTCAGTTGTTCTCAGTGGGCACTCAGACGCTTCCTGGGTTGACGAGGCTACTCAGCGGTCGTCACAGGGTTACACCTTCAGCCTTGGCTCTGGTTCAGTTTCTTGGCGTTCTACACGTTCGTCTTCAGTTCTCAGCTCCAGTTGTGAGGCTGAGATCTACGCCACAGTCATGGCTGCACAGGAGTTACGCTGGCTCACCTACCTGCTGACCGACCTGGGAGAGCGGCCTCGTTCTCCTCCAGTGCTGTACGTCGACAACAAGGCTGCCATTGCCTTGTGTGAGGAGCACAGACTGGAGCACAGAACGAAGCACATCGCTCAGCGTTACTTCCTGGCTCGAGAGTTGCAGCAGCGTGGTCAGCTTCGTTTGCGTTACGTGGCCACTCGGGCCAACACTGCTGATATATTCACCAAGGCACTTCAGTCTGGTGATCATCAGCGTTTTTGCAGTTTGCTAGGGCTTTTGCCCACTTTTCCTCACTTGCTGTAGGCTTTGCTTGTACTGTGATCTATATATATATATACCTGCATGCTTGCTTTGCAAGGTGTAGATCGCTGTGATGTTTGTGTTACATATATGCCTCTGCATGTGAACTGGCCTTGTGGCCCTTTGCTTGTGCTCAGTGTGTGTGGTGATGTTGTGATCCACCCTGAGCTTGCTTTTCTTGACTGGTCTTGTGACCCCTTGCTCTCCCCCACTTTGCCTATGGGGGTTTGTCAAATGTTAGATCTGCTACAGTTTGTTTAGGCTGTAGTGGGGTAGTTACTATGGGGTACAGTAAGTTTAGTGTTTTGTACTTGTACCCAACCCTTTCCTAGTCCAATCGCCCTTGTTGATTCTGACAACCTAGGTTCACTCTGCCCTACACTGCCCCACACAGTTTCGCACTGCCCCCCGTAGCGCGCTGCCTTGCGCGTGCCGTTCGTATTGCCCCGCGTGAGCCCGTTCCACCATTCCGAGCGTTGCCTTCGCACTGCCCCGTGTGGGCCCCCCGCACCGCCCCTCCGCGCTGCCCTTCGTGCACCCCGAGCCGCACGCACTTCTTTCGCGCTGCACCGCCGCACAGCGCGCCGCCCTTTCGCGCTGCCCTAAGTGCGCCGCCGCCCCATCGTGCTGCCCGTGTGCGCTGCCGCCCCGCGCACTGCCTTCGTGCTGCCCCGCGTGCGCCGCTGCCCCGCGCGTTGCCTTCGCGCTGCCCCACGTGTGGTTGTTACCGCCCCTTCGTGTTGCTCCACATACGCCGCCGCCGCCCTTCGCGCTGCCCAGCGCCGCCCCTTCGCGCTGCCCCGCGTGCGCCGCTGCCGCTGCCTGCGTGCCGCCCCAGCCCCTTCCGCCGCTGCTGCTGCCCCTACAGCAACCGCCACTACAGCTACAGCAGCTGCCCTCGCTGCCGCTGCAGCAACACCTGCAGCAGCTGCTACAGTTGCATCTACCGCAGCCGCTACAGCAGCTGCGGCCGCTCCTGCCATTACTGCTACAGCCGCTATAGCAGTTGCGGCCGCTCCTGCCGCTGGCGCTACAGCCGCTAAGGCCGCTGCAGCTGCAGTCGCCGCAGCTGCTACAACACCACTTGTCGCAGCCACTACAGCCGTTGTGGCCGCTCCTGCTGCTGCCGCTATAGTCGTTGCAGCTGCCACCGCTCCTGCCTCTGCCGCCACAGTCGCTATAGCCTCTACAACTGCTGCAACTGCCACCGCTGCTGCTGAAGCCACTGCCGCTGCCACTACAGCTGTCACTGTCGTTACAGCCGCCCCTTGCCGTTGCAACTGCCCCTTACCGCTACCGCTACGGCTCCACCTGCTGTCGTTGCCGCTACAGCTGCCACCTATGAGCAGCCCGTTCGCCGCACCACAGTCACCCGGAAAATAGGCGATTGTGGGAGAGCCTAGGCGCAGAGTTGCACGATCAGAGAATGAAGTGCGAGGTTTACGATTCGGACTTGCTGGAAACCGGATAATAGTATTCGAAGAACAGTATACTTGGTATGCGGCAGCAGGTTTGGTATCCAGTAACGAAAGGAAAGTAATTGATTAATTGATAGATTACAACAGATACAACATGAACCTTATAGGAATCATAGTGACATGTGCGAGAACGTTCTACGAGAACGTTGTTCAAGGAGAACGTGCAAGCACCTACTCTAGTATGCGGTTCCAGGTTGGCACCGCCAGGTGAAAATACCATCAGGTGAAAATACCGTCAGGTGTATTTTCTACTTGCCCAGCACTGGTTGCGCAGGTGCTCGCAACAGACAGTTGCACATACTCGTTTGTGCAATGTCGTCACTTCCCTCCAATTCGGTTCAGTGTTGAACAGTGCATACCGAAGTGCACTATTGGAGTGTACTCGGCGAATACCGAAGCTCCGGTATGCGGTATGCGAAACCTCGCTACATTGCATAGGGCTGCTACACACGAAACCAGGCGCGTGCAGAGCTTCATCTCAACACTCCCCTGCCCTGCTCGTGCTTGAGCAACTGAGAAGTTAGCACACCACACAAAGCGAAAAGGAAATAATAGAGTACAACAGGGTGACGATACTGAGACTCGTCCGCGTGTTTTCCGCACACGCATACTCACCGCACCAACCATGTTGAAGGACATGACACCTATTCCTGCACATTGTCACGCTCGTCGTCTGCAAGATCGACTTGCCCAACATCGACAGAGCAGCGCTTGAATGGCGGGGAATGCAGCGCCTTAGTGAGATAGTCCGCGGGTTGCTAGCTAGTTGGGATGTACTTAAGCGCGATCTTCTTGCGCTTCACCATCTGCTGCAGCCAAATGTATCGCCGCTCCATGTGCTTGAGACTCCCCTTAAGCCCCAACCCTTCTGCAACCGCAATCGCAGATGAGTTGTCCACGTGGATGACGGTGGGCACCCCAGCATCCAGAATCTGAAATTCAGCGAGAAGAAAGCGCGAACGGCGCGCCTCCTTTCCGGCCTCCACTGCAGCAATGCATTCTGATTCCGTTGAGGACAGCGTCATGCACTTAATCCTCTGACTTGCCCACGAAACTGCAGCTCCGCCAAGCACGAAAACGTATCCGCTGGTACTGCTGCGAGTCTGCCTGTCACCCGCGTCATCGGAATCTGCATACCCTACCAGGCGCAGAGTATCCAGTCCTCCACTGAACTCGAGGGCGAAATCGCGGGTGTTCACCACATAGTCAATGCAGCGATCCAGCTCCCTCCAGTGCTGGTCACTACAAATCGTCAACCCTGAGCCCAACTTGCTGCATGCATATGTAATGTCGGGACGGGTCGTGGTTGCGGCAAACTGGAGCGAACCCACTTTCTGGCGGTACTCCTCCTCTTCACGCACTTGGAATTCTTCGTCGTCAAATGTCAACTCTGTGGATGCTTCACCGCGATGGCTCTGTTCTCATGTCCGTTGATGCTGCCATGCTTTAGAACCCCGAGGCTCTCTACCGCACTCTGGCGTGCAAGATGGCCGTCGGCATGCCTTTCAAGGATCTGGCCACAGTGGACAACATTCTGCTCTGCGAGTCCCCAGCCGTTGACGACAAGGAAGCGCGCCTTGCCCTGCGTAGGCTGCAGGAGGTGGGCGTGGGCGCGCTGGTGCCCGTGGAGGCCCTCGCAGCGTCGCCTCTCCCCAATGCCGTGGCTCTGCTCACCCTCGAGCAGGCCAAGCTGGGCGTGCACAAGCACCTGCCGCAAGGAGCGGCGCGCTTTGCAGTGAGTGTGCGGGGCGATGAGAGCGAGGAGGACCTCAAGGCGTTGGTGGGGCTGGACGCCGTGATGCTGCTGGCGCACGTGCCGCCGCAGCCAAAGGACAGCACTATCAGCCGCGTGCACGCCAGCCGCAGGCTGTTTGAGTTTCTGCCGTCCAATAACATCACGACACCTGTCATCCACCACATCAGCTTCCCAGACGGCACGTCCAAGGACGATCGGGTGCTGCAGTCGGGTGCCGAGGCCGGTGCTCTGCTCGTGGACGGGCTGGGAGACGGAGTGCTGCTGGAGGGGCCGAGTCACGACATGGAGTTCCTGCGCAACACGTCCTTTGGCATGCTGCAGGCTGCCGCATGCGCAACACCAAGACCGAGTTTGTGTCGTGCCCATCATGCGGCCGCACGTTGTTTGACCTGCAGGAGGTGACTGCCTCCATCTGCGAGTGCACCTCGCACCTCCCTGGCGTTGCTATCGCCATCATGGGGTGCATTGTGAACGGCCCCGGTGAGATGGCAGATGCAGACTTTGGCTACGTGGGAGGGGCGCCGAGCAAGATCGACCTCTATGTCGGCAAGGAGGTGGTGCAGCGCGGCATCCCTATGGAGGAGGCCATAGACGCCCTGGTGAAGCTCATCGAGGACCACGGCTGCTGGGTGGAGCCCGCCCAGGAGGAGGAGGTGCAGGCAGTTGCCGCCTGAACGTGCCTGCCGGTGACGCTCAGTGAAGCCCGCCCGCGCAGCAGCAGGAAGAGCATCAGCAGCAGCCCTATGGCGGCCCGAAGGAGAGTGCTGAACACGTTTGTGATTGCCGGGTGGAGATCCCAGGGAGGACGGGTAGCCATGGCGGGCCCAAGAGTCCAAGTTTTTTTTTTTCCAAAACCGGCTGGGTTGGGTGGAGAGGAGACTGCGAAGGGCTGGGGGAGTCTGAGCAGCCCGAGGGTAGTGGTATGTCCAACAGGGATGATTGTGAAGTGTGTAGTAAGGATCATGGGTACAGGATTGATTAGGGACATGGAGAAACTGATTGCATCTTGTGTGTGAGCCTTGTCCTCTATATTTTTTCTTGTGTCAAAAAAAAAAAAAAAAAAAAAAAAAAAAAAAAAAAAAAAAAAAAAAAAAAAAAAAACACATCTCCACTTCGCTAACCAAGTGGGCTAAAAGGGCATGTTTACTTGGTGGGTCAGCGCACCCATACCCTCCCAGGACGACACCTGTAGCCCTTGGGAAGACCACTTTGGGCCATTCCAGTGTCCATTTCCAACACTCCCCTCGCTGGGAAGGCCCATCACTAGGGCACAGGAAATCTGCCGACAACAGGAATTGAATTCAAGTCTACCCCACTTCTCCACCATGTCCAGTTTGCTAACCAACTGGGCTAAAAGGGCATGTTTACTTGGTGGGTCAGCGCACCCATACCCTCCCAGGACGACACCTGTAGCCCTTGGGAAGACCACTTTGGGCCATTCCAGTGTCCATTTCCAACATCTACAACTGCTGCAACTGCCACCGCTGCTATTGAAGCCGCTGCCACTGCCACTACAGCTGTCACTGTCGTTACAGCCGCCCCTTGCCGTTGCAACTGCCCCTTACCGCTACGGCTCCACCTGCTGCCGTTGCCGCTACAGTTGCCACCTATGAGCAGCCCGTTCGCCGCACCACAGTCGCTGCTGCCCTTGCGACAATGCCGCCCTTGCACCGCTGCTGCTAAGCCCGATTGCCTACCATGGCAACCCCTACTGTACTGACCTTTGACGCCGCCCGATCGAGTTTGAGTCCCAGCTTCTAGACCTTCACTTGTACCTGCAGAGCGTTACCAAGGACGATGCCTCGCTTTTTTAACACACATTAAGACCCCTTTCTGCCTTTCCTGAGGCTACTCACCCTGGTCCTAGCGCTAATGAGGCTGAGCGACAGAATTTTAAGAGTGACTGCGATACCCGTACCCAAATATCAACACGCGACGCCACTCTTCAGCTTGCAGTCCGCTCTCACCTCCCACTGGACCAGCGGCCCTACTTTCGCCAGCTGAAAATGGCCAAAGCGCTCTATGACGCTGTAGTTAAGCACTACTCCTCCCCCTCTTCTGCCACCCAAGGTCGTCTTTTGCTTCCGTTTCTCTTTCCCGAGCTGTATGACTTCCCCACTGTTGCTGACCTTATCACCCACCTGCGCTCCCTTGACACTTGCTATTGTGCTGCTCTCAAGCAAGACTTTTCGTTGAGAACCCCCCCCGCCCTATGTTCATCACTCTCTACTTCCTCACGACCCGCCTCCCTGACTCTCTCCGCGCCGTTCGAGACCACTTCCTCTCCCCATACCCCACTGACCTCACCCTTGCCTCTTTTGAGACCCGTCTCGTTGAGGTCGAGACCAGTGATCGCACTGTAGCTGCCTCCCGTGGTACCGCCAGCACCTCCTTCTTTGAGGGGTGCTCCCCTTCCCTCCTAGCGCCTGCTGTTGCCTCTGCTGTTGCTGCTGCTGACTTCCTTGGAGCTGAAGAGGTTGGTGCTGCGTCTGCCCCGAGCGGGAGGCACTACGGCAGGGGTGGGCATACGAGGGGTGGGGGCGGTGGGGGTGCTGGGGGGGGCATTAGCAGTGGCAAGGGCGGGGGCGGTGGTGGTGGTAGTGATGGGGTTGGTGGAGGTGGCCGTGGCGTGGGTGGTGGAGGCGGTGGGGGTGGTGGAGGGGGTGCGGGTGGCGGTCGGGGTGGAGCTGGCCGGGATGGAGGCTCGGGCGCAGCTACCCGAGGAGTTGCGTATGTTGGAGGTGGCGGGGGTGGGCAGCAGCAGCAGCAGCCACGTCGGCAGGAGACTCTCTCGCCGTAGCAGCTTCGTGAGTGGGTTGGCCAGCGCAGCGGCATCGGCAGGCGTGGGTCGTTGCCAGTACCGCAGACGCATCGGCCGCCCTGGAGAGGTCTGCAGCATGCAGGGGCATACTGAGGCTCGCTATTTTTAGTGCCTCAATGGCGCCTTTCGCGTGGAGTTTGGTGAACAGGCCAAGATTTCTGACTGTTTGGCTTTGCTCAAGAATGGTGTGGATGTATTTTCTCTTACTTGGGACCGGAACTCTATTGTCATATATGCTATGGGACTCCTCATGTATGTAAGTTGCTGAAGAGTCTGTATGGCCTCAAGCAAAGCCCGATGCTGTGGTATGAGGCCTTGGATGGGGTGCTGCTTGGGGCTGGATGGAAGAAGAGCCCGGTAGATGAGGCTCTGTACTTCAAGAATGATGCTGAAGGTGAGATGTGCTGGTTGCTGGTGTATGTGGGTGATTTGCTTGCTGCCAGAAATAGTCAGAGCATGCTGGGGGACCTGCGTGAGCTGCTGCAGAATGCGTTTCAGCTGCGGGAGATTAGCCCTGTGGAGAGTATCTGGGGTTGCATCTGATTCGGGACAGGCCTACGAGGAGGCTGTGGCTGCACCAGGGGGCCTATGTAGACAGGGTCCATAGGCGCTTTTTCGACGGGGAGCATGTCAACGGGAGTTGTGTGTTGGCCCCGTCCTGCACAGGGCCACTGCAATGCCGCCAACTATGGGAAGCCGGTGGATGACTTCAAGTGGTGGTCGACGATGGGGCTCGTCGATTTGAAAGTTGGCGCCGACTTCAGGAGGTCGACCTGGAGGGGCGCCGACTTGGGGGGGCACCAACCTGGGAAGCCGACTTGGTGCACTCGGCGAACAGCAGGTCTGGTCGGCCAGAACTGGTCGACCTGGGGAATGGCCGGCTTAGTAAAGTCGGCTGGAGGACGTCGACCTAGGTGGTCGCCGGGCATGTACAGCAGCTGGTCGACACCGGCCACACAAGTCGACGCCGACTTGGTGGTTGCCCGGTCGACCAGGTTACCCGGGTGACGGGCATCTGCGGAGGTGCGCGATTGTCGCCCAGGTGGTTCTGGCGAAGCCGGCCTCAAAAGTGGCATCCCGAGGTCGACGTGGCTTATTAGATGCAGTCAACAGCACGTGGATGACTTGGTGTCTGCGTTGTGCACTTGACGATGCACAACACGCCAATCAACTGCGAGCACCTGCGAAGTAGGTGCGCTGCTGTTATGCAGGTGCAATGCTGTGCAGCCCCCGCCGCACGTTGGCACGCCGTCGACTTTCAGCGTTGGCACACCACGACTTTGCACTGTTGGAGTGTGGTCGACCTTGCAGTGCTGGAACGCGGTCGACCGTGCTACGCTGGCAGTCGACCTGCTTGCATGCTTGCTAGTATCTGATGTAGTCTTGCTTACCAACTTTGTTGCTCTCATAGGAGGGCATGGCAATCCTGATGAGATGCTGCAAGGCATGGCAATCCTGGTGAGATGCTGCAGGGCGTGGTAATCCTGGTGAGATGCTGCAGGGCGTGGCAATCCTGGTGAGATGCTGCAGGGCAGGGCAATCCTGGTGAGATGCTGCAAGACATGGCAATCCTGGTGAGATGCTGCAGGGCAGGGCAATCCTGGTGAGATGCTGCAGGGCAGGGCAATCCTGGTGAGATGCTGCAGGGCAGGGCAATCCTGGTGAGATGCTGCAGGGCAGGGCAATCCTGGTGAGATGCTGCAGGGCAGGGCAATCCTGGTGAGATGCTGCAGGGCAGGGCAATCCTGGTGAGATGCTGCAGGGCAGGGCAATCCTGGTGAGATGCTGCAGGGCAGGGCAATCCTGGTGAGATGCTGCAGGGCAGGGCAATCCTGGTGAGATGCTGCAGGGCAGGGAAATCCTGGTGAGATGCTGCAGGGCAGGGCAATCCTGGTGAGATGCTGCAGGGCAGGGCAATCCTGGTGAGATGCTGCAGGGCAGGGCAATCCTGGTGAGATGCTGCAGGGCATGGCAATCCTGGTGAGATGCTGCAGGGCAGGGCAATCCTGGTGAGATGCTGCAGGGCAGGGCAATCCTGGTGAGATGCTGCAGGGCAGGGCAATCCTGGTGAGATGCTGCAGGGCAGGGCAATCCTGGTGAGATGCTGCAGGGCAGGGCAATCCTGGTGAGATGCTGCAGGGCAGGGCAATCCTGGTGAGATGCTGCAGGGCAGGGCAATCCTGGTGAGATGCTGCAGGGCAGGGCAATCCTGGTGAGATGCTGCAGGGCAGGGCAATCCTGGTGAGATGCTGCAGGGCAGGGCAATCCTGGTGAGATGCTGCAGGGCAGGGCAATCCTGGTGAGATGCTGCACGGCAGGGCAATCCTGGTGAGATGCTGCAGGGCAGGGCAATCCTGGTGAGATGCTGCAGGGCAGGGCAATCCTGGTGAGATGCTGCAGGGCAGGGCAATCCTGGTGAGATGCTGCAGGGCATGGCAATCCTGGTGAGATGCTGCAGGGCATGGCAATCCTGGTGAGATGCTGCAGGGCAGGGCAATCCTGGTGAGATGCTGCAGGGCAGGGCAATCCTGGTGAGATGCTGCAGGGCAGGGAAATCCTGGTGAGATGCTGCAGGGCAGGGCAATCCTGGTGAGATGCTGCAGGGCAGGGCAATCCTGGTGAGATGCTGCAGGGCAGGGCAATCCTGGTGAGATGCTGCAGGGCAGGGCAATCCTGGTGAGATGCTGCAGGGCAGGGAAATCCTGGTGAGATGCTGCAGGGCAGGGCAATCCTGGTGAGATGCTGCAGGGCAGGGCAATCCTGGTGAGATGCTGCAGGGCAGGGCAATCCTGGTGAGATGCTGCAGGGCAGGGCAATCCTGGTGAGATGCTGCAGCGCAGGGCAATCCTGGTGAGATGCTGCAGGGCAGGGCAATCCTGGTGAGATGCTGCAGGGCAGGGCAATCCTGGTGAGATGCTGCAGGGCAGGGCAATCCTGGTGAGATGCTGCAGGGCAGGGCAATCCTGGTGAGATGCTGCAGGGCAGGGCAATCCTGGTGAGATGCTGCAGGGCATGGCAATCCTGGTGAGATGCTGCACGGCAGGGCAATCCTGGTGAGATGCTGCAGGGCAGGGCAATCCTGGTGAGATGCTGCAGGGCAGGGCAATCCTGGTGAGATGCTGCAGGGCAGGGCAATCCTGGTGAGATGCTGCAGGGCAGGGCAATCCTGGTGAGATGCTGCAGGGCAGGGCAATCCTGGTGAGATGCTGCAGGGCAGGGCAATCCTGGTGAGATGCTGCAGGGCATGGCAATCATGTCCCCTCTCTCTCCCAGCCCTCTCCTCCCGTGCCTGTGCGCACCATCTCCAGGTGGTGGACAACAACGCTATCTCTTATCTCTCTCCACTACCCCCTCTCCACTACCCCCTCACCCTGCCCTATGCATCCACCACGTGATGGACGGCAGCGCCATCAACCGCATGCCATCTCCGTCCCACCGATTCTCATCCCAGGTGGTGGACGACAACGCCATCTCTGTCCCTCCGTGCTCATCCCTTCTCTTTCTCCCCTCCCTGTACCCCTGTGCGGCACCAGGTGGTGGACGACAGTCTGATCAACCGTCCTGCCTGCCTGCTTGCCCCTCGCCCTGTGACCAACAGTAACCCGCCCTGTGACCCCCTGTAACCCCGCCCTGTGACCCCCTGTAACCCCGCCCTGTGACCCCTGTAACCCCGCCCTGTGACCCCCTGTAACCCGCCCTGTGACCCCCTGTAACCCCGCCCTGTGACCCCCTGTAACCCCGCCCTGTGACCCCCTGTAACCCGCCCTGTGACCCCCAGTAACCCGCCCTGTGACCCCCTGTAACCCCGCCCTGTGACCCCCTGTAACCCGCCCTGTGACCCCCTGTAACCCCGCCCTGTGACCCCCTGTAACCCCGCCCTGTGACCCCCTGTAACCCGCCCTGTGACCCCCTGTAACCCCGCCCTGTGACCCCCTGTAACCCCGCCCTGTGACCCCCTGTAACCCGCCCTGTGACCCCCTGTAACCCCGCCCTGTGACCCCCTGTAACCCGCCCTGTGACCCCCTGTAACCCCGCCCTGTGACCCCCTGTAACCCCGCCATGTGACCCCCTGTAACCCCGCCATGTGACCCCCTGTAACCCGCCCTGTGACCCCCTGTAACCCGCCCTGTGACCCCCTGTAACCCGCCCTGTGACCCCCTGTAACCCCGCCCTGTGACCCCCTGTAACCCCGCCATGTGACCCCCTGTAACCCCGCCATGTGACCCCCTGTAACCCCGCCCTGTGACCCCCTGTAACCCCGCCCTGTGACCCCCTGTAACCCCGCCCTGTGACCCCCTGTAACCCCGCCCTGTGAAACCCTGTAACCCCGCCCTGTGACCCCCTGTAACCCCGCCCTGTGACCCCCTGTAACCCGCCTTGTGACCCCCTCGTGCTGCCCAGGTGGTGGACGACAACGCCATCAACCGTCCTGCTTGCCTGCCTGCATCCCCGTCCCACCGTTCTCATCCCCTCTGCACCGCCCGAGCCCGTCCCTTTCAACTGGCGGGTGATCAACGACTGGCGGGTGGCAGCGAGCACGCTGGCGCGGTACGGGGCGGAGGTGGCACTGGCAGAGTCGGGCGAGGCGGCGCCGCGCCTGCTGCAGGCAACCCACTCCTTCCGCCTCGTGCTCATGGACCTCCACATGCCTGCCCTCGACGGGTGCGTGTGTCCATAACTGCCTCTGTGCTTCTGTGCCTGTCTGCCCTTCGGCCTGTGTGCCTGTGTTCCCGTCTGCCTGTCTGCTAGTGTGCTTGTCGCCAGCCATCTCGCTTTCCTCTTCACTCATTCACACACAACTCTTTCGCCCACCTCCCCCATTCCTCCCTCGGCATGCTGCACGCATGTCACGCACCAAGCAGGCACGAGACGGTCACACGGCTGAGTGGTGTGGAGCGGGAGTCATGAGGCGGGGAGGCAGGGGGTGAGCGGCGTGTGAGGGTGGTGGCCATGTCAGCAGATGTGGACAGCACTATGGTGGCATGTGCTGCTCTGGTGGGCATGGATGGGGCCGTGCAGAAACCACTCAATGAGAACCAACTCTTGGCTGTCATGAGAACACTTCAAATGTAATGCAATGCAACTCTTCCTAATTGAGCTTATCATAAACATACACAACATGATTTCAACCACTAAACTCCCCCAGCTAACCACCAGCACCCATGGTTACAATGAGGGGTCGTTTATTATGCGGAACAACCTGTCCAGTGTACCACCCCTTGAAAGAGTGGCAGGCGTGGCGTGGCGTGCATGCTGGCAAGCAACTCCCAGTGAACGAGTTTCCTTCCCTTCCGACTGGCTCTCCTCTCCAGCCGCAGCTTCCTCCTGCCTCAACAACCAAACATCCGTTTGCGTGCAATTGCCGGCAGGCGAAACGGTTCAATGCGCGATTGACCATCTCACCGCCCTCGCCTCTCACCCTCCTCCCCTCCCCTGTCAACCTCAGAACAGCTGCGGCACGCAGGTCTGGTCCGACACGGGTGGTCGCACATGAAAGTCCTGCTGCAGTGGCGGCAGGGCCACACTGCAGGGCAGAGGCAGGTCCTCATAGGGGATGAGCGCCAGCAGGTGCGCCAACACATTCAGCCGCGCACGCCTCTCATCGTCCGCCGCCACCACGAACCACGGCGCCTGCTTGACGTCGCAGAAGCCAAACATTACGTCCTTGGCATACGAGTACTCCGCCCACCGCGCCCGCGCCTCCACGTCCTCCGCACTCACCCTCCACCGCTGCTCAGGCCGCGCCAGCCGCTCCCGAAACCGCCGCTCCTGCTCCTCAGGGCTCACTGACACCCAGTACTTGACGAGGATGATGCCAGAGCGCACCAGCATGCGCTCAAACTCGGGGCACGAGCGCAGGAAGTCTCGGTACTCTGCTTCGGAGCAGAGGCCCTTCACGTGCTCCTCGCCTGCACGTGCATACCAGCTGCGGCCCAGCAGCACCATCTCGCCGGCGGCAGGCAGGTGAGCGACGAAGCGCTGGAAGTACCACTGCGTGCGCTCGCGGTCGGAAGGGGCGCCCAGCGCCGTGACGCTGCACACGCGCGGGTTAAGCGGCCCTGCGATGGCGCTCATGAGGTCGCCCTTGGCTGCTTCGTCCCGCCCCTCGAAGAGTACCACCACTCGCAGCCCCTTGCGGGAAATCCACTCCTGCAGCTTCACCAGCTCACCCTGAGGGGACGGATAGGAGGGAGAAGTGGAGAAGAGGAGGTGTGAGGCGAGGACAGACGGAGAAGAAGGAGGCGGGGCTGGAGAGGGCAAGAGACAGCTCGTGTGCGTTGGGGGGTGGGCAGACTCATTGCTGGAAGTAGATGCTGAAGAGACGGGATATGAGGTCCTGGGGGTAAGTGGTTCTGGGTACGAGGTTCGGAATATGAGGTCCGGGATAAGAAGTCCGGGATATGAAGTCCAGGATACGAGGTTCGGGATCTGAGCGCGTGAGGGAGTGTGCGTGGGAAGGTGGAAGGCAAAAGCGAGGGAAGGGATCAGAGGGTGCTTGAAGTGCAGTCCCTCGCATGGCTTACGGCGCACCCGCCATTGCCCCATCTTAGGGGAATCATCTCGGGCGCTGCCTCATCCTGCCGCTAGTCCCCCCCTCATATCCCCTGCCACGCCGATTCGCCCCTCCAAGCGCTGCCCATACGCGCGTGTCGTCTCACCTGCAGTCGCGCGAGCTCCTCGTCGTAGTCGTACCCGCCCCTCCTTGCCCCGCCATCCCTCGCCGCAGCCATGGCGTGCGACTCCGCGTCGTACGGGTAGTGCGCGCGCCGCTCCACGCGCTCCTCTTCCAGCATCTCCACTCTCGCCCGCTTCTCCCCGCCGCCACTCTTCAACCCTGGAACCGCCGTCTCCACGCGCCCCGCCTCGAGTATACCTACTCTCGATCGCTCCTCCCTGCTGCCAACATTCAAGCCTGAGACAGCCTTTTCCACGCGCGCCGCCAACGTGGCCATCGCGGCGCCATTCATGGCGTCCATCTTCCAGGCTTTCTTCTTCCCGCCATTCTTCTTCCCGCCCTCTTTCTCCGAGTCGCTGAGTGCCACATCGACGTGGTGGTAAACGCGAGGCGCCCACTGGAGGTGCTGGTGGTGAACCGTGTCGCGTCCGCTGAGAGCCAATGAGAACTCCCGGCGCTTCGTCGCCTGCTTTGTGGCCCCTTCAGACTTTTTTGCCGCAACGCGCAAGAACAGGGAGCCGTTGCTCCGCGCTGCCGGCTCACGGCACGGTGACGCGGGGAGGGGCGGTTGCGCGCATGGCCCAGGTGGGTGCAGTCGGTGCGCTTCTTGTCTGAGCCGAGCCGCTGCCCATTCTGCGGACAGCGGATTCATCGGCGAGACTGCCGCCCGCGAGATAGCTGGTTGAAACGCGCACATTGCGGCGCGATCCGCGAAGCGGCCGAAGCGTGACGGGATCAAGGTGGTACGCAGAAAGCGGCGCAGTTGCAGAGTGGCGGAGGGAGCAATTCAAGGAGCGGTGCAGGCTGGCAGCGCTGGCAGGTCGACACTTTTAAGGCTTGCTTGTGCGCGCCCTCCTTACTCCTGGCGCTCCTTCTGTCGATCCTTCTGTCGATCCTTCCTGTTTCGTTCGATGATTCTTAAATCGGTTGCTCAAAGTTGCTGTGTGGAATTACATTCGTGTCCAGGGTGTACGTAGAGTGCATTCCGACTTGCCGGGCGATTCCGTGGTCTAAAGCGCCACAATTGTCTATAAAATACCATAAATAGTCGGAGGAGGTGCGTCGTGTGGCAGAAATGGCGTGAATGTGAGTAAAGGTGAATGTGAATGTGAGTATGAAGCGTGAGGCGTTGGTGAGAGAAGATGGTGAGGTGGTCGAGGAGGAGGGGAAGGTTCAGGTCAGGTCAGGATTCAGGAGGGCAGGGAGGGAAGGAGTGATTGCGGTAGTTGGAGCGAGCGATGCGACATGACGTGCGTGCTGGTGGCGACTTCGGAAAGCGAGTTCCAACTAGCCAAGGCACGATATTAGCGGACCAGTTACGCGCCTCGGCGAAAATTCTTCGCGCAGAACAGCTATGTTGCCTCGCAGTTCCCGATTGTGCTTCCTTTTGTAATTCGCGACAAATGGCATGAGGCTTCGTTTAACGAAGCTGGCATGAGCCGTGGCGAATATACGCGAATAGTTCATAAGGGGAAATTTTGCAGAGCCAAGGCGAGTACAGGTCAGCAGTGACCGTTGAAAGCGGAGGTCGTTGAGAAAGGAATATTCTTTTGCGACGGGATATCGCGGACTCAGCAAAAAGTGCAGCCGCGTGGAAAATGCGACAAATCATATTTGGGCAAATGTATATTCCACCACTCCGTTACAAAAGGGACCGTTACGGACACTACCGAGTAAGCACACTACACCGAACTCAAATGGTCAAATCGCTTATCATGACTTGTCTGGCTAGCATATCAGCTCCACTAATTCTCTAAATGGCAATCAGGTAATGATGGGCCATGGAAGAGAGATGACGAGAGAAGTAGAAGGGATACCCACTTGAGAACACAGCTCATCAGTCAAATACGCTGACTTGCCTCTACTTAAGCTGAGGTGGCCTCACTCACCTGAGTGTCGCCAGAGAGTTGGGCGGACTGATGCAGCAGCGCCATGCCCTGCAGCACACACGGGCTGCAGTCACGCAGGCACGATCCCAGAGAGAGATTCAACAGCGCCACTCCTGGCAACAGTAGGCAGCACGTGAGTGGGAGAGAGAGAGAGCAAGAGAGACAAGAGGGAGGAGGGTCGTGACAGCATGGAGGCACGCTATTGTCACATGAGCTAATCGGCACACTGCAGACGAGAGGTCTCAGAGTTGCACCCACGAAAACACCACCCCAACCCCCCCAACCACCCGATCCCTCCTCCCACACCCCCCCCGCCTCCTCACCTTCCTACATCGACACACCAAGCCCCCCCAAATGTACCATAGCAGAGGCAGATGAGGGGGTCATGGGGCTGCAGGCGGTGAGCACGCAGGTACTCGAGGCAGGCGGCCTGCATGTGTCCGCGCAGCGTATGGTGGTGGTCTGACACCAGCACGGCTGCCACGTACGCTGGGTCCTCGCCGCATGCGCATCTGCTGCAGGAACTTGGCCCGCCGGTCGTTGCTCTCCGTGCCCCTACAGGGAGGAGAGGGGAGCAGCCATGGTGGAAGTACGGAGGGGTGATGGGTGCCTCGTGTGCTTGTGGTAGTGGAGCTTTGGATGTGTGTGGGCTTGTGTGGGTGTGTGCGTGTGTGTCTCTGGGTGTGTTTGTGACAAATAGAGACGATGGTCCGTGCACCCTGTTGGTATATTGGTCAGTCCATGAGAGTGGTCGCACATGACAGAGTGGCAGACATGAGCAACGGACCACATAGCGCACTTGAGGGTAAGGCAGCACACAACGCACTGGAGGGTGAGGGAGTGGAAGAGCAACCAACCGCGGATGCTGTGAGGCTGCTCGCTGATGATGGCCCGCGCCACCTCCAACTGCAGCATGCCGCTTGCCTCCTCTGCACACCCAGGACACCACGTGGCATGGGAAGTGCTCAGTTGCCGCAGGTGGTCAGGCAGGGGCTATTAGCGAGGGCATGAGCGGGACAAGGTAGCAGCAGCATAGATCAGCAGAGGACATGATGTGAGGGAAGGCCCGGGTGTTCACCAACAATGCCTGACTGCAGCTGCTTCGAGGCTTGGGAAGGTTCCGTGAAATATCCGTCTCAACGAGGCGATCAGTTTCCGTGGGGCGGAGGGAGAGAGTAGGTCGCTGAGAGCTCTCATGCAACGGCCACGGAGCTCATGCTTGGTGAAGGGAGGGTGGTGGCGGCACCGTGGTAGCAGCAGGGAGCGGGAACACGATGGTCAAGCAGCACTGCTCTAGCATCCACCATCCATCTCATCAAAGCTTCCACGATGCAAGGGTTCTAACGTGAGGGGAAGTACTGTAAAATGGTGACAGTGCCAGGCACTACAGGGTAAGACAAAGGAAGTAGGAAGGAGGGAGGAGGGAGGATAGAGGGAGGAAGAGGCATGAAGGGGGAGGCAGAGGCGCACCTTGAGCAGCAGGCAGAACTGCTGGTCGTCTGAGAAGATTCCAGGAAGCGGTTCGTCGACGTCTTTCAGCCCCAAGTCGCTCAGCTGTGCCGCGCCCAGGGGGGGGGGGGGGGGGGGGGGGGGGGGGGGGGGGGGAGGGGAGGGCGGGATGGGGTTCAGAGAGGGGGAATGACGAGGGGAGGGGCGAGGGGGCTCAGAGAGGAGGGCTCGACCAACAGACGATCCAAGTCGCTCAGCTGTCAGCAGCGCCCAGGGGGGATGGGAGGGCGGGATGGCGTTCAGAGAGGAGGGCGGCCGAGAGGAGAGGATAGGGGGTTCAAAGAGCAGAGGATAGGGGGGTCAGAGAGGAGAGGATAGAGGGGTCAGACAGGAGAAGATAGTGGGGTCAGAGGGGAGGGGAGGTGGAGTTGTGAGTGCATCGGACAAAGGACAAACTCCTCTCGAAATTTCTGGTAGTACTTCGGCTGTTTGCTGGGAGATCCCTGGCAATAGGCCAGGCGCGATTGTGGGTCAACAGAATCGTGTGGCAGGTACTCCAAAGATATTGGGGGAACGCTGTCGCTGAATCTGCGGGACGACTGCTGGAGGCTCTTCGTGTGTTGCTAGTTTCGAAAAGCGCGTTACCACAATTCGTCCTCCTCTCAGAACATTCGACGAAACATTTCGGTAACCTAACTGGAGTCGCGCCCAAGATTGTTGGGTTATTTTTTAGCACTCGAGTCTGTCATAGTAACGGTTGATGTTGGTAACCATTGGGATTTGCTTCGATTGAAATCACTCACTAAAAGGATACACCCGACTCAATATTGAAATATATACACCCAGCTAATTAGTAGGTAATTTAATATTTCCCTATACAAAAAAGAAAACACAATAAACAAAGAGCGATTAAATATAGGGCATTTAAATTCAAATCAGGTGCCTGAATTAGAAAAGATAATTACATCAATCACATACAAAATATCTCACTACACATTGCTGTTACCATTGCTAGGATGCTCCAAACCATCATTATTCCAATCCTTCAGAGCTACACCACCCAAGTCATAAAACCCATTCTCAGATCTGATCCTGGCTTTGTTGAGCCAATTCAAAATTTGATCCTGCCTCTTGTCCATCTCCCTCATGTTGATGGTGCTGTCGGGAGACAAGCTGGCTGTTCCTCTGAGCATGCTGTGCTCCACCTGAAAGGCACATATCATACCATGAGACAAAACAAACAACAGTTGTAAACAGAATGATTACAACCAGGAAAGCACATATCATATCATGAAACCAAAAACCCAATTGATAAAATTACTAACTCACTGCTAGAAACATGTAGAACATCTGATCGATGGTGAGCGCAACAATTGCTGGCTCATCCTTGTACCACGAGGCAGCCGCCTCATTGAACGCATCGCTGGAAAATGGTGTTTCGTCAAGAGCATGCCATGGTACGCCATAATCCTCTGAAATGATGCACCGCAATTTTGGTCAGCACTTTTTAAGCTTTTAAGGTGAACAAAACACAATCTAAACAAATACCTGTCCAGTTGTCTATGGCATACTTGCGCCGCGCGTCTGCTGTGTTCAGAAGTCGCGCCCCAAACATGTCACACAGAAGTGGGTAAGCCACTTCACGAACTTGGTACTCAACTTCCCCCTACAACCGTTACCTTGGGTAACAATCTTAGCACCCACCCCGTCATTGCACCACAAGGACTCGAAATAGCGAAGCTCCTTGTCTAGCACGTCGAGGTTAGTAATGAGCTCCGCCTTGTAGTCCCTTTCCTAAGGATATATCATCCTCTTCGACAACTTCGGCCCGTTGAGGAACATGTCCACAACATCACGTGTCGATGCCTGCAGCAGGAAAACATAAAGTGGTTAGAATCAAATATTTAATGAGGACATTAAAACAGAGCGAAAACGTGAGATCAAAGCGTGTGTATATTTATCTTAGCTTCGTCGGCACAAGGGGGTTTGATCAGGTGGATCATCAGCTCTTTCAGCATGTCCATCATCTCCCGTTGACTCCTATCCGAGGCAGCAAGCCGACTCTCCAAGCGAGTCAGCGTCTCTCCAAGCTTACGAACGGCGTTGCGGAGCTCCGTTTCAGAGCTGGGTCTGAAGTTATTCGCCTCTCTGTGAAAGATGTTGTGTTCGGAGGCTGGAACCTGTTCTGTAGAAGTTTAAACAACACGATAACATTATCAGGGTTATAGAACCAGGATGTGTGGCAAAGCATTATAACTAATACCCATGACTCATTCACATTTTTCAACTTGCATCGCAGCAAGTTCAGCAAGTGGCAGCGCAGATCCAACAACATCGATTTGCTCTTGCGAACCAAGCGCATTCTCCCCGTTTCCTTCCAAGGAGCCTTCGACGGCAGCAACCACGGCTTGCTTCGACTGTGATTCGCCTCCACCGCTCTCTTCCGCATCATCTTGTCCGCTACTTTTACGAGCCCCCCATACTTTAGCGTGATATCCTCTCAGCTTGACAGATGGTTGAGTTGTTTGCCTCTTACGTCTGGCAAAAGTCTTCTAAAGCTCCTTAGGGATTTCATCTGCCATGACATCTAGTAGTTAGGCTCTTGCTGGTAGGAAAAAAAAAAATCACAGCTTTAGATTATGCTGGGGAAACATTGTTCTAGGAGCCAAAAGAACGGAGCATTACCGTGAGAGAAATCATGACAGCCATGAAACCGGCGTGTGAAGAGCTCTCGCGGCAGAAGCGGTGAATGGTACCTACTCAACTGTGATGGCGGAACCATGGGGTGGAGCATGGCCAGAAAAGGCAGGACGTGGTTCGATTCAAACTCTGCTTTACAGATTCCGAGGGGAGGAGAGGGTAAGGACGAGAGTGGTAGCTCAACTTTTGTTTAGTGCCCATAACCTTTGGATCTGGAATTTCAAGTTTCGGCAATGCTTTAGGAGCAAAATAGAAACGAGATGATCATGAAAATGCCATGTTATGCGACTGACCGGGAAACGAAAAGTTTCCCAAAGTTTGTATATCTACAAAGCAAGGTGACAACTCAGTAGAGAGACCCACCGTTCCTTTTGCAGTGTGGGCAACCAGATGTGACAGCTCAACAGACACCCACTGCCCAACAGTGTGGGCAATCCAACATGATGCTCACGAAATGCACATCCGGGCAGTTTGCCAAGATTCAGATTTGTATCCGAGGTACAGTAACTGGCGAGAATATAGCAAACCTTGAATTTTGGAGCTGACGGGCAGAAACGTAGATATGTCGGCGGATACTGTACATTCACCTTGTCGCATTCGCGTTTGATCGAAGGCTGGATGGAAGGCAACACAAACGACATTCATCGTGTTCATGTTCAGTTCCACCCTGGCAGGGAGCGGATGTCTGCCATCAACTGTATGTGCTGCAGAAGCAGTGTTACAAATGGCGCTGCTGGATTGGGAGGCCAGAGATTGGTGGTGATTCATGAAGCACGACTGCCAGCACGGATTCGTCGCGACATGCTGCAGCCTCTTTGAGAAACCGAGACTGTGACTGTAAACTGTGCAGCTTGGATTGGTCAGGTGAATGATATCAAGTACATGAACCTTTAGTAAAATCAGTGTAGTCATAGACGACAATTTGTTAATGCCTTTAAAAAGGGTTTGAAATTGCCAAGCATAATATTGAACACAAATCAAAACATACGGTAGTGTTGTTTGAATGTTTGGCAATAACACGAGTCAATCTAGCTGGACAGTGGCATCAATACTGATAACCAAACGTATTTCTCAGGCATGAATGTATCAGTGTTAACAAATATCTTGAGGCCCACACCAAACTAATTCAAACAATGCATTAAATTAGGAGGCTCGCCATGGTACTAGCACCACTACTACTGGTGATTCAGCAACTAGGAGCTTAGGTGCATATACAAGGGAACAATCCAACACGAAATGAATGCAGATACTGTCATAGTTCAATAGAACTTGAATTTGTTGAGCAAGAAGCGCCCATCACCAAGAGGCACAATGTGAGCTACACGAAGAAACTGTCTCTGCATCAATCAAGTGGTATTCAGTTCCCGCATTATCCCAAGTAAGCACGGGGCAGTAAGATCGGTTCTCCTCGTCTGCGACCTTGTAGAAGCGCACGAAAGCGTACTCCCGCTGCTCAACCTCGTCGCGCTCTGTTGTGAAAACGTCGGCGACAAACAAGCAGAGAATTCTAGCATACCACATGACCTTCTTTCACCTTCTTCCCCAAGCATAGCCACATCACTGAGACAGGGCCAGTCCATGAATGATGGCATCGCACGCACGTAATGGGCCTGACTAGAGTATCTAGTAAAGTCCGCATCCCCTGGTATTGCCATCCCCTTCTTCACATGTATCGTCGAGCTTACCTTCGTCCCCCCCTCCTCTAAACTTCCCAGAATTGTTTTCAACCTAGTCATGTCTTCAGGGGCAAGAGCAACATGCTCTTTCCAAGCATCCGAGGCATCGCACCAGTTTAGCCGCCAGTTCACATTAAAAGAACCAGCAGCAAAGGTGTTGACACCGTTCCCAATGGCCTGCCATAGTAGTGAGGGTGTGAACACGAGGTAAGTTTGGAGTGAGAGAAATCAAAGTGACACCATAGGACAAAATGGATCCAAAACGCAGAATATATGTAGGGCAGTGAAGAGGTGGGTTTCCAAAACCAGAACAATGCTGCCGATTTCATACACACCACTTGAAGAGCCACCATTCGATGCGGACCATCTACGGAGTTGGAATCGGCAGCCTGCAGAGAGCGGAGCATGTGCGACCGAACATCATGTTGCACAATTAGTGGTTCCGCGTTCCGCTTGTTGGTACTGTCAGAATGTTATTTGTCTAGCCTGCAGTGGGGTGCTCAATAGTGAGTACAACCCCTTAGGGTTTGCTATTTGTGTGTTCTGCTGCTTGCTAGTCACCATTCATTCTTCGTTCCAATTCTCCTTCGTAAACCCTAACTCCTAGTTCTAGAGCACACCCACCTACCTCCTAGTGTGGGCCTAGGCTACTAAGCCTAGGCCCCACACCTACGATTCTAACATGGTATCTAGAGCCGGCGAGATCCTGCCGCCTAGTTCATCGGGCCCACCAACTCCTTCCGCTGTCGTACTATCCGCCGCGCGCCCCGTGGTGCGCGGCATTGCATTTTCTTCCCGCCACGCGCTCCGAACACGTGGCGGCTTCTTCTGCCCGCCGCGCGCTCGGGGCGCGCGGCGGTTATCCCGTCCGTCGAAGCGTCCTTGGGGGGGCCTGCGCGCTGCCCTCCCTGCTGCTCGTCGCGACGCCCGTGCGGGACCCGCGGGGCGTCGCCCTTACTCGTCGCGGCGCCCCCTGGGTGCTGCCCCTTCTCGTCGCGACGCCCGTACGGGACCCGCGCAGCGTCGCCCTGCTCGTCGCGACGTCCGTGCGGGACCCGCGGGGCGTCGCCCCTGCTCGTCGCGACGCCCGTGTGGGACCCGCGGGGCGTCGCCCCTGCTCGTCGCGACGCCCCCTGCGGGACCTGCGGGGCGCCGTCAGAGCCTGCAGCAGCAGCCGCCGCTCTACCAGCAGCAGCAGCCGCCGCCGCTCTGCAGCAGCAGCCGCCGCCGCCCTGCAGCAGCAGCCGCCGCCAGGCCTGCAGCAGCAGCTGCCGCCACCGAGCCTGCAGCAGCAGCCGCCGCCAGAGCCTGCAGCAGCAGCCGCCGCCAGAGCCTACAGCAGCAGCCGCCGCTCTACCTGCAGCAGTTGCCGCTGCCGAGCCTGCAGCAGCAGCCCCTGGAGCAGCCAGTCACTGCAGCAACCGCCCCTGGAGCAGCCCGCCACTGCAGCAGCCGCCCCTGGAGTTTGCCCGCCTTTGTTCGAGAGTGTGGGGGTGACGGGTATGGGGGTGCTTCGTGTGCGTCGTCCCTTCCTCCTCCTTCGTCTCCCACTGCTGCAGCTGCCGCTGAGGGGGGTGGATGTGTGGGAGCCGAGGGGACTGGCGCTAGGGGGGGTGATATGGGAGTGGAGCTAAGGGTGGACCAAGGGGTGTGTGTCGAGGGGTGTGGGACTGTTGGGGGAGGTTGAGCGGAGACCGCCGTCGTGTCGTCTACAGCGCCTGTACTCCGGGGCGCTCAATCCCGGTAGCTCAGAGAGCCGGTTGCACCTGTCGCCCGTGGGTCCGTTGCTCCTGCCGCTGCTGTTCAGCCGCCGAGCCTGTTACTCCTGTATTCCGGGGCCTTTCTCCTCCCGGTAGCCACCAGCGTTGCACCAGAGCCGTCTGTTGCCCGTGTGTCTGCAGCTTCAGTCGTCGCCTCCACTCTTCTCTCATCTCGCCAGCCCTCCTCCTCCTCACTTGCCCTCTGTGACTGCCTCTAGCTCTGCTTACAATTTATAAACTATTGGTTCTTGAACTTGTGCTCAGAATGTGTGGTGACGTCGTGATCCACCCTGAGCTTGTACTGCTTTGTGTGCTCTGCTGATTACACCCCACTTTGGCTATGGGGGTGTGTCAGAATGTTATTTGTCTAGCCTGCAGTGGGGTGCTCAATAGTGAGTACAACCCCTTAGGGTTTGCTATTTGTGTGTTCTGCTGCTTGCTAGTCACCATTCATTCTTCGTTCCAATTCTCCTTCGTAAACCCTAACTCCTAGTTCTAGAGCACACCCACCTACCTCCTAGTGTGGGCCTAGGCTACTAAGCCTAGGCCCCACACCTACGATTCTAACAGGTACCTCTGTAAGCACGCTTTACTAGTGGTTGATGGAGATACTCAAACATGTTCGCATTATAATGTACGGGTATCCCCGATCGCACGATGTCATCCACTAGGTGAGCCATGTCATGTACTTTAGTGAGGTTGAACTCGTTGGCTTGTTGAGCACCAAACACAATTTTCAGCTGCGGGATCAATCTGTGATCATGTATCATATGTTGCGACGGATTGAGGGAAGGACAAAGGGATAAGAAATGAGGGACCAAGGGCTGGCATCTAGAAGCAGATATGACAAGCTGGTGGGGGGATGCACGGGATGAGTTGGGAGGGAACAAGGGCTCGCATGGGCAGCAGAGATGAAAAGCTCGTGGGGGGATGCAAGGGATGAGTTGGGAGGGAACAACGGCTCGCATGGGCAGCAGAGATGACAAGCTGGTGGGGGGATGCACGGGATGAGTTGGGAGGGAACAACGGCTCGCATGGGCAGCAAAGATGACAAGCTGGTGGGGGGATGCAAGGGATGAGTTGGGAGGGAACAACGGCTCGCATGGGCAGCAGAGATGACAAGCTCGTGGGGGGATGCAAGGGATGAGTTCTGAGGCACCACTACATGCATGACAATACTAACTTCTTGATGTCGCGCCAAGTGTGCCCTCCATGTGGTACCATCGCCGACACCCCAGCATGTAGCAATCAACAAACGCCGTTACCGCATCAATGACTTCTTGTGGCACGAGCGCAACAACGCATATCACTTGCATGATAGCGCGACGTTCGAACACCTATCGCGTTGGGGGGAAAGTGGGGGAGAAGATGGGGGAGAAAGGGGGGTGAAAGAGGGGGGGTGCATATCGCGAAAGGCACGTTTTACTCACCTCCACTGGATGGGAGCTAATACTACGCGAGGCGGCAAGGCGATGGGTTGGAACTTCTATCGCCATAAGCTCTTTCACTTTCTCCATTTGATCCTTCTCGTTCCGATACATTAAAGGGAGCTCCATGTTGCTTATGTTCTCCATTTCCACCAGACAACGGTGGCAAGGAAAGTTTGCCTTATGGCTTGCGAAAGTTCCAGCCACCTTGCATGCCTCCGGGTGATCCGCAACGTACACATACAACATTGCGTACACCATGCGTTCAACACCAAATGGATCCAGCATGGGCCTGCCACTGAACATGGGTAGGAAGAACATAGAATTTGAGTTAAGTGAGAATAGTGTTTGTAGACATTCACCATGCATACAATTATGAAACAATGTACAAACCTTAAAGACATACGAACCTTGCTGAAAGTTGATTGAGGTCGCGCAGCACGTGACACATAGCTCGCTGGAAGATGTTTCGCCGAGTAGCCTTGCCCGCCTCGGTTTTAGCGTCAATGCCGGTCAAGGGAGGCAACAAGGCCACAATTCTGTGCCCATACAACTTCCATCTGTCTTTCACTTGGATGTTCGCAAGTGTCACATAAACAGGATGACCTACAACACGGCCATCCGAGCTCAGATTTGTCGCATCATTGTAGATAATAACATTTGTTAAAAGGCTGCCACACTGAATTTTCTTTTGGGCATTGATCCACATGTCCCCTGTTTCAGGGCCAGCAAAGCTGCGCTTCCCATCGCTCGTTTTTAAAGCCTCAACCTACACAACAAAACCTTCAGCCACTTTTGGTTCAACGTACAAACTCTTTACAACATCCGCAAGAGATGTTTTGTATAGTTTTGCGGAACCATCTTTATTCTCACTCACATCGATGCTTTCCCAAGTGGCAAACCCACTCACCTTAGCCAACTGTTGCTTCTTAAACTTCTCCATGCTTGTTCGGTTGTGGTACACAGGTTTCTTATACTTGGGATGATGCAAAATGCACAAAATACGGTTGATATCAGAAGATGACAACCCCATACCACCATTACACGATAATAGCACTGTCAAAAGAGCAATATTGACATCCCATTCAGGTTCAACGCATGGTGGATCGTCCTCCACTCCTAGTCCAACAATGGGTGGACTAGGTTCTCTCTCAAACTGACCCCCCACAGCAGAAAAATGGAAGGTTGGTTCGGATTCAGTGGGTGGACTAACATGAGGCTTTTCCCGTGAAACCCGCTGCCTCTGTCGCTCTCTTTCCAGCTCCTTGTCCACTCATGCACGCTGCACCCGTTCCATGAATGCTGCCTGTTCATCTCGCCTTGTTGATCCAGTGGCCTTGCATAACTTTTTGTGCTTTCCCAAGTCTGCACGAGTAGCAAACTGACGTGAACCGATGCATGATATCACCATGATTGCCAATGCAATCAAGAATTGCAACCTAAATCAGAGTTTGATTGTCATAGAAGCCTGAGTAGTAATAGGAGATCTCAGACTGAAATTCAAGATTATTGCAGATAATGTACTCTCGTTCCGGAAAATCCAACAGCCATACAACCACGGAGAATAGTGGCTGAAGGTGACGGTGCTTCAAGTGGCCCGGCGAGTTTGCAAAAAGAAAATGGTAATAGAAACCACCAGCAATCCGTTTCTGGAAGAAACTTATTCTCGAAACGTTAGTATAACCTCAAATTTCAATAGCTGTGAATAAAAAAGATGTGTTGGAGAAAGTGCAACGACTGAATTCCATAGGAATTAGATTCTAGTCTATTCAAAGGAATGCTCAGTTCCTTGAGTTCCTTAGTGAGATTGGGTTTCGAAATCCTAAGAACGTGAAGTGAGTCTGATATGTATACTTGTATGCGGTGGAAAGAGATGATGCGCGTCTAAGACCGGCTATAATATACTTCTTCGCGTTTAGGTACGGTTTGGGAAAAAACACGCAGTCATTTCATACCCCTTCGTAGAACCGAGTTCAGTACACACGATGTCCGTTTGACTAACCCAAGGTTGCCTTGTGAAGGGGGCGCTTAAGTGATTCATGCATTTCGTGGAGGTTTCGTCAATTCGCATCGGGCAAAAAGGGCTTATAGCAAAATTTTGTAACTCACCGTTGACTGTTTGACTTCGGTCTCTTCTGTTTCTGTGGTTCGTATTGGTTGACGTGCTTGTAACGTGGGTGCAACTGCCCAAGAAAAAACCTTCGTGTGCAAGGTTTCTGGAACGTGCGAGGCAATTTCGCGTGCAGGGGTTGGGCATCTTGTGTAGAAGGAGGACCCTGGGGACTGCGAGGATCTACCAATCCCGTCCAGATTTCGAAGCTTCTTGATTGGTCGCAGGACAAATAGAGTCAGTCGCGACCCCACGTTACCATGTTTTGTGACACGAAGCGACCATGTTGTAACACGGTCGCAACGTCCAAATTTTGATCGCGGCAACCAGATGAAAAAAAATCCACGCGCGTCTGGGATTGGCCGATTGATTTCAATGACCACATTCAGTGGATTCGTTACCAGGAGCTACGTTATAATTTACGTTTTACTTGCCTTGTAGTAATATAACATCATACGTAAAGATTTCCAGCTCGTCAAAAGCATATTTTATTGAAGAATATACCATTGTAAGTGCATAATAACATCGATGGAGCACAAATCTAAACAGCACCTAGTCACAGAATACACTATCAGAAACACATCATAAAGTAACAAACGTAATGGAAACCGGAAAAAAAATTATTACAATGAAACATTTCTCGACAAACCTAAATTGCAACAATTCAGTTAACAAAGTTAATGAACTTTCGTCAGACTTGACGTGGTAACGAATACATGCATACAACAGATTTTCAGCACGAACATTCAATAATGTTGATGCGCAGTTGCGAAACTTGCCTCACGACGTAAGTAGTTAGCAGGCAGACTCTGCACAATGTATCGACGATGCGCCCTGATTGGTTGCGAGAGCACAGATATTCATGACAATCGCCAACGCGATTCCCAGATTGTTTCCCCCCAATTTTCCCACCAACATAATCGCCCAAGTATTGCCTCCCCAATTGCCAGCCCAACACCACAAATGTCCGATGTGGGAGGTTGTCCTGCAGTGCTAACTCAAGTCACACAGCTGAATCACAGTTCATTACTCCACTTCACAGCACACCACTCCCACCATCTGTTGCTTGGCCTTTTGCCTTTCCCCATTCCCCTCCCCTGCTTCCCCCTCTCGCTACCCAACTCAACACGCCCCGCCTATCTTCCCTTCTTTCTCTTACGTTTCCCTCCCCCACCACTCACCTCTAGTTGCAGCCGCACTGAGTCCATGCCAATCCTCCCCCAACCACCACCACAAGTCTTCCTCGCCCCCTCTCCTCCCGCTCCCTCACCCCCAACCCCACCCCCCCCGCCCCCACCCCCCCCCTCCCCCGCGCCCTTCCCTCCCGCAGCGCTGCCTGCCTCTCCGCCTCCCTGCTGCCAGCCGAGCCAGGGCCCCTCCATTCGCAAGCTAACAGCTGGTTGGGGGGGGGGGAAAGAGGAGGGGGCGTAAAGAAAGGGGGGGGGGGAGAAGGGGATGGGTTGTGTGCAGGAAAAGAGGGGATGCGGTGCTGGGGGAGGGGGGGTGAAGGTATGGCAAGAGGATAGGGCGACAGACGAGAGGTGATGACAAACTTAAGACGTGTGAGAGGAGTCCCACCATCCGTCCTCCATCCTCTCACAACCCCGTCCATGCAAGCATTGCATCACTGCTGGCTACCTCACCCTACTGTCCCATGAAGCCCCCTTCCATGCCCTTCTCTCACACTTTCACCATCCCTCTCCCATAGCACAGTGCAGCACAACACCACGCAGCACAGCACAGCACAGCAGCGCCATCTCTTTGGGCTCACACAATGCCACGCGGCAGGCGCAGCTTGAGCCCGCGGTAGAGCCCCTCCTTGCCCTTCCTTGCCTGCTCCACCAGCAGCGCCTTCAGCTGCCCCATCCACCCTCGCCACCACGGGTGCACCGCCCCGAAGGCAGATACAATCTGATGTGTGGGTAGGGGGACCGGAACTAGAGGGGTGAGAGGCAAGGGGATGGAGGAGGTGGGTTAGTGGGTCGCGGACTCAAAACGCATAGAGTCCAACGCACCTGGTGGGACCTCCAGGTGTATAACCTGCTCTCGCACCTCTCCTGCCCCTGACCCAATTTCCCACGAACTAAAACACATCCGCATGGACACAAACACACGGAGTCTTACTCACATAGTGGAACCCCCAACGCCAGCTGCACCTCTCTTTCTATAACCTACTCTCGCGATACGAGGACCGGCCGGTTCTCGAGGAATTATAGTCAACCAGGAATGAAGCGCCCTCTCACCCTCCCACCATGCATTCACTCATGCTGTGCGAGTGCTGCCCTCCCAGGCAAAGCTGCTCCCTGTGTATTGCCTCGTTCGCTCCTTTCCTGGCCCTTGCCCAATTTCCCACGTCTCACTCACCCCCATCTATCCATCTATTCATCCCTGCTCCCGACATGCCTCACATACGTCCATACACTACGCACTTTACCCCCTGCCAACCCACCCGTCTGCCAACGCACCCACCATCTGCCAACCCACCCACCGTCTGCCAACCCACCCGCCGTCCGCCAACCCACCCGCCGTCTGCCAACCCACCCGCTGCCGGCCAACCCACCTGCCTGCCAACCCACGCCCTGGTTAGCCCACGCCCAGCCCACATCCAGCCCACGCCCAGCCCACGCCCCTTCCCAGCCCACCTGCTCATTCTTGTCGATTGCCAACATGGACTAGGACACCATGGGCAGCGCAACTTCCAGGAAATTTTTGGCATTGTCAGCCTTGTCCCACAGGTACGCCCTGGCCAGTCGCACCTCCACCAGCTTCCACCACGCCGCCCCGCCCCTTCTCCCCCCATCCCCTCGCCCGCCCCACTCCCACTGATGCCCGCCGTGTCAACATCCGTGTGCCCTGCAGCAGCGACAGCACCAGCAGGGCTGCTTCCAGGAGTGGCAGCAGAGGCCGTGGCAGCGAAAGCACCCCCCTGCGACCTTTCCTGTGCTGCCTCTACTCCCCCCTGCTGCCCCTCGTGCCTTCCCTGCTCGCCCTCCACTGGCCCCTCCAGCACCGCCACAGCCTCTGCTAGGCGGCCCGCAAGGGAGAGCGTAGAGGAGAGTTGCAGGCGGGGATGAGGCAGCCAGGGCAGGCGTGCCACCACTAAGAGGAGGGGAGGGGGAACATGGGTTGGAGAGAGAAGAGGGATAGTGGAAAGGAAGGAAAGGAGAGTGGGATGAAGAGTGGCGAGGAGAGGTGATGAAAGGTGGCAGGTTGAGGTCAGGAGGTCATTGGTGGAGGAGGAGAAACGTGACGAGAGGAGAGGGGATGGGGACGGAAGGAGGAAGTGAAAAAGGCAGTGAAGGAGGCAGTGAAGGAGGTAGTGAAGAAGGCAGTGAAGGAAGGAGGCAGTGAAGGAGGCAGTGAAGGAGGCAGTGAAGGAGGCAGTGAAGGAAGGAGGCAGTGAAGGAGGCAGTGAAGGAAACATGAGTGTCGAAAAGAGAAGAGAGTGTTGAGGAGGAAAAAGGGAGGGGGGGAAGCAGAGGATGGGAATATGAAGGGCTAGGAAGAGGGGCACAAACAGATGCATGCACATGCACAGCCGCAGATGCATGCACGTGTAAACCCGCAGATGCATGCATATCTATGTGCATGCCCTCTCCCCTTTCACACACACAGAGAGCGAAAAAAATTGCACACTCTACACCTCCCTCCCACCCTACACTAAAGGAGAAACAAGCACGCTTCCCCCTCCTCATACACGAAATCCCACCCTTTCTAGGCCCCCAGCCTCCACTGCCCACATGGCCATGTGCTGCTGCTGGGCACACCTCGATGAAGAATGCGCACGATGTCATCCACGTGCCAAGCAGCAGCACACACCACTCCCAGCTTCACCCACACCGCCGCCCACCCCTCCACCTCCTACCATAATGCCTCCGCCCCTCCCCCTTGCCCCTCTGATGCTATCGCTTTCCCTCTACCCTCTGCAGCAGCAGCACCCACAGCATCCCCAACAGCAGCATTGGCAGCGGTGGCAGCAGCAGCGAGTGCGGGCGGGTAGAAGCGGTCGGCATCTGCCGCCCGGCCGACAGCCATGAAGGCATCGCCGACCTATGTGAAGAGGTCCGCACATTCCCCTGCGCTCTCCTACTCCAATGCCTACAGGTACGGCTGCAAGGAGAGGGAGGGGTGGGGGAGGGGAGGGGGAGAAGGGGGGGTGTTGGTTGTAGGGATGAGAAAGGTCTGCGTCGTCTCCTGCGCTCTCCTGCTCTAGGGCGTGCAAGTACAGCTGCAGGGGGGAGTGAGGGAGAGGGGAGAGAGAGAAGAGGGAGATGGTTGGTAGCAGGGAAGAGAAATGCCCAATAGTGTTGGGTGCAGATCGAACAAATCCCTTATTTCTGTGAGCTCATTTGTACAAGTGTAGAGATTGAATTGCTCTACTTGCAAGTTCTACGTGGTTAGCAGAGCCGCCGAACACTCTAAGCTCGTTCGAACACTGCTGCATCTCACGTGAGCGTCCATGAGCCGACCAAGGCGCACGAGGCACGTGCCTGCCTTGCACCCAGGTCAACCGGCACGGCATCCCAGGGACACATTGACGCGCGCGCCAGCTCCACCACAGCCAGCGCTTCGTAGAAGCTTCCCTCGGTGATGTGGAGCTCAGCGAGAATGTTGACTGCCGTGAGATCGAGTGAGGTGGTGAAGGCAGTGGAGGAGGAGAGGAGCGATTGAAGGACCTCGATGGCATTGTCTGATTGGTCAATGCGGTGATACATCTGGGGGCGGGCGGGGAAAGAAGAGAACGAACGGTTTGCTTGCGGTGCATGCATGGGTGGGTAAAACCGGCACCATGTGGCAACCCAGCACAAGCTGCCCCCGAGTTCTTGCTACAAAATTGTAGCAGTGCCATTCCATGTTCATCCACAGGACTCTACAACCATGCAATGTCATAGCACACCACTCTATGCACCTCCTACCCCTCTTCCATCTCGCCCAAGCCAGCATCTTGCAGACCTCCCCATCCGCCTCCCTATGGGTGCACATGAGCTGCAGAGCAGCCGTTCCCTAGTAGTCCCCCGCCTCCTCCAGCAACAGCGCCTGCTCCCACCACGCCTCAATGTCCTAGGGGTCCCGCCGCACCACCTGGTAGGGACGGAGAGGTTGAGGGAGTGGGAAAGGCGTGTGGAGAGCCATGTGGTAGGTGGGCGGTAATGATCGGCTCCACCTGGCAGCAGCAGCACCTGGCCCTGTCTTGCCTCCATGCCCAAGTGAGAGTGAGGCGCTGTGGGGGATGGGAGATGGTGCAGGGGCAGAGGGAGGAGAGCAGCAAGGGAAGCAGCAGTGATGTTGGTTCCATGAGACGGGCACGGCGGTGCCGTCAGGTGCGGGATCTGGTAGGCAAGGTGGCAAAAAAAATGTGGTGCATGTGGTGCCATGGTGAGGTGCAGTGGCTGAGAAGGGGAGAGAGGTAGGAGGAAAGAGAAGTGGGGGTGGAGGAGAAAATAAGGGAGAGATCGAGAAGAGGGGAAAAGAAGGGAAAGGGAAGTACTTTGGAGTGGAGAGAACCTTGGAGAGGCAGTAGAGCGATTGAGAGCAGTTGCCCAGTTCTTTGCAAAACACTAGGAAGGGTCATGCACAGGAGAAGGGAGAGGGGAGGAGAAAGATGGCCAATCATAGGCAGGAGCCACACCTGTGAAAACTAGAACGAGAATGATTGCATTGAGCAGCATGAGGAGTACAAGTACCAAACCCTAAAATGTTGTACCCCATATGAGCTACCCCACTACAGCCTACACAGACTATAGTGTATGAGTTTAACACACCCCCATAGGCAAAGTGGGGGAGAACAAGGGGTCACAAGACCAGTCAAGCAAAGCAAGGCAAGCTCAGGGTGGATCACAACGTCACCACACAGTCTGAGCACAAGTTCAAGGCCACAAGGCCAGTTCACATGCAAGATTACATATATATAACGCTAAACAAGCAAGGGCAGGTATATATATATGTAACAGTACAAGCAAGGTCAAGAAGTAAGCAAGTGAGGCAAGGTAGGCACAAGACCTAACAGAGTGCAGAAGCGCTGATGATCACAAGGCGCGAGTGCCTTAGTGAAGATATCAGCAGTGTTGGCCTCAGAGGCCACGTAAGCAAGGCGCAGCTGACCACGCTGCTGCAGCTCACGAGCAAGGAAGTAGCGAAGAGCGATGTGCTTCGTTCTGTGCTCCAGTCTGTGCTCCCGACACAAGGCCAGCATGGCCTTGTTGTCTACGTACAGCACTGGAGGAGAACGAGGCGGCTCTCCCAGGTCAGTCAGCAGGTAGGTGAGCCAGCGTAGCTCCTGTGCAGCCATGGCCCCTGCGTAGATCTCAGCCTCACAACTGGAGCCGAGAACAGAAGACGAGCGGGTAGACCGCCACGAAACAGAGCCGGAACCAAGTGACGACCGCTGCGTAGCCTGGTCGTCGGCCCAAGAAGCGTCTGCGTGACCAGTGAGGACCACTGGACTCTGCCCTCCAAGCACAAGCCCCATGCCCGACGTACTGCACAAGTAGCGCAACACCCTCTTCGCTGCAGCCATGTGCTCTGGTCTGTGTCTCCCAGGAGCAACATAGCGTGCCAGAATGCTAAGAGGGTATGCAAGGTCAGGTCGAGTGCAGGTCATCAGGTACATGAGGCAGCCAACAAGCTCTGGGTACGGGCCACTCGACTCTACGGACTCATCCGAAGGCAGAGCTGAGAGCGAGTGGCGTGTAGGCAGAGGAGTGGCCTGAGGCGAGGAGTACGTGAAGCCGAAGCGCTGAAGGACCTGCTGCACCATGTGTGACTGAGTCAGGGTAATGGTGCGCTGTGCTCTGTCCCGGGTGATCTGCAAGCCAAGGTAGCTGCGCAGTTCACCCAGGTCTGTGCACGTGTGTCTCTTCTGCAGCTCGGACTTCACGTAGGCAAGTCCAGCAGTGTCAGCTGTAGCAAAGACCAAGTCGTCGACGTACACGAGGATGTAGAACGGCGGCAAAGAAGTGTCGGTGCGCAGAAACAGCGACGGGTCGGCAGTAGAAGGAGCAAACCCAAGAAGTGTCGTCCTCAGTGTGTCGTGCCACTCACGAGGCGCCTGGCGGAGACCGTAGACTGGCCGCCGGAGGCTCCACTGGGTGCCAGGAGGAAAAGTCCTAGTGAAGCCAGGAAGGCGGCGCAGCCAGATCTCCTCGTGCAGGCTGCCCTGCAAGAAAGCAGTGCTGAAGTCAAGAGAGTGCAGCTCGTAGTCTCGGTGAGCGGCTATGTGCAGCAGTACCCGAAGAGTGGTCATCTTCGGGGTGGGAGAGAAGGTCTGAAAGTAGTCAACTCCCTGCCGCTGACTGAAGCCACGAGCCACGTAACGCGCCTTGAAGACAGGCGGAGAACCCGGCGGCCGCTTCACCCTGAAAATCCACATGCCACTGACGATGTTCGCCCCAGGCGGGGGAACCTCGTCAACGTAGGTGCCTGTGGACTTCCAGGAAGCCATCTCTGCGTCCATGGCTGCCTGCCACTGAGAGGAGTAGGGACCCTCTATCGCCTCCGCGTAAGAGCGCGGAGTCGGGATGTCAAGTGCATCTGGGTCTCCCTCAGGGGCAAGCAGCATGGACACGAGATGAGGTGAAGCAGCAGCCAAGCACTGGAACTCCTCCTGCCTGTCCTCAAGGACGTCCGTGCCAAGAGCACACTCACCCCCGACGGACGGAGGACAGACAGACTCAGACTCAGCGACGAGACTGGCAGCGTAGTCTAGGCGACAGCGAGCAGCGAAGTCGACAAGCTCAGCAACCAGGGCAGACGCAGCAGTAGACTCAAAGGAAGGGTCAGTGACGACAGTAGCAAGGAGACGCGTGACAGTAGGACGCGCAGCACGAAGGGAGTCCGACTCAGGGTCAGGAAGGTCAGGAAGAGAGGACGCGGGAGGAGAAGGCAAAGGGGCACGCAGCGGAGCAGTGGAAGGACGCAGAGACATCCGGTGCGTGCCGGGGACAGGGGGAGGACGCTGACGCGAACCACGACCACTAGCGCGAGCAGCACGGACAGGCGACGCAGGGCGAGACGCAGGCTCACGACGCTCAGCAAGACCTCCAGTAGGACCAGTGTAGGGAGAAGGAGAAGGAAGCGGGGAGGCCGGCTGTAACTGTGACTCAGTCTGGACAGGAGGCGGACACGCTAAGGGAGGAGCAGGACCAAGAGAGGACGGAAGACCAAGAACCTGCTCAAGGAGCGGAACGAAGTACGGCCGTGGCCGCGCAGCGCCACCAGTGCCAGCAGGAACAGCACCAGCACTCCCAACGGGAGCACCAGCACCAGGAGGACCCCCAGCTCCAGCAGCTCCAACTCCAGCACCCTCAGCAGCACCAGCGCCAGGAGCACCTCCAGCGCCAACACCCCCAGTAGCTCCAGCTCCAGTCAAACCACCCGAAGACGCAGCAGCTCCAGCTCCAGGAGCACCAGCAGCACCAACGCCAGCAGCACCAGTAGCACCACCAGCTCCAGCAGGAGGAGCACCCGTAGGCCCAGCAGCTCCAGTACACCCTGTACGAGCACCTCTGGGACCCTCTGCACCAGCACCCTCAGCAGCAGCAGAACCTCCAGCGTCCGCAGCACCACCAGCTCCAGCAGCACGCCGCCAGCGCCGGGCGAACCACTCACGCAGCTCCTGTGGAGAGAGTAGCTCCCGCCGGGACGAAGCACCCGAAGAACCTCCAGGCCCAGCACCACCAGACGCCACACGAGCAGGCCCAGCACCCTCAGGCTCCGTACTCCGAGACACAGCACCCCCAGGCTCAGCAATCCCAGGCGTAGCACCCCCAGGCGCAGCACCCCTAGGCTCAGCACCCCCAGGCTCAGCACCCCCAGGCGTAGCACCCCCAGGCTCAGCACCCCCAGGCACAGCACCCCCAGGCTCAGCACCCCCAGTCGCAGCACCCCCAGGCTCAGCACCCCCAGGCGCAGCACCCCCAGACGCAGCACCCCCAGGCTCAGCACCTCCAGCAGTACCAGACTCAACAGCTACCTCGACAGGCTCGACTGCATCTACCTGGGACACACCTGAGGGAGCAGGACCCTGAGGGGGGAGGGGGTCTACCGGAGGGGGACCTGGCGTAAGGAAGAGCGGCGGGGGAGGGAGGGACGCAGTGCGGTAGGGGAAGAGACGGTAGTAGGGAACCGACTCGTCAAAGGTGACGTCCTGGGAGGACAGAACACGGCGCGAGGTGGGGTGGTAGAACTGCCAGCCTGGCGCGTCAGGAGGGAAGCCAAGGAAGACGCAGGGAACAGCACGAGAGGACAGCTTGTCCGCAGACAAGTCGCGGACAAACGCCCGAGATCCCCAGACACGGAACGCAGACGCATCGCCAACCTTCCCCGTCCACAGTAAAGCAGGGGAGGTCTCCGGCCTGGAGACCCGGGGGTGAAGGTTGATCTGATGCGCCGCGTACCGAACCGCAAACGGCCACAGAAAATGGGGGGCAGCCGCATGGACCATGGACGTACGAGCGACGTCCATGATCATGCCAATGCGGCGCTCAGCAATCCCATTTTGCTGTGGAGAGGCCGGAAGCGTGAAGGTCTGGCGGATGCCTCGTGCACGACAGAAGGCCCGCAGAAGGTCAGAGGAGAACTCTCCGCCTCTGTCGGAGTGCAGACGCAGAACAGGAAAGTCAGAGCCGAAACTCTCCCGGAGCTGGAGACGAGCTGCGCGGATCCAGGCGATCAACACCTCAGTGACGTCACCCTTGCTGCGCAAGGGGAAGACTGTGGTGTAACGCGAGTAGTCGTCAACCACCAGCAGGAAGTAACGCTCGTGACCCTGTCCACGGACGCGGGCTGGGCCCCACACGTCTATGTGGAGCGTCTGCAGCGGAGCCTCGGTCGGAGGAAACTCGGAGGAGTGAGGGGCAGCGCGCTGCCGCCCCTCGACGCAGGGAACGCAGGTGGGGGCAGGCCCCGGAGGAAGGGGAGGGAGGGACCGGGGGAGGCCAGAGACAAGAAGACGGGAAGCCATGCCTCGAAGACGAGGCAGGGAGGGGTGACCAAGGCGGTGGTGCCAGAGGAGAGTCCGGTGGGACAGGAGACGACACGAGCAGGGGGCAGACTCAGGACCAGACCTGGACACAGCTGCAAACACCTGACCCGACGCCGCTACCTGAGCAGACTCAGTGACTGGAGGAGACTCAGTAGTCAGTGTGTACAGGCTCGACCCTGGCCGACGGGTAAACGTGGCCAAGTGTCGGCCCGTGTCTGCACACGTGCAGTGAGTCACCCGCTGACGAGCAGGGGTGAACTGGTCAACTCCCCCATCCTGTAGGTCAGCACCCGCCACCAAGTTCGTAGAGAACGAGGGGAGGTAAAGACCCGACAGGGAGCCAGACGGGACCGCTGGACACGGTAGGACAGTGGAGTAGTGGGCAAGGACAGGACCCCCAGAGGGGTCTGCCAGGGAGACTGCAACGGGCCGACTGAGTGGCGTGAGAGTGGTGCAGTCTCGAAAGAAGGAGCGGGAAGCACCCGAGTCAAGGGTGAAGGTGTGGGTGTCCGGAGACGACGCAGTACCTGAGAGCGCAGACTCACCGGCACCTGGGGCGGCAGACGCACTGGCACCTAGAGCAGCAGTCTCACAAGCACCTAGCGCAGCAGCCTCTATGCCTGGGTCAGGCGGAAAACACCGGTAACAGTCACCCTCATCACTAATAGTCACAGCATACATGGCAGCAAGAATAGCATCATAATCAAGATCAAAGATCGCAACACCCGCCCTAGACAGCTCGCCCCAGCGAGGGATCTCAGTAGCGTCGGGGAACTGGTGACGCCACGCGTCCGTCAGACGGCCGAAGCAGCGCTGGGTGGAGTGCGCTCCCCCACACTGCTCACCCGCGCGGTCGCCGGTACGGAGAACGTAGGTACAGGGGCCAGCACCCCCGCCCCGCTGACGAGCAGTGTACCACTCACGAAGCTGCTGGGGGGAAGGGGTCTCACGAGTACGCTGCTGCTGCTGCTGCTGGCGCTGACCACCACCGGAGCCAACCCTCTGTGCAGCGCCACCCCGACCAGCTCCACCTCCTCCGCCGCTACCTCCTCCACTACCGCCACCTCCGCCACCTCCGCTCCCACCGCCACCGCCGCCTCCGCCTCCGCCTCCACTGCCGCCACTGACGCCCCCACCCCCGCCACCACCCCCACCGCCACCCCCACCCCCTCCACCACCTCCACCTCCGCCTCCACCGCCCCCGCCAGCTCCTCCAGCACCCTTGCCCCCCTTGCCCTTGCCAGGGCGGCGTCTCCCGCTAGGGGCAGACGCCGCAGCGACCGACTCAAGACCAACGAGGTCGGCCGCAGCAGCAGAGGCAACAGAGGGCAGGAGGGGAGAGGGGGAGCACCCCTCAAAGACAGGGGTACGAGGGTCACCACGAGAGGCTCCTACAGCGACTATGCTCTTCTCTGCCGCTAGAAGGCGCTCCTCGAGGAGGTCAACGGTGAGGGTGGTGGGGCAAACAGAGAGGAAGTGGTCCCTAACCGGGCGAAGGGTGTCAGGGAGCCGGGTGACTATGTAGTAGAGGGTGATGTACATGGGGGGGGGGGGGGGTTCTTGGCGCAGAACTCAGCAGGAAGCGCAGCGCGGTAGCGAGTGTCACTAGTGCGAAGGTGCGTAATGAGGTCAGCGACAGTGGGAAAAGCGGCGAGGTCAGGGAAGAGGTACGGTAGGATGAGGCGGCTAAGCGTGCAACAACAGCGTCGTACAAGGTCTTAGCACTCTTGTACTGGCTAAAGTGCGCACGCTCAGCGGTCGGCAAGTGGCGGCGCACAGCAAGGCGAGCAGCAGCATCGCGCGTGGCCCAATGCGAGCGAACAGTGGCGTCAGCATTAGCAGCAGGCGCAGGAGAGGCACCAGAAGTGAGGTCAAAGAGGGAGAGACCGTCTGCCCTATCGCTCAGCAGGAAAAGCTGCAGGTCATCTACCCAGACGTCAAAGTCAATGGCCCGACCCTCAGCATCAAAAGTGAGGACACTGGGGGTAGCCATGACAGCAGTAGACTAGCAGCGCGAGCAGCAGGCAAGGGCAGTGCAGTGGTGGAGGCGCTGCTCTTACCGGGCAGGCGAGAAGGACCGAGGCTCGCCGGCAGGAACAGGGCCGCGACGGCAGTAACGGCGGCTCGGCGGCTCGGCAGCTCGGCGGCAGCGGCGGCAACGGCGGCAACGGCTGGCGGCAACGGCGGCAACGGCGGCAACGGCGGCTCAGCGGCTCGGCAGCTCGGCGGCAACGGCGGCTCGGCGGCGTCGGCGGCTCGTTGGTGACGGCGGGGCCGTGAAGGGCGGCAGGGCCGCTGAAGGGACGGCGGCAGGGCCGCAGAAGGGCGGCGGCGGGGCCACGAAGGGTGGCGACCGGGCCGCGGAGGTGTGGCGACGGGGCCGCGAAGGGCGGCGCCGGGGTCGCACGGGTGTGGCGACGGGGCCGCGAAGGGCGGCGGTGGGGTCGCGGGCGGCTGCGACGAAGCCGCGAGGGGGCGACGCCGGGGCCGCGAGTGTGGGGCCGCGGGGTCGCGAGGGGAGGGCGACGGGGCCAGCAGTGGCGGCGCCGGGGCCGGTAAGAGCGGCGCCGGGGCCGCGAGGGTGGGGCGACGGGGCCGCGAGGGCGGCGAGAAGGGGCCGCGAGGACGGCGCGAAGGAGCCGCAAGGGCGGCGCGACGGGGCCGCGAGGACGGCGTGACGAGGCCGCAAGGGCGGCGCGGCGGGGCCGCAAGGGCGGCGCGACGGGGCCGCTAGGGGCCGTGAGAGGGGAGCGCGACTCGGGCAGGGGCGGAGTGCGCTCCGGGCAGGAAAAAAAAAAAAAAAAAACGGTGGGCCCTAGGAACAGTTCCCACGAGGGAACCTGCTCGATACCATGTGAAAACTAGAACGAGAATGAGTGCATTGAGCAGCATGAGGAGTACAAGTACCAAACCCTAAAGTGTTGTACCCCATATGAGCTACCCCACTACAGCCTACACAGACTATAGTGTATGAGTTTAACAACACCGCACACTCGTCAATCACTATCACCTGCCCACTCTTTTCCCTGCTTCTCCCCTTCTTCCCTTCTTATTCCACACCACCCCCTAGCACACTCCCTTTTAGCCCCTCCCCCCCCTCCTCACATCGACCAGGTAGCGAGGCGACGCCAAATAGGTGTGCCCTACGGGGTGATGTGGGCGGCAATCATGCGCAGGTTCACAGCCTTCTTCCAATCGCCCAGTGCATCGTATATGAGCACCAGCATCTGATAGCTGTCCGGCACCGTACGTGTCGAGGAGAAAAGGCCCCGACCTCGCTTGGGTAAAGTCGGCCATTCTTTTCGGAGCACAACGGTGTTCGTTTCGTGGTCATCGGCGACTTCAGGGACTTTTATCTGGGTGCGACAGCCTCTGGGACTCTGATCTTTGTGCGACGGGTCGATTTTCGACGAGATTAATTCGTCGAAATTGAAGTGTTGTTTCTGCTCTACGCAACTGCCCGTCGACGAGGCACTGGTCGACAGGAGGAAATCGGCATTGAATTCGAGCCTCGCGGGTCGACAAAATTGTAGAAAACGGTGCTGTGACGAAACGCTGGTCGACAAAATTAAGCTCGAAAGAGGCATTGTCGAGCAGAGCGTTTCTGGTCGAACGAAAGTACTTGTCTCCGAAATTCGCAATGTGCGCGAATTTTGTGCAATCGCAAAACAACAAATTTCGACCAATCAGATCATCTCGGAAATTTTACCCCCCAGGAGATTTCGAATCAGTAAGGAAACTGAACCTGAGAAACTCCCAACTCAGGAGAAAGACACAAGTGTTTGTCGTTTCACCTGCCGTTGCTAACTTGTGAAGACTAGAACGAGAATGAGGAGCCATAGCTAGGAAAACCCTAGCTAGGCAAGAGAGAAATGAGCAAAGGAGAGGAGGTTCACTAGCAGCAATGAGGATACATATAGCAAACCCTAGATGGGTTGTACTCGCTATAGAGCACCCCACTACAGGCTAGATCATAACATTCTGACACACCCCCATAGCCAAAGTGGGGTGTAATCAGCACAATAAGCAGGCACAGAGCAGGTGCACAAGGGCCAGCAAAGCTAGAGGCATTCACAAAGGGCAAGTGAGGAGGAGGAGGCGAGACTGTAGGAGGAGAGGAGATAAGAGGCGACGGCTGAAGCTGCAGACACACGGGCAACAGGAGTCATACTGGCACAGTGGCTACCGGAACAGCGCCCCGGACTACAGGAGTAACTGGCTCCGCGGCTAAGAAGAGCGGCAGACGAGCAACGGACCCACGGGCGACTGGCGCAGCTGGCTACGACTGGGCTACCGGAACAGCGCCCCGGACTACAGGTGCTGCTGACGACAAGACGGCAGCCTCCGCTCAACCTCCCCCGACCGTCCCACCCCCCTCTCACACACCCCTTGCCGAAACCCTAGCTCTACTCCCACGTCACCCCCCTAGCACCACTCCTTCGGCTCCCACACACCCACCCCCCTGAGCGGCAGCTGCAGCAGCGGGAGACGGAGGAGGAGGAGGAGTAGGGGACGGGGCACACAACCGGCACCCCCACAACCGCCACCCCCACACTCGCCAACGCCAAACCCTAACACAGGTAAGAGCGCGGGCAGCAGCGGGGGCGGCGCTCGTGTCGACGGGGGCGAGCGCAGGGGTCCAGGGGAGGGGCACGCGGGTCCAGGGGAGGGGCGCGCGGGTCCAGGGGGACGGGCGCGCGTGTCCCCGGGGGCGGCGCGCGGCTCCCCTGGGCGCCGCGACGAGTCAGCGGGGGGCCGCCCGCGGCTCCTCAGGGCGCCGCGACGGGGAAACGGGGGCCGCGCGCGGCTCCCCAGGGCGTCGCGACGGGGCAGCGGGGGGGCCGCGCGCGGCTCCCCAGGGCGCCGCGACGGGGAAACGGGGGCCGCGCGCGGCTCCCCAGGGCGCCGCGACGGGGCAGCGGGGGGCCGCGCGCGGCTCCCCAGGGCGCCGCGACGGGGAATGCGGGGGGGGGACGCGCAGGCCGACGGGGCAGAAAACCGCCGCGCGCCTCGGGGCGCACGGCGGGAAGAAAAATAAGGCGTCGCGCGCCACGGGGCGCGCGACAGACAGATAGGAGAGCAACGGAAGCACGTGGGGCCCACAGGCCAAGAGCGTAACCGCTCTGATACCATGTGAAGACTAGAACGAGAATGAGGAGCCATAGCTAGGAAAACCCTAGCTAGGCAAGAGAGAAATGAGCAAAGGAGGAGGTTCACTAGCAGCAATGAGGATACATATAGCAAACCCTAGATGGGTTGTACTCGCTATAGAGCACCCCACTACAGGCTAGATCATAACATTCTGACATAACTCGGCAAGGGTGTATGATTGTCGAGGAATGTTTCTCCGTGGTTCATTGTGCTTGCTATTTTGGATCTCCTTGCTTGTACCATAATCTTGTTCTATCAAGTTTTCCTAATGAATCTATGATTGAATTTTACAAAGGCATTCTAACACTCTGTAAAGAATCATTGCCAGAACTCTGACCGTGCATCCCACGCAATTCAGCTCTCCCGTAGAATAGCTTTCTTCGCATGGTGCGGTGAGCGTGGACGGCCCCACGTTAGAACCTTCAGATTAACCGACTTTTTGCGCTAAATACCTAAGTCGTTGTAGGCCGGCAATTGTCTAGACCGCCATGGATGACCAAGAAGTCGATGCAGGAGTAGGAGATACTCTGCATGCGCGGTTGGATTGTGTTCGGGCACGCCACGAGGCTGGCGAGTACGGGATCCGAGGCAAACTTGGAGATTCTGCTCCTTCAAACTCGTGCGCAGTGGGCGCGTGAGCATCTCCCTCCCCGACCGCGGACAACGAAGGTGACGGCGGCAATGTTGTCGGCGGTGGAAACACGAGGGTTCGCGGAGTGATTCGGGCCGCTGACGTCGGCGTTGGCGGAGTGCAAGTGCAAGTGCTGCGATCGTTTATGACTAGAGGCAGCTCGAACGGCAACGTTGATGGTCGACGTCGGCGTTGGCGGAGTGCAAGTGTAAGTGCTGCGATCGTTTATGACTAGAGGCAGCTCGAACGGCAACGTTGATGGTCGACGTCAATCTCCTCAGCGGAGTGGAGTCAGGCCGATTTCGGCGACTCATGCGTCGGCTGGTCGAGACGGAGGCATCGCGCCGGCGTATGGCTATTTTAAAATTTCGCCGGACAAGATCGTTGTGCCGAAGCCGCTCGAAGGTCGGCACGACTTGATCACATGAGATCGAATCCATCGAGCCTCAGCTGGAGATCGCCGGATTGAAGAAGTTCGTTGACGGAAATGTTTTGGCGCCGGACGAGGAGGATGTCGAGCTCTGGTCGGAATTTCGCGCTGCTCACCTTCTGATCTCTATGGCCATTTCGAGGTGTTGCTCGCCTCTGGTACAAGTCGCATTGAAGTCGTGCAGACATCGAGTGGATGCTGGCTACCAAGCATGGCAGTACATCATGCGCACCTACAAAGCGACAGATGACCTCTACAACAGCCAATTGGAGAATAAATTGACCAGCATTTGTATGGGGGAGCAGGAAACGGCGACCGAGTACTGCAATCGAGCGCGACGAGTTTTTGGCCGATCTGCGGATGGCCGGCGTCGACTACTCGGTGCCGTTGTATGTCACCCATTTCATCAGTGGCCTCCCCTCGGGCTACAATCTAATGCGCCGGATGCTGGCAGTTCCCGGCACGCACGAGACTCTGAACGATGAATCGCTTTCGAGCCACATCATCCAGGACGAGTTCATGCAAGAGTCAGAGCGACCCGCAGAACTGCTTCCGCATGCCCATTACGTTGCCCCGGCGAGGCAGAGACGCCAACCTCCACAGCGTGGAAAGTTAGGTGGAGGCAGTGGTGGGAAGTCGTCGAACGCGAAATCGACGGAGGGCGCCGACCGCGGAAAGTCGGCGAAGGGAGGAGATCGCAACGGCGGTGGCTCGCGTCGAGAAGGACGTCGGTGCTACATCTGCGATGCTCGCGACCACCTCTCGTACGACTGCCCCGACAGAGACGAGTCTGACAACGACCTTGACGCCAACCGCAGAAAGTCAGATGGTGGCCGTCGTCGTTGAGACAACCAGCCGCGCGCAGAGAAGCAGGAGTCGAAAACTTCTTTGGCAAAAGACACCGACACTTCCAGCAGCAATGCACGTGGCAAGAAGGAGGCTTCGTGCTCGATGGTTGGCATGGTGGAGCCGACGATCTCGTTGGCGCTTGAGGCTGGCGAGGACTTCAAGGCGGTCGCTGCTGCTGTGGAGGCGAATCCGACGATCGTGCTCCTCGACAGCGGCTGTTCCCACCATCTGATGGGGATCCGGGAGGCCTTCGTCAACATGCAGCTGAGCGGCGACGTGCACCACGTCTGCGGCTTCAACGGGGCACTTCAGAGCGTCGAAGGCAGAGGCACCGTTGCTCTGCAAGGGGAGGCCGGGAAGCAGGTCCTCGTCCCCAATGTACTCTACGTTCCGGGTGTGCTGGTGAACCTGCTGTCTGCTCAAGGAGAACGGCATGAAGCTACAGGACGACGGCGGAGAGATGCTGCTGGTGTCTTCTGACGGCGATGTCCTTGGTCGAGCAAGCTACTCCGGCAGAGTTCTCTGCATCGACCTGCGCCCCTGCTCGACGAAGTCGACGGCGACTTCGATAGAGGTTGTGGCTCTGCGAACGATCGCGTCGTTGAGGACAAGGGAATCCTCCACAATCATGAGGTTGCCGCTGGTCTGGACATCAAGAAGCCGACCGCAGATGATCTGTCGTGTGCCTCCTGCGTCGGCGGTAAGCTTGCACGGCACACCTTCCCCGACCAAGGATCGAACGCTGAGAACGCGCTCGACGTGGTGCATATCGACCTTTGCGGGCCGTTTCAGGTGGCTGCCAACGATGGCAGCCTCTACTTCCTGCTTTTGAAGGACAGGAAGACGCGCTACGTGTGGGTGAGGCCAATCGCGAAGAAGAGCGACGTGCTGGTCGTCTTCGACAAATGGTTGAAGGTTGTGGAGCGGCAAACTTCGAAGACGGTGAAGATGCTGCGTTCTGACCGCGTAGGGGAGTTTCTCGGTCGGGCCTTCACCGACATCGTTGAGGACAAGGGAATCCTCCACAATCTGACGTGCCCCTACACTCCATAGCAGAACGCGATGGTAGAGCGGGAGATGCGCACGGTGGTCGAGGCCGTGCGAACGATGCTTCTGCACATGGGCGTGAAGCATCACTGGTGGCACCTCGCTCTTCGACAGGCTGTCTGCACTTCGGAGCCCAGATTTCAAGTTTACACTTCGCCCTACACCCGTGACCGTTAAGGGCAAAAAATTGGTCACCTCCCTGAAAATAAGGGCTAGAATTTCAGCCGCGGAGGGCCTTAAAACCGGGGTACACATTCAGAATGGGGAACAATAAATTTGGGGGTTTAGGCAAAATTTGGCAGTAATTTGGGATCAAGGGATAACCCCTGATGCCCACCCAGGTGAATGTGCACCCCGGTTTTAAGTTCTGGCCCCAGAGATATCGACATCCCTGCTGTCAACAAGAATAGGCTTGTTTCTTGGTTCTTGTTCTTGGTTCTCGTTCTTGGTTCTTGTTCTTGGTTCTCGTTCTTGGTTCTTGTTTCTTGGTTCTTGATCTTGGTTCTTGTTCTTGGTTCTCGTTCTTGGTTCTTGTTTCTTGGTTCTTGTTCTTGGTTCTCGTTCTTGGTTCTTGTTTCTTGGTTCTTGTTCTTGGTTCTCGTTCTTGGTTCTTGTTTCTTGGTTCTTGTTCTTGGTTCTCGTTCTTGGTTCTTGTTTCTTGGTTCTTGTTCTTGGTTCTTGTCCTTAGTTCCTCTCGACACGCACCCCACCCCAATTTCTCCTCCAACCCAACCTATCCTGCCGTCCCAACTCCCTACCTAGCTACCCTCCTAACACCCCGATGTTGCTAGTACCTCCCACCCAGCCGTCGCCTCTCCCTCCTCCCGCCGTTGCTTCTCACTCCTCCCCGCCGTCGCCTCTCCCTCCTCGCCATCGCCTCTCACTCCTCCCCGCCGTCGCCTCTCGCTCCTCCCTGCCGTCGCCTCTTCCTCCTCCCCCGCCGTCGCCTCTCCCTCCTCCCCGCCGTCGCCTCTCCCTCCTCCCCACCGTCGCCTCTCGCTCCTCCCCGCCGTCGCCTCTCCCTCCTCCCCGCCGTCGCCTCTCCCTCCTCCCCGCCGTCGCCTCTCCCTCCTCCCCGCCGTCGCCTCTTTCTCCTCCTCGCCATTGCCTCTCCGTCCTCCTCGCCGTCGCCTCTCCCTCCTCCCCCCGTTGTCTCTCACTCCTCCCCGCCTTCGCCTCTCCCTCCTCCCCGCCGTCGCCTCTCCCTCCTTCTCGCCGTCGCCTCTCCCTCCTCCCCGCCGTCGCCTCTCCCTCCTCCCCGCCGTCACCTCTTCCTCCTCCCCGCCGTCGCCTCTTGCTCCTCCACGCCGTCGCCTCTCGCTCCTCCCCACCGTCGCCTCTCCCTCCTCCCCGCCATCGCTTCTCGCTCCTCCCCGCCGTCGCCTCTCCCTCCTCCCCGCCGTCGCCTCTTGCTCCTCCCCGCCGTCGCCTCTCCCTCCTCCCCGCCGTCACCTCTTTCTCCTCCCCGCCATCACCTCTCCCTCCTCCTCGCCGTCGCCTCTCCCTCCTCCCCGCCGTCGCCTCTCCCTCCTCCCCGCCGTCGCCTCTCCCTCCTCCCCCGGCGTCGCCTCTCCCTCCTCCCCGCCGTCGCCTCTCCCTCCTCCCCACCGTCGCCTCTCCCTCCTCCCCACCGTCGCCTCTCGCTCCTCCCCGCCGTCGCCTCTCCCTCCTCCCCGCCGTCGCCTCTCCCTCCTCCCCGCCGTCGCCTCTCCCTCCTCCCCGCCGTCGCCTCTTTCTCCTCCCCGCCGTCGCCTCTCCCTCCTCCCCGCCGTCGCCTCTCCCTCCTCCCCGCCGTCGCCTCTCCCTCCTCCCCGCCGTCGCCTCTCCCTCCTCCCTGCTGTCGCCTCTTCCTCCTCCCTGCTGTCGCCTCTTCCTCCTCCCTGCTGTCGCCTCTACCTCCTCCCCACCGTCGCCTCCGGCGACAGGTGCCCGGAGCGCAAGCGCGGGTTGGTGCGCGAGCCCGGGTTGGTGAGCGCGGGTTGTTTCCTGAGGCGCCGTGGGTATCAGGTTCGTTCCCTGTCCTTTCATCCTCCTCCCGCCCTCTGAAATTTCCTTTTCTTTTACTCTCTTGGTATATATATATATATGTAAATATGTATGTATATATGTATATATGTATAAATATTTTTTCAATTGGTCTTCTCTTGCATTGCACATTCATTTGAAGAAGAGGAGAGACGGAGTGCGAGGGAGAGCGTGTGCAGGGGAGCGAACGCGAAGGAGAGAGCGCAGGAGAGAGCGCTTGAGAGAGCGCGTATGAGAGCGCGAGAGAGAAAGCGCGAGAGAGCGTGTGAGAGAGCACATGCGAGAGCGTGTGAGAGAGCGCGCGTGAGAGAGCGCGTGAGTGTGCACATGAGAGAGCGCGTGAGAGAGCGCGTGAGAGAGGGCGCGAGGAAGCGCGTGAGGGTGCGCGTGAGGGTGACCGTGTGCGTGAGAGAGCGCGTGAGGGAGCGCGTGAGGGTGCGTATGTGAGAGCGCATGAGAGAGCGCGTGAGTGCGCGTGAGAGTGCGCGTGAGAGAGAGAGTGATAGAGAGAGCGCGTGAGAGAGCCCGTGTGAGCGGGCATAAGAGAGCGCGTGAGAGAGTGCATGAGGGAGCGCATGAGGGTGCGCATGAGAGAGCGCGCGAGAGAGCACGTGAGAGAGCGCGTGAGGGTGCGTATGAGAGAGTGCATAAGTGCGCGTGAGAGTGTGCGTGAGAGAGCACGTAAGTTAGCGTGTGAGAGAGAGAATGGGCGTGAGAGTGCGCGAGAGAGAGAGAGAGAGCGAGAGAGAGCGCGTGAGAGAGCCCGTGAGAGAGAGCCCGTGTGAGCGGGCGTGAGAGAGCGAGTGAGAGAGCGCGTGAGGGTGCGCGTGAGGGTGCACGCGAGAGAGCGCATGAGAGAGCGTGTGAGAGAGCGCATGAGAGGCGTGAGGGAGTGCGTGAGGGAGTGCGTGAGAGAGTGCGTGAGGGAGCGCGTGAGGGGGCGTATGAGAGAGTGCGTGAGAGGGTGCTTGAGGGAGCGTGAGAGTGCACGTGAGAGTGTGCATGAGAGTGCCATGAGAGTGCGCGTGGGAGTGCGTGTGCGAGTGCGCGTGAGAGAGCGCGTGAGAGAGCGCGTGAGAGGGAGATGCGAGAGAGAGCACGTGAGAGAGCGCGCAAGAGAGAGCACGTGAGAGTGCGCGTAAGAGTGCGCGCAAGAGAGTGTGCGAGAGAGCGCGCGAGAGTGCGTGTGAGAGAGCGCTTGAGAGTGCGTGGGAGAGTGCACGTGAGAGAGTGTGGGAGTGCATGTGAGAGAGCGCATGAGAGTGCGCATACAAGTGCGTGAGAGTGCGCGTGAGAGTGCGCGTGAGAGTGCGTGAGTGAGCACGAGAGAGGCGCGAGAGAGAGCGTGTGAGAGAGCAAGTAAGAGAGAGCATGTGAGAGTGCGCGTGAGAGTGCGCGTGAGAGAGCGCGTGAGAGTGCGCGTGAGAGTGCCTGTGAGAGCGCCTGTGAGAGCGCCCGCGAGAGGGCGCGCGAGAATGTGTGCGAGAGTGCGTGCGAGAGCGCCCGTGAGAGTGTGCGTGAGAGTGCGCGTGAGAGTGCGCGTGAGAGTGCGCGTGAGAGAGTGCGTGAGAGAGCGCGTGAGAGTGCGCGTGAGAGCGTCCGTGAGAGCGTTCGTGAGAGTGCCTGTGAGAGCGCATGAGAGAGCGCATGAGCATGTTGGGGCGTAGGCACTAGCATCTATTCTGCTGGTGCATGGGCAAATGGGGCTACTTGTGCAAATGAGTGTCGCTTTCTGCACTAGCGCTTCTAAGGTGTTGGCGCCTTGATCGCTCGTCTAGGCCGCTGGCAACTAGCGAGCTAGTGCCTAGCACGCTCGTGCAGCGGGCTCTAACGCTTGGGCGCTGGCATGGCACCTTTTTTTTTTTTTTGTTTTTTTGATATCATATACATTACAAGAATGTACAGACATCGGCAGTCGTAACTGACATAGGGAGGGGAGCGCCACAATAGCTAGTATCGCAGATCCCCTCTAAGACAGCTACGGCGGTTGATGTGTCATGCTGGGGTTGTCCCAGATTGAGCTGAAACTGATCCTCCACGTCAGCGGTGCACCGCTGCTGCAGATACGTCGCATCACCGTCGCCTCATCGGCTGCCAGGTGTGCCCAGTTATCATCCAACGTCTGCCCCCTCTTTCGCGCTGTCGCCTCGCACGCCAAACAGTACACTCTTGCATGTGCGACGAACTTTATCACCGCCAGCCGAGCCACCCTCCTGGCCTGGAACGACTCATTTCTCCACGCCGCGTTACACCTCGCCAGCCACACTTGCTGTAGAACAGTTGCAATCCACGTCCCTTCCGGAAAACCTATCTTCGTGCTTCTTTGCATGAAGAGCAGATCTTCGAGATCTTGCCACGCTAGCCCCGGGTTCATAGCCACCAGCCCTCTCCTCAGCAGGTCCACCACCGGCTGCACTGCAGGGCATCCAAGAAGGCAGTGGTATGGGGTTTCTTCATCACGGCAGTGCGGGCAGACCACCCCCATGAAAAACAACCTCGAGCCCACTTGCAGGTTTCTACAGTGGAGCCTTAGGAGGACTTCACGTGCCCGCCGTGGCGTGGCAAGGGAGTCTCTCTGCGTGATGACCCTGTCCCATTCGATCACTCTTCTCTGCCCTTCCCACCTTCTCTGGTTCTCCTGCCTGCCAGCCGAGCTTGCCAGCACCTTCCTTATCCCCTTTAGTGAAAGCAGCTCCCCCCCCTCGCACGCCTCTGATAGCAGCAGCTTCGTACGTGCGTCACCCATGGCCCCCAGAACCACACAACCTTCCGTCACACATCGGCACTCCGCTTCGTAGGCCGAGATCCACCGTGAGGACCCCTGCGTAGGGTGCGAATCTTCTGCCGTCATCTATGGTACACAGCCTCCCTGTCACTTTGTCCCCCTTCGCCTCCTCGACCCGTCAGTATGTTAAGCTTCCAGTCGCGTCATTGCACGTCCGTAATAGCTTCACCGTGGCCACAACTTCCTCGTGTTAGAATTCTAGAATAGAACGAGAATGCATGAACTAGCAGGAAGTTGGGTACAAGTAGGAAACCCTAAGTTTGTGTACCCTCTAAGGCTAAACCCACTATAGCCTACACAATATGAACATACAATGTTTGACACACCCCCATAGGCGAAGTGGGAGACAACCAGAGGGTCACAAGACCAGTCAAAGCAAAGCAAGGCAAAACAAGCTCAGGGTGGATCTCAAGGATACCACACAAATTCCGAGCACAAGCAAGTGGTCATAAGACCAGTTCACATGCAGTTTCATAATATAACAAGAGGTACAGTGATCACAACCTAGCAAGAGTAAACATGCAGGTATATATATATAGATCACAGTACAAACAGAGTCAAGAAGTAAGCAAGTGAGGTCCAGCAGGCACAAGGCCTAGAAGAGTGCAGAAGCGCTGATGGTCACAAGGCTGAAGCGCCTTGGTGAACACATCAGCAGTGTTGGCCTCAGTGGCCACGTAACGCAGACGAAGCTGACCACGCTGCTGCAGCTCTCGAGCAAGGAAGTAGCGCAGAGCAATGTGCTTCGTTCTGTGCTCCAGTCTGTGCTCCTCACACAAGGCAATGGCTGCCTTGTTGTCGACGTACAGCACTGGAGGAGAACGAGGCCGCTCTCCAAGGTCGGTCAGCAAGTAGGTGAGCCAGCGTAGCTCCTGGGCCGCCATGGCTGTGGCGTAGATCTCAGCCTCACAACTGTAGAACGCCAAGAAACTGAACCAGAGCCAAGGCTGAAGGTGTAACCCTGAGACGACCGCTGAGTGGCCTGGTCGTCTGCCCAAGAAGCGTCTGAGTGCCTTGTGAGAACAACTCGGTCTCGCCCTCCAAGCACTAGCCCCATGCTCGACGTACTGCACAAGTAGCGCAACACCCTCTTAGCGGCATCCATGTGCTCCTTCCGGTGACGGCCAGGAGCGACATAGCATGCAAGGATGCTAAGAGGGTATGCAAGGTCAGGTCGAGTGCAGGTCATCAGGTACATGAGGCAGCCCACAAGCTCTGGATACGGGCCACTCGACTCTACGGACTCATCCGAAGGCAGAGCTGAGAGCGAGTGACCAGTAGGCAGAGGAGTGGACTGAGGCGAGGAGTACGTGAAGCCGAAGCGCTGAAGGACCTGCTGCACCATGTGTGACTGAGTCAAGGTAATGGTGCGCCGTGCTCTGTCCCGGGTGATCCGCAAGCCAAGATAGCTTGTCAGTTCACCCAGGTCTGTGCACGTGTGTCTCTTCTGCAGCTCCGACTTCACGTGGGCGAGAGCCTCAGTGCCAGCAGTGGCAAAGACCAAGTCGTCGACGTACACGAGGATGTAGAACGGCGGCAGCGAAGTGTTGGTGCGCAGAAACAGCGACGGGTCAGCAGTAGAAGGCGCGAACCCAAGTGCCGCAAGTGTCGTCCTCAGTGTGTCGTGCCACTCACGTGGTGCCTGGCGGAGACCGTAGACCGGCCGCCGGAGGCTCCACTGGGTACCAGGAGGAAACGACCCAGTGAAGCCAGGAGGGCGGCGCAGCCAGATCTCCTCGTGCAGGCTACCCTGCAAGAAAGCAGTGCTGAAGTCAAGAGAGTGAAGCTCGTAGTCGCGCTGAGCGGCTATGTGTAGCAGCACCCGAAGAGTGGTCATCTTCGGGGTGGGGGAGAAGGCCTGGAAGAAGTCGACTCCCTCACGCTGACTGAAGCCTCGAGCAACGTAACGCGCCTTGAAGACAGGCGGAGAACCCGGCGGCCGCTTCACCCTGAAAATCCACATGCCACTGACGATGTTCGCCCCTGGTGGGGGAACTGCGTCGACGTAGGTGCCTGTGGACTTCCAGGAAGCCATCTCTGCGTCCATGGCTGTCTGCCACTGAGAGGAGTAGGGACCCGCTATCGCCTCTGCGTAAGAGCGCGGGGTCGGGATGTCTGGTGCATCCGGGTCTCCCTCAGGGGCAACTAGCATGGACACGAGATGAGGCAAAGCAGCAGCAAAGCACTGGAACTCCTCCTGCCTGTCCTCAAGGACGTCCGTGCCAAGAGCACACTCACCCCCGACGGACGGAGGATAGACAGACTCAGACTCAGCAACAAGGCTAGCGGCGTAGTCTAGACGACAAGCGGCAGCAAAGTCAACTAACTCAGCGACGAGAGCAGACGCAGCAGAGGACTCAAAGGTAGGGTCAGTGACAACAGTAGCGAGGAGACGCGTGACAGTAGGACGGGCAGCACGAAGGGAGTCAGACTCCGGGTCAGCAAGAGTAGGAAGAGAGGACGCAGGAGGAGACGGCAGAGGAACACGCTGAGGAGCAGTGGAGGGACGCAGAGTCATGTAGTGAGTGCCAGGGACAGGAGGAGGACGCTCACGCGGGACACGACGACCAGTGCGAGCAGCACGAACAGGCGACGTAGAGCGAGACGCAGGCGACACAGGACGAGACTCAGGCTCACGACGCTCCGTAAGACCTCCTGTGGGACCAGTGTAAGGAGAAGGACCAGGGAGCGGCGAGGCAGGCGGTAACTGTGACGGTGACTGGACAGGCGGAGGACACTCTAAGGAGGGAGCAGGACAAGGAGGAGGAGGCTGACCAAGAACCTGCTGAAGGAGCGGAACGAAGTACGGCCGGGGCCGCGCAGCGACTCCAGAACCAGTAGAGACACCACCAGCACCCGCAGCAGCTCCAGCAGCGCCAGCTCCAGGGTCCTCAGCACCAGAAGTAGCCCCAACTCCAGGGTCCGCAGCACCAGCAGCAGCGCCAACGCCCGGGTCCGCAGCACCAGCAGCAGCTCCAACTCCAGGGTCCGCAGCACCAGCAGCGGCTCCAACTCCAGGGTCCGCAGCACCAGCAGGAGCTCCAGCACCAGGGTCCTCAGGACTAGCAGCAGCTCCAACTCCAGGGTCCGCAGCACCAGCAGCAGCTCCAACTCCAGGGTCCGCAGCACCAGCAGCACCAGTAGAGCCTCCAGCACCAGCAGCAGCACCTCCAGCAGCTCCAGCACCAGGGTCCGCGACACGAGGCGCGCCACTCCGGAGAGTGCAGCGCCGCTCGTACCACTCACGGATCCGCTCAAGAGAGGGCAGCTCCCGCTGAGGAGGGGAGGCACCAGCACCAGTCCCAGTAGTACTCCTGGCTCCAGAGGCACCTCTCCGGAGGCTGCAGTACTGTGAGTACCACTCACGCAGCTGCTCCGAGGAGAGAGCTCCTCCAGGTGTAGGACTCCGCGGCTCAGCACCCCCAGGCTCAGCACCCCCAGGCTCAGTACCCTCAGGCTCAGCACTCCCAGGCTCAGCACCCCCAGACTCCGCACCCCCAGGCTCCGCACCCGCAGGCTCAGCACCCCCAGGCTCAGCACCCCCAGGCTCCGCACCCCCAGGCTCCGCACCCGCAGGCTCAGCACCCCCAGGCTCAGCACCCCCAGGCTCCGCACCCCCAGGCTCCGCACCCTCAGGCTCCGCACCCCCAGGCTCCGCACCCGCAGCAGGACGAGAGTCAACAGCTACCTCAACAGGCTCAACCGGGTCTACCTGGGACACACCTGAGGGAGCGGCACCCTGAGGGGGGAGGGGGTCTACCACAGCAGCACCTGGCGCGAGGAAGAGAGGCGGGGGGGGGAGCGGGGCAGTGCGGTAGGGGAAGAGGCGGTAGTAGGGGACGGACTCGTCAAAAGTGACGTCCTGAGAGGGCAGGACCCGGCGCGAGGTGGGGTGGTAAAACTGCCAACCAGACGCGTCAGGGACAAAGCCAAGGAAGACACAGGGAACAGCGCGGGAGGAGAGCTTGTCCGCGGACGTGTCGCGGACAAAAGCTCGAGATCCCCAAACCCGGAAACGCGACGCATCGCCAACCTCCCCCGTCCACAGCAGTGTGGGCAAGGTCTCCGGCAAGGAGACACGGGGCCAGAGGTTGAGCTGATGCGCAGCGTACCGGACCGCAAACGGCCACAGAAAGTGGGGGGCAGCCGCATGGATCAAGGAGGTACGGGCGACCTCCATGACTAGGCCAATGCGGCGCTCCGCAACCCCATTCTGCTGTGGAGAGGCCGGAAGCGTGAACGACCCCATACTGCTCAATGCCGTGCTCAAGCGTGAACGGCTGCCAAGAGGTCGGAGGAGAACTCACCACCTCTGTCAGAGTGCAAGCGCAGGACAGGAAAGTCCGAGTGGAAACGCTCGCTGAGCTGGAGACGAGCTCTGCGGATCCAAGGGATCAAAACATCAGGGACCTCACCCTTGGTGCGCAAGGGGAAGACCGTGGTGTAGCGCGAGTAGTCGTCAACAACTATCAGGAAGTACCTCTCCTGACCCTGACCACGGACGCGGGCTGGGCCCCACACGTCCATGTGGAGCGTCTGCAAGGGAGCAGTCGTCGGGGGAAACGAGGAGGAGTGAGGAGCGGCGCGCTGCCGCCCCTCGACACAGGGAAGACAGGGAGGAGCAGGCGAGGGTGGGAGGGGAGGGAGGACCCTGGGAAGACCAGAGACAAGGTACCGGGAGTGCATGGCACGAAGGCGCTGCACAGACGGGTGGCCAAGTCGGTGGTGCCAGAGGACGGTCTCATGCGCCAGAGAGCGACACGAGCAGGGGGCCGACAGCTGACCTGACGCGGACGCAGACGCAGCTACCTGAGGGGACTCAGTGGTCAGTGTGTACAGGTCCGACCCCGGCTGCCGAGTGAAGGTAGCCAGGTGACGGCCCGTCCGAGCACACGTGCAGTGTGTCATGCGCTCGTAGGCAGGGGTGAACTGGTGAACACCTCCGTCCTGGAGCGCACAACCCGCCACCAAGTTCGTAGAGAACGAGGGGAGGTGGAGACCTGACAGTGTGCCCGACGGGACCGCAGGACAAGGAAGGACAGTGGAGGAGGTCGCAATGACCGGACCCCCAGAGGGGTCAGCGAGGGAGACAGCAACTGGCCGAGCAAGCGGCTCAAGGGCAGTGCGGTCACGAAAGAAACAGTGAGAAGCACCTGAGTCCAGAGTGAAGGTGTGCAGTGCCTCAGTCGACTCAGTACCAGGGGGCGCAGACTCACTAGCACCTAGAGCAGCAGCCTCACCAGCACCTGGGGTAGCAGCCGCACTAGCACCTAGAGCGGCAGCCTCACTCACAGGACACGGCAGCTGCACCTGTCCATCACCAGAAGCTCCCGACCGACCCACTCCAGAGCGACTACCACTACGGCCACCCCGACAGCCCCAACTGGCGTACCACTCACGAAGCTGCTGGGGTGAAAGAGGACACGGCAGCTGCACCTGTCCACTACCAGAAGCTCCCGACCGACCCACTCCAGAGCGACTACCACTACGGTCACCCCGACAGCCCCAACTGGCGTACCACGCACGAAGCTGCTGGGGCGAAAGAGAACACGGCAGCTGCACCTGTCCACTACCAGAAGCTCCCGACCGACCCACTCCAGAGCGACTACCACTACGGCCACCCCGACAGCCCCAACTAGCGTACCACTCACGAAGCTGCTGGGGCGTGAGGGACTCACGCGCACGGCCCTGGAGCTGCATCTGGCCTCGCCAGGAGCAGCAGTAGCAGCAGTAGCGGCAGTAACAGCAGTAACAGCAGGAGCAGTAGCAGTGGGAGTAGAAAAGGCAGTAGCAGCAGTAGCAGTGCTGGCAGGGCAATGCTCACCAGTGGTCGGCGCGGCAGGCGCAAGACGGTGGCGACCGCGGGGCCGCTACAACTGCAGGGCGGGGCCGGGCCGCAGCAGGGAGCTCCGCGGCAGCTGCTGCAGGGCGAGGCCGGGCCGCGACGGCAGCTGCTCCAGGTGCCTGGGGCGGCTGCTGCAGGTGCGGGCTGCTCCAGGGGCGGCTGCTGCAGGTGCAGGCTGCTCCAGGGGCGGCTGCTGCAGGTGCGGGCTGCTCCAGGGGCGGCTGCTGCAGTGGCGGGCGGCTCCAGGGGCGGCTGCTGCAGTGGCGGGCGGCTCCAGGGGCGGCTGCTGCAGTGGCGGGCGGCTCCAGGGGCTGCTGCTGCAGTGGCGGGCGGCTCCAGGGGCTGCTGCTGCAGTGGCGGGCGGCTCCAGGGGCTGCTGCTGCAGTGGCGGGCGGCTCCAGGGGCGGCTGCTGTAGTGGCGGGCGGCTCCAGGGGCTGCTACTGCAGTGGCGGGCGGCTCCAGGGGCGGCTCCACGGGCAGGTGGCGACGCCGCGGGCAGGGCGACGCGGCGGGCAGGTGGCGACGCGGCGGGCAGGTGGCGACGCCGCGGGCAGGGCGACGCGACGGGCAAGTGGCGACGCCGCGGGCAGGCGACGACGCCGCGGGCAGGGGCTGCGTCGCGGGCAGGCGACGACGCCGCGGGCAGGGGCTGCGTCGCGGGCAGGCGACGACGCCGCGGGCAGGCGACGACGACGCCGCGGACAGGGCGACGCGGTGGGCGGCGAGAGCCTGCAGGGGCTGCGCGCGGTCGGGCAGAGGCTGCGCGCGGGCCTGACGGGTCTGCAGGGGCGGCTCTCGGGCGTGACGGGCCTGCAGAGGCGGCTCGGGGGGGGCCTGACGGGTCTGCAGAGGCGGCTCGGGGGCCTGACGGACCTGCAGGGGCGGCTCGAGGGCGCACGAGGGCGCACGAGGGCGTACGAGGGCGTACGAGGGCGCACGAAGGCGCACGAGGGCGTACGAGGGCGCACGAGGGCGCACGAGGGCGCACGAGGGCGCACGAAGGCGCACTAGCAGAGAAAGGCGCACGAGGGCGCACGTAGGGTAGGGCGCACGAGGGCGCTTCTAGCGGAATAGTGGGCCCATTGTAGAAAGCGGTCCTAGGTAGCAACCTAGGCTCGTGATACCATGTTAGAATCTTAGAATAGAACGAGAATGGATGAACTAGCAGGAAGTTGGGTACAAGTAGGAAACCCTAAGTTTGTGTACCCTCTAAGGCTAAACCCACTATAGCCTACACAATATGAACATACAATGTTTGACACCTCGCTTGTCAGCGTTGTTAACACCATCTCCTTCCAGTTCGCAGGTGTCGCTTTGAAAGCTCTCAGCGCCCATTTCGCTTTGTCCCTATTCCCCAATTCCCTCGTCAGTTCTTCTAACCCCTTGAGCTTGGACGTTCCATCCCAAGTCTTCTTGATCAGGTCACCCTTCTGGTCAATCAGGCATGGCACCTAGTGTGCCGCGCCTGAAGCGCTAGCGTCATCGCCGTCATGGCCTTTGGCCTTTTTGCTTTCTTGTACACAGTGTGTGACATACACTATTTTTTGTGCAAGGTCTGTTGTTTTCTCTGTTCTTGCTTTCTTGTGCAGGTCATGTGTGTGTGTTGACTTTACTGTTTTTGCTTTGTGTAGGGCGTGTATGTGTTGAATTCTCTGATTTTCCTTTGTGCAGGGCGTGTGCGTGCTGACTTCACTGATTTGCTTTGTGTTTGGCATGCGTGTGCTGACTTTAATTTGCTTTGTGCAGAGTGTGTGTGTGCTGACTTCTCTGATTCTGCTTTGTACAGGGCGTGTGTGTGCTGACTTTTCTGATTTTGCTTTCTGCAGAGCGTGTGTGTGCTGACTTCTCTGATTTTGCTTTGAGCAAGGTGTGTGTTCAATGACTTCTCTGATTTTGCTTTGTGCAGGGCGTGTGAGCTGAGAAGGGTGTCAGAAACTAGCAGGAAGATTGAATGCACTAGGCAGGAATGAGGTACTAATATGGAAAACCCTAATTGGGTTGTACCCCTTATGGGCTACCCCACTATAGCCTACACAACATATTTTGACACACCCCCATAGGCAAAGTGGGGGAGAACAGGCGGTCACAAGACCAGTCAAGAGAAACAAAACAAGCTCAGGGTGGATCACGAAGTCACCACACATTCCGAGCACAAGTAAGGGGCCACAAGACCAGTTCACATGCAGAGTTATATACAACAAATCAAACAGTACTGCGATCACAACCTAGCAAGACTATGCATGCACGTATATATAAATCATAGTACAAGCAAAGTCATGCAGTGAGCAAGTGAGAAAACGTAGGCACAAGGCCTAGCGCGGTACAGAAACGCTGATGATCACCAGGCAGAAGTGATGGCCCAGGTGGCCGCGTAAGCAAGACGAAGCTGACCAGCTGCTGCAACTCTCGAGCAAGGAAGTAATGCAGAGCGATGTGCTTCGTTCTGTGCTTCAGTCTGTGCTCCTGACACAAGGCGATGGCGACCTTCTTGTCTATCCACAAAGCTGGAGGAGAACTAGGCCACTCTCCCAAGTCAGTCAGCAGGTAGGTGAGCCAGTGTAAATCTTGTGCAGCCATGGCTCCTGTGCAGATCTCAGCCTCACAACTAGAGTTGAGGACAGAAGAAGAGCAGGTAGACCGCCAAGAAACATTGCTGGAACCAAAGCTGAAGGTGTAACCCTGAGACAACCGCTGAGTAGTCAGGTCGTCAACCCAAGAGGCGTCTGAGTGTCCAGTGAGGACAACTGGACCCTGTCCTCCAAGCACCAGCCCCATGCCTGATGTACTGCACAAGTAGCGCAGCACCCTCTTAGCAGCCTCCCAGTGCTCTCGCCTGTGTCTCCCAGGTGCAACGTAGCGAGCCAGGATGCTAAGAGGGTACGCAAGGTCAGGTCGAGTGCAGGTCATCAGGTACATGAGGCAGCCAACAAGCTCTGCATACGAGCCATTCGGCTCTACGGACTCGTCCGAAGGTGGAGCTGAGAGCGAGTGACATGTAGACAGAGGAGTGGACTGTGGTGAGGAGAACTGGAAGCCGAAGCGCTGAAGGACCTGCTGCACCATGTGTGACAACGTCAGGGTGATGGTGCGGCGTGCTCTGTCCCGGGTAATTTGCTCACCCAGGTGTGTGCACGTGTGTCTCTTCTATAGCTCCGACTTCACAAGGGCGAGTGCCTCTGTGCCAGCAGTGGCAAAAACCAAGTTGTCAATATACACGAGGATGTAGAATGGCGGCAGTGAAGTGTCGGTGCGCAGAAACAGCAACGGGTCAGCAGTGGAAGGAGCAAACCCAAGAGCCGCAAGCGTCGTCCTCAGTGTGTCGTGCCACTCACAAGGCGCCTGGCGGAGACCGTAGACCGGCCGCTGGAGGCTCCACTGGGTACCAGGAGGGAACGACCCAGTGAAGCCAGGTGGGTGGCGCAGCCAGATCTCCTCGTGCATGCTGCCCTGTAAGAACGCTATGCTAAAGTCAAGAGAGTGAAGTTCGTAGTCACGCTGAGCGACAACGTGCAGCAGCACCCAAAGAGTGGTCATCTTCGGGGTAGGGGAGAAGGTCTGGAAGTAGTCAACTCCCTGTCGCTGACTGAAGCCTCGAGCAACATAACGAGCCTTGTAGACAGGCGGAGAACCCGGCGGCCGCTTCACCCTGAAAATCCACATGCCATCAACGATGTTCGTCCCAAGAGGGGGAAATGCGTCGACGTAAGTGCCTGTGGACTTCCAGGATGGTATCTCTGCATCCATGGCTGTCTGCCACTGAGAGGAGTAGGGACCCGTAATCGCCTCTGCGTAAGAGCGCGGGGTCGGGATGTCCAGTGCATCCGAGTCTCCCTCTAGTGCAGGCAGCATGGCCACGAGATAAGGTCCAGCACCCGCAAGACACTCGAAGTCCTCCTGCCTGTCCTCAAGGACATCCGTGCCAAGAGCACACTCACCCCCGACGGATGGAGGACAGACATACTCAGACTCAGCAACAAGACTAGTGGCGTAGTCTAGACGACACGCAGCAGCAAAGTCCACAAGCTCAACAACTAAGGCAGACGCAGCAGTACACTCAAACGACGGGTCAGTGACAACAGTAGCCAGGAGACGGGTGACAGTAGGGATGGCAGCACGAACCCGGTCAGACTCAGGGTCCGGATCGTCAAGAAGAGAGGACGTAGGAGGAGACGACAGGGGGATACGCTGTGGAACAGAGGAAGGACGAAGTGCCTGGCACAGGAGGAGGACGCGGACGAGGGACACGATGAGCACAACGTACAGTGCGAACAGGGGAAGCAGGACAAGACGCAGGCTTACGACGCTCTCTGAGGGAGACTGGCTACTCTGTGTAAGGAGGGGGGGCAGGCAGTAGTGAGTCTGGAGGAATAGCAGTGGACGAAGGAAGACTAAGAACCTGACGGAGCACCGACTCGGGCGGACAGCTGCGGCGGCGGCGAGAAAAACGGTCGCTGCTGCACAGGGCCTCCAGCTCCAGCGCCTCCAGCGCCAGCACCTCCAGCTTGAGTAGCTCCAGCGCCAGTGCCTCTAGCTCCAGCGCCTCAAACTCTAGTGCCTCCAGCTCCAGTACCTCCAGCTCTAGTGCCTCCAGCTCCAGCACCTCAAGCGTTAGGACCTCCAGCTCCAGCGCCTCCAGCGCCAGTGCCTCCAGCTCCAGTGCCTCCAGCTCCAGCACCTCCAGCTCCAGTACCTCCAGCTCCAGTACCTCCAGCGTCAGGACCTCTAGCTCCTGCACCTCCAGTGCCAGTACCTCCAGCTCCAGCACCTCCAGCTCCAGCACCTCCAGCTCCAGTGCGACTCCGAAGGCGTGTGCGCCACGCAAGCCACTCGTGCAGCTGCTGTGGTGAGAGAAGCTCAGGCTGGGAAGACCGCTATGGCGAGGTCTCTGGAAGACCACCAGCAAAAGTAGCACCACCCGACTCAGCACCCCCAGAAGCAACACCCCCAGGCTCAGTACGCTCAAGCTCAGCACCCCCAGGCTCCGCACGCTCAGGCGTAGCACCCCCTGGCTCCGCACGCTCAGGCTCAGCACCCCCAGGCTCCGCACGCTCAGGCTCAGCACCCCCAGACGTAGCACCTCGAGCAGGACCACCCCCAGCAGCACCTGAGTCACAAGGAGCAGTGGGTCTACCTGAGAGACACCTGAAGGAGCAGGACCTTGAGGGGGGAGGGGGTCTACCAGAGGGGGACCTGGAGCAAGGAAGAGCAGCAAGGGTGGGAGAGGGGCAGTGCGGTAGGGGAAGAGACGGTAAAAGGGAACCGACTCGTCAAACGTGACGTTCTGAGTGGGGAAGAGACGGCGTGAGGTGGGGTGGTAAAACTGCCAGCCAGGCGCGTCACAGGGAAAGCCAAGGAAGACGCAGAGAATGGCGCGAGAGGAGAGCTTGTCCGCGGTGGTATCACGGACAAAGGCACGAGAGCCCCAGACCCGGAACCAAGACGCATCGCCAACCTCCCCCATCCAGCACACTATGGGCGAGGTCTCCAGCAAGGAGACACGGGGCCAGAGGTTGAGCTGATGCGCAGCGTATCGGACCGCAAACGGCCACAGAAAATGGGGAGCAGCCGCATGGATCATGGAGGTACGAGCCACCTCCATGACTAAGCCAATGCGGCGCTCAGCAACCCCATCTGCTGCGGTGAGGCCGGAAGCGTGAACGACTGGAGGATGCCCTCCCCCTGACAAAAGTCCCGCAAGAGGTCGGAGGAGAACTCACCACCTCTGTCAGAGTGTAGACGCAGGACGTGAAGGTCCATGCGGAACTACTTGCGGAGCTGGAGACGAACTGTGCGGATTTAAGGGATCAAAACAGCAGGGACCTCACCCTTGGTGCGCAAGGGAAAGACCGTGGTGTAACGCGAGTAGTCGTTGACTACCAGCAGAAAGTACCCCTCGCGGCCCTGTCCCTGGACACAGGCTGGGCCCCACACGTCCATGTGGAGAGTCTGCAGGGTGGGGGAAATGAGGAGGAGTGAGGAGCGGCGCGCTGCCGCCCCTCAACGCAAGGAAGGTCCGCAAGGCAGGGCAGGCGAGGGTGGGAGGGAAGGAAGAGACCTGGGAAGACCAGTGACAAGGAGGCGGGAGTGCATGCCACAAAGGCGTGGCAGGGAGGGGTGACCAAGGCGGTGGTGCCAAAGGAGAGTTTGGTGCGACAGGTGAAGACACTCGCAAGGGGGAGCTACCTTACCTGACGCGGCCACTTGGCCAGACACAGCAACTTGAGGAGGCTTAGTAGTCTATGTCTATAGACTCGACCCAGGCCGACAGGTGAACGTGGCCATGTGGAGGCCCGTCTGGGAGCATGTGCAGATCGCCACACGCTGGCCTCCAGGGGTAAAGGTATCAACCCACTCATCCTGAAGAGCTGCGTTACTCACCAGGTTCGTCGAGAACGAGGGGAGGTGGAGACCTGACAACGAGTTGGACGGAACCGCCGTGCACGGGAGCACAGTGGAGAAATGTGCAAGAACTGGACCCCCAGAGGGGTCAGCCAGTGAGACTGCAACCGGCCTAGGGAGTGGTGTGATTGTGGTACTGTCGCGAAAGAAACAGCGGGAAGCACCTGAGTCAAGCGTGAAGGTGTGCAAGGCCTCAGCAGACGCAGTACCAGAGAGAGCAGACTCACTAGCACCTAGAGCAACAGCCTCTATACCTGGGTCGGGCGGCACACACAAGTAACAGTCACCCCTAGAGCTAACAGTCATAGCGTACATGCCTGCAATGATTGCATCAAAGTCAAGAGCAAAGATATCAACACCAGACCTAAGCAGCTCTGCCCAGCGGGGCATCTCAACCTCTTCGCCCATCTCAGCGCGCTAAGCGTCGTCTAGGCGAGAGAAACAGCAGTGCTGGGTGTGAAGCTTCCCACACGTCTGACCAGCGCGGTCACCTGTGCGAATGACGTACGGGCAGCGAGCACTGCCCCCACGCTGAGCAAGCCACCCACGAAGCTGCTGGGGCGAGAGGGTCTCACGCGAACGCTGCTGCTGCTGTCGCTGAACTGCTCCAGCCCGACCACCACCATTGCCGCCGCCGCCGCCACCGCCACTACCCCGCCGCCGCCACCACCGCCGCCACCACTCCCACTTCCGCCCCGACCACTACCAGTGCCACCCCCGCCGCTGCCTCCACCGCCGCCACCGCCCCCACTCCTACCACCACTCCCACTTCCACTGCCACCTCCGCCACCTCCACCGCCTCCACCACCTCCACCACCACCCCCACTGCCGCCACCCCCACCACTCTTGCCTCCCTTGCCCTTGCCGCTGTGGCGCTTTCCACTAGGAGCAGAAGCAGCACCGACCTCCTCAGCACCAAGGAAGTCGACAGCAGCAGCAGAAGCAACAGAGGGGGCAAGGGGGGAGGGGGAGCACCCCTCAAAGAAGGCGCGCGAGGAGCGCCACGAGTAGCACCTACAGCGACTGCGCTAGTCTCAGTTGCAAGGAGTTGCTTCTTGAGCAGGTCGATGGTGAGCTCTATGGGGTGAAGGGTGAGAAAGTGGTCCCTAACTGCGGGTAGAGAGTCACGGAGGCGAGTGACAATATAGTAGAGAGTGATGTAAATCGGGGGCTCGTTCTTGGGGACGAACTCGGCTGTGAGGGTAGCACAGTAGCGAACGTTGCTAACGCGAAGGTGGGTAATGAGGTCCTCTACAGTGGCAAAGGAGGACAGCTCGGGAAACAGGTAGGGCAGGATAAGGGGGTCAAAAGCTGCTGTGGCAGGGGAGGAGTAGCGGGCGACTACAGCGTCAAACAGGGCTTTAGTAGTCTTATGATGGCCAAAGTGAGCGTGTTCGGCTATCGGCGGGTGGTTGCGAACGGCTAGGCGAGCGGCAGCGTCACAGGTACGCCACTATGAGCGTGTCGCTCTATCAGTTGTGTCAGGAGGGGCAGTACAGGCTCCAAACGTGTGGTCAAACAGTGAGACATTGTCCTTAGAATCGCTCAGCAAGTACAGTTGTAGGTCGTCTAGCCACGTGTCGAACTGAATAGGGCGTCCCTCAGGGTCGAACTCGAGAACAGTGAGGGTGGCTATAGTTTAGCAGCATAGGGTAGAGCGTAGGGCAGGGCAGGGCAGTACACGGGCAGGAATGGCGGCGCACATGCTGCAAGGGGCGGCGCGCAGGTGAGCAGGAGTGGCGCGCAGGTAAGCAGGAGTGGCGCGCAGTGCAGGCAGGGCGGCCCCGCGCCTGGCAAGGGTGCGCGCGGCAGAGCAGGGCATGCGCAGGGCAGGGCAGGGCGCGCGGGCCAGGGCAGGGCCAGGCGCGCAGCGCAGGGGCAAAGGCCGCACGGAGGGCTGCAGGGGGCGGCGTGCAGGGCTGCAGAGGGCAGTGCGTGGGCTGCAGGATGGCGCGCGGGGCTGCAGAGGCAGCGCGCGGGCTGCAGTGGCGGCG